>OY728126.1:1597864791-1599114791 GCA_963277665.1 Viscum album
AACATGTAGAATTTTAGAAAAGAAAAAATTATACCCACATTTGTATCATAAATAAGGCACAAAAATGGAAATAATAGATAATTAGATGAGATAATTTCAAAATATGGACAAAAAATATGACTTATTCATGTTTTTAGGTCATTTTAACCCTTAAATGTTTTGTTTTACCCCCGATAAACCTATTTATATCTTAACCATGGTAATCATTTATTTCCCTTTTCACTATTCATTAAGATAAAAAATTAAGTTTAATTTATTATATAATATAAATTATTATTATTTCAAATATGGAATCCATTCTACAAAATTAAATTTATATATTTTTTCTGAATTTAATTTAAAATCAAACCCATAGGCATGACAAAAGAGCGGGTTTTTTCAATAGATGTATTTCTCAAGAATAAGATGATATTATATAAACTATATGACTATTTGTAACATAATTCCCCTATTAATTGGATTGAGAATGTGGAAGGAAATTAATTTTACTTAAGAGACATCTCAAAGATGCCAAAGGATGCCGATATATGGCAAGGACTTCATTAACAGATGGGGGATGATTTTCCCTATAAAAATAAAAATACTCAATGAAATCATGACATTACCAAAAAACACAACATGATTCATGATAAAAATGTAAAAAAATAAAAAAAAATACCATTGATATCAAAACCAAACTACAAACAAGTACCACCAAAAAAGAAAACTAATATCAAACTGTATAGAAAAAACAAAACCGGCAGAAACTGAGAAAATTCCAAGACATTAGTCCAACATCCAACTACAACTCCATTAAAAATTATCATGAAAAATTACTAAATAAGTGTTATGATTTACCTTTACATGTACCCCAATAGACAGTATCTGAAAAATCACAAACGTGCTAATACAAAGGCGAGTAATGAAACTAAGTTGGTTTTCCCCAAATTACTTCGCTACTCACACCACTAGGATATAACATGTCAGCACATTTATATAAAAATATATATATAAAACAATAGAAAACCATTTATATCAAGTCCAAGAAGTTTAACCCCAAAGGAGATACAAGGAATGTAACCCAACATGTCATTTCAACAATTTCATCATTAAATTGGTATTACCCTTTCCCTATCACATAGCCACACACACCCACACACATTAACACTCAAAAAACCAAAAAATCTTGGTATTACCATTTATGGTGGAACTTCACATACATAACATGTACCCTTTGATAACGGTATATCAGGACCATTATCCATTCTATTCTATCCATGCATAACCATTTATGCCTATTACATGCCAACACAACTATAACAACCCAAAACTCTGTCAATTAAATTTGTATTCTTATGTTTATTTCATATAGTATAGATCACATAAAAAATCACTGATAGAACAAAGAAATCTTTATATATTAATAATGAATGAAATAACATGAATTTCTAGAAATTAAGAAATACATATTGATGGGATAGTAACTTGACCTTAGGGAAAGTAATACGACCCTTATGAATAATAAACTAGACTAATGAATATTAACATCACCCATGAACGTATAAATAAAATTTATACATCTTATTATTGAAATTTTGATAAAATTATATCAAAGTGTATTTAAATTAATATTAAAAAACAATTAATAATTAAGTGTTAGTATTTTTGTAAGTCAAAAATATTTAATTACAAGTTAATAATTAATAAAATTAATAAAAATAAATTTCTTTTTGGTTAAATTTATTCATAAAAAAATATCTAGTTGTCTTATAATTTTATGATAATTTGATGTGACCTTAGTAAATTTTTTAAAGTGTTATATAATCAGTTATAAATTTAAATCTGTATTTTTTAAGTAAATGATAGTATGAATTAAAAATTTAAATTCTCATATTTAGAAATTTATTTTCATATAAGGTGTTAATTTTTTAATTATATATGTCAAAAAATTGTTAGGCTGATTTTTTTGGGATTTCTCTAAAGTACTTGAATTTTTGTGAATAGTAATAGACGATAATTTACAGTATATATACATTATAAGTAAATAAACTTTTCATTGATTCATGGCTGATTTAAGAAAAAATGGTTCAAACTCACATGAAATAATTACTATATTTAGTCTCACGAATCAATATATTTATTTTCTTTAGAAAAATAATAAAGAAATGCATTTAATATTCAAAAATCACTCCTGTCCTCCACTATAAACTCAACGACTCAACACATCTTCTCCTCACACTTATAAGACTTGAATCTTAAAAAAATTATTCCAAAATACTTTTGTCCAGTCTCTCCCCACATCCAAAAGCTTTTTTTATTAACGAAATACCAAAATCCCTTCCCCTAAGGAGGTTCTCAAAGGGGATAATTATAGAGGTAAACCCTCTTCCTTTTTCTTTTAATTTCATTTCAATTTATTTTTTTCTTATACAATCATAACCTACTCTATCAAAATGATCATGAACAATATAATATAATATATATACTATAATTATATAATGTTAATGTAATATTCATTATTAATATCCTTACTATCTCTCTATTTAATTTTAAAAATGAAATCATCATCTGGGAGGTGCCAATTTACAACCTTCATGAATGATGAACTTTTATTATTTAATTTATCCTTAAAGGATATTCATGGAACCATTTTTATGGTTGAAAAATATTTTATAATATGTATTATATCTTATTTATGGTTTTGTGCCCATGTTATATACATGATATTAAACAATAGAACAAAACTAGTTCATTATGATCAAAATATTGATAAAATTAATCTAAACAATTATCATTAACATATTATCTAATAATTCATACTCATGTATGGAAAAAATAATAAATAATTCAAATTAAACTTTTTATTACTCATTAATGACTTTTAATTTTAATTTTGGAGAATTATAACCATTTTTGGTGAACTCCATTACAAATTATCAACCGAAATGATCAAGAAATCAAGGAAACGATCACTCTTGAATGACAAAATACAATATTATAAATTATCAAAAATTCCATAAATGAAATTAATAAAAATATAATGAATAAAATAATTATTTAATGTTTATAAATTATGTAATTAATGAATTTAGTTTTCTTATCTAGGATTTTAAGGTCAAGTGAAAAACTCATTCAAACATAAGGTAAGGGTTTTCTTCCCCGAACCTCTATTTTCATTCGGGCCATTCTTTCTTCCTCTATACACCAATGTAATTATTAATTAATTTTATAATTATTCAAAATTATTTGTAAACATTAAAAAATATTGTTTTTAGATCAATATAAGATTCATTTATATGAGGTATATGCTTTTTTCAAGGTTCCCTGGTCAATTCTTTATGATGCGCAAGCCCAATTAAAGAGCACATCGTAATTTCATACCCATTTTTAAGTACCATCCATAATCCATTTTAAAAAAAAATTATTTTTCTAAAACACAAATTTTGTCATGAAAAACTATACATGTTCATCATTGGTTTTATACAAACAATTATGACTAATAAAAATGATTTTTCTAAAAGAAATTTTTGTTACAAAGTAAAAGAGATATAACTCTCAATAACTCCTCAATGATTTTATTAGAGTATTTTAATATACATCAAAATATATATTGAATTTTATGACTTATTGAGAATTATGTAATATTATTTTCATCTACCATATATTATTTACTATTTATTTTCTATATTTATACCATTCACCATTGTACTTATATTGGCTAGTGATTATGATTATAGATTGGAGAATATAATTTACATTTCATATGTTCATGTTGTTTATGTTGATCCCCATTCATATGAGGAATTAATTGGACTTATAAAGTGATGGGTGGGCCCCTATGTAACCGGTTGATGCATCCACAAGTCTCTTGAGACAAAAAAGAATTGAGTTTTGGCTGAGGCCATACCCTAGTATTTTCAAACATCTTGGACAAGGCCATGATAATTGGTTTTTGTTTTCTGAAATTATGCATTCCCTCATTTGATAATAGTAATTGATAAAAATTGTGGTTATTAGACTAGTAAAATATCCATGGTTAAGTTTAATTATCTTTTTATCATTTATATGGATTTATGTAATCATATTTCATTCCTTCCATATTATGATAAAGTTTATTTTTAAAAGGAATACATGTTTAGTTATTCACCATGCCTAATGTTTATGTTTATGAAAAATTATGCTATATTACATACCCTTACTGATCTTTTGATATCACTCCTTAATTATGTTTTATTTTTTCATAGGATACAAAGATTAATATTATTATGAATGAATTATATGAATAATCAAAGAGTTTGTGGGTGTTTCCAGTGGAGTTGCAAATTTTCTTGCTTTCAAGTTGTAATGTAAATATTATATTTGTTTTTGGTTTTCGAAAACTAATAAAATATTCAGTCCTTTGGGATGATACATCCTTGTAAATATACTAATTTATTAAAACAAGTTTTAAACTCTACAAAACTTGGGTCATGGTCCTTACAGTTGGTATTAAATGAAATTTAGTAGAAACTAAGGAAACTAGATTTATAAAATGTAAATTAAAGAAGAAAACCCTAACATAAACATTGATGATAAGTATATAATAACATACTAGAAATTTGTTAAGGTATATTATATGTGGATATTTCTAGAAACTACATCACTTTATGGATACTACAAGTGGACGTGGTTCTAGAATAGATATTCCTAGGAGTAAAAACTTCAACAAGGTGTTCTGGGACTGACTTGAGGTAACCTGGTACATGAAAACGAGCCTTACTGTACACCTAGTATGAAACTCCTAGACGATATGCTTATGATACGTCAAATTTTCTTTAAAATAAATTATATAGGATTTAATTTTAAATTTGTCCCCAAATAAATCATTCTTATAATTTTGAGATTATACATGCATAAAATCATATTTTATGGTATGTGTTTTTCAATTTCATCATTATTAATTATGATTAATATCCTAATTTAGTGTATGCCATTATTTAAAAATATAATGTAGTGGAAGAAATATAAACCACATGAATGAATGTATACCATGTTAGAATTTACCTCCTATACAATATAATGATGTTGGTTCTTAATCTTTGACTAGTGCTGAGAAAATTATAACTATACCTGAAAAAATGACTCATGTTATGAACATTAACCTTACCCATATGAAGAATCCTAATCCACAATGTGGAGGAGTAATGTTATACCACTTAATGTGACAAAAAATCCATAATTTAATGAGACTAAAAACCCATTTGTTGTAGAGTAATGGAAAAGTTACTCAAAGAATATATTTATCACTTTTGGAAGTAACAAAATGGAAAAGGTTGTCATGGAAGTTTATCATCTACCAGGAGATGTTGATAAATTGTGGAAACTGATTGAAAATATAGAATAGAGGGATTTTAAGGAAATTTTACTCTTGAAAATTGAGCAGATATGGAAAAAAATTGTTTAATCTAAGGAAAAAGGAGGATGAGAATGTTTCCAAGTATGAAGACAGCTTTAAAAGGCTATAAAGGCATTATATAAACTTTACACGTAATCCGATGATAAAGATTGACCGATTCTCTGATGGTTTAAAACCATTCCACCTAATGGAATTTGTTTCCAAATATTTCTCATTATATGAAGATATATTATCATGTGCAATCAAGACAAAGAAATAATTCTCCAATTATTACAAATTTAAATGAAATAAAGAGAAGAAGTGTATAGTAGGGGAAATAATGGATAAATGGAAGAATAAAATAAAGAGTTTTCTAACATGTGATACCTATGGAATGAACTGCCCAAGATCCTTCTTAAAAGGAAATGAGCATGTTTTAAATTGTAGAGAAAAATGCTAAAAATATCATGATTTTAAGGGAAATAAAGAATCTATGAATGTCCAATGCTATAATTTTAGAAAGATAGGACACTATGCAAATGATAATCCAAAAAATTAAAGAAAATTTTCTCAAAAAAGGCCATAGGATCACGAAAAGGTTTATGAGATCATAAAAACTGAGGTTGATGTTCTAAATTATGTGGTTCCAGGCACATTAATAATCTCCTCAATTTTAGAAAAATCATTATTTGAATATTGATCTTCACATTACATTATATATTACCTGTTTGCATTAAAAATTAGATATTTCAAATTCTCTTTAAAAAAGGATTTTTCTATCAAAAACCCCAAGGGAAGTCTCATTGTAATAAAGATGGGTTAAGAAATTCCCATTATGGCATATAAAAGTGCTTTATCTATTAATTTTATGAACATAACTAGGTTTTAATTTGACATAATCCTTAGTATAGATTGACTTACAAAATATGATATGAAAATATATTTCAAGAAGAATAAAATTAAGATCGGGGAAAAAGGTTCAGAATACCTTATCTTTAGAGCATAAACATTATAATCTGATTCTTATCTAGATCTACCCCCAATTGCACTACTGAATTCAATTCAAGGGGTGGAATAGTATTAAATATCTATGGGCGAGGAAAGAAAACTTCAAATTGAGGATGTAACTATTGTAAAATAATACATTGATATATTTATAGTAAATTTACCTAGAAATCATTTGGAGCATGAAATTTAGTTTTATATTGATTTAATTCCTGGTGCAAGGACTATATCAAAGAATAATTATAGAATGAACACAATAGAATTAGTAAAACTGAGGAATAAACTAGAGGAATTGAGTGAAAAGTATTTATCCCCCCTAAGGTCTCTCCATGGGGAGCCTCTGTTCTCTTTTTCAACAAGAAATATGGATCCTTGAGGCTGTGTATTGACTATAGAGAAATCAATGCTATTAAAATAAATAATAAGTATCCCTTGCCTCATATTAATTAATTATTTTATTAGTTTCAAGAAGCCTAATAATTTTCAAAGGTTGACCTTCGATATAGATATCATATATTGTGTATGAGGAATTAAGATATTCAGAAGACAATATTTCAAACTAGTTATGGGAATTATGAGTTTATAGTAATGACTTTTGGACTGAATAATGCACCCTCTATTTTCAGGGATCTAATGAATAGCATTTTCAAGGAATATCCTGATGATTTTTTGTGGTTTTTATTGATGATATCATGGTATACCACAATGCTATGAATATCAGGAGAATAACACGCATGTTATTATTAAGACTCTTAGAAGAAATGAGTTATATCAAAATTTTAGAATCTTTGAATTATGGATTCAAATAGTTTCTTTTAATTGTTATATAATATATATGGATGAAATATTAGTTGATCATGCAATGATAAAGGTGACTAAAGAATTTCATACTTTAATGAACACAACCTAGGTACATATTTTTATTGGTTTTGCAGGTTATTATGGGTGTTTCATTCAGATATTCACCTGATAATCTAGCCCATTAACCAAGATTACTCGTAAAGGGGTTAAGTTCATATAGATTAAAAAATTTGAAGAATGTTTTTGAAGAACTGAAAATGCTATTAGATAATTATTCGATCCTAAGTCTACCATTGAAAAATGGTGGATTTGTGATTTATTATGATGTATCAAAGAATGGACTTAGAGGTATCCTTATGATGAATTATAGAGTTATTTCCCATGCATCAAGGCAGTTAAAAAACTCATGAACAAAACTATCCCACTCATAATCTTGAGTTAGAAGCAATAATATTTTCTCTAAAGATAAGAGAAACTATATCAATAGTGAAATATGTGAGATATATACAGATCCCAAGAGTTTGAAAAATATATTCTCATAGAAAGAACTAAACATGAGGCAGTGGAGATGGCTTGAGCTAATCATGGATTATGATTATTCAATACGATACCACCCAGGGAAGGTGAATAAGGTAGTAGATGTATTGACCACGAAAGATCATGGGGTTGTGAACAAAATGAGGATTGAAAAGGATCCTGTTTATATGGATATAGTAAATATGGATATGGAAATTATCAAGGAAGGTGAAACATTCTTACTTTTTGAAGTTGTTTATCAACCATATTTATTAGAAATAATTAAATTTCCTTATTTTGATGATGAGAACATCCAAAATAGACTTAATACTGTAAATTATGGGAAGTTTCTAGATTTTTTGTCTGAGGATGGAATTATCAAATTTGACAGGAGGCTATGTGTTCCCTCTTTACATGATCTGAAAAGAGAGAGATTGGATGATCACCAATGATCAAATTTCTATATACAATCTTATAGAACTAATATGTATAGATATTTTATAGAACATTTATGGTGGGATTATTTGAACTATTAAATTATTTATTATGTATCAAGATGTTTAGTCTTTCAAAAGTTGAATGATGAAAGAGAACATCCTTTGGGATTCATGAAACCTATTCCTATTTATACATGGAAATAAGGTGACATTAATATAGATTTTATCGCAATATTACCAAAAAATAAAATAAAGAATGATGAAATATGAGTAATTGTTTATCGACTAACCAAATATAGACATTTCCTCACTATAAGGGAGAATTTTGCACTATAGACCCTTACATGTCTCTATATTAATGAAGTTGAAAGACTTCATAGACCACCTATCATAATTTGTTTGTTTTTTTATGAATGATTTACATCAAAATTATAGAAAGTTATTTAAAAATATTTGAATAATTAGCTTCATTTGAGTACTGATTATCACCCACAAATTGACAGGAAATCAGAAAGAATGATCCAAACTTTAGAAGTCATTTTTTGATCATGATCACTTGATTTTCAAGATTCATGGGATCCATATTTACCTTTCTTCGAGTTTTCCCACAATAATAGTTTCTATTAAAGTATTAAAATGGAACCCTATGAATCATTTTATTGAAAGATATGTTATACACCAGCTTGTTAGGATGAATTTGGTGAAAGGAGGCATGTGATCCTAGAGATTGAGGAGAAAAAAACTATGTTAAAGACTATTCAAGTCCATATTAGAGTAGCTCAAATTAGGTAAAATATATATGCTGATAATATAATAAAGAACATGGAATTTAAAGTTGAAGATCACATTTTCCTGAATGTATCTCCATGGAAGGGTGTTATAAGATTTGGGAAGAAAGAGAAACTGAGCCCCATGTACATTGGTCCTTTTGAAATTTTGGGGAGAATTGGAGCTATGGATTATCATATGGAAATTCTGACTAGACTTTCTAAGGTACATAATTTGTTCCACAACTCCTTTTTAAGGAGATACATGATAGACCTAACACATGTACTCACTTCTAATGAAATATAATTGTAACCTGACTTATCTTATAGAGAAGATCCTATCTTGATTCTTAACACTGAAGAATTCCTGTTGAGGAATCAGATGACTCGGTTGGTAAAGGTACTTTTGAAAAATCATAAATTTGAAGAGGTGAAGTGGGAAACTAAGGAGATTTTGATGATGAACTACCCAAATCTTTTTATGGGGTGAAAATCTAAACATTTTGTAGGGAAATGTTTTCTTGGAGGGGAGAATGTTACGACCCATAAATCTATCAATGAAATTCCCATTCAAATGGGTCACATAAAAATCACTTATATAACACAATAAAAACTTTATATATGAATAATGAATTACATAATAGGTATTTCTATAATTTAATGAAAAATTACTAATTGAATAGTAACTTGAACTTAGGAATCATAATCTGACCCTTATGAATTATAAATTAGACTATAGAATAGTAACATCACCCATGAAATTATAAAAGAAATTTAGGCATCTATTAAATTAAATTATGATATAATTATATCATAGTGTAAGTAAATTGATATTTTAAAAAAATTAATAATTAAGAGTTGGTGTTTTTGTAAGTGATAAATATTTATTTAAAATTTTGTAATTAATAAAATAACTTAAAATAAAGTTTATTTTCATAAAATTTATTCATAAATCAATATCTTGTTTCTTATTATTTTAGGATAATTTTATGAGAACTTAGTAAATTTATGAAAGTATTATAAAATAAGTTATAAATTTAAATATGTATTTTTTATGAAAATAATGGATTTAATTAAGAATATTAGTTTTCATAATGAGAAAATTATTTTCATTAAATAGAGATATTTTTTGAATTCTACACATCAATAAATGGTTTGGGTGAATTTTTGGGATTTTTCTAAAATATTTGATATTTTTTGAATAGTAAAATACAGTAATTTACAGTATATATACATTGTAAGTTAAATACACTATCAATTGTGTCATTTATAATATAATAACAATTGGTTTAAACTTACATGATAAAATTAATATATTTATCCTCAATAATAAAAAACTATTTCTTTTCTTGGGAAAAATAATAAAGAAATTAATTAAATATTCAAAAATCACTCCTCTCCTCCACTATAAATACCACCAGTCACTATCTCTTATCCTCACACCTCCAAGCCCTAAATGCTTTTAAAATTATACCAAATCCTCTTCCCTATTCTCTCCTTATTTTAAAAATCTCTTGGTCTTTCTGAAAAACTAAAACCCCATTCCCTAAATATGTTCTCAAGGAGGAAAATTCAAGAGGTAAACCCTCTTCATTTTTCTTTTAATTTCAAATCATTTTATTTTATTTTATTATACTATCTTCCTCTCATCTGTCAAAATTATCATGATAAATATAGTATAATATATATTATATAATTATATCATGTTAATGAAATATTAATTATCAATCTCCTTACTCTCTCTAATTTATTTTAAAAATGAAAGCATCATCCAAGAGGTGCCAATTTACAGCCTTCGTGGAGAATGAAATTCTATTATTTAATTTCTACTTAAAGGCTGGTAATTATACCATTTTTATGGATATAAAAGATTTTAAAACATGTATAATATCTTGTTTATGGTTCTTAAACCATTTTATATACATGATATTAAATAATAGAACCAAACTAGTTCATTGTGATAAAAAACCGGTAAAATTAATCTAAACGATTATAATTAATATGTCATCTAATGATTCATCCTCGTATATGGAAAAAATAATAAATAATAACAATTAAACTTTTTTTATTAATTAATAATATTTAATTACAATTATGGATAATTATAACCAGTTTACATGAACTCCATTACATAAAACCAAGCTAACCGATTGTGAAATCAAGGAAATGAACACTTTAAAACGATGGAATGCAATTTATAACTTATCAAAAAGGACATAAAATAACTTAATAAAACTACAATGTATCAAATAATTATATAATATGATATTAATTAATTAATTAATGGATTTAATTTGATTATCTAGGATGTCAAGTTTAAGTGCAATACTCATTCGGACACAAGGTAAGGGTTTTCTTCCTAAATCACCATTTTCATTCGGGTCATGCTTTATTCTTCTATACACCAATGAAATTATTAATTATTTTTATAATTTTTCTAAATTATGTGTATTCACTCTAAAATCATGTTTCTATATCATTAAAACTTTATTTTATAAGAAATTCACGTTTTTTCAAGGTTCCCTTTTCAATTATTCATGATGCGCAAGCCTGATAAAAGATAACATCTCGATTTCTTATCCATTTTAAGTAACATCCATAATTTTTATTATGAAAAATTATTTTCCAAATATCACTTTTTTATGAAAAACATTAAGTTTTCATTACTAGGTTTTTACAATCAATTATGAAGATTTAAAATGATTTTTCCAAAATAAATCTTCTTGGAAAAGTAAAACAGGTATTTCTCTCAAGAATTATTCAATGATTTTATTAGTGTATTTTCATATATTTCAACACCTATGTTTAATGTTATGATTTATTGAGATTGATATATTATTATTTTCATTTAACATATGTTATTGACTATGTATGTTCTATCTTAATACCATTCACCATGCTACTCATATTGGTTAGTGATTACGATAAAGACTAGGGAATCTTATTTACATTTCATATAGTCATGTTTTTTATGTTCATCCCTATTCAAATTAGAAATTCATTAGACTTAGAAATGATGGGTGGGGGCCTCTATAAAAACTCAATGCATCGGTAGGTCTCATGATACAAAATTGAATAGGGTTTTAGCTGTGGCCTTAATGTAGTAGTTTTATACGTCTTTACCGACGCCTCTTGATAATATGTTTCAAATGTCCAACATTATTAATTCCCTCATTATTATAATAGTAATTGATAAACCATGTGATTATTAACCTAGTATAATATCCATGGTTATGTTTCTTTTTCTTATGACCATTTATATGGATTTATGTAATCATCTTTCATTCCTGCAATATTATGCTCAAATTTATTTTTAAAGGAAGTGTTTTTAGATATTCACCATACCTAATGTTTATGTTTATAATAACATCTGATGTATTACTTACCTTTACTGAGCATATGATATCACCCATTTATTATGTTTTAATTTTCCCTAGGATGAGAAGATGTATATTATTATGAATGAATTTTATGAAAAATCAAAGAGTTTTTGGGTGTTTACGATGTAGTTGCAATGTTGTTTTTAGTTTTAAGTTATAATGTAAATCTTATGTTTTTATCTGTATTTCCAAAAATATTGAACTATTTGGTTCATAGGTATTTTAAATACTTAAAAACATACCAATATATTAATATAAGACACCAAATCTAGGAAATTGGGGTTAAGTTCCTTACAAAAATATTTTCTGAACCAATTCAGTCATTTTAATAAAACCATACTCTTATTGAAAACCATAACAACATACTATTTCAATAAATCCATCCTTTTATTGAAAACACTTTTCCAACACCCATTTCAATAAAACCAAATTTTTATTAAAAAATAATATTTTTCCATCCTTCAAAACTAAATAACCAATTTAAAATCATCATTATAAAATCAAGTATCCAAACTCATTTTTTTCAACAATAGACAATTGGCACAACACCATAGACCATCACCAAAGAAGGTTTACTCAAACATTTCATAAAAATTTTATAATAAATTTCACAAAAAATAATCAATTTTAAGATAATCATTCTAGTTTTAGAAATAGAAGTCGAGAGTGAATCCCCCTACCTCGGGATTTATGGGAAAAATGAAGAGTGACACTAAAATGTCGATGAAAGCAGGTTAAATCTCTAAAAAAAACCATAGATATCTTCCCCTATCATAAACATGAAAAAATATAATAATTATTGGAATAAAAAACCATATATAAATCTTTAATAGAACTATATCTAAGAACCATAGAGAGAGGGGGAAGTAGATCTAATAAAAACCATGAATAAATAACATAAACGATGAATTACAATGAGAATTAGGTTTCCATGAACCAGTAAAAACCTTTAGATTACTTATAATTAAATGAGGAAGGGTTACAAAACCATTTGGATGAGAAAATATTGAGTTTGTGTTATTTTTGAGAAAAAACCAGGGGCTAAAGGCTATTCTTGAGTAATATCTACTTTTTATGGATCTTATTTTTAAACTAGGCATGGTTAGTAGAAATGTTAGGAAAACCATGTGCTAAATTTTCACCAATATCTTACTTAGGAGGGACCTTAGATGGTTGGACCATATGATAATAAAAAATGTGCACCAATCATGAAAAATTACACTATCTCACTTTTCATGTTTTCTGCTTGGTGGCCACATGGTTTGGATAAACTGTGCGCCTTCCCATGAACCTTCCCCTTAACCTATGTCTCATTGTTCATGGTTTCATGAAGTAGTTTCATGGTTTCCACTAACCTTTCATCAAATTTCCACATTTAAAAAAGTCCCCAAACATTTTAAATGTCTTTTAAACCCTTCCAAGCTTCTCCCAGACACTTTACAAACTTAAATAACATAAATAAAGGGATACTTACTTGAAACTGAAAGGGTTAAATTATCCCCACCATTGGTCTTTCCATCTTTGAAAAGTAGAAAAACATCATTTCTATAAATGAGTTCTGGCCATTTCTCATTTATTTTCTTCTCCCATTCCCATGTCTCTTCCGGAATCTGACCTCTTTGCCACAAAATCTGCACTAACAAAATGCTTTTCCCATGTAAGAATTTATCATTCCCATCCAAAATACACACTATCATGTGTAACAATGAAGTATATAAATCTTGGTTAATGTGATTCCATTTAATCACATTCTCATGATTCGGTCAGTACTATTTTCAGCTGAGATACATGAAACACATTATTCACAACACTTAACTATGGTGGCAATGCCAACCGATATTCCAACCCATGAAGTTGCAATTTTTTACACCCAAAAAATTAGAGTGTGAAAAGGATAATGATAAAATGATTCAAAAGGATTCATTTGTATAAATCATTGATAATAGTTTTTATATTATAACTCCACTAAAGAAACATACTATGCCTATGAGACACCAAAATCCATTAAAGAAGCTCGCATCATGTATTCCAACTTTTGTATCATACTTTTGGATTTACCATCTATTCAATGATGAAACTCCATACTCATAGTCAACTGAGTCACAAGATATTTTTTTAATGATTTACAGAAACAAGACATAATCCTTGGATCTATGTCTAACACTATTAAAACTGGTAAGCCATGAATCTTTACCACTTCTCGAATATAGATTTTTGATAAGTCCTCCGCTATATGAGATTTATAAATTGGAATGAAGTAGTTATATGGTTTCTAATAACTATGAACCAACTATTAACCTTTATAAAATCTTGAAAACATCCCAAAAGTCTTTCAAACTCTCCCAAACATCACCCAAACACATTACAGACTTAAATATCATAAAGAAAGGGTAACTTACTTGAAACCGTGGTGATAAACTAATAATCATCATTATATAAATTAAAATTCATAAAAATAGATATATAATATTTAAATTTAATTTAAATCATCCCAAATTTGGGTTTTTATATAATTAAAATAGAGAAACATTTTACCCTTTAAAACAGTAAAAAACAACTCGTTTTAAACCCGAATATAAGATTACACTAAAATATAGTATAAAGAAGATTATAATGTAATTATTTATATTAAATATAACTAAATAATAATTATGTTACATGAAATCAAATTCAATTCATAATATTACTTTTATGTTACGTAATTTGTTTGAAAAGATAAGGCAGTTTTACGGAAACAATTATTTTTCATTTTTTACTGGAAAATTAATAATTTTTGAAAAATAACAAATTTCATCCTAAGTTATTTTTGTTATGATGATTTAAAAAGTTAATTTACTTTTATTAAATATATTTTTTAATATTTTTAGAAATTAATTATAATATTTTATTACAAAATTCAATAAGAAACATTTTTTTTGATGAAATCATATTTTTGATGAATAAAATTACGTTAAAAAAATTGATTGATTATTTACTATGAATTTATAAATAAATTTATATTGAGTAAAAAATATATATTCTATAAATAATTTAAAAAAATTAAAACCCACTAATTTATTGCTATTTTATAATGGTGATATATAAAATAATATTATTTCAATGTTTATTTAAACTCCGTGTTGTGTGTCTTGTACACTATCAAGCCTAGATTCATTTTTTTAAATATCAGAGAGTTTTAAAGAAAAATAAAATCAATAAAATAATCATTTTAAGAAAGATGTAGATGGATTGAATTAGTGGTTTATAGTCCCAGCGAATAGGTAGATATGCTTCTCTATAAGGGTTATTCAATAATTTTAAAAGGCATGTGTGGAAGGTGAATGAAGGTAGAACATGTGGATATTAGTTGTTTGAAAACTATGATTAGATAATTAAAATAAAATGAATCAATGTTCTAAGATATATTCTCTTAATATTAATGAGTCTACACCAAAAAAACAAAGTATATAATTAATCTACTAAGTCGTTTATCATATGTATAGATTAGTTTAAAAAGTCAAGAAGTAGGAAATAAGAAGAAAAAGGTGAAATTATTATAATTTCATAAGAAAATAATTCCACTCGAACAAATAAAAATATGGTTAAAAGGGAGAAAAAATTAATTCAAAAATATAAATAGATATGAAAAATGAAAAGTAAAGTGATAATTAATAGGAATAGATTCTTTTGACATTTAATGGAAGGAGTAACTTGGTTGGGAAATATGTATCATCATGGTAGATGAAGTTTAGGATCTACTAAAGATCAATCCTATACCTATATTTATCTTTGTGCTCAAATGTTGACAATTAAACATGAATAAGTTTAGTGAGAGTCCCATGAGGGGGAGGGGGACTATCTAATAGGTCAAATATGTTATAGATATATAAAAATATATGAAATATTGATATCTTGATAACATTAAATTAAATTAAATATTTAGGTTTTAATTTCAATCCCACATTTATATTTTGGATTATTTTGAAAATAACTATCAAGGGGAGAGATTATATAATCTAATGAGGAAATACAACTGCACTTGAAATATTTTAGTTTGTTTATTAATGTGAGTGAAGGTTCATGGAATTTCTTGAAAATATGGTTAGAAAACAATAAAAATTTTGTTTTATTAATGGCATCACTTATTTATTTATTTATGTTCATTTTTTCCATATAAATTTTTTATTTATTTTTATATAAAAGATTAATCCACATATACATAGAGTTTATGCGCTTATGGATCATTTATAGGAGAACATGAGGTGCTACCCATTTCTAACATGGATGTTTGTTGACTCTCACAAAGGGAGAGATAAAAAATGTATAGAACATGAGTTTATGAAAATTATAAGTGAAACAAAATGATATTTTAGAAAGAAAACTCATTTAAATATGAAAAAAACATAAAACACTAATCTTAAAAAAACCCTAAAATATTATTATTTTAATCCGAACGTTATAGCATAACCATTAAATTTTTATATATGAATAATAAAACCCATAAAAAAAATTCAAATGGATTTCTATAATTGAAATGTATTTATTAATTAATACTAAATAGGAACTAAACTTTCAGCAATGCCATTTTATACTTCCAAAATATATTTTCATTAATTTTTTTGTTACATTATATGAGAAAATACTATACTTAATTTCTAAAAACTTTAGAAAATTTATTTTATAATGATATAATTTTTTAAATTATAATTTAACAAAAATTTTAGGGTAAAATTTTGGGAATTTTATAAAAAGAGTTTTTTTTGTGAGTAGTGAAAAATATTAATTTTTGTAATAAAATCATTTATTTTCATTAAAAAGTCCAATTATTTATTGATTTTTATATTAAAGTGGCATAACAATTATTTAATTATATATAATATAATCCATTACTTATTGACCATTATTATACTGTATTATGTTATAAGATCACTTTTGGGCTTAAAAGTAAATTTTTTTAAAAATCAATTTTTTTTGTGTTTTTATCTTAAATTAAAATCTGAAAATTGTAGGAATTCAAAAAATAATGGATATAATATTTTTAATCATGATTTTAGTATTTTATAAATAGTTTACTTTTATTTGTAGGCATTAAAAATAGTAAAAATAGTAAAATTTATCACATTGTTTAATGGTAAAATAGTGTAAACAAGATAAAAACTATACAGTAAAACATTAGAATGACCCTAAAAATTTACCTCATCCTATTTAATGAGTTTATATTGAAAAAATTTATTATTATTGTGTTTAATAATTTTTTTAGAACATTATTTTAAAATTAAGAACCCGAACTAGTCTTTTATAACGATAAGTTATATTTTATTCAAATAAAAAAATATTTTTTGGTATTTGCATTTAATTTCATGTTTTAAAGATTCCATTTGGTTTTGAATTTAATAATAAGTATAAAAATAATTATTTTTTGATTTAAATGAAATAAAATTTGGAAACCAATTTATTACTTTATTTCAAGGGGAAATGAATTTAACATTAAAATTAGGTATTTTCCTAAAAATTATTTTCCCACATTTTGTGATATTATATTAAAAGTAATATCTTCACACTTTAGAATTTGAAACTGATAAAATAAATTACAAATTTTCAATAGTTATGTCCAAACTTGGTTTTAATTCTCATTTTTTGTCCATTTAATGATGTTTTTATGGTAAAAAGTTATGTTATCACAGTTAAGGTGAAAATTATTTTAAAGTTGTTTAACTAGGAGGTAATTTTTAAAAAGTATGAAAAATTTGTATTTATTTTATTTTATAAATGGGTTTTATCCATTAATATAATTTTTCTTAATAATTTCTAAATTTCAGGCAACTGTAATTTGATTAAAACATTTATATTTTTTATTGTAATTATGAACTCAAAAATATAAATCTATTTTTGAATATATATATTGTATTTTATGAAAAAAATAGTAGAAATTTATATTATATTTTAAAATTTTATTTTAATTATTTTTATCAGGGAAATTTATTTTTAATTTTTAATGATGAAATAATTACTAGAAATTCTTATGCAACACCAACATAATGCTTGTGCAATCTGTAAAAAAAACACGTAAAGGATTTTAAAAGCTCTAAAAGTGATATTGTTTGAGTGAATTTTAGCATCCCTTTAATTTTTAGATCAATATACGATATACATATTTCTGAAATTTTATTATTTTTATTCCATTTTTATTATGTTATTTTAAAAGCTAAATTAAATGAATAGTTCTAAATATGACATTAATGATATTTTATAACACACAATATTTTATAAAATTATTTTAAATTACAAAAAAGTTTTATATTTACCAAGGTGATTGGGATATGTTTTACAATATCAAAAATTATCTATTTATGGTATAATTAAACATTTATAGAATCTTTTATGACTCCTATAATGTAAAAAACATTGATATAAAGGAAATTATCGAAAATGTTTCATGAGGTTTAAAATAAAGAGATAAGAGTAAAAAAACCATATAAACTTGTGCAATTTTTTATTTATGAGAGTATTATGCCTATATCTCATATTATCATAACAAAATATTAACTTTGGTATATTTTTTGGGGAATGTAATTTATATTAATTTAATACTTTAAGAAATTCTAAGAGTGCCCATCCCATCATTTATAAAAATGAACCTCCTTCCCTCTATTTGTGGCACCATTTGAGAACTCTAAATCTTAAAAGAACAACAAAAATACATTAATAACATCCCATACCATGATTTATAGGTATTATTTGTTGAATAATACTAACCTTATAGGTCTTAATATGTGAATCAAAGGAGGTTGTCCGAAGAAGATGTGTAACTTTTAACTAAATGTTTCAGCTTTATTTCTTCTTCTACATCATTAAAATATTATAAATACCTGAAAAATAAAATACGAATATATTAAAAAAAATTATATGGTTTTATTTTACATGAATAACATATATCCATCTCCTTCTTCTATCAAATGTGAAATGAATCAATTGTTCTTTTGTTTGGCGGACTATTGACTCACAAACCGATATAATTCATTTTCCATCACCACCTATCACAGATGGTTATAATGATGAAATAAACAAAACACAAAAAAACAAACACAAAGATATATATATATATATATATATGGTATTAATGAAATATTTATTATTATTTAAATATATTATATCATCTATTTTATTTCACTTCCATCCATTAAAAAATGATAATTTCGTTTGTGTGTATGTGTTAATTACCACATTCATAATGCGATGTGATTAATTTTTCATCACCACATAAAATTAATGATATATATATATATAAATGTATTTAAAAATATAATAAAATATTTTAGATATAATACTAATTATTTAATAATAAAATAATGCTTATCAACTTTCCCCTAGGATCATTGAAAAATTGAAATATTACTCATGTGTACGTACAGACTATCGGACTATCATCTTTATGACTATAAATTAGATAATTTTTCATATCCATTCATAATCATAGGATTTAATAGTATAATTTATGAATAAAAATTATAATTATTTCATTAATATTATTTTGGATAAAATATATTAATTACCTCTTCAACTACTTTAAATATACCGAAGTAATTTTTTAATTACAAACCGAATATCCCCAAAACACATGAAGTAGACTTAACTAATTAAGTAATTAATAATTTTACTAAAATAAATTAATAAATGGATTAATGATAAATTAATAAAAATTGAAAGGTTTCTTGAAAAATTAAATAATTGATATATTTTTATTATATTGGTGTTAAGGGACATATATTTAAAGTATTAACTCGAGGTATGTGATTTCATATCAATTTATTATTATTAAAGAATATTCTAATACTATACATATATTTTCAATTACATGGTTTATATAATTTTTTTTAAAAGTTATATAATTATTAATTCATAATTAATAGTTTTTTATGTTTTAATTCCTATTATTTCATCCAAGAGGATTTGACTTGAATGTTACTAAGGGGCAAGAGGTTTCTCAACTCAATCTCCATTAATTTGGTAATACATATACTTAATTTAATTTTTTATGATATTATTATGTGTTTATTGATATATAAATTGTTTTAATATTTATTAAAACTAGTTTTATTTTTATTTATGTTTGTTCACAAAAACACTTCATTGATAAATTATCACTTTGAAGGATATTATCTTTGCAAAGTTTTTCTTTGTCTCAATCTCACATGTATTATATCATTTACTATCATTTACTTATATGTATTAAATACAAAATCATGAATAAATTTTTACATGATACTTCATGTAATTACTCTTATTTATATATCCATATCATATTATTTCTTTTAATTACTTTTGATTCAAAAGTTATAAAAGCATTAAATGATTTATGTTACAATCAAATTTATTTTCAAAATTGTTTATGTTCAAGGTTACATTAGAATAAATAATATAATATTATTTTATTAAACCACATACATTTTTATATTATATATTTCTGAATTTGGTTGACAGGTTTATTTTCCATTTCCTCCCTTATCGATTAAAGAAACATCAATAAAGTTGTTAATATATGATACCGATCTTATATCATAATTTAGATCAGAAATATATCATTTTCAAATCCTTGTTTTCTTAAATTTTTCTAGAATAATAGTATATAAACATAAATTATATTATAATATTATTTTACATGATATTTGACCTTATTTTAAAAGGTTTTAATAGAAATGTTCTTAATGTTTTCATGAAGTGTTACTTTTTACTCTCTTAACAAAATGTTTTAGAATATTGTTTATTTTTAATATTTACGAAATGGTATTTTTTATACCACCATCATGAATGTTATTTTATTTGAAGCATAATTTAAATTTTCCATGGTTATTTTGAAATAAAATCATTATACCAGTATTTTACATAATATTACCCAAAGAAAAGGGTATTTTATATTGTTTTTAAATAAATGATTTAAATATTTTTAAAAGGTATTTTACTCTATATAACCAATAATTAATGATTCCATTAATTTATTCAGATTATGATCCTATGATACCATCCATATTATTTCTCTGTTAGGATTATAATGAAATATTTTTTTATTAGTTAAACAAGATATAAATGAATAATGGTTATTTTCAAAGGTTTTATGTTACAATGTTAATGATTACAAATGTAATATTAATGAATGTTATTTGGAAATTATTTATGATCACAAGTGAGAAGAGTACATGTTAAATGAACTGGTGAGCCCAAAACATCTTATATTAATGGGTAAGATTGATATTACTTATACAAATGGGTAATCTGAATACAACTTATATGAATGGGTGAGCCTTTTTTATCTATCAAACACATTAGGTAAGGATCCTTGTCTTCAAATGAAATAAAGATGGAGTTAACAAAGGTGGTTTTTCCTATGTATTTAATTTAACTATAGTTATTTCTGAAATATGTAATGAATATAATTTTCCATGATACCAAATAGTTTTTTTTACTTTTTATGGGTATTTTATATTTCCTTGGATAAATATTGACATATCATAGATCGTAATTACTGATTCCTATGACTCTTTCCATTTTATGTGATTTATTATATGTTTCATGGTTGTAGATCCATGTATTGATGTATATCATTTCTATTGTTTTTTTCTCTTGTTCTTTTATTATGTTAACATACCCTTATTCACATTATTTTACCACTGATGAAATTCAAATTTTAATGCTTATGTTTACCTTTATAATGAATTTTATTCTACTCTTATTATTTTTAACTTTTCCAAATTGATGAATAATTATGTAAAATGGGTTTTTATAAAAAACATTTATTTGTGGACAATTCTATGGGAGATGTTGGGGACTTATTGTGAAATAATAATAGCTAGGTATAATGGAACAAATACTCATTTGAGGACATGGGTATTGTTATACAAGAGTTATCTAATACTCTAAACCTAAAAGTTATTTTTTTATATAAGTGATTCAATATTTCATATTGAGGTTTTTAGTTTTGGATGGATAAAATTAGGTCAATTTCATTAATATCAAGATAGAGATGTAAAAATGATGTTTTTATCACCGAATTTAGGAGTACAAGTCAATAGTTATTATAGTGGGTATGAAATCAGGGTTTGTAAAACTTTGGATATTGGGATGTTTTCTTGTGAGGTTATCTTAATAGTTACTGATAACATAGTGGGTTTATATATATATATGATTTATCATAGGTTAAAATTCTTAGAAACCCCTTTTAAGGTTTTATGTCATGGAATTTTATATAGAATAATGATATTTTTAGTTACATTTTATTGGGTTGAGGTATATGTAACCCTTAGGTTTAGGGAGAAGTATTATTTCAGAAGAATGATATTAAATTTTTAGGGATGTCTGATAAAAGGTATGAGATAATTTTTGAGGGTAACATTTATTTAATGTAGAGGTTGTTAATGATATTTGGTACATAAGGTTATTTATTTATAGAATGATCTATATTGAACCTTTAGCATTGTTATTTAATTTTGGTCATGAATGTATTATCATTTAATATTGAAGATTATACATTTTTGATATTATTACAACTTTTTATAAATATTTCAGTTTTGGTTGATATATAAAAATATGAAGAATAAATAGTTATCCTTTTTTTGATCTTTTGGTCAGTTAGAATTTGATATTAGTTCTCCATGAATGAAAAATTCATCTTTAATTCTCTTCATTTGGAGTAAAATATGAAATTGAGGTGTAAATGTATAAAAGGGTGAAATTATACTTGTTAAGTAAGTATATTTTATTATTATTTTTATTTTATATGGAAAAAAATTCATAACCTTTTGGAAAAGGATCCTGAAATAAATATTTTCTCTTATCACCTCCATTTTAAAGAATCTTTGGTCTTTTCCACACCTCAATGTTTTATGGTATGTTGGCCATTAACATTCTCACAACGAAATTACCTATCAATTTCCATCATTTATACATTAGTTTTTTCCCTCCAGGACCATATTTTTACTCCCCACTAATGTTCTCTTATTTTGAAACCTAGTTATGTATTATTCTAGATGAACTTCATATTTCCTTTTCTCCCTTTTCATGATGAAGTTTTATTAACCCTTTTTATGATATTGGTTTTCAACAAAGGTATTTTGAAATATAGAATTATTAATTACTGACATCATGATTAACTTTTAGGACACAATTTATTATGGGTCTGGGGGAATGTAACACCCCTATATTTTAAAATGAACATTTTTTCTCGAAAGCATATACAACAAACAATATTTAGTTTAAATGAAAAATGAAATATTATTATTTAAATGATATAATTATAAGCAAGATATTAAATTTTTAGATGTTAATTTTAATACATGTATTATGAAAAATATTTCTAATGAATTTATATAATCTAAATTTATTTATAAATTCATAATAAATAAGTTCTCAATGTTCCTTAAAGTCACTTTATGATTAAAAAATTCAATTTCTTCAAAAATGATTTTTATAACTTCGTACAAGAAAATATTATAATTAATTTATGTAATTTTAGAAATTTTATTTTAAAAAAATGATATCATTTATGAAATCATTATATCAAAATTATCTTATTGTGAAATTTATGTATTTTTATGAGAAGATTTATTTTTTAATGAATAGTGAAAAATACTGTTTTTTATAAAATTGTTATTTATTTTCATTTAAAACTACAATTTTACATTAAAAATGAAAATAAATTAAAATAGGTACAGTTTAATTGAATATAATATAATTTATTTCATATGAATCATTATTATACATTTTTGTGTATAAGTTCACTTTTCGGCTTAAAAACAAATTTTTTTAAAATTTTTCTTTATTACATTTTTAATTTTTATATTAAATTAATTTATGAAAATTATAGGAATTAAATATTGGAAAATGTTTCCTATATTTGTAATGATGTGGTTAATATTTTATAAACAGGTTTCTATTATTTTTAGGCATTATGAACAACAACTGTGGTAAAATTTATCACATTGGTAAAGAGTAAAATGGGGAAAACGAGGTTAAAAATATAGGTTAGAACCTTTAAATAACCATAATAAAATAATTTATACTATTTTATGATTTTTTTGGAAATAATTATTATTAAGGAATTAAATAATGAATTTTAATACATAATTTTGAAATTTGGAACCCAAGATTTACGTTTAGAAAGATAAGTTATATATTTTTTTAAAATTAAAAAACTATTTTTGGATTATTACATTTATTTACATTTTTAAAAGACTAAATTTTGTTTAAGAGTAATCCAAAATTCTAAAAATAATAGTTTTCTAATTATTTAACCTAAAAAATAACAGAAACTAATTTATTTCATTATTTCATGTTGAAATGTTTTTTAACCAAAAATCATAATTTTTTCTATAATCTATTTTCATGAATTTTGTGTTCTAATATTAAATATAATTTCTTAAATATAGACAATTATTAAATTTTAAATTGGATTCTATATTTGGAATAATAATTTAATTTTTTTCCTAAATGTACCCTTTTATTTTTTTTCATTATGTTATGTTATTATAGAAAAATTTAAGTTATCATGATTGATGTTCAAATGATTTTAAAGTGGATTAACTAGGAGATAAGTCTTAAAATTTATCCCAATAGGTTATTTATTTTATTGAATATTTTTATTTTATTTGATAGATTAAAATCATTTAAAATATGAACATTTCTTTCCACATTACTCTGATTATAAGATGTATGTTATTTTATGTAAATATAATTTCAAAAATGTCACTCTGTTGCATTTAATATCTACAGGATTTTGTGATCGGGATAAACGAAAATTATATTGTTTTAAAAATAGTTTTCTGGAAGATAAATTATTTATTATCATTGAAATTTATTTTCAATCATTAGTGACGAAATAATTACCTTACAGTCTTACGTATCATCGACACGGTACTTGTGGAAGTAGTTGAAAAATCAAGTAAATGATTTTATAAACTCTAAAAGAAATATTTTTTGATTTATTTTTAGTGTCTCATTAATTTTATTGATTAATATAACATATTATAGATGTTTTAAATATTTATATTAGAATTATATTTTTCATGTTGTTTTCAAAGTGAAATTAAATGAATATCTCAAAAATGCCATTAATCTGATTTTATAAAATAAAATTTTATTAATTGATTTATAATTACTAAAAATATAATATTCATAAAATTAATTTTATATGGTTTATAATATCAAACATGGTCCATTTATAGTCCAATTTTCCTTTTATGATGACATTCTTGACTACTATAATGTAAAAAATAATGATATCACGGTAATTATCAAAAGGGTTAATGAGGGGTTAAAACAAATAGATAATGGTAAAAAATATTATTAAATTATCATAATTTTATTTTATGTGATGATTTGTTACCATAATAATATTATTTTATATTTATATCAATTTTGTTCCATTTTAATTAAAATTAATTTACATTAATTTAGTACATTATAAAATTACAAGATTTCCCCACCCCTAACATATAACATGGAACCTCCTATCCTATTCATATAAAAACATTTAAGCACTATATCTCATGAAATACCTTCCTGACACACTACCTAGGTTTTATAGGTCTTAGTATTGGCATAATACCAACTATTTAGGGATTGCAGTGTGACAGAATGATGGTTGTCCAAAGAAGAGGTATAACATTTTAACTAAATGTTTTTGGTTTATTTCTTCTTGAAACTCATTAAAATATTACTAAAAAATTATGAAATAATAACACAATTATATTAAATATACTAATTTTTTTTATTTATTGGAATAAACTATACCCATCATTATCTTCATTTATATGGGAAATGGATTTAACGTTCGTGTATATGGTGGATTACTATGCCGCAAATCGATATAATTCTTTTTCCATCACCACCTCGCACGACTAGTAATAATGATGGATTTAATGTATATATATAAATATAATATTAAATAAATATATATTAATAAGGAAATATATTATATAATTTATATTATTAAACTAACTTCTATTGAAAAAGTATAAAACACAGTTCGTGTATATGTGTGGATTACCATCTCCACAATGATACATGATTCATTTTTCATCACTGAATCACACTGATGATATATATAAAGTATTTAAATATATAATATTATATTTGTGATATAATAATCATTATATAATGATAAAATAATAGTTACATTCTTTCCATCATGATCATTGTAAAATTGAAGAGTTACTCATGCATATGTGTGGCATAGTGTCTCCATGATTGTAATGTAGTTTATTTTACATAACCATTACTAATGAAAAATTTTAAAAGTATAATTGATATATAAAAATAATAATTATTCCATGATTATTATTTTGGATAATATGGAATAATTACATATTTGATCCTTGACAACATACCAAAATTGTTCTCAAATTACAAACTAAACCTCCTTTAAACACCTAAAGTGTACTTAACCGATGAAGTAAATAATTTTTTCATTGAAATAAATAATTTTTTAATGATAAATTAATAATCTAGTAAAATGTTCTTAAAAAATTAAACAATTTATATAATTTTATTATACCAGATTTAATTACATACATTGAAAATCTGGACTTGAGTAATGGGATTTTGTCTCAATTTATTTTTACTAATGTATATTTTAATCATACACACCTTATTTCATTTATATGGTGTATATAATTATATTTTAAATATTATATTAAAATTATTTAATACTTCATTGTATTTTATGTTTCAATTCAAATTATTTCTTCTAAATGGATTTGAATTGAATGTTACAAAGTGGTAAGAGGTCTCTTAACTCAATTTCCATTGTTTAGGATATATATCTAGTTCAATTACAATGTTATGATATGATTTTGTGTGAATTAGTATATAACTTTTTAATCTATATTTATAATTATTTTATATAGATTCATATAATTTTACACAATCACTTCCATAATAAAAAATCTATTCAAAAGTTACAGTATTTTCAAGGGTTTTCTTTATCTCAATCTCATTTTCATAAGACATGTTCCATTTTGTGTAGTAGGATTTACTTTTATTGTTATATACTACCCCATGTTTGATTTTTTTTAAAAGTAACTTCATGTAATTTAGGGGACTTATAGATCCATATCATATTAATTATTTCAATGAATTTTTATTTGATTGTTACCAAATCTCCAAAGGAGTTATCATATAATATTGTTTATTTTTGAGATTATTTGTGTTCAAGGATACTTTAGAGGAAATCATATGATATTAATTTATTGAACCACATATATTTTCTTTTCCTCTGGTTTTAGATTGAAACATTTCATTTAGGTATTTATCCATTTAATTCTGGTCTAAATATCTTGTTTTAACATAACAGTATTGCATAAATGGGTTATTGAGGTTTCAAGATATTTTGGTCTTGGTTTAGGGATTTATGTTTGGGTTTTTTGAAACAAAGTGAGAGGTGCACTTTTAGTGCATAGTTAACACTAACCATACATCAGAATGGTGTGTCCCTATAAGGGAGGATACGGGTCATCCAAACCATGTAACAGAGGCTACATGGCTATGTAAAATGTGTAATAAGTAATAGAGGCACCACCCATGGGGTTCATATAGTTTTTCTAAACATGTACCTAAATCACGAGAGGTGTGTATTCATATATAGTGGATATCAATTTATTGGCACATGGTTTGTCAAACTGTGTGGCCTTTTAAAACTTCTAAAAGTCATATTTTCCTCCTTTACCCTTAAACCTAAGTTTCTTATCCTACCCTAATTTGTCCACAAGGAACCACCATTGTGATCTATCCCCTTCCCCCATCCTAGGATTGGAATTATCTTCTCTGTTTGGAATTTTATTTTATTTCAGTTTATCAATTTGGATCACTCTTGGTATGTCTAGAACTCCACTAGTTTCTTTTCTAAAATTTCTTCTCAATCTTTCGCATTATCTCTATGTGACCCAGTATACCCTATTTTTCAAGGAATTTCCCTATTTTTTTTATTTTCTCTTGATCCTTCCCAAATATAAGGCCATACTAGATGATAAGTCTACCAAAGGTCTAAGGTAAGTGGTTTATGAATTTTCCCCCAATGTATCTACATTTATAAATTTATTCCATTATGCCTCATGCTTTAATTTCTATGGGTTTCCCCTACAATGTGATTCTAATTAAATTAATGGTGTAAACTTTATCTGAGACATGCTATGGACCCCCTTGACATCATTAGAGGTCAAATATATCAACTCGAACTACCCCTATTGGGTGTGTCCCTTTATATTACCTTAAAATCCATTACATGTTATTAATTAAAACACTCCATTAGTGTCTTTGGATTTACTTTTATAAAGGTAAATGATTAAATAATTAGAAATGTATGGTAAATGTCATGGATCTTTATTTTTCACTATTTATCAATTGAAAATAAAATAACTATTTAGCTTAATGGAATTATGAAATGATGTGGACATATCACATGATACATGATCACTTATATTATTCTTTATTGTTATTATATACCCTGATGACATAGTTAGAGGGATTTTCTTCCTTGAGTAAGACTTAGATTACCAAACTGAAATAACTTGGGTGAATTTGTAGGAGACCAACTAATTCACTGATGTGACTACTAAGAGAGACAAGAAACATGGGCCTGGTAAATGTTTTAGTTTTTCAATACATCATCTTGAAACTAATGATTCAAAAACATTACAATATAGATTATAATGCCTTAGTTCTTCTCTTTGTATTGGGTTTTATTTCATAAGACACAAAACACCAAGGATATCTCATTAGGCTCTAAACATGTTTTTCTAATATTACATTATAAATTTCATTAGGATTGGTTAGAATGTTTTAGGGTAGAATATTGAGGGTTCACCCTTTGGATTAAACTCATACCTATAGACTTACATTTTGGTTGATCATTGCGAGTGGGATCAACCTTATAAGGTCTTAGATTCCGTGGCCCTACCATGGATACTTTATTATTATTACACTTGGATGCCTTTATTATGTTCGATGGGTACCTATCAAATTTAATGATTATATTTTTAGAGACATCTGGCCTATGCTGAAGAAAGTAGGTTTGACCTGGTATCTTTTGAGGAGCTTGAGCATGACATTGTTATAATTACCTTACTTTTTTATATTTATGATACATGAATACTCTTAAATTTTATATTAATAAACTATTTTTTTGTTAGATTATATTAGATGTGTCATAATGAGTTTTACTCACACCATTATTAGGACACCATATAGTACTCGAGTATATTTCTTGGAAGCATGTAAGGGAAAAATAATTTTAACATATATGGATGCTACATTTACTTTCATATAGAAGATAACTAAGCAGGTTCTTGAGGTTCTCATGGAGATATATGTTTTGGTCATTTTATTATTTTTTGTATCAACACCATATTTTATACCAATTTACCATTTTGCATCATCATGTAATTCATCTATATATTATATTTATTGTATTTATGTCTATTATTTTATAGATGGTTATTTTAATGGCCCTAATATTCATTATTTGATTAATTATTATTCTACTTATATTATATTAACCACTATTGTGTTGAACTATGATACATAGGGTATAGTCTCCCTAAAATACCACCAAAGACCTTCATTTCTATTCGGTAGCCTCTGATATATAAGGAGGTGTGTTTGAGGCCATGTGGCTAACCAGGTTTGGATAATTATGAGTGAACCATGTTTGATACATAAAAAAGCGGCATAAAAGTTTTTTTATTTTCTTTCATTATACTATTTATAGTTTGTATATATGATATTAGAATATTTTGGAACATTGTAATAATCCATTCCTAGGAGTAGTGAACCCATGTTAAGGAGATAATCTAAGGTACCATAGTATTAACTTCTAGTTCTAGATTTCACCTATTATAGTTGAAATATTTTCATCATTGGATGAAACACATGTTTTTGGATTCCATGTTTATGGATTTTCACCCTTAGGACAATAAGGATATTTTTCGCATGCATCATTATTGTAACATATCTATTTATATAGGTCCTTCATATGATATGCCATGTTTATTTGAATTCTTATTAATTAATGAATTTTCTATGTTTATTATGTGTATAATTTTTTTAACATTTCTTATAGTTCAAAGAGTAAATAATTTGTTACTTAAAGTGTCTTCATCAAGCTAAACAATGTTTCCCACATAACTTGATGCCCTCCCTAAACTAACCAATTATGGAATTTTTAATCCATTCAACTTTGATTACATGGTATTAAACCTCAATGGTTGTGATTAAATGTATTCTAGTTTTAATATATAATGTTTATTCCAATATAAATTATAAATGAAAATAAATAAAAATAAACCATTATATATAGACATCTTATATCCTAAGATAAGATGTAAAAGGTCGGTTATGGTTACATGAGATGAAAACTGTATCTTATAAATATTGAGATTTTATAACTTGGGAATGGAAATATATCTAACTAAACAATTATATATAAATATATAAATTGTTAAATACTATCTTTTTTAGGGAAAATATTTTCTTAAATAAGGATTTCAATTATAATATAAATAGAATTTTCCCTATAGGTTTGAGTTGAAACCGCATATAACTAAATATTTCTATTTTTAAACATGAAAATGAATCCTCTCTATTGAATTTATAAATAGGTAGTCGGATAGTGTATCTCTAGTATATGGGATTTGATTCTATCCTTATTTTCACTATTAATGATCATATCTAACTTGTATCTTGTTATGAGCCATGTTCCTGAAATTACAGATACATGCTTCAAAGAGGTCCTTGGGTTGAGTGCTAAGAAATTAAATATGACCATGCTCCTAAGGTGGTGGGACATGACCCACCATTAGTGCCACTAATGGAACCTCTAGTATTACCAGCTATATTTCATCAACTAGGAACTAATACTCAACTCAGAGAGAGTTTCATATTCTTTGTACTGCCTATGGATGGAGCTCAACAACCTGAAATGACCATGTCAGAGTTGAAAAGAGAGTTCTAGTAGCATCACACACCTACTTTTTCTAATAAAGGTGGTCCCCATGATGCTAAATTCTTGATAGAGGATATTTAATTAATATTAGAGCATATATATATTATTATAAAGGGGAGGGTGAATCTTTTAGTGTATATACATCATGGAAATGCCACATGGTGGTAGGATTTTCATATGTAGGTAGATTAGATTCAGTGTATGGTTTGGAGGGATTTCTAGAAAACCATCTATAAACAATTTTTCTGGATACCATGAGAGCTAATCAACTTAGCAAATTTAAAACTCAGGATAAGGGCACCATGTTTGTCATAAATTTTTCATCCTGTTTCATGGAGCTCCAACATTCTGCACCTACACTTGATGGTGATGAGCTTTCCAAAGAGATAATTTTTGAATATATGCTTAGGTATTACATACAATATTGGGTCAAAACCTTCCAATTGACTACCATATATGAGATGGTAAGACATAACCATATTTTTGAGCATAATTTTAAGGGAAAATGGAGGTACAAATCATGTTAGTTCATCCCCTAAGATGTGAAGTGCATTGTTTAGTGGCAGTTAGTTTTGCATGGATGATTATTGTTAGAGAAGTGGTATTCATTGTATGCACAATATAAGTTACATATTATTCCATCCGTGTGGAAGAAAATGTGACATGAACCCTCAGTGCAACATGAACCTAGTTGAGTTTCAAGCCTCTAGTAAAATTGGACTTCTATAGAAATTTTTAAATACATTCCTACTAGTTCCTAGTGGGATAGGATCTACAAAATATCTCAGTTTTGGAGTAGGATCAATAGATCAATTCCAGGAAGGAAGATAGAGTACCACTAGCTAATCAGGATAAGGTAGTAGTCATGGTTACGGAATAAAAAATTATGATATAGAATTCTAGAAAATCAGGTCTTCTCATGGTGTCCTGGTTATAGATCATGGCCATGGATTATGATAGATGAATGTAGTACAATCTATACTTGAGGAGAATATTGTCGATCCATCAATAACATGTGGTAGGATCTTAGTAGCCTCAAATTTAGTATCTTCTTTATTAGATACTATAAATTCACACTCATTATTATCTTTGGCTATAAAAAAAGTCTTATAATGGAGATTGATTACATTTTCGGGGTAATGAATCTTGATACTCAAGTGGTAGTATGTTATGAAAGATTACACTAATATAAAGAGAATCCCCTTAAGATTGAATATTACTATTTCATATATAACTTTTTCGTCCTTGATATGACAAGGTTTTATAATATTCTAAGATGGACCTACTAGTGGATTCTGGATCCCATATTGTTTTTTAATTCTGGAAGGTGTATTTTTTATCACCAAAGGGTAGTATCTATGTTCACAAGGGAGAATTGTATGTCCAGGAAAGTTGAGATGGACTTTATAGTCATAGGATGGGTGGGGTATAACCCAAACTGAAAGCCCATTTTCTTTATGATCAATATATATGATTGGAAAATTTTCCTCCCATGGGATAAAAATTAATAGATTTATTTTCTCATGACTTTTTATGGATACCAAAAGAGATAAAGGTAAAATTGTCTACTAAACATGTACCTGGTGTAGTACCATTGACTATACCTTTATATATGATCGATCTTACTGAGCCTCAAGAACTCAAGAGGTAGATAAAAGACCTAGATGAAAAAGGGTTTATATAACCTAGTATATCTATGTGGGTTTCACCTTTTCTATTTCCCAAGAAAGCGAATGGTTCCCAAAAGTTTTGTGTGGATCATTGGTAGTTGAATCATCTTACCATTAATAACTAATACCCACTTTCTCATATATATGATCTCTTTGACCAGCTGTTAGGAGACAACTTTTTCTCAATGATTGATTTGTGATTGATCAACCATAAAGTGCACGTTATTCCTTAGGATTTAATATGTACAATATTATAAAGTGGGTATGGATTTTACGAATATATATTAATTGTATTCAGTAAAATGAACAAACCAAAAGACATTATATAATTGATGAATCTGATTTTCTACACATACCTAGATTACTTTTTGGTTGTTTTTTTGGCAGATATATTACAATATTCTCAAAAAAGTAACAATAATGAAAAAAACATGAAATAATATTTTGTACACTAATAGAGAATATGATCTATTCATATATATAAAAATAAAAATTATGGATTGATAAAGGTAACTTCCCATGTCACAGTATATCAGAAGCAAGGGTATCTATGGATCCATCGATGGTGAGATCCATTATTCTCTAGGAGAAACCCAAGAAAGTATTTGATATATATTGTATCATTGTGATAGATTATTACTATCATTGCTTTATTTAAAAATTTTCCCATATTTCATAACAACATATAGTCTTGATAAAGAAAGATATAAAGGTCACATGGTTTGATGCTTTTGAGAAGTCCTTTCAAAAGTAGAAAGGGAGGATGACCTCAATAATGATGGTGATTTTACCTGAGCTTGGAAGAGGCTATACAGTTTACTATAACCCATAAAACGTTGGTATGTGAGCAATTTTGATGCAAGAGAAATGTGTTATTGTATACAAGTATCATTAGTTGAGGGAACACAAGAATAATTACCAGACACATGACCACAAGTTAGCAGAAGCGGTTTTTTATTTATATTACTAGAGACATTACTTGTTGGTGGAATAGTTTTTGGTTTACACATACCATAAAATACTCAAATACATATTCAATAATTGTGTATTAAACCTTTGATAATAAAGATAGGTTAAATACCTTCAGTAATTACACTTTGATCATGCTTACATGCCTGGTAAGGGAAATAAAAATGTTGAGGCTCTAATCCAAAATAATCATTTTAAAGTTGTTCAAGAGGATGGTGGTGAATGGAAATTAATGATTATTCTTTATGAAATGCATTTATAATTTCAATAATTTCACAGGCATCCTATATCTTCTCAATATTATTTATTTATGGAATAAAGAGAAATGAAAATACAGCAAGAGAACGAAAAATAAAAACAAATCAAGGAGGTTTGAAATAGTATATGATGAGGGAATACCCTCTAACAAGTTCCTCTCCCTCATACTTAAGAGTATTCCTGCCCTCAAGGCGCAACAAGACCGAATTGTGGGATGTAATGGAGGCTAGATGATCAGCCACTTTGTTACCCTCGCACCAAGTGTGAACCACATTGATATTTCTATTCATGAGGCATTTTCATTTTCTGATAGTATATGATATAGACCAGGGAATATTATCAGTTCCATGAAGAGCCTTAAAAAGGACCATGAAGTATATTTCTACTTCATCAATGAGGATATTATGTTGACAGCACAACCTAAGGCCAGAAATCATGGCTGAAGCCTCTGCCTGGAGTGAATGACCACTTCCATAATGAGCAGTGAACAACAGGATGACCAAGCCACTGGAGTCTCGGGAAACACCTCCACCCCACAAGGTGCCCTATCTGGAAGATCCATTAGTATATAGTTTGAGGCCCCTAGAGGGACGCCTCCAGTAGACCCAATGACCTGCTCTAGCATTGAGAGGACCATTGGAACCCATAGGTCTCGGTTGGAGAGGATTGAACATGGGGGGCTATCGAAATTGATCAATCGTTCTGAGAAAATCCATGAGCAGGCATTGGGTTTTGATGATAATAAATCTTACTGACATACAAGCTCCCTCAAATATGGCTCTATTTCAAGCATTCCAAATGCTCTAAAACCCGGAAGATAACACCAAAGCTTGTGCTTTCCTCTCCATGCTCTGTTTAGGCGATCCCTAGAACCAGTGGTCCATGAAATCATCCACAGAATGTGATTGGGAATTGTAGGAAGTAAGGCCACCAAAGAATCTCCACACTGCATGAGCCCATACCCCTTCAAAGAAGATATGGAAGACACTCTCCTCCTTAGCATGGAAACATGAACATCTGGGAACGGACGGTATACCAAGCTTTTTAATGTTATCATCAGTCGACACCACACCATTCTTGATACATCAAGAGAGAAATTTGAACTTGGAGGGAACTTTTTTACACCATATGGTCTCATTACATGGGTCAGAGTTGTCATGTGAAGCCATACTTTCACAAAAATCTTTGGTGGAGAAGATGCTAGAAGCAGAGGGAGTAAACACACACTGACCAGGCCCCGTGTTCATCTCAAAATTCATATATATTTCTATTTGTTCATTGTTCAACACTTCCTTGATAAAAGAAGGGAACCTAATGGCCTCCATGAATGTTATATGAGGGGCCAGAAAGCTAGGAAAGCCAAGGATGGAACCCGCCTAATTATGGTGCCAAAAGGAGAGGCCCCCATTACCAACAATCCAGAAAGACAGTTGTCGAAGGGAGGGATGGAAGTTAGAAATCATAGATGAAAGGGGGGAGTTGTGACTATGCCTAGTAACAGGAAATTCACTGCATCTATGGTGCATCATCCTGCCCCACAAGGACCGGACCTCAAGAGCCTCCCAAGCCAGTTTTTCATGCTTGCACTGTATTGTTTCATGCATGTTTCTGATATCAATGCCTCCATTACAGATTGGTTGTGCCATTCTTTTCCAAGAGACCCAATGTTGTTTTCCTTTAGAGAGAGCATCCTAGAGAAAACCTATAATAATTCTATCAATGGTGGTAATGACTCCCTTAGGAACTCTGATGGAATCCATTTCATGAACATGAATGTATGACAACAAACTATTAATGAGAGGGATCCTGCCTCCAAATGATAAGAATATGTTTTTCCAATTACGAATTCTTCCCGTGATCTTATGCACAATGTGGTCAAAGTCATGGATGTGAAGGCGTTGGGGAGAAATGGGTGAACCAAGGTATTCAAGAAGAAATTTAACTCTTTTCATGTTTAGACTAATGCCTAAAGAGGCCACAAAACATGATCCACATCTATTGGAGATGAAAATGTTACTCTTAGAGCAGTTGATGAGTTGACCACTCCAATGGAAATACTCCTTTATCACCTTATTGAAGCTACAGATAGACCTACTACTGCCATTCAATAAAACCAATGAGTCATCAGTAAACATGAGGTGAGTCATGCTAGAGGGGATTGAATGACTATGGTAAGGAAGAATATGCCCATGGTTACTACTACCATTAATCAAACGGCTAAGCACATCCTGGGTAATGATGAGGATGGTAGGGGACAGAGGGTCCCCCTACCTGAGTCCATGAGTGGCTTTGAAAAAACCATAAGATTTTCCCATAAAGGAGACAACATGCTATGAAGCACTGAAACATCTAAAGATGATGTCAGTGGACCAGGTTGAGAATCCCATACCATTGAGTACCTTGATGATGAAACTCCATTCAATTCTGTCATTGGCCTTTTTCATCTTGAGTTTGATGGCTAAATTGGACCCATGTGATTCGATGTTAACATCTGATATCAACTCCTATACTAGAGCAATCTCCCCTTGTATAGACCTACCTTTCACGAAACCATGATACTCCAGGGAGATCCATTGGGGAAAAAACAAGATAATATTTTATTAATGAGACAGGAGAGGATTTTTTAGGAGAAGTTACACATACTGATGGGCCTATAGTGATGCAAAGAAGAAGGATATTTATCTTAAGAATAAGGACCACCGTTGTTGCACTGGCCACCTGGGGAATGTTTCCTCCATGAAAGAAATCCTGGATAGTAAGAAAAACATCATGCTGGACAACAAACCAGAAATCTCTGTAAAAGGTTCCTGGGAATCCATCTAGGCCTGGATCAATCTCAGGGTTAAGACTCATCATGACCTCATGGATCTCTTTCTCATTCGGGATTTCTTCGAGGGACTCATTATCCTGGCTAGAGACATGGGGGGGGATCATGTCCAGAAAGTTCGCCCTGTCACTAGGGTAGACCTCAGACATGAAAGGGTTAGTGCCTGTCAGTAACTCCTTGAAATGAGAGAAATCCAACCCACCAACTACATCCCTGTCATCAGTGTATGAGACATATTCCATCATCAAGTTATGTTTGTGATGACAATGATTCTCCTTAATGAAATCATTATAATAGGCAGTGTTTTTATCCCCCTCATGAAGCCGTTGTATCCGTGATTTCTCATAGGAAAGCCGCTCTTGGGACAGAATCATTTCTACCAATATTTCCTTCTTATGAGAAAGGTCCTCAAACACCTGATCATTCCAATCATGCTCCAGATTGTCTTCTAAATGATCAACATTAGACATAAGCCCTTTCATATCCTTGTTAGCAGGGGGAACCTTCTTAAACCAAGACAAAATCTATTTCCTTAAGGGCCTCAGTTTGTTGTGAAGCCCGATCCACAAGTGACCTTGTTCAGAAGCACCCCACGATCTTTTGACCACTTGAGTATAACCTTCAATGCGGGTCCATTTATGAGAGAATATGAAGGAGATGCTGGGAACCTATCTTGAGTATAAGGAAAGTAGTAGGGGAGAATGGTCAGAAACGCTTCGAGTTAGGTTGGTCACCTGAGCATTGGGGTTGTCAGAGATGGCCTGGAAATTGGCCAAAAATCTATCCAAACGGCTCTAAGATCTTCAGCCTCCTCTTTGATTGCTGCACCACGTGAAGTGGTCCCCAGAGTAACCCATGTCAGATATCCCTTGTAGGTCATGAATTGGAAAAACTCAAATCTTTCCTTTCTAGGGAAGGGACCTCTCCCCTTATTCTCATTCGAATCTGCTATGGCATTGAAATTGCCTCCAAAAAACCAGGGGGAGGTACCTGGATCAAAGGATTGAATCCCCTACCAAAGAGAGCTCCTTTTGTGGGTATCAAACCTTCCATAGATAAAAGAGGCAAGAAAAAGGTCACTTACAGACTTGAATTTGGTTGTGAGGGATTGGTCATCAACAACAAGTAAATCAATTGAGATGTCTTTTTTTCTAGAAAATCCCAATGTTGGAATTGGACAAGTATCAAGGAAAAAAGCCATGAATCATGATTTTCTAGGAGAAATCCCCAATTCTGGAAGAAACCTGTTTGGGCTCCAGTACCACAACAATGGAGGCCTTTTCTTTCCTCATCTCCATGATAATGAAGTCAGTTTTTGCCATGGCACCAAGACCACGAGAGTTCCAGATGAAGATACATGTCATTAAAATAGATGCCGCCTGGCTCTAGCCCCAGGCAATCATAGCCCATGAAAAGGAGGAGAAGTTAACTTAGAAGAATTTATACCCTTGGATCTTGTGCAGATTCTAGATGGAGGAAGCAGGGGAGGTTGCACCTACGGGGAAGAGAAAACATTCTGTGAAGGGATTGAATCCACAGTTCTTCTACCCTTGCCATGGAAATGAGAGGCCTGAACCTCTGGGAGGGGGAAACGAGGAACAATAAACTTCACATAGGGAGGAGGATCCAAGGACTGTAACAAGCTAGCTGAGGAAGATTGGTGTAGGAGCAGGAGGCAGAACCCGTCAGAAAGGAAGGGATGAGGAAAGCTGGCTACATGAGAGGGATCACTAAGAAACAACATACTACACTAGATGATCTCTCGAAGCTAGATGTCACTGAAAAGTGGAACCAGAGGAGGATGGAAGAGCAAGAAGATCAGAGGAGCCTGCTGCTTGAATGAGACCAAAGAAAGGCCAATCGGGCCATGTTCATACAGATGAGAACCCGCCGACGAAGAACCCCTACAAACAACTCTCAGAGGGGCCATGGCAGTATCACACCCACCATTAGGAACAACCCTCTAAAAGTCAACTGAACATGGACCAGGAGTAGGACCATGAGGCTCGGTCCCCCTTGCAATGCGCGGAGGACGCAGAGACTTGGGGCTTCTGGCATGAGGGTAATTCCTGCATTGGGATTCTGAGTGACCCTGGAGAAGGCATGCATGAAAGTACAAAGGAAAATGGGGTAAACGATGTCCTGATTCCATGAAAATGAGTCCTGCACCCACAAGCAGAGGCTATCCGGAGGAGGCAGGGACATGTCCAAATTGGCATAGATGCACAGAACTGAGGACTCCTCACCCCTAGCCGTGCGATCATCCACACATAGAAAACCACCAAAAGAGTCACCAATGGATTTGAGAAAAGCCCTGTTATGGAAAGGTAGAGGGAGACCCAGAAGGCTGAGCCAAACTGCCGCATGGGGGCCCTCTTTCCATTTGTGGGCCTCCATCGACCATCACATGAGGTTGAAGCGCCATCGCCCCACCATCCTCAGAACTTTGCACCATGCCTTCACAAAGTCCAGATCTGAGGCCAAGGCCACACAAAAGGAATTGCGATGGAGACGCGAGATCCAGGAAGGTGAGGAGAGAACCTAAAAATCCACAAGATGTCAAAATATATCCAGAGAGGGAATCTCACCACCAAACCGGCCTACAAGAGTCCATTTCAGACAACCCACTGCATCCTCAAAGGCCAAATCTAGGAAATCAAGGTTTACACAGGGGCCATCTCGAGATGAGACAGAGGAATGTATAGGTGCATCAAAACACATGATAGGATTTGATGCAGTAATATAATTTTTATAAATGGGATTTAAATCCCATATTGACTTATATGAATTATAAATTACACTACTAGTATTGGTTGATTGGGAATAAAAAGAAAATTTATAATTTTGTTACTCAGTGTTCAACCTATATCCCAAAAAATGTAGCACACCAATGACCAGAAGGTCTTTTATATGTGTTATACATTACAAAGTGTAAATGGGATGGTGTCACCATTCTTTACTTGAATCGCATGCAAAAATAAATTTATGGAATTGAATCCATATAAGTTATCATGGACAAGATAATGAAGGTTTCTTGCTCTTTCTTATACTGGAGACCTTCTTAGTGGATGATCTTGAGATATTTAATGTCAGATTTATCATAATAGTTAATAGATTTACACATACCATCATATCAGAAAAGGTTTATTTGTTCACTTCTTGGTATTGAAAAGGGTTGAAGAGGGACCTTGGTTCATAGGTATTTCTGCATAAAATATATCACCCTTAGACCAATGGTCAGTCTGAGTGCACTATACAGGTACTCAATGACAAGAATTGAGTGTATTTATTATATTTTCAGGCATGTGGTGAGATAAATTATCTCTAGTTGATTTATCTTATAATAATTAATTTCAAGTAATTATTCAAAAGGATTTTATGTGGTTCCCTATAGTAGGCCGTACTAATAAACTCTATACTAGTTATAGGTAGGGGAGGTAGCAATACTGTAACATTTCTTATTTAGAAAACATTGAAAAAGTTATAGTTTATCAAGAAAATAATTGATATGTTAGTTCTAGTCCAGAGACATAAAAATATCATCTATGCCTACCTATGGTGTTCTAGGTGAGAGATTAGGTCTTCTCGTGCATCTCTCCAAGATTGGGTCATAAATGAGATTGGAGGCAAGATACATTGTATTGTATACTGATCATGACCTCAGAGATTTTAGAGATGTTTGGGCTTATAGAATATCAAATAGATCTTCTACAATGATACAAGGATATGAATAATATCTTCTATGATTATGATCTCAACTATTATTATTATGGCTCACCTCATTATTTTGATCATTAGGAAGTTGAGTTAGAGGTTGATGCCTCATTTATGGAGTATCATATTTATATCATAGATTTTAGCAAAAAGAATCTATAAGGTAGGACAGTTCCTCGAGTTTGGGTTCTATAGTTCCATGTCCATGTATAGGATTAAATCTATAATTATGGGTTGAATATTTGTGCTCAGTGGCTTGATTCAACTCAATGACCCTTAGAAGGGAAACATGAAGGTGATTTATTTTAAGGAGGAGAGGATGTAAGATCATTGTTTATCATTAAGGTATAAATCATTTTAATTTATAAATAACAATATTTCTTTAATTTAATGGTAGTACCTATAGGTTCATAGAGTTTTTCCCAGTGTTTGGGGCCTAAATTTCCACTTTTTGGAAAGAAAGTGAGAGGCACATGTTTAGTTTATGGTTATTAATAACTATTCAACTTAACTGTGTGGCCCTATAACGAAGGATTATAGTTAGAAAAAACCATGCAATAGAAGGTGCACAACCATTCAAAACTAAAATAAAAATTTTAGGCCCCACAGATGGTTTGAAAACAATTTCTTTAATCGTGTGCATAAACTTTGTGAGGTGTAGTTTCACAAACAATTCACATACCATAGTTGGTGAACAATTTATCGACCATGCTTCCAAACCATGCACCTATTTAAAGGGCCTATGAATTAATATTTTCACCACATTACCCTTAGAAATAACCTTCTTCATCCTCCATCATTGGTACATAGTGGACCACCGTATGCATCTCTCCCTTTTCCCTCCTCATAAGAATGGTAATATCTCTTTAATCCAAACATTGATTTGATCTTCATTCATCACACTAGATCGCTCTTAGTAAGTATATCAGTCCTCTTGTTTTTTTCTCATTTTTGGTCATATTTTACATTATCTTAGTGTGACCTAGAATATCCTATTTTTTGGGATTTTATCTATCTTTCCATTCTATATTATTATAACCTAAATCTAAGGATGATACTATATGATGTGTCTACTATAAGTATATGGTTGGTATTTTATGAATTTTCCCTCAAATTACAACTATTTATAAATTGTTGTCTATGTGGAGCTTGCCATAATTTCTACATGTTGCCCCTAAAATGTGTATCTATTTAAATTAATGGTATACACCTTGTTTGAGACTTGATGTGGACCCACTAGAAATCATTGGCTATCAATAAACTCAACTGAAACAACCCCTTGGGTGTGTCCCATTATATGAACATGAAAACCATTACATATTATTAACTAAAGCACCCAATGGGTGTGTTTTTATTGACTATTAGAAAAGGAAATGATTAAATTGGTAAAAAATGTATTGAAAATGAAATGGGTATTTACTTTGACCTTTTTATCACTTTTAAATAAAATGACAATTTAGGTTATAGGAATTGTGAAATGATGTGAATATATCACAAGAAAATTGATCATTTATATAATTCTTGATTTTTATTATGCACCTTGACGACACTACTAAAGCTATTTCTTACCTTGTATAAGACTTGAGTTCCCGACATAGAATTACTTAGGAGAACTCAAAGGATTCTAGCTGATTCATTAATGCCACCACTAAGTGAGATACCAAACATGGACACAATCAATGTATTACCTTGTAAATTCCTCTATTTAACTCCAATGATTCATATAATTTATGCTAGAAATTGGAATGCCTTGGATCATATCCTTGGATTCGACTTGAATTCCTTGGATACAAAACACCTGGAATTATCTCCTAAGGCTCCAATCAAGTTAGATCAATATTACCTTGGACTTGTCTCTAAGATCAATTAGATGCTTTTAGGAAGGAACATCATTGGTTAATCCCTTGGATTATACATATATCTATATCCTTACATATTATTTTATCACCACTAGTGGGATCAACTTTTTAATTTCTTGAATTCTATATGAATCTTTTTGATCCAATGTGATTATTATACATGGATACCTTTGTTATATTCCTTGGGTATCTATCCAATTCAATATTAATATTTTCTTAGAAATATGTGATTTTCCAAAGTAGGTAGGGCCTACTAGGAATATGGTTAGGAGGCTGTAAATGGAAAGGCTATAATTAATTTACTTCAATATATTTATGATACATGAATGTCACAACCCGTCCCTCGGGACCCGTTTTGTGACTACCCCAAGACTGCCTTCCATAGACCAGGGGTTGGAGACTAGAACCGGAAAGGCGTATACATAAAATGGGAAGGCATTTCCTTTTTAACCTGTATAGAAACACAATCCAAGAACACAAAAAGTAGAAACCACTATGTAAACTACTGTAGTAAAAGGAGTGTTGAACATAAAAGGGGCTAGAATACAAGACCAATTGTAAAAATAAAAGTGCAACTGAATATTAAGATACAAATGAAAAGTAAAAAACAGCTCTTGGATCATCCAATGAGGATCCTACCTGAAGGGTAGGTATAGGTCACGATCAGTAGTCCCTGCATCACATGACGCCAAATAGTCTACCTTCGAGTACTGTCTAGTCCTACCTTCCTTAGCTTCGATCAATGTTGTCTGTCATCTTCATAAGACACAACAAGGTGCGGACGTAACCCATGCATGGGTGAGTATATTGAAACACAGTAGGGACCCCAAGACCCCATAGGTCTCCTAAAGTTCCACAAAGGAAAATACCACAAAGAAAGACCTCAATATCAATGTACGAAGCAATAGACATAAACTCTACTTAGGTATATGCCCATAAATATACCTAAGTTATCAAGACATACTCATCTCATACATGAGGTAAGAATAAAACAAAGGTAACACCACAAAGGAAGAAGTACCACACATGTAACACCATGAAGACAACCCCACGAAGGTAGAAGTACCAAAAATGTAACATCACAAAGTTAGAATTACCACACATGTAACACAAAAAAAGATAGAAGTAGAACACATGTAACACCACATTGATAGAAGTACCACACATGTAACACCATGAAGATAGAAGTACCACACAGGTAACACCACGAAGGTAAAATACTTAGCTCACACCAATTATAACTTAAGTACATAATTACAGATGATTATTCATAAGGATATATCATCTTATTATGTTAAGTTTTATTGCCTCTGACCCACAAAGGATTGATAGGTAACTATCCCCCACTGACCCTCACAGTATCTGACCCACACAGTATCGGTATGCACTGACCCACCTAGGATCGCTAAGCCCTGACCCACACTGGATTGGTATGAACTGACCCACATAGGATCACTGAGCGCTGACCCACACAGAATCTGATAGATGGTGACCAACACAGAATCATTGTTCTTTCGTCACCTTACAGCCAGCCAGAGGATTTATCACACTCAGTGCGCTTACATTCCATAACATATGACTCTCAAGATATCGGTTATACCTCAACTGACACTAATCTCTACAATAGATTAACCCAAAGGACCGCTATGTCACAAGGTTTCCAACGTGACAAACAGTGTGTAAATTGGATGCTCGATCTATGATTTATAAGAATTTAGTTTCGAGGTCCCGCTTGGATTCCGGTTCGATCCAACCCAATTGTACTCTAATTTTATCTAAAAATCATGTGGAGTACACCAAAAAGACCATCTTAATCCAAGGGTCTCAATGCCATAGAAGGTTCATTAAATGGACGTCTGATTCTCAAGATATGGACCTTTAAATGTTTCAAGGTCCGGTAGGGCCCAGGTCCAGTTCGACCCGATCAGACGAACCTGACCCGACTCGGGCTGGGCTGAACTAACATGGTTCGGGTCGAACCAATCATTTGGGGTCTAACCCAGATAGGCGGGGCCATGTCGGGCTGGTTCCAAAGGTGGGCGGCCTGGCCCGCAAGGGGGTAGCCTCGCCCGCAAAGGGGTGGCCCGGCCCGCCGGTCTAGCCCGCAAGGGGGGCGCAACCCACCAGGCGCGCGACCTTCTAGGCAGGTGTCCTAGCCGTGTGAAGCGCGGCCTGCTAGGCAGGTGGCCTGACCGCGATCTTCCCAAGCTAGTAGGGGGGGGGGCATTTCCCCCTAGTATCCAGAACAACCTAGAGGCCTTTTAGTTTTGTGAAATGGTAGAGACACATAGGCATCATCCAATCGCCACGTAACCCGCCAGGTAAGCATGGGTTTGGCCTTTACTATGACTTCGGTCGTGACACTCTACTCGCCGATGGTGCACTGGTCATGCCACCATCCCATCCACGGCCGAACGATGTGCCAGCCGCCTTCTCTGACACCCACGGTTGATGAGCCGCAGACCCATGTTCATTGGTGGCGTGCAACGGTGCACCACACCTCCTCCACAGCTGACCGGTGTCGGTCACTACAATGAATGTCGTGGATTCATTCCGTGACCTCCTCTTAAGGCGTGAATTGGCATGCCGCCTCTTTCTTAGTTAGTCGGTGCTGCTACGCTGATGGTCTTCCACATAGGGTTCAAGGGTAACAAAGTAGGCGAGGGTCCGAGCTAGGTTTGTTAGGCCCGCACCCTCCTTGTTTGCTTGTAATCCTGAGGGAGATAAAATGGTTTAAGAAATTAACTTTAATTCAAACAATAATCAAACCCATAATTCAATAATGATGGTGAGTGCATGGTTGAGGAAGTAGGTTGGTGTTCGCCGTCCCCTACAACAAGCTTCCAACAACATCACTCGATCATCGACATCTAGTTCAGGGTTTTGGTGTCACTCATCACCACCCACCGGTACTATCTCCATCCTCCAAGGGTTTGACATTACTACACTTTGTCAGCACTTCATTGCTTGGTAAATTAGTGCCGACACATATCCCCAATCTTCATATAAATAGGATAGGGGAAGGGTGTGCAACGTTCATGGAATTAATGGAGGTCCATTAATTAGGAAACATCCTAATTACCCAATAATGCAGTTACTTAGAATTGAAAGGTCAATGCATTTATTGGCTTGACACGTCACTGTTCCCACACTTTACTTATCCATTGGAGGAAAAGTATGAGAATAAAATAACAAAGTTATTTTTTTATTTCTTTTAAAAAGTCCCAAAAATTACAATTTTATCTAGAACTACTACGGTCAATGTAAAGCCTCCCTTGAGTGAATCCCGGTGCTATGGATTCAATGGTGCCCTCAGATTTGTAATCTGAGCACTTGTTCAAAAGTTAGAAAATTCCACTCTCGCGTTTACTAAACATACCTTAAAGAAGTTCAGAAATTCATTTTGGGCACTCCGGGACTCAGAATCTTGCGCCGTCAATTTTCAAAGACTCGTAATAATTCCCTATAATTTAAAAAAATTACTTGGAAAATCCGAGTCTTTACAGTCTCACCACATTTGGTATTTTCATCCCTGAAATCCACAACATAGACTAAGGGAACAAATAGGGGTACTGAGAATGAATCTGAGCCTCCCACACCCATGTGCTCTCCTAGAAGTTCCCGTGCTACCACTGAACGTACACCAGTGGTATCGACCACCCACAAAGGAATTGCTCTTGTTGATCCTCAATCTCTATAGGAACCTCCATGAACATTTCCTCATCATCAAATTCTAGCTCGCTGTGGTCAATGATGTGAGATGGTTCATGCACATATCTCCTAAGATAGGGTACGTGGAAGACGTTGTGAACCCTCTCCAACTATGGTGGTAGTTCCAAGAAGAATTCTACCTCACCGATCCTCTGATGTATTAGGAATGGTCTGATAAACCTCAGTGATAACTTGCATCTTCCTCCTATCAGCATAAGTATTTTGTCTATTATGTGCAGTCTTCATCCTCTACTGGATGATCTACACCTTCTTAGTGGTAGTTCATACCATCTATGGACCAATAAGTGTTGACTCCACTGGGTCTACCCAGTATATAGGTGAACTGCAAGGTCGACTGTATAGAGCCTCAAATAGAGCCATACTGATAGTGGACTGATAACTATTGTTGTATCTAAAATCCCCCAAGGTAACATGATCCTCCCAACCACGGACAAAATCTAGGACGCATGCACGTAGCATGTCCTCTAGAGTCCATATGGTTCGCTCCGTCTGACCATCAGTCTGTGGATGAAAGTTTGTACTTAAACGTACCAAAGTCCCGAATGCCTCCTATAACCCCTTCCATATCTAGTAAGTAAAACACACAACATGGTCAGAGACAATATTTGATGGCACCCCATGAAGTTTCAAAATCTAATTTATGTAGAGGCATTCCAAGGCCTCTATCGATCCCTGCTCTTAGATAGGTAGGATGTGGGCCGACATGGTGAGTTAGTTAATGATCACCCAAATAAAATCATATCCTATGGACATACATGGAAGCCCTACCCTAAATTCCATGGAGATCCCAACCCAATTCCACTCCAGCACCTTTAGTGGATGTTCTAAGCCTACTAGAACCTGATGCTCAACCTTTACTTGCTGACAAGTGAGGCATAGAGAAACAAACTTTTCCATTGCGTTCTTCATCCTTGGCCAATAGTTTTAATGCCAGAGGTCCTAGTCCATCTTCACCACACTAGGATGTACCTCCAGATGGGACATATGGAACTCTCTCTACACATCCTCCCATAGCGCCACCGGTACCATGGTATGTCCTCTGAAGAGAATGACGTGCTCTCTACCTTCAGAATATCCATTAGGTTCATGTTTTGAGGATATCTGAGAATGTAAAGCCTCACAGTCAATGTCCCCAATCTGTACCTCCCTGAATCGCTGAAGGAGTGGGGAAGTGACAATAATATACTTGAGGTAAGCTGCTCCATCTCTATACACAAAGGATATATGCAATGGAACGAGATGCTCTGTCGCCTCACTCAACAACTGTAGACCAGACCTCCTACTGAGTGCATCAGCTACCACATTTCCCTTCCAAGGAGTATAGACTATCTCAAAGTCATAGTCCTATAGGAACTTAATTCATAGCCATTGTCTTAGGTTCTGGTCCTTTTGAGAGAAGATATACCCGAGACTCATGTGATCAGAGTAGACTGTAGAACATTCTCCCATCAAGTAATGTCACAAAATCTTCAAGGAGAAGACCACTACTGCTAACTCCAGGTCCTGGGTAGCATAGTTCTGGTCATGTTGCCTCATTTTTCAAGAAACATAAGGGATTAGTGCTTGATCCTACATTAGAACACATCCATGTCCAGTCTCTGATGTGTCACAATAGACTACATACCCAATGCCCTCTTTTGGTAGCCTCAATATGGGGGCACTCTTCAGTCTCTACCTCAGCTCTTGAAAAATCTGCTGGCATATCTCCGTCCATACAAATGGGTTTTCCTTCTTTTTCAACGCTGAAAAGGGCGCATCAATTCTGGAAAAGTTGGGCATGAATCTCAGGTAGTATACAACTAACTCTAGGAAACTCCGCACCTCGATCACACTCTTGGGTGGCTCCAAAGATGGCACAACCTCTATCCTCACTGGATCAACAACAACTCCAGCATCTGAGATAACATTTACTAGAAAGTGGAACTCTCATATCCATAACTGGTACTTTGAGAGATTACCATAAATATGGTTCTCTTGGAGTGAATCCAAAACTACCTGCAAAATATAGGTATGCCCCTCCTCCGTCGCAGAGTAAATCAAGATGTCGTCAATGAAGACCACCACAAAGAGATCAAGGTATGGCTGGAAGAACCTATTCATGAGTCCCAGGAACATTTTTGGGGAATTGTTCATGCCGAATGGAATATCTATGAACTCATAGTGTCCATACCGAAATATAAAGTATGTCTTCTGCACATCCTCATCACATACTATAAACTAATGATAGCCTAATCTGAGGCCTATCTTCAAAAAAAAAAACGATCTCCCTTGATCTGATAAAAAAGATCATCAATCCTCAGACATGGATACTTGTTATTCATGGTAAACTAGTTTAGGTGCCGATAGTCCACACAGTGTCTCAAACTCCCATCTAACTTCTTGGAAAAAAAATTGGGGCTGCCTATGGAGAAACACTGGGCCTTATGAACCCCTTCTTTTACAAGTCCCCCATTAGGACCTGTAACTCACAAAGCTCCGTGGGATCCATATGATATAATGGTGTAGTTATAAGTGTCATTTCGGGGTACAGGTTGATGTAAAATTCAAACTTTCTATGTGGAGGTAGTCATAGAACATCATTAGGAAAGACATTGACCTACTGGTCCACCACTACCAAATAGATCAGACACTCAACATCAACTGCCCCAAGGTAAGGCTGGCCAACTGATGTGTGATCGGCTGCACCCTCTTCTAGGTAGGTCCATCCTATGCTGCAAAGGTTTCCTTCTTGTCAGTGAAGGAAAACCTGGTCTCATCCTCATAGACACAGGATCACAGAGCGGTGACCCACACAAGATTGTTGTTCTTACATCACGTTACAGCCTGCAACAGGATTCCTCGCACCTAGTGCACTTGAGTTCCATATAATGTTCCTCTTGAGATATCGAACATACCTCAATCACAACTAAGATACAAAAAAGAGTAAACCAATGGATCATTATGTCGTAAGGGTTACAACACGATAGATGATGCATCAATCAGACGCTCAGTCTATGATTTATAAGGATTTTAATTTTGAGGGCCCGATTGGATTCAGGTTCGATCCAACCAGGCCCCTAGGGATGGGTCATGAAAATGTAAATAATAAAAAACTCAGGGAATTTAAATCATGTTAAACCCCTACCTCATAAAACATTTCAGAATGTCTGTTCTAGAAGTTGGGTTAGTGTTTTTTGTTCCCGCAACATCCACCAACGATGTCGCTCGATCATCGATCTCTAGTTCGGGGTTTTGATGTCACTCATCACCTCCCACTAGTACTATCTCCATCCTCCAAGGGTTTTCTGTCACTTCACATTGTCAGCACTTTGTTTCGTGGCGAAGCTATACCGACACCTCTCCCCAAGATCATTATAAAAAGGATAGGGGGAGGGTGTTCAACATTTGTGGAATTAATGGAGGCCCATTAATTAGGAACCTTCTGAATTTCACAAAATTGCAGTTACATAGAATTGAATGGTCAAGCCATTTATTGTCTTGACATGTTGCTGGTCCCACACTCTGCTTGTCCATTGGATGAAAATAATGAGAATAAAATTACAAAGTTATTTTATTTATTTATTTTAAAAATTATCCAAAATTAACCTTTTCTGGAGACCTACTACAGTCGAAGTGAGGCCTCCCTATAGAGAATCCCCGCCCGTGGATTCAATGGTGCCCTTTTATTTTTAATCTGAGCACAGTTTCAAAAGTTTGAAAACACCGCTCACATTTTTATTGAACATACCTTAAATAAAGTTTAGAAATTCATTCTGGTCACTCCGGGCCTCAGAATCAAACACCGTAAATTTTTAAAGACTCATAATATTTCCATATAATTTAAAAAAAATTACATGGAAAATATGAGTATTTATAATGCACATAGTTAAATTTTTTATTCATATATATGATTTTCATTAGACATTATTGGTGGTGGTCTACTTATTTTTACTCGTACTTTATTTAGTCCACCTTTTGGTACCCCATATAATTACTTGGATGTTGGTAAAGATAAAGAGAATAAACTAGTTATGGATTCTTGTTTTTTTTATATGAGTTTGGAGAAGATTTATGATCCAGTACTCAAGATTATCATAGAGATATATGTTGTTAGTCATTTTTGTTTACATCTTTATTGTACCTATTTCATATTTTCTGTTTGTTTCGTATATCATCAATATATGATCTGACCATTATTTATGTCTATTATTATTTGGATAATTATTTATGCTTCCATACTCTTTTAACAATGTTTAATTATTATAATTATTATTTATTTTTATCCTCCACTATGATACACTCAAATATATAGGGTATTGTCTCCCTACCATACCACCATTAAACCACACGAATAGTCATAAAACTTTGGAATACGGGGAGGTGCACTTGAGGAAATGTGACCATTTTTGTTCGATTACTTATGAGTAAATCAGATCTAGGAATTCAAATATGGTTGCGATTTTAGTTTACCTGGTTAGTTTCCATTTCATCAATTATTTGTTAAAGAAACATTAAGAAAGTTGTTCATAAGTGATAGTAATCTTATATCTTCATTTAGAAATGGATTCTTTCTCTTCCATATACATGTTTTTCGAAATGTTTTGAAGAATATTATTTTAACATAAATTATTTTTTCATGTTATTTTACATGATCTTTGACTTTCTATTATTTTTTTAAAATTTTATTTCATAAAATTTTCTTCATGGGTCACTTTTGACTCCTTTTATAATATGATTTAAAATAAATTCTATTTTTAACATTTACACAACGAATGGATCTTACTACCATCATGACCATTATTTTATTTTCAGATCAATTTATATGTTTCTGGGGTTATTTTTAAAGAAATTATATTTTCAATTTTTTTGTAATTTTTTTGTAAAATAATCTATTAGAGAAAAGGGTAATTTAAGTAATGTTATATGAAATGTTTTTAATGTTATTTTAAAGGTATTTTTCTCTATGTAATCATACTTTAATAATTATTATACCTCACTAGGATTATTATCTTATAATACCATCTATATTATTTCTCTAGGTAGATTATGATGATTTATTTTTCACTAGATAAAAGGCTATATAGTAATAATGGTTGTTTTTATGGTGTTATATTAAAAATTAAAAGCTTATTAATGTTTTATTCATTAAGGGTAATTGTAAATTATTGATAATTAATAGTGATCCCGATATAGCTTATATTAATGTGTGATTATGATATATATTATATGAATGGGTGATCCTGACATTACTTATTTTAATGGGTAAACTCGATATATCCCTCCAATGTATTGTGTAATGTTCTTTATCTTCAAAGGAATTAAAGATGGAGTTAAAAGCATTGTTTTTTTCCATTATATTTAGCTGGGATCCATTTAATCCTAACATGAGTTATGAAGACAATGTTACAAAATACAAACACATTTATTTTTCCATTCTTTAGCTATTTGATATTTATTTTGATCATGATTGACATAACATAGATCATGATTATGTATTTCTATAAATCTTAAAATTCTTAAATTTGTATGAAATGTTTGATTATTGATAATCCATGTATCGATGGGTATGTATTCTCTTATGTATGCTCATTATCATTGATTATGGAATCATACCCTTATGTACATCTTATTCCCATTGATGACATCAAATTATTAATTATTTTTTTTACAATTACTGAGAATTTAATATCACCCTTATTATGGTTTTATTTTCCTATGTTATGAATAAGGATTTTAAATGATTTTTGTATTTAAAGGTTTTATGTGTGGAATAATTTATTTTAGATATTGATGACATATTTTGAAATAAAAATAACTAGGTATATTGGGAAATAGTCATTTGGAAGATGGTTATAACTATATAATATTTTTACCAATTATCAAAAACTCTAAGACTAAAAGGTCCTTGGGTATACGAGTGATCAAATATTTCATTTTGATTTTGTATAATTTTGATGGCCAAAATTAGGTTACATATATAAGTGTCAATCTAGAAATGTAATGATGATGTTTTTATCATCATATGTAGGTTTGAAGGTGAAAATAAGTTATAATAAGAGTTCTATGGAGATGATAATAACCTCTGTATAATTATTCAAAAGGGTAAAACACATTTCACTCCTTTTTATTTTTTTTCAATAAGGGAGAGAAACAAAAAATATTGAATATGGATGTAAAATAGTATTATCAAGAAATAAAAAGGGGATATTGAAGTGGCATAAAATTTTAATAATATTATGTTTTATTTTTTGTCAATATAATGAAACTCAAAGTGTTCTAAAGGAGATAGTATAGTTGGTTTCTAGTTTATTTGTAAATGAGAACCCACATTATGCTAGAAAAAGAAGTTCGTGATTCCACCCAAGCATTTGGGAAATATAGAATAAAGTTTTTTTCTTATTGAGAAACCCATCACATGTTACGATTGTTGATATGGATTTTTTGTATTTAAAAATTTATGATGAGGTTTATTTAACTATATATAATAATTAATAGGAAGATAAATATGTATCAGAAGAATTCAGCTAGTGAAGAGATTAAATTGTACTCATTCAAAGAATAAATCTATATGAAGGTATTCAGAAAAAATTCTGGGAGTACTACATATGATGGATACTATACATAGTGTTTATAATCTCTTAAATTAAGGATTTAGTAGGATGGAGTCATGTTTGGACAACCCTAATGCCATTTAAAAGGAATACATAAAATGGTTATGTACATAGCCTGTGCAAGAATCATCTAGCCTGGATGAAATCAAGTAATATAAATGTAGTGGCTGTAAAAGCATCATTATTGACCTATGTAGCTGTAATTATAGTATTATGTAAGTGTTATCTTTCACTATGTAGGCATGAAGTCTTTCATGTGTAACCAATAGATAGTGCTATCTAAGATTTCTCAATTATTATGTAACCATTAACTTGGATGCATAACCGTAATGTATGTCTATATATCCATGATATTTGTTCAAGTTACCATCATCTATATATTTGTAATTATCATTTGTGTCTATATAATCATCATTCTACATACTAAAAATCATTATTTATAGATTTAATATCTGAAGAATGAAATTAATTTTGATGATTCCAATGCCCTAACTTCTTGGTATTAAACATAAAAAACACCTTAAATGGCGCGTGGTCCAAGAATTAAATCTATAAGATATAATAATAAAATCAAAATAATAATATCAATTAAATAAGACATTAATATAATTTTTGGATTCTATAAATTTTGTTTCTAAATTTTTTAATTTTGATGATAATGAAATTTGAAAATTCTAAAGATGAGTTCTAAGTTCTAAATATCTTGATTCTAATTATACCCATGATACATGTATAGTTTGAATAGGTTATTTATTATTTAAAATGAAAATGAAAAGTTAATTATTTTCATGAATAATAAACCTAATGTTTAGTTGAAGAATGGTGTACACATAAAATCCAAAATAATTATGATTTTTTTGTTGAGATAAAAATCAATTTATGATGAACTTTAGTGAAATTATTTTTCCTTGAAAATGATATATTCTAGATTTTAGTGAATATAAATATTAAAAAATATGTATTTTGATGTATTATACTATGTTTTTAGTGTTTAAATATCACAATACTTTTTTTGTCATTCAATCATGAAATGAATATAAGATGTATGAGGTGAATTTATATTACTGAGTATAATCGCAAGACTAGATCTTTACATATTTTATTTATTAGGAATTAATTTCAAAAGAAGATGTATTTACAAAACAATCTATACTACTACTATATTTTATATAGATATGAATAATATTTAACACTTGATATATTTTGAATTGAGTTTGGTGAAGATAAAGTTGATAGAAATAAATAATTAAAATAATATTTATTCAAACATGTGATGTGAAGTAATTAAGTGTATTTTTATGATTATATTTGATGTAAACCAGAATGAAATTCACTAAAATGAATGATAGGGTCTCAGACACAGTAGAACATGGTCTCATGGGTGCCTCCGTATACTAGTGGTTACTGAATACTAGAGTGGGTCTGAATGTCATTAGTGGGAGACTGTAACCCCAATATAATCAAAGTCATGTTACAATAATAATATAGTGGAATAAATAAATTTTGTTATAACAAATTAAATGGAATGTATATCAAGTCATATAGAATAATAAACCTAGGACCCCCAAAAGTGGAATGGAAATAAATAGTATTAATAAAATAGGTAACTAAATAAAAAACCATGATATCACTCTAGAGTCAATACCAGTATAACCTTTGATCACTAGGATCCATCTCCTAGCACCCAGTCAATGGGTCCTTTCTGTTTCTTGTATCCCCAATCATGAATTCTACACCAGTATCTAGATACCCATGTGAGGTATGAGTATAAACATAGTATGAAACCACAAATTTGTCCATAACAAAAGTTCACACTAAATATACAATAATATATGTCATTATATAAATAAAATTAATAAGTAAACATATATATCCACATAAATAAAGTCAAAAAGCATTAACTATGCCTCCAAAAACCCCACCCCCACCTACATCAACATGATAACAGTAATTATGTCAACATAATTCACTACATAGTACAATATGAGTCATAAGTCTCAAAATCAATTTTACCCCTTCAACTATCAATCATGTATCCAAGTTACCCCTTTAAGGATGACCTCACACATCACCCTAATGATGGTCATTAATAAGAACACCACATGACGCACCCCGGATGAGGTCACAATATTCATATGATTTTATATACCACCTAAATTGTTTTCTATATTTGGATATGTACATCTCCCAAACATTGAAATATCCCATATTATCCAATAGGTGAAGGATACTCAACTTCTCTAAATGGTGTAATAACACATTGATTAAAATAACTATGATCTAAATCATATAATAGAATGATCCATATTACATAGCCTTTATCACATGATCATTCTCCCCTCAATGTGGTCATATAATCGATAATGAGAATCCTTTTCATCTAGACACCTAATTAATGGTCCAATAACTATGAAATTACACAAAAAATATATATCATAGATATAAATTATAATAGATTTAAAGAATGTTTCTCATATGGTTACACAAAAATCACAAGAACACATATCAAAGTTAGGACTCAAGGGACAATAACACACCTTCATGCAACAAATATCTAGCATGGGTTTTATGTATAAATGATCAAAACATGACAACGTCATATACAAGTCCCAGTGAAGTAATGATATTGGTAACTCAAGATCATAAATTTCAACATCAAGGTCCACTAATATGGTAGTCACTTGAATCAATATCACACCCAAATACCATATGTACCTTCTCTAATGTCACATGAGTGTTTAGGAATGAAGATTCTTATAGAGGAACATGAAGGATAGAATGAAATAGACTCAATAAAAAGAGTTACCGGGAGAAACTCCAAAAAGACATCATATAACTCCAATGATTCTCAAGAAATGATATTATTACAAAAAATATGGTAATAAACTCAATATATGACACAATTCACCATAGTATAATCCATAATATACTTATTCTATTATTATTAAAAAAAGATAACAATATTTGGTACAGAAAACAAATAATCACCAGAGTTCTCCAATGAAACATGAATAAATATAAACCCTAAAAAAGTTATATGGAAGGAAGCCTTGGATAAACCCAATTATAGGTAATATTAATCCAAACAAGTAATACAATTTATCTCTGATAATGTTTTCACAAGGTCATCATAATGGTTTTTTGGAGCATCTGTAAATTCTTTTGGAACATAAGGAATGGTTAAGAGAGGATATAAGATTGATTAAGATAGGATGTAATCAATTAATATCACATTAAATACCCTTAATTTAGGATTTAAGTGTTTCACCTTTGAATTATACATGATTTTAGGAAGAAGAATCCATTTCAAAATGTAACATGACATCACCATTCCCTCCACCATGAAATTCACCATGGACTTGGTGTTCTTGAACACCCTAAACATCATGAAAAACACATGAGGAATTTTTCCAAACCTTAGGATTTTTCCATCACCATCAACTCTAGAACAACTATGGTGAGATCATCCATGATGTGGCCCATATGAGTTATTAATGAGCAGCAAATCTATGTACTTACCATTTTTCTTGGGTGTTTTACACACAAGGATATCCATGGTGTGCACTAATGTAATGGTGTAGCATGTTTTGGTCTGAAAATGGCTAAAAATCATGCTAATGCTTATAACAACCCCTGTCACATCCTATACCTATGTTTTTCCTTCATAATGAACATAACACCACATAATTAATGTTCAAAAGTATATTAACATATCCACTAAAAGATATGGTGTTATAATTATTTCCCTCTACTGAATTGTCTTCCAAAAGAATTAAATCTGATTTCAAGATCAAATAACTCATACCATTTCTCCTAGTCATCATACTCCCACTCTCATGTATCCTCCTAGACCCATCTGTGCCTTTATAAGATATAAATAAGTGGATGTATCTTCCTTCATAAAAATTCCTCACCCTAGTTAAAAATATGGACTTTCTATTTTTTATAGGTTTCATCCTACTCCAACTCAACATCCTCATAGTCTATAACATGCCTAGAATTATTCATGCGCATCTAATGTCGTGATACATGAAACACATTATTCCTACCCTAGTAAGGATAATGAGGACCCAAATGGTATGTCATGATACTTATAATCTCAATGATCCCAATATTCCTAATAAAACATGGTGATAGCTTTCATTTATTCAAAAGATTTAAATTACCTAACTAAGGGGTCACATGTAAGAAAATGTGGTTTCTCAAAAAGAAATATAGTAGTCTCCTCTTATGGGAAATATATGATATCAATCTACTTTCAGGGGTGACAAACCATTTATGGATCTACTATAATATATTCATTGTCTCTTACACCAGGATCATCCCCACAATAACTGTCTCACCCAACTCATGTTATCATAGGTTTGAGTGATATAGTCAACTATTGAGGGTCTCACTGGGAGCCTTTTGGGTGGAATCATGGTAACTATTATTATAATAAACTTCACCAATTCAATAATATCATCCCATGATTCTCCAAATTCTAAGACATAAGATTAAATAATATAATTAAGAATCCAAAACATCATTTTATATTGAATTTTTTTTCTATTGGTGACATTCTACGATCAATCTCAGCTATGTCCTAGAGACTTATTTAAGAACTACCAAAATCACGACCTGAAACATATATCCCTATTTGATACAGTGATCAAGGGAACATTAGAAAAATTAATAACATCCTATAAAAATATCTCCCCAAAGTAATTCATATAACGTGTCTACTAAGAATATAATAAATTGAATACATTGTTCATCCGATCCACTACCACCCATACCACATCATTATTCATTGATGTCCTTGGAACCCCTATCAAAAAACTCCTTGTGATATCATCCCATTTACACATGTAAACTAGAAGTTGTGGGATTAAACTACCTATATGTTTATGCTCTACCATTACTCTCTATAAGGTAATAAATCATGGAAAATACTAGTGATATTATAAATGAACACCATAATAAATGATTCAAAATATGGGTGCAAGATCTTGTCTATGTGAGCTGTCAGCACTATTAGAGAATTCGTAATACTATGATACATAGCTATAAACTCATATATAAAATACCTACACCTAAATTCCATATTTGTTATTTCATCCTCCCTGACCAAATGTTGATGGTATCCTAATCCCATGTCAACCTTGGAAAACAATTGATCTCCTTGAAACAAATCAAGAAGATCATTAATCCTAAAAAAGTGCACATATTATGTAATTTCACATGGTATAAATTTATTGAACCCATATAGAGTAGAACAGTACCTTCCACATTTTTGGTGAACAATACTAGATCACCCAAGGAAGACGAGCTCAGTATAATAAATCCCTTCTACTCCAAATTATCATGATTAAAATTGAGTTCCTCAAACTCAACCAATTCTATATGATATGGAAGAAATGATATAGGCCGTACCCATGGCCTGAGTTATACCTTGTAATCAATCCCTATTTTAGAAGGTTAACTAAAAAATTATTTTGGGAACACATCCTAATAAAGATCTAAAACTATAGTGAAATATGAGGGGTCTAATTTATATCATTGAAAAAGAGATAAGACAACAACTTGAGTTGTAATAAATCCAATCTCACTCAAATCTAATCGCACTCAACTAGCTTCCAAATCCCACTCGCTATTCATTAAAAAGTTTTCACTCTTATACAAGGAAAATTATATCTATTTTTGATCACCATCACTTTTTTCATGATTTTCTCAAGACTTTTCATACCAAATATTACATTGAATATAGTCATCTCTTGGATTATGAAATCCAATAAATAACCGTATTCAATGATAACTATAGGACATTTTAAATATATATTAATGTGTTTAGTGTTAGTACCTAAGTGTAATATCCTATTACAATTTTTATGTAATCATCGACCCCTATTTTGATCATTATTTGGTTGGGTATTGTTTAGGGGTGCTTCAGGATAAATTTTGAAACGTTTGGAAGGCTGTTGGGCAGTTCAAGTTTGCGCACAATTTTCCCAAACCGTGTGCACTGCTAGTAAAAACCGTAAAAACCTAGGCTATGAGGGTTTTCACATTTTGCACATAGTTTGAAACATAATTCACCCAAATAGTAGAAACTGTGCACCACATTAGAGGGGCACATAGTTTGGGTGCATGGTTTGAAAAACCATGTGGCCACGCCCATCTAACTATGCGAGTAGTGGTATTCATTTTTGGAAATTCTAAAAAATTCATAAACCACCATTTAGGACTCCCAATTATCCCAAAATCCTCCTAGATTGACTTCTTATGTAGTGGACCCTCTCAATGAACCATTTTTTCTCTTCCAAACCCATTCTAAGATGGATCGAAGAAAGGGTAATGTCATTCAATCTCTTCCTAGTAAGAGTTCTTCCCCATTCCTTCTCTCCTGATATCTTCTTCTATCTTATTTAGGGTTTATTTGATCTTATTATTTTTTAGATATCTAAACACATTTGTTTTATATATTAAATATAGGTTTGATTCTTGGATCTCCATTGTTGATGTTATGTGTTAGAGTTGTCTGTTTTAGGAGTTGTATTATGTGATCCCATGATCGAAGGTATGTGGTTTTATATAGGATTATACAATTAATTTATCATTGAATTTTTTAAATAAAAATAATTTTCAATTAAATTTTGAAAACCCAATTTGGAGAAAATTAGGATTTGAAATTCATTTGGTATGAGATTTTTTGGAAACCCCCAATTTCCATGAAATTTGAAATTTGGGTTGTAATTTCAAATTGATGGAGGTTGTGGAAATTGATTTGTGAAGTTTATTTTTGAGAAAAATGGATTAAAATTATTTGATAAGACCATGGTTTTATTTCATATTACCAAATTTATGAAATTATTAGAAAACCCATGATTTTATTTTTATATATAAATTGGCATGATGAAATTGGAAATGGGGAAATTATATTTTAAACCATTTTGATGTAATTTCCCAATTGTTGATTGTTTTTTAAACACATTAATGACTGGATCATTAGTGATTTATTTTTGAAAAACATTCTAGGATATTATTTCCCTAGCAATGGAATGTTTATTTACAACTCCATCATAAAACAATTAATAGATCTTATCCCTAGTGGGGTGTTGGCCAGTCCTCTTTTTATTATATTGGTGGGATGTGTGTGAACATTTACTTTGTCACTATATATGTGTGTGAGGATTCCATAACCTGGAAATGTTGTACCTCTTTCCAAATGACATTTTCTCTCATTTGTTATTATTTTGATGTATATTCTATTACTTGAAGACTTATTTTCACATTCCATGTAATTTATATAAACTGTTTTATATAAATTATTTATTTAGCTATTATTTGAAATTGTTCAATAAACCTAAATGAAAATCAGGTTTTGATTTAAATAAGAAATTGTAATTCCATGAATATTTTATTAAAATTGAAACATGATTGTTTTATTTACATTGGAATATTATTATGGAACACTTGGTGAGACCCTACAAAGGTTTTATCTTACACTGTATCTTTTCCTTAAAGAATATATAAATTTCATTCTTCTTGGTTCATGTAATGAGAAAGAAACACTTATAGGTGGTGGTTGTTAATATTTTTTTCCCTGGAGCACTATGTAAATTTGGAATTTTTATTTTTATCTTTTTTATGGTACTTTTTTTATGTACACCTTGAGTTTTGTTATAACTATTTGACTTTTGGTATAGTCTCCTTTGGGAGTTTTCCATGAGCATAATAACTTGTCTCTATTTTTTTCATTGTTTATGAGGGAAAATCATTCCCTATTTATGTTGCAAAATGATAGGTTCTTTTCACCAAATAGTGAGTAAAAAGAAAACTCTTATGTCCATGTCTAGATTGGATTGGTTATCAGGGCACCAGGGTATCTAGGCTGGTTTATATAAAAGTTGTATCAAAGGTGTAGGTTTCAAAACATTCTTGGATGTTAGTCTATAGTTGTGTAATATTGTTAGGACATAGGAGGCAGTTTCAAGTGATTACCTAGCCATCACTCACCGTAATGAGACTTAAGTCACATAGTCTTCTCCCTGACTTTGATTTGGATAGATTGAAATCCCAATCTCATTTATCTATTTGATGGGTTTAAATTTCATTGTTTTTTAGTGTTAATATGATGTCTTAAATTTTTTATGCTAATATTGGGTAGCATCACCCCTCTAATAGGATGTGTGAATCAGATCCTGGAGAAAGATTAGAATGATTACAATGAAAAAATCCTCTTTTGGACCAAAATTTGGTTGAGGTTACCATATGTTATATCCAAACTATGATTAAGACACCTACACTCATTCCCTTTTAGGCTCTAGTTGTAAAACCTATGTTGGATTTTTATTGTAATCGTGCCAATGAGTTCCTTTTTCAGATGATTTCAGTGTTCCATAGATTAAATTATATTTAGGAGAAAAAGTATTAGATGAGGAGAATTGAGTTATTCTTCGTGTTCTTAGAGAAACATAATGAAATCATGGTGAAATATTCCACCTTCATGATAAAAGGAACTAACAAGAGATAGTGGGACACGATGGTGATGGAAAAGAATCCCAAGGGATTAGAGTATAAGGAAATTAATTTTATTTTCATCAACCAATTATATCTAGAGCCTATGGTGCTAACTAGGGACATAGAGTTTTTAAAACTCACACATACAGATAGGACCATGACTAGGTTTGAAAAACACTTCACAAAGCTTGTTCGGTTTTCACAAGAGATTGTATCAAATGAGAATATGAAGTCTTGATGGATTAAGATTTGAATTCGATCAGATATTCATTTTCATGTTTTCTCGTTGAAGGTTTATTCTTATTCCAGAGTGCTGGATAGAGTGTTAATTTTCAAGCTTTACCTAGATGGTAAGTTAAGGATAACAGGAGTTCCTTTTTTCCCAATTTTAGTTCTAAGAGTTCCTTTAGAGTATAGATATATCAGGATGATTCTTCCAGTGGTTCTCAAAAACATAGTTTTATAGACCTCTTATAGTGTTAGATAGAGGCCCTTCGATTTTCTACCACTATGGTAATTATGGGAACTCAAAATAGGTTTTCAATGAGGCACCCATGATATGTGGTTTTTATGGATGCTTAAGTCACTTTTAGAAGTTATGTCATATCTATTATGATCCTCATATTGGAATAGAATCATCATCACCAAAAATTACTATGGTATAATTATGTGATTCATGAACTAAGGTGTTCCAAACAAAGATGTCAAAAATAACCCTTCTTCACATTACGGAAGAGTCTCTATAGGAAGCTAATATGGGTCTAGTGACTGTTAGAGGTAACATCACTATTTTTTCATCTCTGATTACTGATTTATTTGATATTAGCGCATCTCATTAATTCATTTCAAATGATATTGTGAATCTAAAAAATTATTATATATATCATTTATTGTATGTGATGTATATTACTACACCAATCCGAATAAAGGAAGAGATGGGTCTCTATTGTCCTGCACGTTTTTTCTCATTATAATAAACTGATCTTACTTGGTGTTTTCTGGTTTATAACATAAACCACTTGATTTTATATTTAGGTTGGATTGGATCATTTATAATATAGCTCAAACTGATTTCTATCTTTGACGAGTCTTTTTCAGGCGCCTGATGGGGTGGGCCATAACTTTTAGGGAGAGTGAGACCTGGGTCAAGAGAGTCGGACCATTTAATTTTGAGTTAGGAAAAGTAATATTAGTTTTTTTCTTTTGACTTCGATTGATAATATTTTATTGATTATATACCTATATTTTTCTTTGATTATCCCAATGTTTTCCTTTTATACATCTCTAGTTTACCACTGTAAAGTGAGATATAATTATCTACTAATTTAGTTATGGGTATTTAGTCTATATATATTCCTTCTTACTATATGGAACTAGGTTAAATGAAGTATTTTAATACTTAGTTGATGATATTTTAGAGAAAGTATTTATATCCATGAGTGTGTCACCTAGGTAGGAACTTGTTATATTTTCTATTAAAGAGGATGGGTCACTTCACCTTTATGTTAATTATCATAAACTAATTCGATCCATGGTAAAGAACTAGTATTTGTTTCCACATATTGATGATCTGTTCAACTTGTTGAGGGGGATAAGTAGTTCTAGAATATTGATCTTTGTTATGGTTATAAATAGTTGATAATAAAGGAATATAGCATTCAAAAAACATCATTCTGGAGTAGGTATGGACATTATGAGTACCTTTTCATGCCATTTGGTATAACCAATTATTCTAAAGCTTTTTTTTCTTTGATAAAAATGATCCTAAACCATTATTTGGATACTTTTATGGTGGTATTTATGGAAGAAATAGAATTTTTTGAGAAATCATAGAATTTATTCCAACATATTAAAGTGTAATTTATGGATTTGGGAAGTGAATTTCTTATGACATGTGGTTTCAGAGCATGGAATATCAGTTGGTCCTAAGAAGGTGAAAGATGTTATGACATGGGAGAAACCATGAAAGATTTTCATGATTCAGATATTCTTGGTTTTATATGGATATTATCACTGGTACATAAAGTATTTCTTGAAGATGCATTTTCCCATGAATTCCATTACTCAAAAGGCAGTGAGGTTTTATTGTAATGAGAAATGTCATTTTTATTTTATTGAGATGAAACATGTATAGAATAATATAATAGTATTGACTATTCTAGAGGCTGGAAGGGAAATTTCATCTCCTATAATGTTTCAGGATTGAGTTTGGGATATTTTGTTATATAGGGTGATCATGTCATTGCTTATGTATCTTAAAATCTTAGGCCACGTGAGAAGAATTATCATCCTGATGACCTTTAAATCACATATTTGATGCATTCACTTAAGATTTTTCATCATGATCTTTATTGGGAATGGTTTACTGTGCATTAAAACTCTAAGATCGTGAGTTTTATCCTATCTCAAATGTATTTTAATCTCTTCTAGAGGTTTTATATGGAGTACTAACTTTATTTTGGCATTGAAATCACCTATACCCTGGTGAAAGGTAAGGTCATTGTAGATTCATTGAGTAGGAAAATTATGACCTAGGATATGAAATAATCATAATAAGAGTAGAACATAATGGGCCTTTTTAAAAATTATATATTAGAGTCTATGAATATGGGGCTGAGGTTTCCTTTTCCAGTGTTCAGTTGACCTCCAATTCTATGAAGATTACTTTTTTAGAACAACACCTTGATGATGAGTTCCATAGAATTAAATACTCTATTTAGGGTGGTGAGAATATTTTCTATAGGTCATTATCTATAAATGGAATTATATGTAATTAGAAACATTTTTCAGTATCATTAGTAGTCAGGAAAGTTGTGATGCAAGATTTATATAATTCCCAGGGGGCTGTGCACAAAGGAACAACATATATTTTCTATAACACGAGACATTAAATATGGTGTCTAGGTATGAGATAGTTCATTTTTGATTTTTTCTCTCATTGTTATACTTTACAATAGTTTAAGGCTATGCATAAAACTCTTTCTGGTTTTCTTCAGCCACATCCAATGATAACTTGGAAGTTGGATGATATATCTATGGATTTTGTGTTGTAATTTTTCATACCCAAAAAATAATAAGGAGACATGGTTTGTGATTGATAGGATAAAAAATCAGCTCACTGAATACACATTCATGATACAACTCAAGTTGAGGATAAAGGAAGTATCTATGTGCGGGAGATTGTTTTTTTCATAGAGTTCCATATACCGTGGTCACTGATAGAGATCACCAATTTACTTCTCACTTTTATAGAGTCCTTAAAGAGGAACTATGATATCTAGATCATTTAAGTATGATATTCCATCTATAGATGTATGACCAGACAGAAAGAGCTTTTAATATTCTTGAGGATATGATCAGTTCCTGCATTATTGACTTTGGTTCAGATTAGGATAAACATTTATATTTTTTTTTGAGTTTTCTTATAACAATATTTACTAGTTCATGATTAGGTCGAATCCTTTTGAGGACATATATGGCCAAAATTATAAATATCTATTATGTTGGTCAAAGATCAGTGTAAGTTCCTTGGTTGGACCGAGCTTGGTTTAGAATAATAAAACAAAAAATTGGTTGATTCATCATAGAATTATGATGGTACAAATACAGTATAAATATTATGTATATCATCACCATAGACAATTGGAATTTTCATTTGGTGGTAAGGTGTTCTTGAATGTTTCACCTTGTTTGGGTCATAGACATTTTGGGAGGTAAGGGAAGATTACTCGTCATTTTGTGGGACCTATTAAAGTTTTCGAGTAATTGGGGATATTTTATTACTATTTAGAAATTGTTCTATAGTTAAAGATGATACATAACGTGTTTCATGTATTGTAGCTATGAAATTATATTTCTGATCCATCTCATGTTATGAGATGGAGAGATCCTGATGTTGATCAATATTTCTCCGTGATAGAGACCCTAGTTAGGATAGTTGATTCTAAAACCAAGGTAATTCTTTAGAGGATGATAGCATTGGTTCCAGTTCTATGGTATCATGTTTTTGATACTCATGAGACGTAGGAGAGAGAGTAACTTAAGAAAGAGTAATGCCCTCAGCTTTTTGACATGAAGACTTCTTGTCAGGGTTTATGGGGATATAAATATTATATGGGGGAGAGGTTATACCATCTAATTAATAGTTTTCAGTACTCTCTGACCCATATTTTTGTCACGATTTTTCTAGGTCTTGTTTATAGGTGCTTTGAGAGTAATTTTAAAAAATTTTAAGGTTATTGGGCTGTGCATGTTTGGTGTATAATTTTCCCAAATAGTGCCCCATGTTAGTGAATACCATTCAAACCTAGGAAGTGAGGGTTTTAATAGATGTAATATAGTTTGAAAAATCGTGAGGACCTACCTAGCTAACCATGTGATCAGTGATTTTTATTTCCCAAAATTATAAAAAAATTATAAACCCCTATTTAGACCTCTCGCTCATCCCCAAATTCTTTTACGTTGATTTCCTAGGTCTTGAGTTCTCTGTAGGACCAATTTTGGTTCCATAAAACCTTTTTCAAGGTGGATCTAAGTAAGGGACATCATTCAATATCTTCATCCCAAGAGTTATTTTCCTTTACCTTCTTTCATGATCTCTTCTTTTATCCTCCTTTGGGTTTGTTTAATCTTTTTATTATTGAGATATATATAGTACATTTTTTGAGATCTTTATTCTAGGTATAATTCTTCAATCTCAATTACAGACATTCTTCATTGGAGTTTCCCATTATGGGTGCAATGTTACATGACCCTTTGATCTATGGTAGGTGGTTCTGTACAAATTTAACCAATAAATTTAACCTTGAATTTATTAACCATTTTAAATTAATTTTAATTAAATTTTAGAAACCCAATTTAGTATGAATTAAAATTTGAAATTTATTAGGCATGATATTTTTGGAAAACACCCAATTTCTATGAAATTGAAAATTTTAGTTTTAATTTGAAATTGATAGAATTTGTGGAATTGATTTTTGAAATTGATTTTGAAAAAAATGGATTAAAATTATTCGATAAGAACCTAGGGTTGGTTTTTTATTGAAAAGGAATGAAATGATTAAGAACCCATGTTTTGGTTTTTAAAGTAAAATTGGAATACTAAAACAGGAAATGTTGCAATTATACTTTAAACAGTTTCGAAATAAAATCCCATTGTAGTTGTTTAGCACATGCATTCAAGGATAGTTAGTGAGTTATTTGGGAAACACACACTTGGTTGAAATTTATCTAGAAATATATTGATTATTTGTACTTATAAAATAAAAATATTGGAAGTTCTTTTCCATAGTGAGAAATTGGTCAGTACTTTTTGTTCGGTGTCAAATGGATTCATGTGTACTTTTCCATTATCACTATATTAGTGTGCATGGATCCCATAACCTGGAACTATCAAACCTCTTGAAATATTACCTTTTCACTAATTTACTATTATATATATATATTCTATTTCTTATAAAACTAATTTACACATGCCTTAAGATTTAAATAATATATTTTAAATAAAATTTCTATTTGCTATTTTTTTTGAAATGTTTCCATCAACTGAAATGAAAGGAATGTTTTGATTTAAATATGCAACTGTACTACAAGCCAGTATTGTTAAAATGGAATGAATGACTTAGTTTATTTACTATGCCATATTACTTTGTAACACTTAGCGAGAACCTTCTAGGATTTTATATAATTCCCTAACTTTTCCTTCAGGAATTTGTAGATATTTTTTTATCTTTGTTTGTGAAAGGGGAAATCACCACTGGGAGGTGGTGTTTGTTGATATTTTGGGCTTATAGTGCTATGATCATTGGGACTTGGGCTGATTATCTTATTTTATGGTACTTTTTTAATTTACTCATGTGGTTTTTTCAAACTAGTTTGACTTATGGTATAATCTTATTTGGGATATTTCCTTGAGAATAATGACTTGTTTCTATTTCTTCATCTGTTTATGGGGATAACCACTCTTTGTTTATCTTCTATGATGATTGGTTCTTACCTCCAAACCATTGGGATCAAGAATACCCTTTAGTCCATGTTAGGATGGTCTTAGTTATCAGGGTACTAGGGTATTCAGTCTATTTTGTAAAACTAAGAATCTGTCAAGATGATGAATTTACCAAGATATTCTAACTAGTAGGTCTAGGGAAACTATAAATTGAGTAGAGATAATGGATTGAGAAGCCATAATATCAGAAAATTATATGATAACATAGAGGTGATAATGATCATATGACAAAGCATAAATAGTCTCACATCGCCATCAAATGGAGGCCGATCCTCTATAAAAAGTTTACCTTACTCATCTCTACGACCTTCCCTTGAACTCATCGAAGTCATGGAAGTTTTCATTCTCTAATGTGGCCCTCCATCCCTATCATTCCCTGATCTCCTATAAATCTTATAAGACTACCCATATAAAAAATGAAAAATATGACCATCCTTTCCATATCAATGGAACTCCACAGGTATCTTCTTACAAGCATTGATAAGATACCCTATTTTAATGTAATTAAAGAACCTAGAAAAATCATCACCCATAGAAGAAAATAATTATGTATTACTTTGACCTATTAGTATACTTCTCAACTTCCCTTAATTAACATTCCTCTTCCTACTATTGGAAGTGATTTCCATAATTGTGAGAGGAGGCTCAGTCACTAATCCTATATGGACTAGAATTAAGGATACTAACATGTCTTCTTCACAACCCTTCACTACGGATAAATCCTTATAGAACAACTGTAGGTATGATTTTAGATAAAATATCATAACCTGATATTGGATCTCATGAAGTAGGTCTATCCCAAACTTCAAGGCCTTTTAGTAATTATTTCACAAAATAATTGGGGTGAAGCACAACAACTCTATAAAATGAGAAAAATATACAATGACTCATATAGTTTCCTCCTGTAACTCCTTAAAATTTTGAGAAGAGTGTAACTTCATCACTTTAAGAAAATATTTCTTGAGGAAAACCCCATGAAGGTCGCCCAATTAAGACCCTATCATATTATAGACTGATTCATGATAGTCAAACACCTCATAATAGGACTCGTAAAAACCAAAAATTATAATATATGATTTCTTTTAAAAAAGATTAAGTGTTTTTTAGATTTTACCACAAGAAACAATGATCTTTAATGAAACCAAGATAAATTTAGATAAAATATAAATATTTATGTATAATAATTAAAAAAAATGTCATTAAATTGGATGGAAATAAATTAGTAACCACTTTATGAATTATATATATATATATTAAAAATGAATCCTTCTTTTAATATGACTTATTTTCAATTAGTATATATAAAATTTTTAATACGAACATTTATTGTTTATAAAAATATTCAATTTTTTCTTTTATGAATTAAACATTTATATTTAAACAAAATATTATTATGGATAAATTATGTTAGATACTAATAACTTGTCAAAAAAAATTTAATTGGTCGATGATGTAAAATAATAATAACAATAGTTAATATTTTAAAATGTCATTGTCTAATTTATACTTGATTTCAATTATATTTTATGATTTTACTAGAAAAATATATTTATAAATTTTAGAATTTAAAATTAATAATAATGAACCTAATTTATGAATTTACTATTTAAAAAATTAATAATTATTTAATTTTATCTTTTTTTGAATAAGTTGATTTTTAGTTAAGAAATACAGTGTCCAAAAAACATGTAATTTTTTTGAGTTTATTGTAATATAAAAATGACTAGAAATATTATAAAAACTTTTGTGTAACAAAATATTAATATTTGGAATAAAAATTTTATTTTTTAAAAATTTATTTGAATTTAGAAAACCCAGGGAAAACATTTTTATAAGTAATTTAAATGTTACATTAGCATTAATACTATTTTCGGCTTTTCCTTTGAATCTTGTATTTTTCATGGGTATTCGGTATTGGATTACTATAGATTACTCATATCCTTTATATATTTTATTTTAACTAAATTTATTTCAATAGAAATATCATCCAATATAAATTTAACGTATATGTAATTTAATTCTTAAAAATGTTATCTCCCTAAATATGGTTTTACATGTTTAAGTGTTTATATTTTAAAATTATCTTTTGATACATTTATAAATTTTATTAGCTAAAATGTTTTTAATATATTAAATAATATAGTTAAAATTATATAATCAATCAAAATTTAATTTTGTTCATTAAAATTAATTCTTGAGGATAATAATTAGTCACTAGAGTAAAAAGAAAAATTGATAGAAGGTCTTTTACTATGTGTGAAAGGAAAAAAGGTCTTAAACCCATGTTTGAAAATGGATGGTCATGGTGTGGATCCACCTAAACTCAACCCTTTCAACATTTTTCTCATTTTTAAGCCCTTGATCCTTCAATAGTGAAATTAAATTAGTGTGTTTCAAGGGTTGTTTCCAAAACTACCCTTCTCTTCATTAATAAAAGGATAACATCTTCACCAATTCAATAGGTAGTTACCATTTTAAAATATCCTTGAAAATATAAAATTTCTTCATCCTATAACCCAATTACAAATTCATAATATCCTAGTAAAATTTTATATCACAATGCCTTCATTTCTATGGAGACTTTGAAGAAAAATTCATTTCCTAGACATGAGAATTATCAACTACTTAGTTTTCTTCTTATTTATATTCATTAAAATTAATTCTCAATTGACTAATATAATTATATTAGTAAAATTTATATACATTAATTTACAATATTAATTGTATTATCATTATTTATTCATATACCCCATCTATTAAGAAATACAGAACTGTTGTTCATGCATTGTGCATACTACCACCTTTATGACACAATTTGTCTTAATTTCCTTAATTTCCTTAAAAATATGAATGTAAGGATGGTATTAAATAAAAAATATGATATTTTTTATATAATTAATGTTATTTTATGAAAAATCATAGAATCTATCGATGATATTATCACCATTAATTTATTAATTTTAAATAAGCATAATAAGAAGATAAAATTTGATTTAAATTGTGTATTATTTACATATCCATTAATAATTGTTATAACTCATCAAAATTATAATATATAACACTAATAAACCTTAAATAATATCATTATTATTCTGTTATAATTATTTTAAATAAAAAAAATCTCATAATCATTCATTAAATCAGGATATGTTCTTGTTTGAGCTGGTTTAAACACCTATATGAAAAATACTATAAATTTTTGTCATGAATGACAATGAGAACATATTTAAAGTTATAATTTGAAATAATTTATTAAATAATTATTTTCTTGTTATGGATATATAATATCAATATTAAATTCATTAATTAAGAACACACCCTTCAATTGTTAAGAATCACCAAAACATGATTCTTATCAATTTCATATTCAAGTATAAAAACATAAAAAATCATGAATGGATTTTGGAACATCATAAATAATTCAAAAATACTTATAAGAAAAAACAAAGACCACATAATGGTGAAAATTGGATGAATAATTAATGCGTACACCACTATTATGAACCCATTACAAACAATCAAGGGAATAAACACACAATGTGGAGAATTGGAATAATTCATATATAGAATGAATATTTATGAAAATTATGAATGAAAATATATATTAGTATGGTTATTAATTATGTTACTAATATATAAATATTTTTGACACATGAGATTAAAGAAAATTCATTAATGTTTGAAAAATAGGTAAGTGTTTTTATCTCAAATTCTTTTATTTGAGAAACAATTGATATTATGAACCTAGTTTAATTTATGTGATGTATATGAATCCTATTTAAGATATAATACCATGAATTATATTTTAATAATTTTATTTTATGTTAAGTTATAGGACCTCACTTTCAAGGGGTTTTGATTAATGTTTTACTCATGGTGTAATATTTTTCAGAGTCTCAATTCTAATTCATTAGGACCTATTACAAGTTAAGAACTATGTCTAATTTTATGGTGTAATCAATGGCTATAAATATATTTTTATTACAAACTTTTCTTATTCCATGTGATTTACAATTCCAATAATTTTTCCTTATTTATATATCTATTTAATGAGTTGTTTCCCCCGTAGTTAGGGTTTTAGGTAACTTAAATCCCCTTCTCGTAGTTATAATGTTTTATCATGAACATTATTCTTCCTTTCCTCTATTATCCCACCCTAATAATGTATTATATGGGGTTTTATGATCCTGTTTTTATAAATGATTCTTTAATAAAAATTAGGTTTTATTTCTCTTTCTATAATGTGGGTTTTAAATAGGGGTAATTTATATTATTAAAAATATCTATTTCATAATACAATGTTTTATATCCCAATTTCATATAGAAAAAATTATTTAATTATCAAGGATACTGTTGGCCTCACCTGTTTTGATAATCCAAATTATGCTTTAATATACTTTGATAATCCCAAATAATGTTTATCTATACATTAATTCTTTCAATCTATGACATGCTATTATTAAGATGATAAAAATATCAAAATAATCATTGGAATATGTTAATCAATGATTTTCTATGTTTATACTTACTTTGAAATAATTCTAACTCAATCTGGACATGTTTTGCATAGAACGGACAAGTGATAAGTCCACTTATATGGATAAGTTCACCGATATACACATATCTACTGATATAGACAAAAATATACTCATCTACTAATACAAAGGTCACGGTTTTTCATCGCTATCGATAAGGCTAAGTACACTAGTACAGATAGAGATACCGGTGTATGCAACTTCACCATTACAGAACAGAGCTACCAGTATGTGTAAGTTTACCAGTATGCAAGTCTACCGATACGAGATACCATTAGAGTAAGTCTACAGGTATATGAAAGACTACTTCTATAAAGTCTACCGGTACAAGAACAAAGAGATACTATTAGAAAAGAGATACCGTTAGATCAAGTCTATCAGTAAGCAAATGTCATTGACAGATCAAGTCTACTGATACAGATAGTCTATCTCTATGTAGTCCACTGATAAAGAGTTGCTGATACAAAGTCTACCAATGGGCATAGCTACCGGTATATACATGTCTTATGATATAGGAAGAAGAGCTACCAATATGAGCTACCTATACAAGCTCACCACTACACAAGGAGATACCGTTATAAGGAGTAACAGATACCGATACAGAGGAGCCACCACTACAAGCTCACAGATACTAAGAGCTACCGATTGGAAACCAGTCACCGTTCTCTAGACTATTTCTATTTGTTTATTTAGAAACAGTAATATTTGATGATTTTAATGCACGTATTATTAAATAATGATAGTTGTTGGCATTTCAGAAAATCATACCTCGTACCTATGAAAAGGTAATCATTACTATTACAGGAGCCTAACGTATAAAAGGAATATTGAGCTGCATAGAGGTGGGGTGGCAGAGTTGTGAATACATACAATAGAAAGGCTACATCCATCCACTCACTTACTTGAAGAACACTAGAAATACATGATTCCATTTATAAAATAATGGAACAGAAGTTGAGCCTAAGACAAAGAGTGAATAGCTTTAATGATTGCATCTATTCACAAGCTGATCAACCTAAACTTGAAGAAAATGACACTCTGTTTTCCAAAAAAAACCAGAGAAGGACTCAAGAGAATTCGTAATTAATCAACGGATCCTAGAGATGCACTTAAAATCACTATAGCATTCTAAACTCATATTTACTCTCTCAGGGATTATTTTATTTACATTTTGAGTAGTGTGTGTTCTGTATTTACACACTGTCTCTTGTGCTAAACTGGAATATTTCTAAATCCTCACACAAACCTTCAATAACTCTTTTGAATCCCACTGTGGATAGTGGTAGAGGTCAAGTAGGACCTAATAGCCTGAGTGTTATTGTCTTTGTTTTCCCACGAAGAACTATAGTAGAGGTCTTAGTACCTGGATAGTCTGTGTACTATTGTTTACCCCGATCCAGGGTGTGGATCAAATTTATATAAATTGTTTGAGAGGACTAAGTCTCGGCTTGATACTAAACCTCTTGGTTAAAACTGTTGTGCTTATTTATTTTAGTTTTAACAATATTATATATTCCGCTAATAATTACTTTGAAATATAAAATTGTTTTAAAGTTACTTTGATAGTTAATCTATCAAGTGTTTGAAACTATTTTAAATCAGTAGGTTATTTTCAAAAGATAATTTGATCTTCTAATTTAATTAACTGAGAGATAATCAATCTTTGAGAACCTAATTGAACCTTTAAAGTTTTTAAAATTCACTATAGTTTAACATAGATTTTAAATTGGTAGATTTTAATAGAAATATTTTTAACAAAAATTTTAATTGGAACTCAATTCACCCCCTCTTGAGTATCCACTCTGACCAAAATTTGGTATCAGAGGATTGTTTATTATTAAAGGATTTTTGAAATACTCTGTTTTTCAACTGTGATTTTAGTTGTATCTTAATGATCTTAAATTTCTGTTAGTTCTAAATTTTATCTCTTTAAATATTTTTCTAAAATCTAATTATGGATAATAGACTTTAAGGTGCTGCTACTAACAGACAACCTCTCTTTAATGGTACAAATTTTTCCCAGTGGAAACCTAAAATGAAAATTCATTTAGAGAGTATGGGATTTGATATATAGACTATTATAGCAACTCAATATAAGATTCCAGAAACTGAAAGAACAACTTGGGATAAACCTAATAAGACTTCGTACAATAATAATTGTAAAGCAATAAATACCCTGTATTGTTCTTTATGAGATGAAGAATTTAATCAAATATCTGCTTGTAAAACTTCTTATGAAATCTGGGACACTTCGGGTGTTTCTCATGAGGGAACAACCAATGTTAAAGAAATGATATTGAATACCTATACTATTAAGTATAATATTTTTAAAACAAAGCCTGATAAACGTATTTCTCACATGTATCTCATGTTCAACGAAATTGTAAATACAACGATCTCACTTGGAAAAGATGTTCCTGTAAAAGAATAGACCATCATGACATTAAGATGTTTATTAGACAAATGGAGAGGCACATCAGTTTCAACTCGAGAATCATGTGATATTGGTTCTTTTCCTGTTAAGGAAAATATTGGTAAGTTAATTATGTATGAAGAAGAACTTAATGTGAATAAGGAAGAAGATGATGAACCAAGGAAGAAGTCACTAGCCTTCAAGACATCGTCTTCAAAGAGAAAGGACAAGGAGAAAGTTCACATACCAACTGAAAGCTCAAGTAGTGATGAGAGTGCATCTAACAGTGATGCTGAGATGGATCAAATAGCCAGGAGATTCAAGAAGTTCTACAGGAAGAATAAATTCTTCATAAAACCAAATTATAAAGGAAAATATGACAACAAAGGTCATTGGAAGAAGGATTGAATGAAAGCTGATAAGGATGATGAGATAGTATGTTATGAATTCAAATGGAAAGGACACATTAATGCAGATTGCCCGAAGTTAAAGTTCAAGAAGAAATATTAATACAAGGATAGAAAATATAAGAAGGCCATGAAGGCAACCTGGAGTGCTTCAAAAGACAGCACAAGTGAGTCTGAAGTTTCTAATTCTGAAAAGAATCATGCCAACATGTGTTTCATGACTAATAATTCTGAGGTAACTTTTACCCTATGCTGAATGATTATTATTCTGGTAATGAAGGTAGCGGTGATAATATATCTAATGCTGAATTGTTTGAATACTATAATATGCTAGAAGAAACCTGTAATGAGTTGAAGGAAAAATGTAAATCCTTAAAGAAATAACATGCTTTGACCTGCTCTATTGAATCTGCACTTGATATAGAAAAGGAAAATAATTCTCAATTACTTAATGAAAATACTGAATTGAAACTCTGTAATGATCAATTAAGTAAGTACTTAGAGAAATTCCCAAATGGGAAGAATACACTCACTCAAATTCTAGGAAAACAATTGGATCCAAAATATACCACTGGAATAGGCTATTAGCCTGGAAATAGGCAAATTAAAAAAATGGATTTATTCCTAAATCTGGACAGAATGCTACTAGTTCTAGTTCGTGAAATGCATATGACTCAACTAGTTATTCACAAGTCTATAGATCAAATGATGTTTATCTTTAAAAATCATTTGAATCTATTGATTGTATGAGACCCATTAGACAAATTTGGGTACCAAAAGCTTTGCTTGCTAACCTGTCAGGACCCAAGAAAATCTGGGTACCAAAATAATTTTCCGTTTAAACTTGTTTTGTAGGAAACCTACTTAAAGAGTTCCCATAAGAAGGTATTGTACTTGGATAGTGGATGTTCAATGCATATGACTGGAGATTATTCATGCTTCAAGAGCTTAATCAAAGTTGATGGAGGCCATGTCACCTTTGGTGATAATTCAAAAGGAAAAATTATCAGCTTTGGCCAGATTGGTAACCCTGATTCAATTTTAATTTCTAAAGTATTTTTTATTGATGGATTTAAATATAATCTGTCATGTATTTCTAAGTTGTGTGATGATGGTTTCAATGTTAAATTTGAAAATGATTCTTTTAATGTTTTTAATTCTAAAAATGCTTTAGTATTTTCTTCTTTCAGAAATGAAAATGTTTATACAGTTGATTTGAATTCTTTAGCTAAAAAAATGTTACTTGTTTAAATACTTTTCATAAAGAGTCTTGGCTATGGAACAGAAGATTAGGACACTGCAACATTCATTCACTTAAAAAACTTACCTGAAAAAACTTAGTTAGAGACCTAACTAAACTTTAATTCCCAGCTGGTAAAGTCGGTAATCCCTGTCAAAAGGGAAAGCAACACAAAGTTTCTTTTAAATCAAAGAAAGAAGTTTCAACTTCTCAACCTCTTAAGTTGGTTCACATAGACTTGTTTGGACCTTATATAGTTTCTAGTTTAAATGGGAAGCACTAGGCCTATGTCTTGGTAGATGACTATTCTTGGTACACTTGGCTATACTTCTTAGCTCACAAAATTGAAGCTTGTTCCTACTTCATTAAATACTCCAAGTCTGTAGAAAATCTTAGTGGACATAAGATTAAGACCTTGAGAAGTGATCATGGCCGTGAGTTTGAAAATCACGATTTTGAATCTTACTGCTCATACAATGGCTATTGTCACTATTTTTCTGCCCCTAGGACACCTCAATATAATGGTGTAGTAGAAAGAAGAAACAGAACCCTTCAAGAAGTTGCATGAACTATGCATAATGAGTATGACCTGCCTGTTTACTTCTGGGCTGATACTGTAAACACATATTTTTATATCATTAATAGAGTCTTTATTCGACCTGTTCTTAATAAGAACCCTTATGAGTTGTGGAACCATAGGAAACCTAAGGTTCATTACTTTAATGTTTTTGGATGAAATGTCTTTATTCTCAATACAAAAGTTATCCTTGATAAGTTTTCATCCAAGAGTGATGAAGGAATTTTCCAAGGTTATTCAATTACTAGAAAAGCTTATAGAGTCTTTAAAAAAAGAACCAAATGTGTGGAAGAATCTATTCACATAAAGTTTTATGAAACTGATCCACATGAACCTATGTCTTCCCTTGAAAATCATGAAGAAGATATGTCTATCCTGGACCTTAATGATAAAAAAGTGAACCTACTATAAAATCGAGTAATTCTAGAAATTTTCCAGAACCCAATTCTATAGAACCTGAATCTAGAGAAGAACCTGAAATTTCTTGTCCCACCTTTACTAGATAAAATAGGATTCTAAAGAATCATCCTTTAGATGCTGTAATCAGTAATCTTAATAGAGGGACATATACTAGAGCTTCTCTAAGAAACCAGGTTGAACATCAATATTTTCTTTCACAGTTAGAACGTAAAAATATCAATGATGCAATCAATAATTAATTTTGGGTAATGGCTATGAAAGAAGAATTAAATCAATTAAAAAGAAACAAAGTATGGGAATTAGTTGACTGAACTAAGGACACTTTGACCATATGAACTAAATGGGTTTTTAGAATTAAATTTGATGAGTCTAGAAACATAGTTTGAAACAAAGAAAGGCTAGTTGCACAAGGGTATAATCAAGAGGAAGGAATAGACTATGAGGAAACCTTTTCTCCTGTAGCTAGATTAGAAGCCATTAGGATTCTACTTGCCTATGCTGCTCATCTGAATTTCAAGTTACATCAAATGAATGTTAAAAGTGCTTTTCTAAATGGTTTTATAATTGAAGATGTTTTTGTTGAACAACCACCTGGACTTACTAATCCTCATTTTACAAATTTATTTTTTATGCTCTCTAAAGAGTTATATGGTTTAAAACAAGCTCCACGAGCTTGATATGATATACTTAGTAATTTTCTTATTTCAAATGGTTTTTATAAAGGGATTGATGATCCAAATCTCTTTATCAAAATAATTTCTAAAGATGTTTTGATAGTACAAAGCTTTGTAGATGATATTATTTTTGGATCCTCTAAACATTCTTTATGTACTGATTTTTCAAAGAGTAAGAAAAATGAATTTGAAATGAGTTTAATGGGAGAACTCAAATATTTTCTTGGATTTTGAGTTTTTCAAAATTAAAATGGTATTATTTTAAATCAAAGTAAATATACAATGTATCTTTTAAAACGTTTTGGTTTTGATAGTATTAAAAAATGTGATACACCCAGGAGTACCACATGGAAGTAGGACATTGATGAATCTGGGAAACCAGTTAATCAAACCAATTACAGAGGTGTGATTGGATGTCTACTGTACCTTACTGCTAGTCGACCAGATATTATGTTTAGTGTGTGTATGTGTGCATTATTTCAAGCTAATCCTAAAGAATCTAACTTTCTTGCTGTTAAAATAATTTTCAAATATATTAAACATACTTCAAACATTGGATAATTTTATCCAAAAAGACAATAATTCAATTTAATAAGTTATTCAGATGATGATTTTGCGGGTTGCAAGTTAGATAGAAAGAGCACTTCTAGAACATGTCATATTCTAGGTAAGTCCCTAGTATTGTGGTGTAATAAGAAGTGGAATTCTATTATATTGTCTACTACTGAAGTAGAGTACATTGTTGTTGGTAGTTACTGTGCACAAATTCTATGGATGAAACATAATTTGTTGGACTATGGATATGATTTTAAACATGTATCAATAAGCTGTGATAACACGAGTGCAATTAACATTTCTAAGAATCCTGTGTCTCACTCTAGGACCAAACACATTGATGTAAGGAACCATTTTTTGAGATATCATTACCAAAAAGGTGATATTACTCTTGAATTTATAGGCACTGAACATTAATTAGCTGACATTTTCACCAAGCCTTTGAGTTCAGATAGGTTAAGGTACATTAGTCATGAATTAGGAATGATAGAATCTGTCCATTAGAAACCTCACTGTTATACCTCACCGGTATGAAACCTCACTGATATACCTCACTGTTAGTGGACCTCACCGTTAGGAATTATCACCGGTATACCCTACCATTAGTATGCATTGTTTTAAACTTCTGTCTTTAGCTACCAGAATCTGTATCATCTATAATTTACTTATTATATTTTAATTATTTATTTTATTATTCCAAAATGATAAAACTAAGTCTTAGTTACTTCATAATCCACTGAACTCTCTTCTCTGAAACCCAACTCCTTTAATCCTTGAATCTCATGAAAACCCTAAGTTCCTCAAACAAGAGATTGTAAAAACCAAACTCCATACTTTCATAGATGACTTTGATGAGACAAATGCGAAGAAGTAGAAGATATGGCCTGAAGCAAGTAGTAGTGTTAGTAGAACAAGGTTGGGGAGGCATCCAGTGAACCCGCATTTACAAAATCATGATATTGTAATTGAGAAAGAGCTATGCGTGGAATGTATGATGTCTAGTAAATCGTTAGTTATAGAGGTTCTAGAAGATCAGAAATGGGTGAATACTTCTCGAACAATAATGGCCCCTACTATCCAAATCTAGTAAGACAGTTCTATGAGTTTGTAAGTTTTGAGAAATCCGGTGAGGAAAATAAAATGGTTTCATTGGTAAATGGAAAGAAAATAGCATTTTCATATGTTGAAATGTCTAAGTACCTGAGAGTTCCACATGAAGGAGTTTTTGGATATTCATCGAATACAGTACCACTTACAAGTGACATATTTGATTATGAGACTGCCTTAGAGGAGCTCGCTAGTAGTGGCAAGCAGAGAAAAGTGGTGGTTGCTGAAATGGATGGAGAAAACAGATTGTTGATCAAATTTGTGCAACATGTGCTATGTCAAAGAATAAAGGAATTTGCAAATTTGAGATATCAAGATATCTATCTGTTACATCTCTTGAAAAATGGTGTGAAGGTGAATCTGTGCAGGATGCTAATGATTCAAATGGAGGATATGACCAAACCCAATTCAAGGACCAATGCTTTATTCTTTGCCAAGTTGATTTCAGTTATGATTAAAGTAAAGGGAGTAGCTGAGTCTCAGGATGAGAAAGTGGTGGTAAGAAACAACTTTTGTATCACAAGAATAGTGTGTATGTACATGAAGATAAGCTAGAACCCATGGAGAAGGGAGTGGGTTACTGATGATAAGAAGTTATATGATAAGTTTACTCCTGTGGATCATCCTTCTAGGCCTAAGGATGTGAGGGATCCAGGTCTAGTACCTGATGAGGAGGATCCATAGTACATTGATGATTCAGAAGAGGAGGATTCCTTTGTAGCAGATGGAGGAGATCCGAACATGCCTCTTAGCCCAGCTCCTGAAGTTGTGTCACAAGAAAAGTAAGTTCAGCAGAGATCAGATCAGGAAGAGGCTGCTCAAGAGAATGAAGAAGAAGTTAATGCAAGTGAAGCATCTGTTTTTGTCAGCTTGAGCCTTATTCCACTAATTGGACACTCCTTAATGCCTACTAAGGAATTTTATGAAGTTGATAGACCAGATCCTATTCCTTAGAAGCCTCCTGCTATTGAAGAAATTGAGATAGTTGTGCAAGATTCTTCTGAGGATGAAAGATCTACTGATGATGCTATTGCTATACAGGAAAATTCACCAGTTGAGAGGGAGAATCCAACCGGACATGGTAGTGTTTCAGTGGCTGTTGAAATTTTAGACTAGGTAGAGGACCCAGGGTTTGTAGTTTGTGGATTGCACTACCCTGACTATGAGGATGAAACACATGTCAGCCGACCTCAAGTCAACTATAATATCACTTCTGAATTTTTACCTAAGAAAGTTGTAAGAAAGGTAGATCTAGATCAGTTAAAGTATGATCTTAAAGACAATTTCATGGACGAAGTAAGGAGAATGGAAAGTTTACTAATTTAATTCATTCACTTTGTTATGTATAACTCTGTGTCTAGTATTGTGTCATAAAGAGAACCTATTGTTTTGCCTGCTAATATGATCACCAGACATGACTTAGAACATTTTAAGGCTGAAATGAAAGAGTCTTTGAGTGATTCTATTTTTAATTTAAAGAATTGTTTTATTGAAGAGCTGACCAACATGGAAAGATCTTATGAACTCTCTCTTGGTTGTAGTGTGTCAACCTCTGTGTCAGAGATAGTGGATGAAGTTACAGCTTTCCAAAATCAAGTGTCAAGTTTGGAAAAGGATGTTGAATTTCTAATGAAATCAGTTGTCTCTCAAGAATCCTATATGAGTTATAAATCTCAAACCGACAAGGATTTGGCTTTTTTAAAGAGTGTGGTTATCCAGATGGTATCAGTGTTTGAGGAATTTAAGCATTCCATACAGAAGCATGTTAGCACCCAGGATTTAGAATTAAAAAATATTATTAGTGGGCCAACTAAAAGTTTCAAGGAAACTGTGGATTTTTCTATTAGTTCTCTTGCTTCCAATCCTTCAGTAGAGCTTGATCATATTCGAACTTTGATGAAAGAGGAGCTTGGTTCATCAACAACCAGTGGCTCTGTGGACTCATCTACCCTAAGTCAAGTGGTGTCTACCACTAGGGATATTGGAAAAGTCATTCAGAATTTTATGAGAGAGGCTACTGCTTCTCTGAAGGAAGTAAAATAAAAAGTGGATTATTACTTCCAAAGTGTTTACACCAATCATCATCTCAACAACCATTTCAAAATTATTTTAGAAAACATGAAGCTACCTCCAGTCAATCAAGCCTTCAGAGAACAAGTAAGAAAACTGAGGGAGGTGACTCCATCCTTGGATAAATTTTTGGAAAACAACGATGATTTCATTTCTTATATAGAAATAGGAAGAGGAATTATTATGGATGTCAGAAATCTCTTGTTTAACTTCTTGCATGTTGATGCTTGGCCAATGATTATACCTCCAGCTTTACCTGCATCGGCCTCTACTACATCTCCTGCTCAGATGACTCCAGCCCTAGCCATCTCTATCCTTACTCTTATGATCACTCAGAGAGCTACCCAGTACAGGCCAGGAAAAGTTTCCATAGCTCAGCCTCCTCTGATCATTTCTGGTGTTCCTAATCCTCCACCTTCATCCATCAATCCTGAATTCTCTTCTGATCCCAAGAGAAAATCACATGTTTAGGATGTGCATTGATTAGTGGCTAGGATCATAGATAAGAATCACCTATATTTAATTTTGGTTCATTTATGTATTTCTTTGTATCTGTTTACTCCAAGGAATATATATGATCTTACTCTCTTTTCCCCTCTGTTACTTCTCCTTTTCCTATCTTTCCTTTCTGTCCCACTTTTTTCTAATCACAAAGGGGGAGAAATAAGGGAGAAATAATATCAAAGGGAAGCAATAATAAAATGGTGGAGACCTGATATGAATAATAATTACATTTTAATGAGAATCATACATTTCCCTCTGGTACCTTTGCTTTATATTTTTACCTATGATACATTTTTTTTACTTCCAGTACATTATTTGTTTCAGTATATCTGATACAATTGCTTTTAATACTATATCCTCTGATATTATTTTAACATCTCACATTTGAAAATGTCATTACTCACATTGAGAAATAAAAACCAATATATTTTATACTGATATATTACTAATTATTTTGGATTATAATATCATAAGTTGTGATTATCAAAAAGGGGGAGATTGTTGACCTCACAAGTTTTGATAATCCTAATTATGCTTTAATATGCTTTGATAATACCAAATAATGTTAATCTATACATTAATTATTTTAATCTATGAAATTATATTATTATGTTGATAAAAATATCAAAATAATTATTGGAATATGTTAATAAATGTTTATATATGTTTATACATACTTTGAAATAATTCTAACTCAATCTGGACATGTTTTTCATAGAACAGACAAGTGGTAAGTCCACTGATATACATAAGTTCACCGATATACACATAGCTACTGATACAGACAAACAGATACATAGCTACTGATACAAAGGTCACTGTTTTTCATTGCTACCGATAAGGCTAAGTACAATGGTACAGATAAAGCTACTAGTGTATTCAACTTCATAGTTATAGAACAAATCTACCGGTATGTCTAAGTTTACCGGTATGAAAGTCTACTGATACGAGATACCGTTAGAGTAAGTATACTGGTATATGCAAGGCTATCGCTATAAAGTATACTGGTACATGAAAAAAGAGCTACTGTTACACCGAAGCTACCGTTAGATCAATTCTACTGGTTAAAAAATGTCACTAATAGATCAAGTCTACCGATACAGACAGTCTACCGCTATGTAGTCCACCGATAAAGAGCCCCTGATACAAAGTCTACTGATGAGAACAACTACCGGTATATAAAAGTATACTGATATAGAAAGAAGATCTACCAATAGGATATACCGATACAAGCTCACCGCTACACAAAGAGCTACCATTAAAAGGGGTAACACCTACCGATACAGAGGAGCCACCGCTACAAGCTCACTGATACTAAGAGCTACAGATTGGAAACCAATCACTGTTCACTAGACTATTTCTATTTGTTTATTTAGCAACGATCATATTTGATGATTTTAATGAAAGTAATATTAATTAATGATAGTTTTTGGCATTTCAGGAAACCGTACCTCGTACCTATGAAAAGGTAATCATTCCTATTGTCAGAGCCTAAGGTATAAAAGAAAGATTGAGCTGCAGAGAGGTGTGGTGGCAGAGTTGCAAATAAATACAATAGAAAGGCTACGTCCAAACACTCACTTAATTTAATAACACTGGACATACACGAGGCCATTCATACAAGAAAAGAACACAAGCTGAACCTAATACAAAGAGTGAAGAGCTTCAACGATTGCATCTATTCACAAGATGATCAAACTGAACTTGAAGAAAAAGAAACTCTGTTTTCCAAAAAAAACCAGAGAAGGACTCAAGAGCATTCTTGATTAATCAAAGGAGCCCAAAACTTCACTTCAAATCATTAGAGCATTATAAACACATATTTACTCTCTCAGTGATTATTTTATATACATTTTGAGAAGTGTGTGTTCTGTATTTACACACTGTCTCCTGTGCTAAATTGAAGAATTTCTAAATCCTCACACAAACCTTCTATAACTCTTTTCAATCCCACTATGGATTGTTGTAGAGTTCAAGTAGGATCTGATAGCCTGTGTGCTATTGTCTTTGTTTTCCCACAAAGAACTATTTTAGAGGTCTTACTACCTGGACAGTCTGTGTACTTTTGTTTACCCCAATCTAGGGTGTGGATCAAATTTATATAAATTGTTTGAGAGGACTAATTCTCGGATTGAGATACAAAATCTTGGTTAAAATTGTTGTGCTTATTTATTTTAGTTTTAACTATATTATATATTCCGCTCCTAATTACTTTAAAATATAAAATTGTTTTAAAGTTACATTGATAGTTAATCTAGCAAGTGTTTGCAACTATTGTAAATCAGTAGGTTAGTTTGAAAACCTAATTTGATCTTTGGATTAAATTAACTATGATCTAATCAATCTTTAAGAACCTAATTCAACCTTTACAGTTTTGAAAATTCACTACATTTTAACATAACTTTTAAATTGGTGGAATTTTAATAGAAATCTTATTAACATAAATTTTATTTAGAACTCAATTCAACCCCCTCTTGAGTATTCACTCTGACCAACAGATACATTTTTATATATTCATTTTAACATCAAAATTTTCAATTAGTTTTCACTCCAAATTTTGGAAAGGGATTTTTAATGTAACCTGTTACTTCCCCTTTTACATCAATATTAAAAATGTTTTCTTAAATATTTTTTAAGGTTTTACTGTTGTTTTTCTTTTCATTTTCAAAATTATTTACCCTAATAAAGTTTATGTTCCACTATTTATAATCCAATATATATATATATATATATTTGTGGGGAATAAACTAATGATTCCAAAAAATCTATTTTAGGATCGCTTCTTGGGCGTTATCATACAAACATAAGTTTAAAAATATGTTTTTCATCTATAGAAGCATATTTATGGGTTTCCACTATTTCACTAAGGATATATTCTTTTGAAACCATAAAAATATTTCCCAAGGATAGATTATGATCATGTGTTTAATGTAACAACATAACCTTATACTCTTTTATCTATATGGTGTGAACATTACATCATACATATTTCAAATTGGATGATGTTAACCTAGAAAGAATTTTATTCTATTGATAAGTGTAAATGTATTGGAATTCTTTAGGTTTTTATTACATCATACATATTTTATATTGAATTATGTCTACCTAAAAGAATGTTATTATATTGATAAGTGGAAACGTAAATAATTATGAATATTTTTATTTAAATATGTATGATTATTGGAAAGTTAACTATGTATTACATAAACATATACTTCATCTATTTTTATGGTATGTGACTATGTTATACCTTTTCTTAACATTTTGAAAAGTATTATAATTCTAGAGGATAGTTAGATGGTAACATATTTTTATCATGTATTGATATTTTGTATCCTTAATTATACATATGGTCATGTTTTTATTTGTCATGTTGTACCTTAGATAATGGTATAGATTTTCTATATGACACTTATTGTGAATGAAATTTAGTTAATTAGGTGGTGGGTGGGTTCCAAAATTATACACCCCCTAGATACATCGATAGGAAAAAAGATACTATATAGGTTTGGTTTTTTGGTCTGTGCCTACCTAGTTCAACAAGATTTCTTATCTACAATCTCGATTATAAGTAAAGTCTATTGGAATTAGGCCTTGAAAGTATGTTCTGATGTCTATAATTATGTATTTCAGTATCATGAGATCTATATTATTGATATCCACATTTTAATTCACTATCATAGATATATAATTATCTTAGTTTCTAGTTGATTATGGATTTATGTATACTCATTCCTTCCCTAATATTTTATTCCATAATTTCTTCAGCTATATATTTCTATTACCGAGAATTTAAGATCACACCTTATTATTTTTCTGTTTCATCAGGTTTGGAAGAAAAGTGATAGCTATGAAATGTTTAGAAGGAAAAAATGCATGGAAGATTTACGGGATATATTAGAGAATTATCATAAATTAATTACTTTCTTATAAATAATGGAAATTTTCCATTAGTTAAGAAAGGCATGGGAATTATTAATTTAATATTTTACCTAATACATGAAATATATACACCTAAAAATATCCTTCACATATAAGAAATTCAGTAATCAATATTTATTTTATAATAATGGATGGTTAGGTTCAGGATTTTATAGCTCGTATCAAAAAATTATGTAAAGTAAATATCTATGAGAACTAGATTTGGGAGTTTAGGTATGAAACGTCACAATTGGTATTGAAGGAATGTTTTAGATAACTTTGTAGATTAGGATGTTTATTGAAGATAATTTATGTCCTGATAATTAAGGTTTTATCATAGTTTTAATGGTATATAAAACCAAATGGGATATGTATATGATTTAATGTTATGGAAATAATGAAAATTTTATTTGGGGATTAGGATAAGAGAAATTTAGTGAAAACCATATGAATAATTCTAAGATTTTAACAACATCAAGATGTTTTGGTAAAGTAGATTTTATGTGATTTTTCTTATAAATACCTCTATATATGGATACTCTATGTGGATGTAGGTTCTTGACAGATTTATCTTGGTGAAAACCCCCCAAATGGGACCATTAGTTATTAACTATATTGTCACCTAGGAACCACAAAGAGGGATTACTATAAACTTTGTTTGAAATTCCTAGGGTATATGCTTCAGTAAATAACATTATATTTGTAAACCAATATACAAGATTTTATATTTATGTGAAACAATTTGGTTATAGAACCTAATAGAAGAAATGACCATAGATAACCAAGTATTGAAGAAGGGATTCATAGTTTAATACAAAAGTATCATATGTTTAAAATAATGTTTTATATGAGAATTCATATTTCTATTGATTCTTTCATATTAATATTTTATATATTTTAATAATAATTTTGGTTTCACTATTTAGTTAGAAAAGGATCAAAAAATGAAGTAGAGAAATGTATGTATCTAGAAACCGCTTTGTATTATAACTAAATAATGTATCATACATAAATGATTGAGAATTTTAATATATGCCTATGATGATGGAAAAAGTGATTTTCAAAGTATTAACTATGTAAGTAAGGTTTTTATCATAAAAAAATTTATTCTTGATACTCTTACCTATTTTCACTATTGACTGATATTTATCAATGATATTATGGTATATTATAAAATTTATGAGTATTATGGGAAATATATAAGGAATATTCGTAAGTAGTTTCAACTAAATGGCACAGAAACTTATATTAACTGGTATTGGTAACCTTAAAAATTGATTTTATAATAAGGATATAGTTTTTGGTATTTCTATTGTTGAATATGTTTGGATAACTTTTATGTATTCAATACACTTGATTTTGAGATAATAAAGGGTGGTTTGATTTTAGTGATATATGATAGAAATTTTTTTTATCCTTGGGATTAAAAATTTATTCATGGTATTTATAGATAATTTCATCTATTTTTGGGGATTTTGATATATAGTGACTAGTGTCTGACCCTATGAAATAGTGTTGAATACTATTTGATTGTTAAATTTAGAGTTAATTTTTATAGAAATTTATATTCTTTTTTTGAATTAATTTCCTAAAGATTAAAATAGGTTTTGTGAAAAGTATTTTATTGATAATATATGATTAGGGTATATACATACTTTGGTATATGATTATAGGAATGACTAATGTTATTTAAGGAAGGATAAGTCAGATTTTAAGAGCATAAATTTCAATGATTATTTGGTTCAGAATAATTTAATGATCATTTTAATTTAAGACCACTATTTTACGTTTTCATTTATAAATTATTATATAATAAAATATAATATAACCTTTTTAAAAACTAGTATTGATATATGTCTTATTGAGATTTATATAAGTTGAACCAAGTATGATATATGTTGATTTGTACAAATTATAGGCTAACAATATTGTGTTATAAAGTGAGATGTATTGATGTTAAATTTTACAATATTAATTTATAATAATTAAATTATAATGATCAACACTCATGTTAACTCTTTTAGATTTAGTAATGGATATAACTAGAAGAAACCACAGATGTGTGTGGTCTTGCAGAGATTACCCCAATGAACAACCCATACAAATGAGTGCTCGAGTGAGAAAATATAGGATTATGCAAAACTATTTATCATGAAATATGATTAATAATGTAAATATATTAAATGTACCAATAATACAATAGAATAGAAATATGTAGTGTTATAAAGGATCAAGTGATGAAGATGAAGAAGGAAAAAAAATTCAATTTCCTATATGTCAAATGTTTTAAAAGAATCATGGTGGAAATTTCTTTAAAGGATAAAGTAAATGATATAGGTGTAGATATAAAGATTATCATACTAATAAGTGTATTATAATGATAGAATATTTAAAAATAATTTACTTTAATTACAATAGGGTTGGGAAATAGGAAACATAATGTCCCAATACAAGGACCGACAAGGGAGATAGTCACCAACAACCATTGGACTAAGGAAAAGACTTTAAAACCACTACTAATGAAATAGATAGTGGGTTTTTATTCTAGATTTTCTAGTGTACCATGTCAAGAATGTTTTCACTAACTATGAGATATTGAATTATAAATAAAAACCACAAGTGGTATTATTTTCATATAAATCATTTTCAAGGTTTGTGGGAAGTTATTCCTTATTGATCTTGATCTTCTTCACTTATTAATAATTCTATAGGAAATTGGGAATGGGTTAGATTCCTTTATAAAGAAATTATATTGATTTTTCATAAAGGTAAATCTCTTTATACATCGTAAATAAACTAATGATCATCTAGTGGTGTATGGATTAATTATGAGTTACCTATAGAAATTACTTAGAGTCAAATTGCAAGGACACAATTTTTTTTGTGGGGGGGGGGGAGAATGTAATACCCATAAATTATAATAAATTATTACCTTTATATATGTTAGCATGTTTGATAGATTTTTCCACATTAAACACTAAATTTAAATGAAACTATTATATATTTTTATAAAATATAAATATTTAATTACAACCATTAATAAATTTTATATAATTATCATGAATATACTCAAGTAATCCCTTTATAAATTATATGTATATATATAAAAATAGTCTTTTAATATGAATTAAAGTCAATTAGATTATATAAAATCACTGCTAAGGTCATTTATTTTTTAAAAATCTATTTTTTTTAAAAAATCTTCTATACGATAAAAATTTATATTTAAAGAAACATATTATTAATGAAAATTTATGTTTGGTAATAGTAATTGGAAAAAATAATTTTCTTTGTAAATGATATGACATTAGAATAATAATAATTAATATTTGCAAATATCATCTTTTGATTTAAATGGGGTTTAAAATTAAATTTACGATATTATTCAAAAAATCTATTTCTAAATTTTTGAATTTGGAATTAATAAAAAATAACACCATTTTTGAATTTATAATATCAAAATTGAATTAGTATCCATTTTTGATATTTTTCAATTTTTTTATTCTAAAAATACAGTTTACACTAAACTTTTAAATTTTATGGATTTATCATTATATAAAAATAACCTTTAAATTTATAAAACATTTTATTTAAATAATATGAATTATACGAATAAATTAATCATTTTACAAAATTATTTTAACTTAAAATTCCAATGGAAATTTTTTATAACTAATTAAAATGTTAATTTTATATAAAAAAGGTTATCATTTTTTTTGAATCAAGTATTTTTGGTGGGAGAATTTTTTTATTTCCCAAGAAACCCCATTTCCTTTTTTAATTATTTAATTTTTTGTATAGAGTTAGTATCTATGATAATTTTACATTGTATATAAATTTAAATATTAAAAATGTAATTTTTCTAAAAATTTTTTGAGGCGTTTAATTGTTTATTTTATTTATAAATTAATATTTTATAACTATAGAAATTTTATTTGATAAAATATTTTTTAAATTTTAAATTATAAGGAATAAATTAGGTAATTATATTATATTTAATTTTGGTCATTAAAATTAACCACTATAGTTAAAAATTAGTTACCCTGATAAGAAATAAAAATGGTAAAAGTTAAGGGGGAAGGAAAAAACATTATTCGAAAAGGATAATTGAGGTGTTTATTGACAAAAAGTCACACCCTTAATTGTTTTACCCTTTTTAATACCTTAACCCTTTAATATTGAAATAATTTTATTTAAATTGAATGGGTATTCCCAAAATTATCATTCTATTCACATATAAAATGGTGACATAATCACCACTTCAAGAATAAATTATCCAAATAAATTATCCTTGAAACTCTCAAAATTTTCACGTCCTAGAACACAATTTTATGTTTAAAATCATTTTGTAACCATTAGTTAGTATAATATCTTCATTTCTTTAGAGTCTTCCAAGTAAAATTCAAATCCCAGACGTGATTATTATAAACTACATAGTTTTATTATTAATTATAATCTTTTAAATGTATTATAGTATAACTTATAAAATGATATTAGTATCATATATATACTTTAATGTTACTATATTAATGGTATTTTCATTTATTATTTATATACCACATCCATTAAGAAAAAACAATATTTGTGTGTTGTGTATACTATCACCTCCATGACGCAACATGATTTGTTTTATTTTGCAGTATTATAAAATTTCATATAAGTATGGAATTGAAGGATACATAGGATGTTCTTGATATAATTAATTTTTTTTATAGAAAATTAGATAACCTATTAATGACACAGTCAACAAAATATCATTATTAATTTAATCATTTAAAACAATTATACTAAGTGGGTAAACTTTTATTCAAATGGTATTATATTACTATATCTATTTATTCTTCTTGTAAATATTTTAAATTGTGATATATTGAACTAATAAATACTAAATAAAATCATTATTCTTCTGGTATAATTATATTATAATCAAACCATATTTTAATCATTTATTAAATCAAGGTATGTTCATGCTTGGGTTTTCTTAAACTTCCAAAAAAATACTCCAAATTTTTATCATTAAGGACAATGGGAAAATAATTAATGGTATAAAATGATATAAATGAGTAAATAATGTTTTTTTCTATGAATATGTTATATCAATATTTATTTCATTAATTAAGAAAACACACTTTGATTGATAAAAATCACCAAAACATCCTTCTTATCAATTTGATTTCAAGTATAAGGACTAAAACACTCATTTAATGATTTTGGAACACAATAAATATTTAAAAAATCCTTTATAGTAACCATACTAAAATAGTATTGGTAAAATTTGGAATAATACAAAATACAAACACTGGTATTATGAAACTATTACAAATGATCAAGACTATAAACACCCAATATGGAAAATCGGTATAATTCTTGTATATAATGAATATTTATGAAAATTATGATATAAAATGGATATGGTTCAGGTTATTAATTAAGTGAATAATATATCTAAATTTTATATAACATATTTTAAAGTATTTATGTAAAATTTTGGAAAAGAGGTAAGCTTTTTCATCTCAAATTTCTCTCTTTGAGACACATCTGATAATATGCACATAATTTTATTTATGTAGTGTATATAATTACTATTTGAGATATCCTATCACGTTTTATATTTTAATAAAGTTATTATACATCATTTACATCCCCAAAATTTCAATTTTATTTTACTAAAGTGTTACTCAGGCCACAATATGTTTCTTGCTCACAATTTTAATTCTTTGAGACATGTTAGATGTTAAGAGCTATGATTCATTTATGTTTTCAATTTAATACCAAGGTATATATTTTTATCATAAACTTATAAATTCATGGGACTTAATAAAAAAAACATGTTTCCTTATTCAAGTGGCTATTGATAAAATTGTTTTTGCAATAGAAAATATTTTAGTAACTCAAATCCAATTTTTGTAGTGTTAATTTTTTACCATGAACATTGTTCATAAATGATTATATTTTCCCACACTAATATTTTATTATATTGTATTTTATTATCATATTTTGGAAAATTATTTTATAAAAAAATTATCTTTTATATTCCTTTTTACAATGTTGTTTTTCAACAAGTTTTATTTCAAGTAATAAAAGTGTTTCTTTCATAATCAAATGATTTTTATCCACATTTCCTATAGGAAAAATTATTTAATTTTCAAGTTCCTATTATTATAGATTCGTTTAAAAGTAAAAGTTTCATTTATTTTTCTCTCCTCACTTTGGAAAATTCTTTTGAATGTGACCCAAAACATCTACATTTACATCCATGTTTATTTCTTTTTCTAAAATATCTTTTATGCTCTCACTTACATTTACATTTTAATTTTCAAAAGGATTTAACATAATATATATTTTACTATTTATAATCTAATATATATATATATATTTGTGTGTGTGTGTGTGTGTGTCTTTTGTGGAATTAACTCATGATACCAAATAATCCAATTCATGACCCCTTCTTGAGTGGTATCACACAAGCATCATTTTTCAGTGATGTTTATCTTTAATATCAAAATATTTATAGGTTTCCTTTGTTAGAGTAATGGAAAATTATATTTAAACCATCCAACTCATTCCCATGGATAGATTATTATAATTATTTTCAATTATTTAATTAACTATATACTTATTATTCTACACAGTTTGAATATCACATCATACATAATTCATATTGGATGATGCTCACTTAGAAATAATATTTTTTTATTGACAAGGGAAAAAATATTGTCATTATTTATGTTATAATTTCAATACAGGTTGTAATGACCCAACCCTAGAAGCCCAGATCCGGTGCATTATTTTAATACATTATCATGATTACAAGGAATCATGTACCGAAGGACTGATCAGTTTAGTAGTCTTGGAAAATAGATTAAATACATTAATGTTACATTACACTTTCAAACATAAAACCCAACATAAATAATCCATTGAGAATTCCATTATTCTAGAAGCTTAACCCTTCATATCAATCATAATACACTTTATTTAATCATAGGAAAAGAAAACATAATAAACAGATGACATTAGATGATCAGTAAGGGTAAACAATTTAGTGGAAGCTATAAACTTTTATGGTCAAATGTGTAATAAAAAACAACATTTTAAACAGAAACTTGAACATAATTGGGAAAAAATAAATAATAAATTTCCATATAAACATGAACATGGATATTATAATATTCAAATAATCACATGTAATAACTAAATTCATTATGTGGGAATTCATAATGCTGAGTATCAAAACCATATAGTCAAGGCCTCGTGCCAAGGATATAAATAAAATTTTACCAAGGACTTATGCCAAGACACTAATTTGTCTCATGAAACCTACCGATATATCGAGGGGCTATAGCAGGCCCCACACATCACTTACTATGTTCAATGTATTCCTCATATGAAAAGGGTGAAATATAACACAAAAATTTATATTAAAACAAGTATATGAAATGTCAATACGTCATCTATAAAACACGAATGGAATAAAAACAACACATCCATATTCAAACATATCCTAATTCATTAAATAAAATAAAGTGTATTGTATTATAGTAAATCAACCTAAATCAAGAATAAAATCCAATAAAGGATGTTTATATAGTTTAAAATAATCAATCAAACTCTTTGAGAGAAACACCACCTTTTATGAAATCATTTAAAAGTAACACAATTTATAAAGGAAGTCATTTAAAAGTGATTTTTGAAAAAAAGTGTCTCATACCACTTTGAAACATTTGAATGAAATTGAAACTTTAAAACAATAATTTCCCTGTAAATAAATCCTTAAAATCATTTTGAAAACATTATCATTAATTAAAAATATTTAGAAAAACAAATCATTAAAGCATTTAAAATGACGATCTTGCTAAATAGTCCCTTCCACAAAAAAAATAAAAATATCCATCTTGAAAATATATTTATGAAACAAGGAAATGGATGAAAAATATGTCCCATTAAGTACTTACACATAAATAATCTCATATAATAATGATACTGAGGAATTAACCCTTATATTGTACTTTACTTTGGTCGAGGGTACGTTCAACCTCTAGTATAATGACCATAGTACATTATTAAATTATAAAAAAACCATATTTATATTTATGATATCATAATTAATGCATTTTTGAATTCTTACATCCAATTTAACAATAATTTCTATCTTAAAATAAGATTTTGGGTAATAATCGATTTTTAGATCATATGTGTTTTTACTTGTTTTTCTTGATCATATCACTTATATCATGATTTAATTGCATCCAAAATATAAAAAATTATTTATGTATCACATATATTCAGAATATAAATATATATAATAGATAGATATATGTAATGGGAAACACCGTTTATGGAGATGCTAGGCCGTGCGTATTCATAAACACTGTTTCCATTTTCATATCGTATTGAACAAAAGTAAGTGAATGAGATATATATAAATAAACACACACACAAAGATATATATATATCCAGTATCATTATTATTTTATATATTACATAGTCATTAATAATATATATTGTAACACCCTGACCCTAGTTACCCAGAGTCGATGCATTATTAAATAACATTGGCATGATCATAAGAGATCAAATCCCGAAAGACTGATCAGTTTAGTATCCTTGGAAGTAATAGATAAAAACATAAGATTTACATGACATTATGAAATGAAAAACTATAACATCCCAGGTAAATAAAGAATATGACATTTTCATATTTATTGATATTTGTGAATAAAATATTAATATTATCTTAAATGGGATGCTATGTTTGATGGCGTACCCAACACGCAACAACGAGTTTCTTTGAAATATTACGTTGCACACTAATAATATAATAATATTATTTTAAATGGTATTAAACGCCTAGCCGTTTTAATGGCAGGAATGAATAGAACTAACTAAAAAATTATTATATATGTTTTTTAAATATTTTAACAATTACCCAATAAATGATAGAGGCTTAAAATGCGAATGAATCCAATTTTAAGCACAAATATTCTAATATTCTTTAAAAGGTCGACTAACCTCCTTTTGATGGAAAACCATTTTTAAATCTACATTTTGTCTCTTTTATATGTTATATTTCACAAAATAAAATCCTTCTTCAGAATCAAGACATCAAAATCTACTTTGTGTAAATTTTTAGTGTTTCTCCGATAAAATTCATTTTTAATGAATAGTGAAAATGTTGTATTTTAATTCAAAACCACCATTTAATATAATTTATTTCTACCATTTTATTATCTTATTAATTGTTTTTAAAATTTAATTAGAATATATTTTTTACCATTTAATCCAATGGTGGTCATTAGAATTAATTTCACTTTGAAAATGGACATAAACAAGTGCTAATCTTTTGATAGATATCTTTTCTTAAAAACACACTATTTGTTTTGACAATGGGAATTCACTATATAATTTATTAATGAGACTTATATGTTTTTAATTTGGTAAAATGGAAATCATTTTTGAATTTGGAATATCCAATATATCTTAGGGTGAATTTTTGGTACTTTTCTGACAAATGTTCATTTTAATGAATAGTGAAAAAATACTGCATTTTACTTCAAAACTAATTTTTCATATTATTTAATTATACAATTTGATTGTCATTTTAATTGGTTTTAAGGAGTAATTTAATTATTTTTTTAACATTTAATACAATTTTGGTCATTGTATGTAATTTCATTTTTAAATTGGAAGTTAAATCAAATCTTTCTTTTGATAGATTTTAAAACTTAAAAACCCATATTTGGTTTTGAAAATGAGAATTATTTTTAAATTAATTAATGACATTTATGTGTCTGTAATTTGTTAAAATGGATTCCATATTTGGAATCAGAAGGTCCAAATTATGTAATTAATACTCTTTTGTTTTTGGACATTATGAATAGTAACAACGACAATTATCTTTAATTATCGTGATTAATTAGTAATCTGGTAGTTAATGGTAATAAAATAGTATCATAAGAATATAAAATGTCCCCAAAATGTGACCAAATCCTCTTTTCTGAGTCATGTCCGACCATGAGAAGCTTTATACCAAACTTTAGGGCCCATGGAGTTACATGGGTGTTATAGTGACATTTATGTCATTATTTTTTAAAAAGAAGGGAAATACAACAAAGGTTTGTATATCCTATGTAATTTTTTGTAATTTTGTCTATATAAATTATCTCTTAGACTATAAATAAACATTGGAAAGCTAAAGAAATTTCCTACTTCTTGGTATTTTTTTATAATTTTTTGAAATTGAAGAAATAAATTTATTTACGACTCCATGATGATGCAGTGATTACCTCATTAAGGAATGTTTTAAATAAAATGAAAAGATAAGGTAAAATCTAATACATACACCTGTAAAAAACCTATTGAATGGGTATATTTCGAACCCTCATCACCTTATCCTCAAAATATCTCTTTTTTGGACTTTTAAAATCCGAAAATCACTTTATAAAAAAGTAACATTTCAACACTTTCCAAAAGTGACCCTCCTCCATCTTATAAAAGGCCCACACCTATACCCCCATACACACACCTCTCAAGCCCTTGGATCATCCAATATCTGATCAAATTATCTCTCTACATCCCTCTATTACTCCTAGAATCCTCACATTGGGTAGAAGTCTTTCCAAGGAAGCATTTGGCTCAAATCAAAAAGAGTTGCCTGATTTAGAGGTAATGTCTTCTCTCGAGTTTCTTTCTTTTATTTTACTTCTTCACTCACCACTATCTTATTATTATTTTATCCCATAATAACATCATTATCCTCAATATATTAGTATTTTTTTATGAAAATTATTATACCAACACTTACACACACCTCCGTCTAATGGTTAAAGAACATACTGTTTCTACGGGTTGCGAATTACTGCCTCATGAAACGATAATTGTTCAATATTATTTTAACACCTTTCATGGTGGCCATTATGATGAAAATATATTTATATATTTATATATGATATATATTATATTTATCTTTTCTCTATGCATTTTTATTTTATATTAAAAACATTCCTTTATTCTTTTCATGTTGTGCAAATGCGATAATTACATCTGAGGAAGTGTGGACTACCGCCCCCTCAAGTATTGTGACTCGTTCATTCCAAACATGGAATTTATAAAGAATGTAATTAATGACCTTATTTTAACTTTATAACATATAAATTATACTGGAGTTATAATATATATCTATCTCATTTAGTGTTAATTCCTTTAATATGACAAAGAAATGAAAGTAGCATTCATGTGTAAGTACGGCCTACCGTATCCAGGAATGGTGCATTTCATTTTTTATCTACAAATGTTATAAAATAGTATAAAATAAATATATACTGGATATATATTATATTTAAATCATTAATACCATTCTGCAGTTGATGTACTTATAACTGCATGGGAAATTCTTTTCAAACAAGTTCATTTTTGACTCATGTACTGAACATCGACAACACATATGATATGAACTCACATAATTAACCAACTATTATAACATGATAATATGTTACATGAATTTAATAATAAACTTTAAAAGAATTCATTAAGAAATTATAAATTGACCAATTTTTATTATTCAGGAATATAAAGAAACGAACAAGAGCAGTTGGACTTGAGGTAAGATGATTTCTTATCCCACTTTTAATTCCGTGAGATTTCCATTGTTCGCCACTTATTTGTTGAATGTGGTGTATTATGTACTGCCATTTCATATATATTATCATGATTCTATTTATATTCATGGTATTATGTGATTCATTTGGTGTTTATTATCTTTTGGTCATACGACTCGATTTATTACAATGAGGTAAAGGGTTTTATCTCACTTTTTATTCCCGTGAGATTCATGCTACATTTTCCAATATTTCCTTTTGTGTGGTGTATTTACTACCCATGATTGTATTATTTGTGTAATATAATTTAATTTATGTGTATTTACATCTTCATTGTATGATCCCTCTTTCATGGGGTGTACATTTCAAAACTTACCCAAATCGGTAAGGGAACCTTTCACCCTCCTCTTTTTAAAAGACTTCTTTTTGTTAGGTCTTTTAATTTACATCTTCTTATATTGGTATATGTTCTTATATATCCTTATTTCTGTAAATTTTATGTCCATGTGATGTTATACCATTTTTATCTCTCATCAACTCATTTTATTAATTTTAATGTGACGTCGTTAGGCTGTCGAATTTCTGTAAGGGAACTTCTTAACCCAATTTCAATTATTTGGGTTAAAACTGTACTTCTTGATTATGTCGTGCTATGAATACATGTGGATGACCTCTAATTGTTTTAAACTTAATATCCACTTATCCTGGGTGTATTTATATTTGTCACACATAATTATGTAATTTATTTATCCTTAATTTAAGGATACTGTCTTTGTATGGGACTTCGTCTCAATCTCTTTTCATTGAGGAATATTTTTATTTCTACACGACATTATTTTATACGGTGTATAAAACCCTTTTTACTTTTAATTTCATTCAAAATGAATCTTTTTACATGAAGTGTTTTACTAAATGACAAAAGTAATGTATTTGTCTTACGTATGCGGCGACAACGACTTCTCCACCACCGTGACCATTATTTGAGTTTTAGATTCCCCTACAAGACATAATATTTTTAAATGAAAAATAAATACATGTTTTAATTCTCATTTATTTTGGTATTGAAAATGGTTTTGATAATGTTTTGATTGTATCTATGTGTTGTATTGGTATCCTGTGATTGAAATATGGAAATGTTAGATTTATTTATGCATGTTTTATGTGATACTATTATTTTATGGTTCTTGGGAATTGTTTATGAAGTCAGGCGGTTCTATGATAAACTATGGGTGGGTTAGCCTGAGATAGCTCTCCAATGCATTGATTAACGAGGAGGAGTTAAACGATACAGTTTCTCCGAATAGATTTAGAGAATATACTGTGATTGGTATTTCAAATGTAACCATGAGGGTTACTCTCTACGTAAGAATGTTATGAATGCATCAAGTTACCTTAATGTCATATAATTTATATGTTTTATTCATAAATATTATGATTTCATGAGGTATGTTAAAGTTATTATGTTTTATGAGTAAAGTATGATTTCATTGAATCTTAGTTATACATGGACTAATGTTTTCTTTCTGAATTTTTATCCGTTACGGAGCTTTTTATGCTCATCCCAAGTTTTGATTTTTTTTCCAGAGGACTTAAAGATGAATAGGGTCAAGGATGGGATCAAGGAAAGACATGCTGTCTAAAACATGGAACTAAACATGTTTCTTTTAAAGAGTTTTTTTTATGAAAAATAGAAACTGAGTAGAAGTGTCTACTTTATAATCATTTGAGATGTAATAGTTATATCCTAATTCTCTAAAACTATAAACCTGAAAAGATCCTTAATGTGAATTATTCATTTAATTCAATATAATGTAATATTTTAAGGCCGGGTCCTTATAGTTGGTATCCAAGGTCTGTTTAGATAACTTTAGAGGTTAGGGTATTCTTTAAGCTTAAGTGACATTACCATAATGGTTAGGATTTCAGAAAGAGTCATAGTTTTTTGAGTTTTAGATAACATGAATAATTATATCTTAGTATTATATGATGATTTTACTAATATACTCACACTAACCTTTTTGATTTTAGTAAGTTGCTGGATCTAGCAGGCACTAAAGTAACAGTGGATGTGAAGAAAACTGTGACAGTTTTCTAAACGAGCAACTGAATGATATGGGAGCTGCAATGAGAACTCTTGTGGTTATTATCAACCAACTATCTGGAGTCATTATTGACCACATAAACCTTAGGTATTTTTATAAGGCATCATATATGTGAGAAACAAATCTCAATGGAAGTTCAGGTAATAATCATAAAGGTAAGTATGTTCAAAAACCTATGTGTCAAATATGTGGAAAGAAACACATAGGAAATTTTTTCAAAGGGACAAAAAGATGCTATAGATGTGTAAATGAAGGTCATAAATAAAGATCCTACCATGGAAAAATGAAGCATCTAGTGGACTCTAGGAAAGGGAAAGAAGTTCTTTCTAAATGATCAATTGAATGTTTTAAATGTGATGTACATGGTCATTATGCAAACACATTTCCTATGAAGAAGTTTCATGAATGGAATCACCAAGATCGTACAGATATTCATTTACCAATACCTATTTCCATTCGGATTGAGGATAAAGAAACTGACAATTACCAATGAAAGGTATGGATTATTTCTTAACAAATATTTTCCTATTATTGAATCTTAGGATATTATTCATGATTTTTTTGTAGGAAAGAAGTATTTGGAAATTGATGTTTAATGGATCATGAATAATGTTGAATGAGTAAGAAGTCAAAATATAAGGGATTCAGGAGTTATGTTAGATTTGAGGATGGTGAAATTATTAAAAGTATTAAGGATGTTTTGATGATGGGGTTACATTAGAATACTTTTTATAGTATGTGTAACCCTGATGTTTGATATATAAAAATTTTATTCAAGGAATAATTATCTTTTCTTTTGTGGATATAGTTATAAAGAACCATTTGGTTTTATATGATCCATGAATTTGAGGCAATTACCCGTTAATACATTTTGGGATTCAAAACGAAAGTTATTAGATAACCATTGTGGTTAAAATATGTTATGGTTATTTTTGATGAATTTATCTCTTTTCAGGAATGTTATAAAATTATATAGTTTTTGAAAAAGGAAAACACATAGACCGTGTGACAACCCATCACGTCGGACAAAGCTATGGGAATCGAACCCACAACCAAAGTGCACATGGTATTTATCGTCTACCACTGAACTACGTGAAGTCCCTGGTAAGTTTGACTAATTATTTTTAGTTATATAATTTTATGAATCAAGAATAAGTTGATTTTGGGTTATCTATGGGAATGATTAACCTATCATAGAGGATATGTGATTAGGTTAATTACTTTTTAGTATGAGACTTTAAGAGTAACTGATTGTATTTAGAGATAAGTTTTAATATTTATCTTGGAAGAATATGTGAATAAATCCTTATGAGATTTGGGTTTCAATATTAGTTTGGATTACATTGAATAATTTTATGGATAACTGTTTATTTAATGGTCTTTCTTGAACCTTGGGTTCTTTTTGTTGAATGTTGAAGATTAAGAGTAGTATTTTATTTTTATAAAGGATTATACTTCTGGGGATTATCTGATCTTATACTAAAAATTTTGGTTTTGGTTAAGGTCTAAAGACATGGGGAATATATAGTTCATCTTTTTTAGGTTAGGTGATTCCCAAAAAGTTGATTATAGTGCTCTTAATGTGAACAAGTCATCCGAAATACTCATCTTTTGGAGAAAATATGAGTTTGTGTAACAAATCTCATAAGTGATGAAAGCCTACATGACAAGTAATTATGTTTCCTTATGTTTTAGTTAACCTCATAAATAAATTCTTCAATGAAAAGTAACTAAAAAACAAAAATGTTTTCTGTTAACTTTTCCTACTGGGGAATCAAATAACGTTTAACCTATCACAAGATTGTGATTTTTTGGTGGTTAAACATTCTCCTAGACATATTTTCTATCACCCTCCATCAGAACTCGACCCTTTGTTTTATCTTCCATATCCATGTTTTCCTACATGGAATCCTAGTATGGGTTAACTTGGGTGACCTTTGTACTTTTATTTCTTTCTTTTAAAGTGATAGTTTAATTTACTCCTTTTTCGATGTGGGGCTTTCAATGATGTTTCCGAGCCCAATTTTAAAATCGAGAGAACACAATTCCTAAAAGGGGGGAAGGATGTAACATCCCAGGTAAATAAAGAATATGAAAATTTTCATATTTATTAATATTTGTGAATACAATATTAATAGTACTTTAAAGGGGATGCTATGTTCGATGGCGTACCCAATACGCAACAACGCATTTCTTTGAAATCTTACGTTGCTCACTAATAATATAATAATATTACTATAAAAAGTAGTGAACATCTAGCCATTTTAATGGTGGGAATGAATATAAGAAACTACAAAATGATTATATATGTTTTTCAATATTTCAACAATGACACAATAAATGATAGAGTCTTAAAATGCGAATGAATCCAATTTTAAGCACAAATATTCTAATATTCTTTAAAAGGTCAATAAACCACCTTTTGATGGAAAACCATTTTTAAATCTACTTTTTTTCACTTTTATATGTTATATTTGACAAAATAAAATACTTCTTTAGAATCAATACATCAAAATTTACTTTGTGTAAATTTTTGGTATTTTTCTGATAAAAGTCATTTTTTAATGAATAGTGAAAAATGTAGTATATTAATTCAAAACAACCTTTTAATATAATTTATTTCTATATTTAGATTATCTTTTTAATTGATTTTAAAGTGTAATTATAATATATTTTTACCATTTAATCCAATAGTGTTCATTATAATTAATTTCAATTTCAAAATGGACATAAAAAAGTGTGAATCTTTTGATAGATATTGTTTTTAAAAGCACACTATTTGTTTTGATAGCGAGAATTAACTATAAAATTTATCAATGAAACATATATGTTTTGAATTTGGTAAAATGTACATCATTTTTGAATTTGGAATATCAAATACAGAATAGGGTAAATTTTTGGTATTTTTCTGACAAATGTTCATTCTTAATGAATAGTGAAAAATACTGCATTTTACTTCAAAACTGCTTTTCATCTAATTTAATTATATAGTTAGATTGTCCTTTTAATTGGTTTTAAGGTTTAATTTAATTGTGTTTTTATAATTTAATACAATATTGGTCATTTTATGTAATTTCACTTTTAAATTAGAAGTAAACACAAATCAATATTTTGATAGATTTTACATCTTAAAAACCCGTCTTTGGTTTTGACAACTGGAATTATTTTTAAATTAATTACTGAAATTTCTGTGTTTGGAATTTGGTAAAATTGACTCCATATTTGGAATCATAAGTTCCAAATTATGTAATTAAGACTCTTTTTTTGGCCATTATGAATAGTAATGATGACAATTATCTTTAATTATCGTGATTAATTAGTAATTGGGTAGTTAAGGGTAATAAAATAGTATCATAATAATATAAAATGAAACCAACATGTGACCAAATCTTCTTTTTTGAGTCATTTAAGAACATGGGAATATTTATACCAAGCTTTAGGGCCCATGGAGTCACATGGATGTGATAGTGACATTTATGACATTATTTTTTTAAAAGAAGAGAAATATAACAAAGGTTTGTATATCCTCAGCAAAACAATTTTAATTTTGTTTACATAAATGATCTCTTAGACTATAAAAATTCATTGTAAATCTAAAAATATTTACTACATCTAGGTATTTTTTATAATTTTTAGACATTAAATAAATAAAATTATTTTATGACACCATGATGATGCAGTGATTACATCTTTAATGAACGTTTTAAATAAAATGAAATGATAAGGTAAAATCTAACACTTACACTTGTTTAAACCCTATTGTATGGGTTTATTTATAAACTTTATCACATTATCCTCAAAATATATCATTGAGGGACCTTTAAAATTCTAAAATCAATTTATAATAATGTAACATTTCAAGACTTTCCAAAAGTGACCCTCCTCCCTCTTATAAAAGGTCCCCAACTCTACCTCCTCACCCAAACCTCTCAAGCCCTTGGATCATCAATAATCTACTAATATTATCTCTCAAAATCCCTCTATTACTCCTAGAAGACTCACTTTGGGTAGAAGTCTTTCCAAGGAAGCCTATGGCTCAAATCAAAAATAGTTACCAGATTTAGAGATAATGTCTTCTTCTGAGTTTCTTTCTTTTATTTTCATTCTTCACTCACCAATATCTTCTTATTATTTGATCCCATAATAACACCATTATCCTCAATATACTTTTATTTTGTTATACCTACACTTACACACACCTCCGTCTAATGGTTAAAGAATATACTGTTTCTGTGGGTGGCGAATTACTGCCTCACGAAACGATGATTGTTCAATCTTCTTTTAACACCTTACATGGTGGCCATTATGATCAAACTATATTTATATATGATATATATTATATTTATGTCCACTATATTCTCCTGTATTTTATATTTAAAACACACCTTTATGATTTTCATGTTGTTCAAATGTGATAATTTCATCTGAGGAAGTGTGGACTACCGGCCCCTCAAGTGATGTGACTCGTTCATTCCAAACATGAAATTTATAAAGAATGTAATTAATGAACTTATGTTACCTATATAACATATATATTATACTGTGATTAATATATATATATGTCTCATCTAGTTTTAATTCCTTTAATATGACAAAGAAATGAAAGTAGCATTCATGCGTACGTACGACCTACCGTTTCCAAGAACGGTGAATTTCATTTTTTATCTCCAAATGTTATGGAATATTATAAAATAAATATATAATGGAAATATATGATATTTAAATCATTAATACCATTATGCAGTGGATGTACTTATAACTACATGAACAATTCTTTTCAAACAAGTTCATTTTTGACTCATATACCGAACATCGACAAAACGTATGATATCAAATCACATTATTAACTAACTATTATAAAATGATAATTTGTGATATGAATTGAATAATAAACTTTAAATGAATTACTAAAGAAATTCTAAATTGACCAAGATTTATTATTCAGGAATATAAAGAAATGAACAAGACAAGTCGGACTTAAGGTAAGGGGATTTCTTATCTCACTTTTAGTTCCGTGAGATTTCCATTATTCGCCACTTATTTGTTGCATGTGGTGTATTGTGCACTGAAATTTCATATATATATTATCATGATTCTATTTATATTCATGTTATTATGTGATTCATTTAGTGTTTATTATCTTTTGGTCATACGATTCGATTGATTACAATGAGGTAAGAGGTTTTTATCTCTCTTTTTATTCCCATGAGATTCATGCTACATGTTCCCCTATTTCCATTTATGTGGTGTATGTACTAATGATGACTATATTATTTGTGTAATATACTTTAATTTATTAATATTTACATATTCATTGTATGATCCCTCTTTCATGGGGTGTACGTTTTGAAAGTTACCCAAATCGTAAGGGAACCTTTCACCCTCCTCTTTTTAAAAGAATTATTTTTTGTTAGGTATTTTAATTTACATCTTCTTATGTTGGGATATGTTATTATATATCCTTATTTCTGTAAATTTTATGTCCAAGTGATGAGATACCATTTTTATCTCTCATCAACTCATTTTCTGAATTTTAAAGTGATGTCGTTAGGCTGTCAAATGTCTTTTAGGGAACTTCTTAACCGAATTTAAATTCTTTGGGTTAAACCTATACTCCTCGATTATATCATGATAAAAATATGTGTGGATGACATCTGATTGATTTACACTTAATATCCACTTATATTGGGTGTATCTATATTTGTCACACATAATTATGTAATTGATTTATCCTTAATCTAAGGATTCCGTCTTTGTATGGGACTTCATCTCAATCTCCTTTCGTTGAGGAATATTTTGATTTCTACACGACTTTATTTTATATGGTGTATAAAACCCTTTTGACTTTTAAGTTCATTTAAAAGTAATATTTTTACTTGAGCCATTTTACTAAACGACAAAAGGAATGTTTTTCTCTTACGTATGCGGTGACAATTACTTTTCCGCCACCCTGACCATTATTTGAGTTTCAGCTTCCTCTACAAGCCATAATGTTTTTAAATGAAAAATAAATACCATGGTTTAATTTTATTTTATTTTGGTGTTGAAAATGGTTTTGATAATTTTTTTAATTTATCAATGTGTTGTATTGATATCTTCTGATTGAAATATGGAAATCTTATGTTTCCTTTATGATGTTTTTTGTGATAAGAATATGTTATGGTTCTTGGGCATTGTTTATGAAGTCAGGTGATTCCGTGATAATCTAAGGGTGGGTGATCCTGAGATAGATCTCCAATGCATTGGGTAACACAAATGAGTTAAATTCTAAGGTTTCTCCAAATATATTTAGGGAATATACTATGATGGGTATTCCAAATGTAACCATGAGGGTTACTCCCTACGTAAGAATATTATGAATGCATCAAGTTACCTTTATGTCTTATGATTTCTATGAGTTATTCATGAATCTTCTGATTTCATAAGTTATGTTAAAGTGCTTATGTTTTATGAGTAAATTATGATTTCATTTATTCTTATGTATACATAGACTAATGTTTTCTTTTCGTATTTTTCTCCCTTACTGAGCTTTTTATTGTCATCCCATATTTTGAAATGTTTTTCACAGGACTTAAATATGAATAGGGTCAATGATGGGATAAAGGAAAGGCATTCTGTCTAAAACATGGAACTAGACATGTTCTTTTTTATAATTTTTTATTTTATGAAAAAAATGGAAACTAAGTAGAAGTGCCTACTTTATAATATTTTGAGATGTAATAGTTATGTCCTAATTCTCTAAAACTCTAAACCTGAAAAGATCCCCAATGTAAATTATTCATTTAATTCAATATTATGTAATGTTTTAAGGCCGAGTCCTATTAAAAATAACAACATTTTGTCTCATTTTGACACATTCATATCCCTTAGACTATCCCTACAGGTCAGTCATAATATACTTCTTCGCATCCTGAGAAAAATAAAACATAGAAATGGGTGAGCTCAAGTGCTCACTAAGGATAACAATATAGAGAAAAATTTCATAAATAAGAATAAACATTTAATCAATGTATAAAACTAAAACAAAAGCCTTTTAAACTTAAACTTCAACATAACATGGAAAATATAAATCAAGTAATTCTATTTAATTATTCACATGGATATTCTACTAGTCTAATAATCACATGTAATATCAATATCCAATTTCATAATAATGGAATGCATAATGGTAAAAATCATAACCACATAGTCAATGCCTCATTCCAAGAATAAAAATAAGATTTCTCCAAGACCTGGTTCCAATACTCTAGTTTGTCTCATGAGACCTACCGATGCATCGAGGAGATATAGCGAGCTCTACCCATCACTTACTAAGTCCAATGAATTCCTTATATGAAAAGGTGGAAACATAACGTAAAAATTTATATTAAAACTATCATACTAAATGTTAACACTTTAACCATAAACCATGAATGGTATAAAAATAACACATCCATAGTCAACAATATCCCAAAACCTTCAATACAATATATCATATTGTATTATAATTAATCAACTTCAAAAAAGTGTAAAATCCATCAAAGGATGTTGACATAGATGAAATCAAAACTATTTGAGAGAAATATCTCTTTCTATTTTGAAATTATTTAAAAGACACAAAATTATAAAATAAATCATTTATTTTTGAAATATTTTTATAATATTTTAATGGAAGCTTAGAAGATGTTATAACATCGGAAAATAGCCACACTCACCGTATAAGTTAAGAAAATATTCTTTCCCTAATTTTATCGAAAATATCATAAATGACCTTGTTTAAAAAAATATATAAAGATTCTTTTATAAACATTTTATAAAAGGTATAAGAAGGGTATAAATGACTTTATACCATAGTATAAGAAATAGTAATTTTTTATAAAATAAATTTTTTTGAAATACATATGTGGATGATAATGAGGTCCCAGTAGATACTCACGCATAAACAACCTCAGATATTAAAGTGATTGTAGAACTAAAACTTACCGTGTACATTTCTTTGATCTTGGGTAAGTTTACCTCCTCTATAATAGTTAAATTGTTGTTATTAAATTATAAAAGAACCACATAAATAAATATGATATCTTATATGATCTTCTAATATTGCGTTGTTAATAATATTTCAGTAGTATCATTGTTTCAGGTGTTAACTGATTTGTTTTAATTTATATGCTTGGTAACATAAGCCATGTTTGTTATGGATAGGATGTATTTTATTCATATCCCGAATTATATTATGTTCATAAACATTATTTTTAATCATAAAATTAAAATTATTCTTGAACGATTATGATGGGGAATATATTTCATCACGTTCATGGAGATGGTAACCCGTATGTGCAGACGAGCGACAACATCATTCTATTGATGGTGAAATTTTATATAGTTGGATGGTATATAATATATAAATAATAATTAAAATGTTATATTTATTATTTAAATTATTTATACTCATTATTATACTCATCGAAATAACGAAATGTCTGAATAACAAATTACGCCACGATGTTGAGATGGTAAGCCATACGTACACAGGTATGGTGACTTTTCATTCATAGGATGGATAGAATAATGAATATGGATGTAACACATTCATAACAAAATCACAATATGTTTAAGGTACTTGTGTTATTATTTTGTTATGGAAACATCAAAGAAATAGGAAGTGGAAGAATAAAATAACTTTGAAAGAGGTGGTGAAATTATTACCTCTTCTTCGGGTGTTTCGTTTTGAGTTGATCAAAATGGATCCTTAGGTTGAATTTATGATCAAAGTAAAGGATTTAGGTCTATGTGAGGGTATTTTGGAGGATATTTGGTCATGGGTTGGCTGAGACTAATGGATTTGGAGGTGTGATTGTGAGTGAAGGGAAGTACCCTTTTATAAAAGAGGTGAGGATCACTTTAGGAAAAGATTGAAATATTATTTTATTAAACAATCATATTTGGTTTATAATGGCTCCAAAATAATTTATTTCATGGAAAAGGTGGGTATGGGTTGAACACATCTCATCTAATAGGTTTTAGACAGGTTTAGTTCACCTCATTAACCTTATCTTATAGATTTAACTCTTAGTTAAATAGTTTAACTTTTACCATGTATTCTTGTATTGTTATAATAAATGGTTAATAAACTTACTATAAAACACCAAGAGAACCCCAAGTGGTAAATTATTGATATATATTACCTTATATAAGTATTTTGGCTAATAATTATATTTCTAGGAATATTATATCAATTAATAATATTGTATTTGTTTTAAAAAATCATTTATGTCAATTTTGACACGATTTGGTATTTTGTTTTTGTAAAAGCTATAAAAAAATTATCACTTCAAAAAAAATTTATTTAATAAATCATAACATTCCATATTAACCTATAAAATTAGTTTAATTCATCATAACTATTAATTAACATATATTTTGATATTTATAATATCAATTATTTTAATCTTTAATTAATAAGTTAATTATTGCATCACCATTGTGTAAAAAATAAATTTAATTATTTAATATCTAAAAATTAAAAATAAAATACAATTACGTAGGAAATATATTTAGGTTTCTATTGAATATTTATATTTGAATTTATCTTCTATACAACCCAATATTAAAAATGGTTTAATGATTAAACATTGAATTTTACACTTTTAACTTTTCTTTAAATAAAAGAATAATAAATGTTCACATCTAATCCAAGGGGACGAAAATGATCATATTTTACTCCTAAGGTTTATTTTGGTCGAAATAAACTTATCCAATAGAATTAGGACATGTGTTATGGTAATTATAATATCATTGTTTACCACTAATACCATATTTACTTTTAACTATGGTAAATAAAAGTCAAAAGTAACTTTTCAACAAAAATTATTTTCATCTTATTGAACAAAATTTTAATTATATATTTCAAACATGTCTCTCATATTTTTTAAATTCAATTAACAGAATCGGTAAAATTACGTTTTATGCAAATTTGAAAATGCACATAGAAGATGGGTAAAAGATGGTAAAAAGTTCAACAAAATTTTATATATCTATTATTATAATAAAATGACTCCAATGAATTAAATTGAACATATATAGGTATTATATATCTATTTTAACCTAATATAAATTTAAATTAAATAACTAATTATTTAAAAAATTTTTGATTTTAAACAATAACATAGTGTTTTTCACTATTCATCCAAAATTGAAAGTTTTCATAAAAATACCAAAAATTTACCATAATCTAATTTTGATGTTATGAATCCAAAAATGAAGTCCATTTTAAAAAATAGAATTTATAAAATTTCAAAAAAGTGGGTATTACTATTCATAAAGGCTAGTTTGATTGGTCGTGTTGTGTTAGAACTCGAAGTTGTATACAACGTTAGATATTGTATTATTCAAAGAGAAGAGTACCCTGGAAACTTTAGGGTTTACATTCTTATCTCCTTCAAATAATTTCATCCTAAAAAATTCAAGAATATTACAACATAAAAAGATTCGTGTAGTTCTTCATCATTAGTTCCTTAGGTTCCCATGTTCCTCTTCCAACTTATGGTTTCTCTATAGAACTTTCACCAGACGAGTCCTCCAGTTTCTCATCACTTTTTCTCTAGGATAAAGAATCTTAAAAAGCTCTTAAGAATAAGAAAGATCGGGTTACAGTTCTATTTCTTCATAGGTGAGTACATGCATTGGTTTAGGCATGTATTTTCTTAACAGTGATACATGGAACACATCTTGAACATTGGAGAGACTTGGCAGCATTACCAAATGACAAGATACAACTCCAATTCATTCTAGAATTTCTAAATTTATGATGTACCTGGGACTTAATTTTCCTTTATTACAAAATCATATAACACCCTTCTATAGAAATACCTTCATGAAAACATGATCTCATACATGAAATTCCAAATATTTCCTTCAGTTATCGATATAGCTCTTTTGCTTACTTTGAGCTACTTTGATGTTAGTTTGGATAACCTTCACCTTTTCCATTGTTTCTTCTAAATGTTTTGGGCCTAAAAGTTTTATTTCACCATCATCATCCAAACTAGTTGGTATGCGACATGTCTTTCCATATAACAGTTCATATGGTTCCATCTGAATACTTCAATGGAAGCTATTATTACAAGAATATTCTACCAGAGGTAAATATTGATCCCACATACCATTAAAGTCAAGTGTGAAAGATTTCAACATAATATATAAGGTTTGAATAGTCCATTTAGATTGTCCATCAGTTTTATGGTAGTAGGTAGTGCTTAAATGAAGTACAGTATCCAAGGCCTTGTGAAGATGTTTCTAAAATCATGATGTAAAATGGGGATCACGATCAAAAAAATTGATAAGGGTACTCAATGAAGTCTTACAACTTCAATAATATAGCATCTTGCTGAACGTTTAAGTGGTAAATATTCTAATATAGTAAAAAAATGTGATGACTTGGTAAGATGATCAACAATGACCCATATTGCATCATTCATTATAGGAGTATTTTTTATCCCCATGAAAAATTCCATCGTAATATCATCCCATTTCATCTTAGGTATCAGAAGAGGTTATATAAAACCTCTAGGATGTTGTCTTTAAGCCTTAACCTATTGATAAACCATACATCTTGACACATCATTAGCATTATACCTCTTCATGTTGTCCCACAAAAAATGTTCCTTTAAATATCTATAAATCTTAGTGCTACTAGGGTGTATAGATAAATTTGAGCTATGATTATCATCCAATAATTCCCTTTTTAGATCAGGTATATCAGGAACACAAAGTCTCCTCCCAAATTTCAAAAATTCCAACTTCATATAAAAATTCAATCAATCTCCCATCATTCACAGCATTAATTTTCTTCTGAAACTCCTCATCATCAGTCTGAGAACTTTTTATCCTTTCTAGTAAAGTTGGACTAGAAACCATTTGAAAAAGTATTGATTTTTCACCTTCCATGACAATTCATATATGTATCTTTACTAGATCCATGAATATAAGATCCCTTTAAACTCTCATCTTCTTCAAAACTCCATGATCATTTCTGATCAAATCATCTTCCACCTTATTCGCCTTCCCCGTGTGGTAGTGTATAGTGAAATTATAATCTTGAGTAGTTCAATCCATCATCTTTTCCTCATGTTGAGTTCTTTATGTGAGAAAATATACTTAAAACTCTTGTGATTGGTATATATCCCACATTTTTTACCATAGAGATAGTGTCTCCATATCTTTAAAGAAACTTTTATAGCTTCTAACTCACGATCATGAGGTGGATAGTTTTTTCTTGAATTTTATCTTTTGTGATGCATAGGCAATAACTCTACCATTATGAATAAGAACACAACCAATTATTTTCTTTGAAACATTACTATAAATAAAAAACTCATCATTCCATGATGGTAGAGTCAAGATAGGAGCAATGAATAATCTCCTATTTAGTTCTTCATAATATTTTCACACTCTTTTATCCAATCAAATTTAACCCCTTTACATGTGAGCTTAGTTAATGGGTTTTCCAATCGGTAAAATTTTGGTGGAAATGCCGATAATAACCTTCTAAACCAATAAAACTACGTAACTTCGTTATAATCATCTGTTTTTTCCATTCTTGTATTGCTCTTATCATAGAAGGATCAACAAAAATTCTATCCTCAGAGAAAATATGGCCATGAAATAAAATTTTCTGAAGCTAGAGTTAATACTTGCTAAAATTTCCATATAACTCATTTCTTCTTAGAGTTTTCAGAATAGTGCACAAGTGATTTTTAAGATCTTCGTATCTTAATGAGTATAAAAATATATCATCAATAAATTCCACCTCAAATTAATCAAGATATTCCTTAAAAACACTATTCATTAGATCCATGAAAATAGATAGTGCATTAGTCAGTCCATAATGCATTACTGTAAACTCGTAATTCCCGTACCTGGTTCAGAATGAAATCTTCAGAATTTCTTCCTTCATCACACACAACTGATGATATCTAGATCGAAGGTCAATCTTTGAAAATTACAGAGATCCATGAATTTGATTGAATAAATAATCAATGTGAGGTAAGAGATACTTTTTCTTTATTGTTATTTCATTAATGTCCCTGTGGTCAATGAACAACCTCATAGATCGATATTTCTTTAAACCAAAAAGAACAGGGGATCCTAATTGAGAAACGCACGGGTGAATAAATCCTTTATTACTCAATTTCTTTAGTTGTTTCTTTATTTAAAATAATTCGATAGTGTCTATTCTATAATGCTTATTCGATATGGGCCTTGAATCATAAATTAAATAAATAGAAATCTCAATTTCTCATTCTGGAGGATGTCCAGGTAAATCCTCTTGAAACACATCAACATATTCTGGTACAATAGGTACATCCTCTATTAGAATATTCTTTTCCTCACCCATAGTTACTTAATTTTATTCCTCCCCAATAATTGAATATAGTAGAGATACTGGGAGTGGATATAGATAAGAATCAGACGGTGACATTTCTTCTCTAAAGATAAGGTACTCATTATCATCATGGAAAATTGTAACCTCATTCTTATTTCAATAAATTATATCATCATGTTTTGAAAGCCAATTATTATCAAGGATTATATCAAATTAAATCATGGGTATGATGTTGAGATTAGTAGATAAAAAAATTATTTTCCCTAATGGGAACTGATTCACAAAACATTATTGCAATGATACTTCCCTTAAAAATTTTAACAGAAAACTCCCTTGTAAAATAAAAATAAAAATATCTTATTTCCTTAGAAAACTGGGAAGATATGGAATAATGTGATGATAGAGAATCAAATAATGAAATGGATAATCTTGAAGAAACATTTAAATTACCTGACACCACATATTCTAGATCATCAACCTCAATTGTAGTTATCGCATAAGCTTGGCCTTACACCCTTGGCCTTTTCTGAGGTATGTTTATTTGGAGCATAGGAAATTCATTTGAATAATTCCCCATTTCCCTATAATTGTTGCATTAAACATTGACAACCTCTTTCTTTCCATTGAAATCAAAAGATTGGTGGACTTTTTCACCACACCTGTAACTGACTCCCATTACCTTCAAGCAAGTACCAGGTTGTTTCTTCCCACATTTACCATAGGGTAGAAATTTAACTTTTCCCTTCTTCCCATTATTTTCATTTCTAGAGTGTTCATGAGATCCTTTCTTCTCGTGCTTTACTTTAAAGTTGTAAGACTTAGAGAATTCATTTTTTTTTTCTTGATAGCACATGATACAATATCTTTATATGGTGAGAAGGACTTTAAGGCTAATGCTCTATGGTGAAATTGTTTTAACCCATAAATGAATTGATAAATATTACTCCTTGGGTTATGTATATAATCTACTTCATTCCTTCCTAACCTTTCAAAGTTAGCCTCATACTTTGCAACATTCTCATCCTCCTTTTTCCTCAAACTCAGAAATTGTCTTTCCATGTCCACTCGATGGTTATGAGGGAAGTATTTTTCTAAGAAAATCCCATTAAACTCCTTCTATTCTATATTTGATACTTTTTCATCTTATTTTGTGTTTTGAATTAATGGCCAATATTGATTGCATCTCCCATGAGGTGATAAACTGCTATGAATTTTTTTCCCTTTCACTACTCCTAAAAGTATGAAATATTTTCTCAAAGGAACATATCCATTACTCCGCTACAAATGGATTTTAGTCCCATTGAATGTTGGTGGTTGTTTCCTCATGAAGCGGTCCAACATTGATCTTTCATATTGTAGATTAGAGTACTCTATATTGGTAAAGTTATTATTCATAACCCGAGGGAGTTGTCCCAGTATAGTGATAAGATAATCAGCACCAATTACATCACCATCTCCACTATAATTATCTTGTGTAGGATAGAAATACTTACATGTATTACATGCACTGATACAGTTTCTATTCCTTCCACTAGGATCCTTTTCTAACCAATTTCACACACTAGATTAGTTTATGAATCGCAGTACATAATTACAAACATGTAAAACACTTAACATAAGCTGAACGGTTTATGGTTATAATCCATAATCATAAAAAAATTTCTTTTGGGAGGTATATACTCATAAATAATTCATAATGGTTTATAAAGAAAATTTGAATTATCCAAAGCTTATCCCATTGGGGTGTTGTAACCAATAGTGCAGCATGACCCATTATCATGTACCAGGATATCCCAGGTCAAGTCCAAAACACCTTGTCAGAGTTTTCACTCCTAGGTACATCTCTGCTAGAGCCACCTATACATGCTCGCATCTTTATAGGGATTTATTTTTTGGAAAACACACAAAATATCTACATTACAAAAATTATAGGAAGTTATTATATACTAATCCTCAAAGTCTATCTTAGGGTAATATTCTCTAATAAGAGTTTTTTTTAAATCAAGTTTCCATGGATTATACTAAACTTCCTTTGATACCAACTATAATTCCCCAACCCTAGAAACACAGAGTTGGTGATTTTTTACAAAACATTGGAATAGTTACAAGAGATCAAATCCCGAATGGCCGATCGATTTACTAGACTTGGAAGTACTAGATACAAACATACGTTTTATATTTCATTATGAAATGAAAAACAATAACATTGTGTCTATTTTTAAGACATTCATCTCCCTTAGACTATCCCTACATGTCAGTCAAAATATACTTCTTCACATCCTGGAAAAAATAAAACATAGAAAGGGGTGAGTTCAGGTACTCAGAAAGGATAATAATATAGAGGAAAGTTTCATAAATAAGCATAAGATTTTAAGGTAATGTATAAGACTAAAACAAAATAATTTTAAACTTAAACTTCAAAATAATATGGAAAAGATAAATAAAAAAATTTCATTTAATTATTCACATGGATATTGTACTAGTCAAATTATCACATGTAATATCAATAGTTAATTTAATAATTATGGAATGCATAATGCCGAACATCATATCCACATATTCAAGGCCTCATGCCAAGACTACAAATAATATTTTTTCAAGGTCTTATGCCAAGAAACTATTTTGTCTCATGAGACTTATCGATTCATCGAGGAGCTATAGCGGGCTCCACCAGTCACTTAATAAGTTCAATGCATTCCTCATATGAAAAGGTTGAAACATAACATAAACATTCATATTAAAACTAGAATAAAAAATGTTAATTCCTTTACCATAAACCATGAATTGTATAAAAATAACACATACAAAGTCAAACATATCCATCAACCTTCAATACAATATGGAATATTTTATCATAATAAATCAACTTGAAACAAGTTCAAAATCCATCAAAGGATGTTGACATAGATGAAATCAAAACTATTTGAGAGAAATACATATTTATATTTTGAAATCATTTAAAAGTAAAATAATTATAAATTAAGTCATTTATTTTGAAAATATTCTTATAAGATTGTAATAGAAGCTTTGAAGATGTCATAACGACAGAAAATATCATCACAGGCCGTATAAGTTAAAAAAATTCTTTCCTTAACTTTGTCGAAAAGGTTGTAAATAACCTTATTTGGAAAATGACAAAAAGATTATTTTATAAACATTTTATAATGTTTTGAACAAGGGTATAAATTAAATTAAACCATAGTCTAGGAAACAGTAATTTTTTTAAATACATTTTTATGGAACATGGATGTGGACGATAAAGATGTCCCAGTAGATACTCACATAAAAACAACATCAGATAATGAAGAGATTGTAGAATTAACCCTTACATTGTACTTTTACTTGATCGAGGGTACTTTAACCTCTTGTATAATTTTTAAATAATTTTTATTAAATTATAAAAGAATCACATACATAAATATGATATCATATATGACCTTATAATACTACTTTGTTAATAATATTTCAGTAGTATCATTGATCTTGGTGTTTACTGATACGTTTTATTTTATATGATTGGTTATGTAAGCCATTTTTGTTATGGATAGGATGTATTTGATTCAGATAAATAATGAAATTAAGTTCTGAAAAATTATTTTTAATCATAAAATAAAAATTATTCTTGAATGGTTATGATGGGGAATGTATTTCATCGCGTTTGTGGAGACGGTAATCTGTACGTACACACGAGCGATGATATCATTCAATTGATGGTGATATTTTATATAATTGGATGTTATATAATATATAAAGAATCATCAATATGTTATATTTATTATTTAAATTAGTTATACTCATTATTATACCAATCAAAATAATAAAGTGTTTGAATAACAAACTACACCACGATGTGGAGATGAAAAGCCGCACGTATACACGTATGGTGACTTGTCATGAATAGGATGGATAGAATAATCAATATGGTTGTACCATATTTATAATAACATAAAATTATGTATAAGGTATTGTATTTATTATTTTGGTATGGAAACAACAAAGAAAGAGGAAGTGGAAGAAGAAAAGAATGTTGAAAGAGGAGGTGAAATTATTACCTCTTCTTCAGGTGTTTCCTTTGGAGTTAATCAAAAGTGATCCTTAGGTTGGGTTTATAATATGATAAATCACTATAGGTCGAAGTTAGGTTATTTGGGAGGATATATGAATAGGGTTTTGTGAAGACAAATGGATTTGGAGGTGTGATTTTGAGTGAAGGGTAAGTACCCTTTTATAAGAGGGATGAGGGTCACTTTAGGAAAATCTTGAAATATTATTTTATTATACAATAATATTCAGTTTATAATGGCTCCAAAATGATTAAGTTTGAGGATAAGGTGGGTATGGGTCCATAAATTCTCATCAAAATGGTTTTATATGTGTTTAGGACACCTTATTAACCTTTTGTTTTAGATTAAACTCTTCGTTAAAAAGTTTGACTTTTACCATGTACTCTTGTATTATTATAATAAAGTGTTAATGAACATAATATAAAAAGACAAGACAATCCCAAGTGGTTCATTATTGATATATCTAACCATATAATTTTTTTTGGCTAGTACTTATATTTTTATGAATATTATATTAATTAATAAAATAATATTTTTTTATAAACTCATTTATGTCAATTTTTACACGTTTTGGTATTTTGTTTTTTTGAAAATCGTAACAACTTTAACACATAATTTTTTTAATAATCTCACACATGTCATATTAACCTATAAAGTTAGTGTAATTTATTAGATATCTCAATTTACATTTATTTGGATATTTATAATATCAATTATTTAAATCATTCATTAATAAGGTAAATACTGCATCATCATTGTGTTATAAAGAAATTTAATTATTTAATGTATAAAAATTACAAATAAAATACCATTATGTAGGAAAACAATTTATATTTTTAATGAATATTTATATTTGATTTTATTTTATGTATAACCGTATATTAAAAATGGGTTAGTTATTAAAATTTAAATTTAACACTTTTAACTCTTCTTTAAATAAATAATAATAAACATCCTAATACAATCTAAGTGCACCAAAAGGATAATATTTTATTCCTAAGGTTGATTTTGGTCGAAATAGATTTATCCAGTATAATTAGGACATGTGTTAGGGTAATTATAATATAATTTTTTACCTTTAATTACCTTATTTACTTTTAACTGTGGTAAATAAAAGTCAAAAGTTACTATTCAACAAAAATTATTTTCATCTTATTGAAACATATTTTACTTATTGATGTAAATAGTGTATCTTGGGTTTTTGAAATTAAATTCAGATAAGTGGTAAAATTACATTTTATGCAAAATGAAAATGTTCCTAGAAGGTGGTAAAAAGTTCAATAAAATTTTATGTACCTAATATTATTATAAAATGACTCGAATGAATTACATTGAACATATACAGGTATTATGTATATTTTTTACCTAATATATATTTAAATAAAATAACTAATTACTTCAATAAAAATCCAATTTTAAACAATAATGCAGTTTTTTAGCTATTCATCAAAAATTGAATGTTTTCATAAAAATAACAAAAATTATCCTTTATCTAATTTTGATATTACGAATCCAAAAATGAAGTCCATTTTAAAAAACAAAATCTATAAAATTTCAAAAAGTGAGTATTACTATTCATAACAACTAGTTTGATTGGTCGTGGTGTGTTAGAACTCGAAGTTGCATACAGGGAAAGCTATTGTATTATTCAAAGAGAAGCATACAATGGAAACTTCGAGTGTTACATATATTTTTATAATCATTATTCAATAATGAACGTGAAAATCCTTCTCATCAGATCATGGAGACGGTAAACCATATGTGCACACTATTGATGATATCTTTCTATTGATGGTCAAACTGTATGTAATTGGATGGTATAATATATATACAGAATCATTAGAATGTTATATATATTATTTAATTCACTTATACTGATTATTATACCCATCCAAATAATGAAGTGTTGAAAAACAAACTACACCACGATGTGGAGACGGTAAGCCGTACGTACGCACGTATGGTGACATTTTCATTCATTAGATGGATAGAATAGTTAATATGATTATAAAATATTTATAATAACATCACATTATGTATAATGTACTAGATTTATTATTTGGGTATTGAAACAACAATGAAATTGGAAGTGGAAGAAGAAAAGAACTTTCAAAGAGGTGACAAAATAATTATCTTTTCTTTGAGTGATTACTTTTTATTTTTACAAAAGGGCTCATTAGGATGACTTTATGATCAAAGTAAGGACTCTAAGATTATGTTAGGGTAGTTGGGAGAAGATTTTAGTATGGTTTGGATGAGCCAAATGGCATTGGAGGTGTGTAGTTAAGATAAGGGGACGTACCAATTTATAAGAGAGGTGAGGGGAACTTTAGGAAAAGCTCGAATTATTATTTTATTATAAAATAATTTTCGGTTTCTAATAGGTCTAAATAGATATATTTTGAGGATAAGGTATGGATGGGTCTAAATCTTCTCAAAAAATAGGTTTTAGACAAGTCTAGGTCAACATATTAACCATATCTTTTAGATTTAACTCTTAGTTAAATAGTTTAACTTTTACCATGTCTCCTTGTATTTTTATATTACATGGTTAATAAAGATACTATAAATTTATAAGATAACCTAAAGTGGTTAATTAATGGAATATCTATCATTATATACTCCTTTTTCTGAATCATAGTTTTTTAGAAATATTATATCATTTAATAAATTAGTATTCGTTTTAAATAGTCGTTTATGTCAATTTTGACACTATTTAGTATTTGTATTATTCTGAGTCATAACAACATAATTACTTTGAAAAAAATAAATTTAATCAACCAGAACATGTCATATTCAACTAGAAAATTCATGTATGGAATCAAACGCTTCAATTTACATTTATTTTAAAATTTATAATATAAATTATTTTCATCATTCAATAATAAGGTAATTACTACATCATCATTATGTCATAAATAAATTTAATTATTTAATATCTAAAAAATATAAATAAAATATTATTATTTTAGAACGTGTTTTATACTTCGTATGAATTTTTATATTTGGTTTTATCTTACGTATAACCCCATATTAAAAATGGTTTAGCTAATAAAATTTAATTTTAACACTTTTAAATCTTATTTAAATAAAATATAATAAATGTACTAATATAATAAAAGGGGATCCAAAATGATCATATGTTTTTTCCTAAGGTTGAATCTAGTTGAAATACACTTATCAAATTGAATTAGGGAAAGTGTTAGGGTAATTATAATATAATGTTTACCTTTAATTACCCTATTTACTTTTAACAGTGGTAAATAAAATTAAAAAGATACAATTCACCAAAAACTATTTTCATCTGATTGAAACAAATTTTACTTACTTATGTCAACCGTGTCTTTTGGATTTATGAAATTTAATTCACATAATCAGTAAAATTACATTTTATGCAAATTTGCAAATGTGCATAGATGGTGGGTAAAAGACGTTAAAAAAGTTCAATAAAATTTTATATGTCTATTAATATTATAAAATTAATCCAATGAATTAAATTAGAATAATATATGTATTATGTATCTATTTTGACATTAAGATAAAATTTTAATTAAAAATAATTATTTAAATGAAAAAGTCAGTTTTTATCTACAACACAGTTTTTTCACTATTTATAAAAAATTGATTATTTTCAGAAAAATAACAAAAATTATCCCAAAGATAATTTTGATATTACAAATTGAAAAATAATGTATATTTTACAAAATTAAAAACATAGAAGTTATATTAATTAATTTAAAAATAATTCCCATTTTTAAAACTAGAAAACAGGTTTTTGAGAAGTAAAAACTATCAAAAGATTGATATGTGTTTATGTTCAATTCAAATTCAAAATTACTTCTAATGACCAAAATTGTTTTAAATGTTAAAAATATAATCTAATTATTTTTCAAAACCATCCAAATGTATACTTTAACAAAATAAATTATTTTGATTAAATATGTTGTTTTTAATTAAAATTTAGTATTTTCATTATTCATCAAAATATGAAAGTTATAAGAAAAGCCCCAAAAATTTATAAAAACTAAATTTTTATGTTCTAATTATGAAAAATAAGTTTAATTTGTCCAATTGAATATATAAGTGTCAAATATTGTATTTAAAAAGGGTTCTCCATTAAAATCTGGTAAAATTACATTTTTCAAAAAATAATTCTTTTATCTGAAAAATTGAATTTTTTTCATATATTATGTCTTATAAACACATAATATTGATGTTAAAATTATATTGATTTTATAAAATTCAAAATTAAGTTAATAATATTCATAAACGCATTTTGAACGACTATTTTGGTAAGTCATGGTGTGTTCGAACTCGGTGTTGCATGCAGCGCAAGCTATTGAATTAATTTAAAGAGATAACGTACTTTGAAATCTTGGGGTGTTACATACTCGACTCCTTAAATAAATTAATTCATCATAATTTGAAATTGTTCTTTGAAAATAAAAGGTAGAAAACAGAAAAATGCCTTTGTGAAAACCCATATCAGAAATAGGGTTATAGAAATTTAGTCGTAATAAGAGGGAAATGGAAATGAAATATTTCCCACAAAATTATTATTTTGAATAGGATTACATTGGTGGAAATTACAGACACATAATTGGAGGAAAAACATAAATATTTATAGGAAGTGATTGGGACCATCAATAAAAAACAAGTGAACAATAAATGTAAAATTTAGGGCCACAAAGCCATAAATCTATAATGATTTTAAATTTCACCAGTTCAAAAAAACATAAGGTATCAGGATATAATTTTTTTGGTTTTAAGATACTTTCCCAAAATTTTAATGAAAATAAAGAATACTTGACAAGTAGATTTTCGTCCTTTAAATTGTTTCTACCACAAACACATCTTTCACTCCAAAAGATAATAGATCTCAAAAATATTCAATTTAACCTAATTGTATTGTGTTCCAAAAAAATAAATTTATAATTCATCTATAAGACCATTTTAAAAAAAAATACTCTAAGCAAACTAGGACATCAACTAGGCCAATGGTAGGTGATGCACCCTTATCGCCTTTTGGTTACGAGTTCATGTCTCGCGGTCATGCCAGACACGATGCGTTATCACCAGACCTTTGGGTTGTCCTTTTTATAAAAAATACAAAAATAATATTAATTTTTTTAAACATAAGAAATAGTATCCAATGTACATCTTAATCTATTATAACATTTAGACTTATCCAAAACAATATATTCCAAACTCACTCCCCAAAATTTTTAAGGAAGGTAACCTAACATACATGTGAATACCTTAAGACATGGTAATGAAATGAATTACCAGAAAACCATATTGAATACGCACATTATTATTTATTCCTTCTATAAAAAATAGAATACTAGATATACTCTTTAAATCCATAAATGTTGTAAACTCCAATAGTTATGGAATAAACAAACCATTAATTATTTCCTTGAAAGTTAATAATATCCAATATACATTATCCAATTCAACTATCTCTTATTCCAGAATCATTAAGCATTCATCATGACTATTTTATGTTTTATATTTTTCTTAACCATATATTTTTTTAAAAATTTAATGTGTTATTGATCCAATTTTCTTAGTACCATAAAATTTCAAATACACAATGCAGTACAATCCTTATTTATTTCCATAATTCATATAACCAATATATCATTGATACAACACTAAAATGACACAATTATTTTATAAAAACATAAGAAAACTAATAATTACTCTTTATTTGAGGTAGTATCAAAAAATGATTATTATCTAATAGAAATATTTGTGGTATACTTTGATGATTTGGACATTCATTTGTGTAGTGTCCCAACTCCTTGTAGATGAAGCATCGTAAATTTGAAACCTTTTTCTTACCCTTGAAATCATGAATGTGGCGTCCTTTTTCTCCACACTTATAAAAAACTATCATTCCCTTCAATCATTTACCCAGGTCATTCTTTCCATAGTTATCACATGTGGGAAAATTCTTCTTTTCCTTCTTCCCTTTATCCATCTTTTTCTCTACCATTCTTTTCTTTTCTTTCTTCCCTTCAAAGCCATAGGACTCTGATAATTATTCACTTATCTTCTTAACACATGATACTATTTCTCTATATGATGAGAATATTTGGGAGACTATTTCCCTTCTAAATACTAGCTTCAGACCATGAAAGATATGATCCTTATTTCTCTTTGGATCATGTGTATTGTTTGAGTTCTCATTCCTTCTACTGGATGCCATTTCTAAATGATGAAATATACTAGTTTTGATCATATCATAATTTATAATAAAAAAATAGAAAAATTATAAACGTCAATTTATGATTTACACACATCTAGTATCATAATACTAACATTGGTTTCTTTTCCAACATATTTACTCATAAAACCTTCATAATGGTTTGTACTGAAAATGTAACGTATCCTAAGCATATCCTTCGAGAGCGTCATACCAGGTGTGCAGTAAGGATTGCTGTCATGTACTGGGATTTCTTGGGTCTAGTCTGAAGCTCTTTGTCAGAGTTTTTACTCCTAGGTATATTTGTGCGAGAACCACGTCCACTTGTAGTATTCAGACAGAGATTCATTATATGTAAAACTCACATAATATCTACATTATATTTTTTTTGGATATTCTTCAATACTAATTCTAAAAGTATATATTATGGTATTGTATCTTAATCATAGTTTATCTAAATATAATATCCAAGGTTATTTCATAACTTCCTCTGATACAAACTGTAACACCCTAACCCTAGAAGCTTGGAGCTGGTGCATTATTTTAATACATTGGCATGATTACAAGGAATTAAGTCCTGAAGGACCGATTAGTTTATCAGTCTTGGAAAATAGATTACATACATGAACGTTACATTAAAAATTCAAACATAAAACACAAAATAAATAATCTTTTGATAATTCCATTATTATCGTATGTTAACCCTACATATCAATCATAATACACTTCTTGTAATCATTAGAAAACAAAACATAAGAAAGGGGTGATCTCAGATGCTCAGTACGAGTAAATAATTTAGTGGAAGATTTAATATTTTAGAGAATGATTTTTAATAAAAAATACAATTTTAAATATAAACATGAACCTATTTTGGAAAAAATAAATAAAATATTTCCATATATACATACACATGTATATTCTACTAGTAAAATAATCACATGTAATAACTTATTTCATAATGAGGAAATGTGTAATGCCGAAGATCATAACCACATAGTCAAGGCCTCGTGTAATGACTAAAAATAATTTTTTTTCAAAGCCTTGTGCTAAGACACTAATTTGTCTCATGAGGCCTACCGATGCATCGAGGGGCTATCGCAGGCCCCACATGTCACTTACTAAGTCCAATGCATTCATCTTATGAAAAGGGTGAAACCTAACATACACATTTGTATTAAAACTAGCATATCAAATGTCAATACTTCAACCGTAAACCTTGAATGGTATAAAAACAGTCCATCCATAGTCTAACATATCATAATTACTTCAATAAAATATAGAATATTGTATTATAGAAAATCAACCTCAATCAAGAGTAATATCCAATAAAGGATGTTTATGTAGTTAAAAATTATCAATAAAACTATTTGAGAGAAATACCCCTGTTATAAAATCATTTAAAAGTCACACAATTTATAAAGGAAGACATTTAAAAGAGACTTTTTATTAAAAGTTTCCCATACCATTTTGAATATTTTGAATAAAATTGAATCTTTAAAACAATTATGTCCATATAAATAAATCCTTAAAATCATTTTGAAAACATGTACATTAATTAAAATGATTTAGAAAAACAAATCATTAAAGAATTTAAAATGAGGATCTTGCTAAAGAGTCCCTTCCACACAAAAAAAATAAAATATTCATTTTGAAAATATTTTCAGGAAACATGGACATGGATGATAAATATTTCCTGGTAATTACTTACACATAAAAAATCTCGGATAATAATGAAATTGTGGAATTAAGCCTTAACTTGTACTTTCCTTTGGTCTAGGGTACATTTAACCTCATATATAATGACCATAGCATGTCATTAAATTATATCAGAATGATATGAATATTTATGAAACATAATTTATTAATTTGTGACTTTATAAGACCCATTTAATAATAATTTCCATGTTAAAATAACATTTTTATTAATAATCGCTTTCTTTATCATATGTGTTTTAACTTGTTATTCTTGATCATATCACTTATATAATGATTTAATTTCTTCAAAAATATAGAACATTATTTATGTATCATATATATTATGAATATGAATATGTATAATATATAATTATATGAAATGGAAAATACTGTTTGTAGAGATGGTAGGCCGTATGTACGCATAAATGATGTTTCTGTTTTCATATCGTATTGAACAGAAGTAAGTGAATGAGATATATGTCAATAAACACACAAATATATATATATATATATATATTTACAATAGAATTATTATGTCATATATTACATAATTATTAAAAATATATATTTTTATAACCATTGAGGAATGGTGAACGTGGAAATGAATCTCATCGCGTCGTGGAGAGGGTAATCCGTACATACACACGAGTGACAATATCATTATATTGATGGTGGAATAGTATGAAATTGGATGTTATATTGTATATAAAAAATCATTAACCTGTTAGATTAATTATTTACTTCAATTATACTCATTATTTTACCCATCCAAATAATGAACTGTTGAATAACAAACTACCCCTTGACGTGGAGACGGTAAGCCGTATATATGCACGTCTGATGTCTTCGTTATTAGTAAGATGGATAGAATAATGAATATGCTTATAACCTATTTATTATAACATAAAAATATGTATATGTTACTAGAGATGTTATTTTGGTATGGAACTGACAAATAAATATGGAGTGGAAGAAGAAGATAACTTTAAATGAGTTGACAAAATAATTACCTCTTCTTCAGGTGATTCCATTTGATTTGTAAAACAGAGCTCCTTAGGTTGTATTTATAATCAAAGAAAGGCCTATAAGTTGAAGTAAAAGTAGTTGGGATTATATTTGAGAATTTTTTGGCTGATCCTAATGGCTTTGGAGATGTGAAGTTAAGATAATGTGAAATACCCTTTTATAAGAGAGGTGAGGGGCACTTTAGGAAATACTTTTAATATTATTTTATTATAAAATAATTTTTGGTTTCTAATAGCTCCAAATAGATTTATTTTGAGTCTAAGGTGGGGATGGGTATACATCCTCTCATCCAATAGGTTTTATACAAGTATAGGTCACCATATTAACCTTATCTTTTAGATTTAACTCGTAGTTAAATCGTTTAACATTTAACTTGTCTCCTGTATTTTTATATTACAGGGTTAAAAAACATACTATAAAATTCCAAGAGAACCTAAAGTGGTTCATTAATGACATATCAATTATTATATAAGTCCTTTGGCCGAATATTAGATTTTTATAAATTTTATATCATTCAATTTACATTAATTTTAATATTTATAAATCAATTATTCAAATTATTCATTAAAAAGGTACTTATTGCATCATCACTGTGCCATAAATAAATTTAATTATTTAATGTATAAAAATTATTAATAAAATATCTTGTTGTAGGAAATAATTATATATTTCAAATTAATATTTAAGGTAGAATTTATCTTATGTAAAACCCTATATTAAAAATGGTGTAGTTATTAAAATTTAATTTTAAAACTTTTAACTCCTCTTTAAATAAAATATAAAAAATGTCTTAATCTAATAGAAGTGGATAAAAAAGGATAATATTATTTTTTTAATGTTTATTTGGGTCATAATACACTAATTCAATAGAATTAAGACACATGTTAGAGTAATTATAATATCATTTTTACCTTTAATCACGGTATTTACTTTAAACCGTGGTAAATAACATTAAAAGTTACTATTCACCAAAAATTATTTTCATCTTATTGAAATATATTTTAATTACTGATTTCAACCATGTCACTAATATATTTAAAATTCAATTCACATATGTGGTGAAATTACATTTTATGAAAATTTTCAAATATGGCTAGAAGGTGTCTAAAAGACATTAAAAAAGTTCAATGAAATTTTAGATATATAATAATATTATAAAACTAATCCAATTAATTACATTAGACAAATATATGTATTATTTATATATTTTTTTACTTTAAGATAAATTTTTAATTGAAAATAATTATTTAAATAAAATGTTGGTTTTTATCTACAACGTAGTGTTTTTCACTATTCATAAAAAATTTAATGTTTTCAGAAAAATAACAAAAATTCACAAAAATATAATTTCAATATTACAAATTAATAAATTATGTCTATTTTACCAAACTCAAAACATATAATTTTTATTAATTAATTTAATAATAATTCCCATTTTTAAAACTGAAAAACATGTTTTTGTGATGTAAAAACTATAAAAAAGATTGATATGTGTTTGTGTTCAATTTAAATGTAAAATTAATTATAGTGACAAACATTGGATTAAATGATAAAAATATAATATAATTATACTTAAAAACCATTCAAATGTATAATTTAACACTATAAATTATTTTTATTAAAAAAGTTGTTTTCAATTAAAATTTAGTATTTTTCACTATTCATAAAAATAAAAAAATTATCTAAAAAGCTCCAAATATTTATCCAAAATAAATTATTATGTCCCGATTCTAAATAAGAAGTTTAATTTTTCAAACTAAATATTTTAAAGTGTCAAATATTGGATTTAAAAAGGGTTCACCATTAAAAGGTGATAAAATTGCGTTTTTTGAAAAACACTTCTTTTATATGAATAATAGAATTTGTTCTATATTATTTCTAAGAAATATATAATGTGGATGTTAAAATTATATATAGTATATAAAATTCAAAATGTAGTTTATAATGTTCATAACCTCTTTTTGAATGGCTAGTTTGGTAAGTCGTGGTGCGCTCGAACTCGGTGTTGCTTGCATGGAAATCTATTGAATTACATTAAAGAGATGACATACTATGAATTCCTGGGGTGTTACAACGATGATTATTGGATTGTTTCTTATGTATTTTTTAATCATCCACCTTATTCCTCAAAAAGTTTTATATTATTTTGTTTCACTTTCATTAACATGGGGATAAGTATTATCATTCTTGATGATTATTGGATGCTAATGTAAGTTGATAATGTATTGATATTTTGTATCCTTAATTATATGGGTAACATAGTTTCAATTAAGCAAAAAGGTTACCTAGGAAATTTTATGAATTTTCTTGTTGAATATTATATTATATTCTTTATAATTAATTATGTGACGGGTAGACTTTAGAATTATATAGCACCTCGATTCATCGACATGTCTCTTGCGAAAAAAATAATTTTGGGTATTTGGTGTATGTCTACCCAATTTAGAAAGATGTACTGAATTACATACTAACCATTAGTAATGTATCTAGGTATAAGTGCTTGATAATTTCTTTTTTATGTCCAAAATTGTTCATTCCATTAGTATGGGATCAATATTATTGAAATAAATGTTTTTATTTATTTTCATAGATATAGAATGTTCTTAGTTTCATGTTAATTATGTATTGATGTTGTTTTAATATTCCTTAATTAATATTTATTCCATGATTATACCATGATTAATTTAGTTATACCTTTTCAATAATAATAATTTGATCTCACCCATTACTAAGTTTTCGTTTCCCCATGTTGTGAATAAATGTAGTATGTGACAAGTTTAAAAGGATAAAAAACATGGAATAATTTATGGGAGATGTTGATCACTTATCAAAAATTATTTAGTTTCATATATATAATTAAGATAATATCTATTTTTTGATAAAGATATTATATTTATTAGTTTATGATACATCCTAATTATCTAAAGCTCTAAACATACAAAGATCCTTTGGATGTACAAAATTCAAAAAATTGTTATTGATTTTATAATTATGGATGGTTATATCTTGGATTTTACACCAAGTTTCATGAACTTAAATAAAGAATATGTCTATGAGAAACATATTTGGGAGTGGGGGTCTGGGGATTCATAGTTTTTTCGAACATAATGGTTTTCGATATCACTCTCCCTTCCACAAGAGTCTGGATCAAATTGATAATTATCTTGATTATTTTTATCTAGTCCTTTGTATCCTACATTCCTCTAGTACCGTGAATTTATATTGAATTATAGATCTATAATCCCCAAGAATAATTATTAATGGTATTATAAATGTATCCACCCTTAATGGTCACAATTGAAAAAATTACTAGGTTAACTATCTCTATAGCCTAAATTATTAGAGCTAGAACAAAAGTATGTCGGGGTACATCCTCCTACACTACTGGTAGTGGTACAAGCATGTACTTCTTACTAAGAAAATATTTTTCAATGACCTCCATCAATCCCATCAAATTCCTCAATGACGATGTTTCTGAAATTCCAAAATAACATTTAATGTGTCTAAAGTAAATAGTTCATGATAGATCCTAATCAGTCTATGGTATCACAAAAATGTTCTCCTAAGAGTCTATCTATAACATATGATATATCCATCCAAGATATACCCATAACTAAATCAATGTACTTTATACCAACACATTAGTTATAGTCATATACATATATAATAGAGTCACTCAATTTTTAATTAATCTAATTATATTATAAAGATATCTTATAATCAGGGTTATATTACACAAATATAGAATACAAACCATGAAATTAAATAATTATGTATTATGTAATAGTTAACATTCCCACATATGATATAAGATGCTACATTACATGTTAGGATGTAAGAATACACCCAAATACCATAGAACATTAACAACCCAATATACATCAAATCAAGATGAAACTGTAAAACCATAGCTATAAGAACTATCAAAATAATTGTAACATAGTGTTCTCTTATACATGTGATGGGCTGATACACATGAAAATATCCTACCTGAGTCCAAAAATCTTAACTCTTTTATACTTTATGCTAAAACATATTCAAAAATTACGAAAGATGGGAAATAGTTTATGATAACAATTTGTAATGCCCCAACTTGCATCCCTTGGTTTGAGATGGAGTGGAACATGGTCGCATGTGTGCCTCCTATATGTAAGTGGTTTTCTAATTGAAGCGAGGGTTGGATGCCGTATGTGGGGAGACTATACCCTCAGTATCATAAATGATGTGAAATAGTAATAACATAGTGGAATAAGTAAACATTGGTATAACAAATTCTATGAAAATTATATCAAGTCATATAGAATAATAATCTTGGGACCCCCAAAAGTGGATATCTAAGAAAGAGTGTGAACAAAACAGGTAAGTAAATAAAACACTACAACAACACTATGGAGTCTATCCTGGTACCACCTATGATCTCCATGATCTATTTCCTTTCTCATAATCACTGGGGCTTTTACCTTTTCCTATATCCCTTATCATGATGTCTACATGTGCATCAAGATTCTCATATCGAGTGTGAGTATAAAACATGAAGGACACCGCAAATGCATCCTTAACAGAAGTTGAACAAAAAAATATAACATTTTCTTCCATGATATAAAATAAATGCATAAGTAAATATACTTCCACACATAAGTGGAATAATCTTGCCCTAACTAAGCCTTCAAGAAACCTAACCCCTTTCCCCAGCATGTCTCCTGTAAGAATCTCTATGTTCGTCAACACAAGCCATAAGAAATTTCATATGTCCCAATGTCTATTAGAACCCTTATGTTTAACCTTACTATCTCTTAGTTCCACCATTAAGGAATTCCATAAAATCTACCTATATGGTGGTCATTAATCGGAACACCATGTTAGTTGGAGATCAACTACACTATGGTTTAAGAGGGGGTGAATTAAGTACATCTGATTTTATTTTCATAGACACCACTATCTTTTATGGTTAATAAGTTCTAATTTTTTCATAACACATGAATGAAATAGAAATAAAAACCAAAATAAAATATATAAGACAAGATATTTTTTGTGGTTTCGGGTATAAAAAATCAAATTCCACTCCACCAATGATAAACTCCAAGAGCATAGTGATTTTTAATAGCAAAATACTTTATTCAAAGGACTACTCGATTGAGTTCAAGTAGTTCTCAATTGGTAAAATATTAGGATATTTAACCAGTATCCAACAAGGATTTTTAAACACAAGCCTTTATAGTTCTTTTATTGGGAACCATCAAAGATTAGTACAATAAACTACCACTTCCAATAATGGTAAATAATGATGAATTTTTATTGATAATGAACACAGTTATATGATGAAAATTATAGAATAGAAGATATATCAATGAGAGATGATACAATTTTATTTTAACTCATGGAGAGTCTTATAAAGAAAATACTGATCTTTAAAGGAAACTATAAAAACATGAAACATATTATTATTTATCACATATAATAGAGAAAAACATATTGAGCTTTTAGAGTGGGTGTGAAAACTTGTAATTCCTCACTTCTATTATTATATAATATTTTATCTCTTTTACTTTTTCTAATTCAAATAAATATATCACATTAAACAAATCTCTTTAAATATTTAAGAGAAAGATATCCTATAAAAATTGGTCTCTTAATTGAATTCTAGGTTTCATTTTCACTAAAATAACCCAAAACATTATTTTTCAATAAATTAATATTGTATTTTTTTGTTCTCTTGGTAATTTAAACCTTTTTATAATTTATTTTATCATAATGAAATAATGAAAAATTTAATGTATTGATCAGCAACATTAAATTACAGTTAATGTACACCATTAATAATAAATATGTATATTATAGAGCCACATAGATAAATCAGGATCACTATGTAGATTAAATACACTAATTTAAATTCATGTAGCTAAATTGATCATGTATCCATTATTTATGTTACTGATTTCCCAATGTAGCTGAATTAGGAAACTTTTTACCTCACATAGAAAAAATGTTACATTGTTGACTGATTCACATAGCTTATTAGAACCAAATAATAGACTTTATCATATAACAATTAATGTCGATGATTACACCATATAGTTTATTCATGTAACCATTTCATTAATTTCATAGTTTTCTCATGCAAGTGATTCATCGACGTATATGATTTTCAAATAGATGATTTTATAATGTAGTCATTTCATGTATGTATTTATTTGAAATAGATGATTGATTTTGATAATTTTCCAAATAGACATTTCTGTATTTAGGCAAAGTCTTTACATAACTGATTTTATAAACATAGTCAAATTTATCAAAAAAATAATAATAATAAAATTATATGAGAATATACATAAATAGAGATAAAACCTAATGAAAATAATTCTAAAAAATCATTGGTAACATGTGATAACTATTTAAGTAAGTAAAATCATAAAACATATGGGATATATTGGATTATCATTAGTATTCTAACAATCTCCCCCATTTTTATGATAATAAAACCCATTAAATAATAAAAATGAATTTGTAAAAGATTTTACAAAAATTAATTATAATTGAATACACATTTAAAATTTTGTTCCTATCATTTAATCTCCCCATTTATTAAAATTATCTTCATTTTTTCAAATTATCCCACCTTTTTAATTAAAAATGAAGGCTATGTATAGGGAAACATTTTTTTATTATAACACTTTGAATTATGATCTGTTTAAGTATAGTTCTAATTGTGAATTTGAATTATGGAAGGAAAAAATTTCAGAACTATATTAAGTAAAATATTTAAAAAAATGAATAACATTATATTAAAATAATCACTTTAAAATAAAAATATAGAGATAAAAAACAAAAAAAGAAAACATTAGTTTGAACAATAGTGGAACATGAATTTTATTAATGGTTAAAAATTGTAGAAAAAATTAAAGGATAAAAAAAATACATTAAACATAAATAGTAATATGACCATGGTATTTATATATGATCAAAATAATATGGATATTTGGGTTGAGGTTTCATAAATTTTGGAGAGGATGAATAGGTAGTTGGAGGGTCAACTACTGGAGGTAGAACTGCTCTCCTAATATCCACAGAAGAACCTTCTTTTATCACAAAACTCGATCTATCATGTGGTCTCTATACAACTATTCTCAAAAACCTCTGAAGATTCCTAGAATATTTTTTGAAATCATATAAATGATCACATGAAAAAAGAATATTTTTAAAATTCTCTTCAAAAGTAGTTCCTTTATCAGCAAACTCATCAGAAACTATAAATGAAACCATTGAGTTTTCTTTCTCATAAATCATTACTCGAAAAAATAGTGTCAACTATATGTTAGGTACCTTTATAGGTGTCCATTGATACTATTCCAAGGGAATTTATTTCAATTTTAGAAAATAGTTCATCAACACACATATAAATTCTCTTTAATAAATTTGATTTACATAAACTGATAATAGAAGTGAAGGCTTGTTTGTTAATCTGGGAAAATATTTCTAGATTATTATTTAATATCTCTTTAAATGATTCTATTATCTGAGTAGAAGAACTGTAAAAAATAGAAAGTATAGTGAGTTGAGAACTTTAAGGATCCATAGGGGGATTAGAATATAGATTCTATATAATTTGTTTCACTCATACTTAAGAAATAATTGGTCATATTTATAAAGAGATTAACCTGTGATCTAGGTTAGGGTACTTATATATCAATATTGGAGTGACCAAATTTAAATTACTGAGGTTGTTGGAAAATTGGAGCACAAGGAGAAGAATCTGACACATGTATATTAGGAGTGACTTTCTATGTAACAACAAGACTGAAATTCCCATAAACTATAAGATCTTTTCATGTAGGGAAAACTAAAACAATAGGGGATTCATTAGACTCTAAGGAACTATAATCCTCATATAAAGAGTCTATTATAAATCATTATATTACATTACTAATCTTGACTAGTATATGTGAAAATCCCAGATGGTTTCTATTTATTTTACCAATCACGCAATAAATAGTATCTTTGACTTGATTAGACAATCCCAAGGTACATTTACCATCAAAAATACTGATTTTGGAATATGGATGACCACGTCATTCAAATATGAATAAGTCCTCATGAAAAGTATTCTAACCAATTCTTTGGACTCCTAAAACTATCCCAATAGATTATTTTTAAACTCTTACATATGAAATGGAGTGAACATACCATAATGCAAATATTAGACTTTAGTGGTGACTAAATTCATATTTTAAAACACTTGATCAAACTAAAAATTGATATATAGAGCTATAAAAGGTGCAAATATGATGTAGCAGTTAGTGGAAACCTCTTATGGAACACAAACTGAATTACAATTATACTCTTCAAACTGTACATGATCTCTTTCATTTTAGACATGAAAATATGAATTTTAACAAGAACAACCACTGAAAGACCATACTGAACTATAGTCACATTCTAAACCATATCTCTTTGAGATTCCACAAGCACTAATATTTCATTGATCTTAGATTTATTATCATAAACTCCACTATTATCACTCACATAATCTTTCACAACCTCTATTTCCTTAGCACTCACACTAGAAGAAAAAATTAAAGTAGTTGTATTTTATTTATCACTGTTTTATAGATAATATAAATCTAAATAAACTTATCAAAATCAGTGATAGAAACTTAATTCCCCATTAGATATCACATTTCATCCTTAAAATAAACTAAAACCTTATTGAACTCATCATATTATCCCTTGATATTATCATATTCTATCCTCTCCGAAGAGGAAAAGGTATGCATATGGTTATCAAATTTTTTTTAGAACTCCTTATTATAGATGGATCTTGTTCATTCACATGAGTTGCTGATGGAAAGGGTAGTGGTTTATGTGAGTGATCAGTAGAATCCTTTATAGACACATATCCAACTCCATTTATGTTAGTATCCAATGATCCAAAAGGTATATAGAACTCATTTTTCTCAAACTGAGTTTGAACACTAATATAAAAATCATGAAAATATGGCATAGTCTCAACTATCCTAACATCTTCAACCTCAACCTTTTGAGTTGTCTCAATAGCTAGATAAAATTATTGAGCAGTTTCAACGACACTAAATACAATATATTCTTATATCTAAGTGTATTCTTCCACAAATGGATTTATTTATGGAATTATGGGATCTATTCTCATAGATACTAACTCCTGTAATTCCATAGAAGGTATCATCTTAGTAGATGTTTTATCCCAATGGAGTGAGGTAGTGGATGGATCCCCCTAAATTGATTCTCTAATTTATCTAACCACTTTTCCATTAGGATTTACAAATCTATAAATAGAATACACGTTGTAGTGAAGTGTTTTTAAGAGAACTACTGAAAGGGTGTTACTCTTAAAAAACATCATAAATTCTCTTTCATTAAATTCTACCTCTTTCTTCTTTATAACTGAGATATCATCCTTCTATTATGATATTAGACCAAATTAAATTTTTCTTGGAAAAAATAGTTAATGAATTTCATAATTTTCCAATAAAAATTAACCTTAATATTTTATATCATGAAATATAATATGTAAATTCTTTCAAAAAAAGTATTTTATACCTCACCATCAATTTGATCAATGATAACCTGGATAAAATTATAGTGACCCATGCATTACAATTCCAAATACTCCATTACATTATCCTAAAAACAAGAGGAACCAAATAACATAAAAAGTTTAGTAGGACCAAATTATCTTATACCTAATAAATTAAAAATGAATTTATACTCACCATTATGAGAAAATAGAAAAATAATTTCCATATATATAAAAGAATTGGGCCTTCCCATTTTCATTCAATGAAAGAATATCCTATGTTTATCCAAAATAAAACACATCATCCCACATAAACTAATTTTCAAACTCCTCAAATAGAAAACATAAATTATTATCATAAAAAATGAATTCTCATCCATGAAACTAAAACATATTCTTTAAAATAATCATTTTATGCTTCATCTAAGACTTATCCATGAATTTACCAACAAGAACTTGACAACATCAAATAAAAGTATTTTACTTCAGGGAAGAACCAGAATTACCTGCATCTCCTCATTTAGACTACTCCATTATTGAAGGATCTGATAGATATGAAGATAAATGAAGGTTGAGTATTTAGGTTATAGAGGTGAAAGTATATAAATTAAAGGAAAGGGAGGATATTTGAGGTTTTATTTTATGTCATGTACATATGTTTCAGTAGTGTTTCATAATAAATTATGTTTTAGTGGTTGATATGACGTATGAAAATAAATTAATATAAATGAAATTTCTTCTCCAAAACTAAATTTGGATTAATTTAATATATAATCTAAAAAATAATTGACAATAAACTAAAATAAAATAAATTCTTTTATTTTCCAAAATACATTAAAATATAAAGTCATGAATAATAAAAGTATAAATTAATAAATAATTAAAAAACAGTGAGTGAAATAAATTTAAAACATTTAAATACTCACACTTAATAAAATCAAAATTCCAATAACAAAGGGGATTAATAAAAATATTTTCTAATTATCAGTAGAGATAAATTCGAGAGTGAAATCACCATTTTGAATATAATATCTTAATAAATGATTCCTTAGACCTATATTAGTTTTTCAAGAATGGTTTTTTAGATTCTTTTAAATTTTTATAATATAGGTGTTATCATAGTTTAATGATATTTGATTATAAGTGAATAAAAAACCACTAAGATATGATTTATCCTTAACAACAATGCAGAAAAACTACATATTATAATGCATTCTTCTTTTGTAGTAGATAATTTAAATGAGTTATATTTTTTAATAGACTTCGATAATTAGGGATTTATCTTGAAAATGGATGTTTTCTTATTTTTATTTAGTCTACAATCACCAAAGTAAGCATTAGAGAAATAATTCAAACTAAAATTATAATTTTTTTGAAAAAGTATGGGAAGAGAATTTTTTCCTATTAAATACCTTAAAATTATTTTAAAAACTTTTAAATGATATTACATGGGATTAGCATGGAATCTATAATATCAATATACCAAATACATAATTTCACGATCACTTGAATTCAAATACAGTAGGTCCCCATTTATTTATTTTTATAGCTATTTTCCACTTATATACCATCTTTCTCCAAATAAAGGTTTCATTTAAACTCATATAGGTTACAAACACATCACCATATTTAAGTCCAAAACTCTCTAGTATGTAAATTATGAATTTACCATGATTCATCACATTCCAAATTTCTTTTCATTAACTCACCCATCTTACTCATTTCAAATTCTATTTATAAGAGTTTTGAAAAAACATTACAAATATTTTTCTGTGTAGAACTAAATATCACTTCATCAACATATATCTGAATTGATAAAACTTAAAAAGATAAAGTTTTATTAAAAATAGTAGTATCTTACACTACACTAAAAATCCTTTTATAAAAATAAATGAACATGAACGTACATACTAACATATAGGTGATTTTTTACGAACGTAATGAACTTTGGTAAGTTTGAAAACTATATTTGGGAAATTAGGATTTTCAAAACTAGGAGGTTGTTCAACATAAAATTATTCAATAAGAAAAATATTTAGAAATATATATTTCAAATCCATTTGATATAATTATAAATCCATATTTGATGCATAGGCTATGAGAACCATAATGGATTTTAATCTATCTATAGGTGTAAATGTATCTTAATAAAGAACAATTTCATGTTAGTTGCACCCTTTTACTATTATTGTATCCTTATTCTTAGTGACCACACCCTAAACATCCAATTTATTTCTAGAAAACCATTTCTCATACATCGTATAATGAGAGGGTTTATTAACTAATTCCATTACCTTATTATCATTTAAATGATCCAACTCTCTAAGCATATCTAAAACCAAACTCTCACATTCTAAAGATTATTCTAGGGGTTTATATTCTAGTTTAGATAAAAAAGAATACAATTCTAGAAGGTTTCCTATACTACTTTTGGTCATAATACAATCACCTAAGATTATAAAAATATTTTCTAATAGATGGGGTTTCAAAGTTATAATCTTTACAAGAAGACCACTTTTAGTTTCACTAGTATCCACCATTTTAGGATTTGGTTCACTGAAAAAATTCAATTTTTTTTTAAAAACAAATATGTTCATGTATTATGTTTTTAAAAGTGTAACTTATATCATAAAATAGAGTCATTTTATGTTAAAAATAACTTTCCTGAAATTTCACATGAGTTAATTCTTCAACAATATTTTTCCTTTTTTTGAAAACACTATAGGTCTTGAAAAAAAAATAATATCACAGAATGACTCTTCCAAATTTATTTCTATCAAATGAAATTAGATTATACTTGGTGTCAGTAGTGTAAAAATTTAATCCACACACATTAATGTATCCAAATTTTTTATTTATATTATTTCATAGTATATAGGTTATTTTATTCAAAATATGACTAATGAGTGCCGTATTTATCATATAACATTTTCTATTTAGAGCTTCATCCCAAAATTTAATAGAAAATTTATATTCACATACCATAGTCATAAAAATGTAATACAATGTATTATTCTTCCTTTTAATAAATCTATTATATTGATTTGTAATGACGGTAGAAAAGGTATGTTTGATACCATGTTTTGACCAAAGGGAATTGATGTCATGGTTTTCAAAAATTTCTCCACAGTCACTTCTCAATGATATAATTTTTCAATATTTCTAATTTTCAACCAAATTACAAAAGAATATAAAAACTGTTAAATATTAACTATTAACACTCAAAATTAAAACCCATGAAAATGTAGACAAATAATCAACTAACACATAAAGAAATAATTTAATCTTAGGATTTATGCACTAGATAGCCCAAACAAATCCACACGGATAAATTTTAGAGGCCTGGTTATAACAACCTCTATAATTGATTTAATTAATGACTTGTGTTTGATTCCCGTTCGGTATAAATCACATAGTTTATCATTATTCAATTTAAATAGTGGTAAGTACAAAAATAATTTCTTCTTAGAAATATTTCAAAAAGAATAAACAATATAATCTCAAAGTCGTCTATTCCAAATGAAATATAAATTTGTTTCAGTAAATAAACAGTTATTCTTCTTCACATGTAACTGAAATATAATGTATAGATATTCTATATTCTAGGTACCTTTAATTTATAAAGTTTATATTTTAAAATAGTACAAGCATTATTTAAAAAAAAAATATAATAACCATCATCAAAAATTTTATTAATACTAATTAGATTATACTTCAATACTTCCACATAAAGAAAATTATTGATAAGGTCTGATATTGGATTTCAAACTAATAAAAAAATTATAATTTTTCCTTTAAAATTTCCAAAAAAATGTGGCATAACCACCATTAATTTTAAGTGATTAATAGAAAATTTTAAGTATTAAGTCATGTTCCTTAAGAATCTGATTTTTATATTCTATTTCACATTGATGGTATCAGATCTTTTTCCTTATAAAAAAATCAATCAAGAAACTATTTTGGTATCTATATTCTCTTGGGTCCTATAATATTAGCAAAAAAATATTTGGGAACCCAAATCTCTCTATACTATCTATAAATTCTAGAACCAAGATTGGAATTTTCTTTGAAATAAAATAATTTATAACTGCTCAAAATTATGGATTTCTAAGACTAAAACCATTATAATAATGTCATAATTTTCCATAATAAAAAATAACTTTAGAGTATTTATTATTCCTAGAGGTGGGGAAAAATAAATTTATTAAAAAATTTTGTTTTCCACCTTGGCTTCCAATTCCAAATTTATATCTCTGGAATTTATAGTTAAAAAGAATTTACTCTATATAGATTTCACCTTTTTAAAAAATAGTTATAGAATCCTTAATGTCTTGAAATTATTTTTTAGGATTTTATTTTTTATTCCATACTCGAAACAATATTCATCTGAGTTTTCCATCATTACTTTAAAATATAATTTTTTTTTCAAGTCTATTTTTTAACTGAAAACAACATTAAGAAAATTATTGAGTGATTTATTTTTATTCTATATCATTTCAAGATTTATTTCAAGAATGGTAAAGCATTTATTTAATTCTACAAATGAGAAAATTTAAATTTTAGTGCTATAATAATGATCAGAATAATAATATGTGTGTACCTTCTGAGATTATTTCATAAAGAACATGTTAGCCTTTTGATGATATTTTTCATCTTATAATTTAGAAAATTGACTATGAACAGAATATTCCTATTAAATCCATGTTTCATTCATTTCTTTTATGGGTTTCATATTTTATCTAACCTTTATTCCTTGACATTCGTTTTTCTTGCAGTTGAGGGAAGTTTGGAATGATGTTCTTCTGTTTAATCTACTCATCAGAATATATCTCATTAGAGTTTCCCTTAAAATTATTATACTTGTGGAAGGATTTATTTAATTATTTTCTCTCATTATAATACACTCTAAAATTCCAAGAAAAATGATCTTTCTCACTATCTATCAAATAAATATTTGATGTACCTTCATAAAATTACACTGTATTTTATATTCATTTATATTTCTTATCATATTTTGATGTAGATAATTTAAAGGAAACATTTTATTTAATTTAAATTATTATTCTCACCATATTATGCTTCCATATATTCCCCATAAATCACAAGAGTTACAATGATATTATTGATTTTTAAATCATTAAAAATATAATATTTCTTAATGGTATAAGATAATTCACTACACTTATATGATATCACTCTTACACTTTCAAATATTAATCTGGTTTAGGAATTGGTGCTCCAAGAAAAGAAAAATTATTCACAATATCCACCCATTCATATGTGTTCTGATTACCCTATAAACCATTTTGAATGTGTCAAACTTCATCATTATTGTATTATATATCAATTGTCTTACATTATCAATACCTTCATAATCCGCTAATATAGTATTCCAAATCTCATGAGTTAATGAACACTATGAAATCTATTAAACTCATCAGGACCTATTTTACTTATTATAGTATTCATTTATTTTGATTTTAGTTCATTTTATCCCTATTAGTTAGAATCCAACTTCTCTATATAACCTTCACGTTTAGTGTAAGGCTTCAAATTTTTTATTTAAAACCATATTCCAGGGTCATGCGTGATGATTATCATTCATTACTTCTGACAACCACAATATTCTCTATTAATATAGGGGATTATTACCATTGACATACTATATCTATTTTCTATAATAGTATAAATTTTTATGAAAATCATAAGACTTAAACCATTTAAATATGGGAAATAGAAATTTACAAATTTTGATACCATTTTTTGGTTAGAGATTAAATTTAATAAGATTCTAGGCAGGTGGGGGTGAATAAAGTTATTGAAATATTATTTTCATAGAAACCACTATATTTTAATGTATAATAAGTTTTTATATTTTATTAAATATAAAAGTAGATAGAATTAAATAAAAATTTAAAGATAAAACATAGAAGATTTATATTGGTTGGGGGAAAAATACCATAGTCCACTCCACCAAATCTTAACTCCTAGAATATGGTGATTTTCACTAACAACAATCCTTTTCTTAGTGTCTTCCCTATTGAGTGATATCATTAATCACTTGGTAAAATACAAAGAGATTTTAATATTCTCCAATAATTCTGTATGAATACTAATGTAAAGACCTATAAATTCCATGGAATTTTTTTTAAAGACATGGAAATTTTACGAGTCCGCGAAAATTGACGGTGCATGATTCTGTGGTCTGGTGTGCCTGGAATCAAAATCTTAAATTTTTTTGGGTATGTTCAGTAAATGTACGAGCAGGTTTTTTATAACTTTTGAACCGGTGCTCGGAATTAAAATCCGAGGAAACCGTTGAACTCGCAGCACCGATATTCGTTTAATAAGACTTTCACTTCGATTACAGTGAGTCGAGAATAGAAGACAGTTTTTGGGTTTCTTCATGGAAAGTAATACAATAAAGTGAGATTCACCTTAGCTGCCACGTGGGTGTTTGGTGGTTAAAACCTCCTCATGGAAGTTAGAGGTGGGGCCACCACACCTTAACCTCCCAAGAGAGGTTATGGTAGTGGGGCCCACCCAAACATAACCTCCCGTGAGAGGTTACGATGGAGGGACCTCACGGGGCTTAACCCCCTATTTATGGAGGAGAATAAAACCTCTCAACTCTCCCTCATTAATGAGGGAGAGCCTCTTGCCCTCTGCTTTAATTAATTTGTGCCAACCCTTCACATTAATTAGGTGGAGCCATGTAATTAATTCAATCTTTTTGAATTCTTACAAATGAATTAACAAACACTCTAACCTCTTATATGGCACAAAATTGGAATTTGGGTGGATGTTTGGGAAAACGAGAGCTTGGGAGGATTATAATTCACCCAATGAAGAAAGAACAATGAATAAAACTCTATTCCAACGAATAACTTCATCGAAGATCCTTCTTTTATTTCTTCCCCAGACACATACCGATGTGGAGCCTCTTCCACATCCAATGTAACATGGGATTGGAAGCGTGCGGTAGACGCAAAAAATGACCAAATCCTTCATCTTCATCCTGTGAAATCAATGTTGATGACCGACAATCAAAGGTAGGGGGTTTTATTTATGAATTTAATCCTTTTCTTTTCTCATCTTTGGTTGGAAAGGAACCGATGCAGAGATTGTAAAATAATTGTTGTTTGTTGTATTTCTTTGATGAACCAATTAATACCAACCTAAACGCGGAGGGTGCAGGCCAAAACAACATGGCCTGACCCCTACTCCGATCTTGTTTATGATGAAATTCAGCATGGTGATGAGGCAATAGAATGACAAAGGCGGCGATGACAATGGTTGCACTACCCATAGCCTCCGCGAACCGCACCGCCCCCACGACACTCTGATGCTCCTAGCCGAACACCATAGGCCACTAGTATGCCTGGCCACGCCCTGCTCGGTTGAACACCACTGGATAGCACTGGCCCGCGCTATGCTGACCCGGCCTGCCCAGCCACCTCTCAGCCACTGGCGCGCCTTGCAGTGCCCTACCCGGCCGAACACCGCCGGCCCGCGCCACTCCGAACCTGGTGGCTCCCAGCCGCCGGCCCGCCTGACTGTGCCCTGCCCGTCCGAATGCTGCCGGCCCGCCTGCTAGTCTCCGCGTGTGACTCCTGCGTCTCCCCAAAATGGCCCATCTGCTGGCCTCTGTGGGTGCCCCATGTGCCTCTCTAAACCGTTGTCCCAGCCTCCCTTTCAGCCACCCGGCCGAGCCTGTGTCCCGGCCTCCTCGTGGCCTCCCTTCCACACCGATGTCTTCATCCCCCTTGCAGTGACCTGTCTGAACCGGCTCAGCCACGCCCTCCGGGCTGAGCTGTGCCGAGCCGCGCCCTTGCAACTCTTCGGGCCGAGCCAACCCCGAGCTCTGGCCGAACCGCCCATGCCGCCTACTGGGCTGGGCCGAGCAGGCCGGGCCAAACCAAACAAGCTGTCTTAGCTAATAATTCGGGCCTAACCCAACTGGTCTGACTAGGTCAACCCAGACCGGGTCAGCCCAGACTAGGGTGGGCCGAGTTGGTCTGACTGGGATGGACCAGACCCAGGGCCCACTTCTGACCCTTTATTTTCTTTGGCAATATCTTTGGCACCAGATGAACATTTGATTATCCGTTAGCGGAACATGTTTTCTTTGAGTGCGATGGTCCCTTTCTGTATACCCCACTGGAGTTTGGGGTAATTTTGAGATATGATTAGGTTGGATCGTACATGAATCCAACCGGGACCCCAGGGCTAAAAGACTAATAACTCACAGACCGGGAGTCCGATTGACACGCCGTTTGTTGCATTGAAACCCCTATGACGTGGCAGAACTTTGAGAAACTTTTCAAGGGTCTTTGTGGTAGTTGGAAAATATACCAGTAGCTTATGGAGTAGATCTTCTGGAGACGAGCGAGTATTTGTGCAAGAACCTAGTAGCTAGCTGAGACCTGATGACTGTGGACAAATTCGACTCGGAGTTATTCGAATAGCCTAGTGAGGAGGGCCTCTGTGTGAGCATGGCAGACCCACGGTGGGGAGTGCCTCTATTTGAGCACGTCAGACCCACAATAATCGACAGGAGGAGTACCTCAACAGACTATGAGGGGGAGTGCCACTATGTGAGCTCGACATACTCATGGTGGGGAGCGCCTCTGTGTGAGCATGGCAGACCCACGATACTCAACAGGATGAGTAACTCAGCAGCCCATGGTTAGTGGGAAGAACCTTTTTGTGATGGGGCCGGCCCACCGTACTCGATAGAGGAGGAGTTCTCCAGCAGCCGAGGGTTCAAATTGATACCATCCCTTGAATAAAATCCCGTTTGATTTGAGTCAGTATCTTTTGTTTTTTTACTTCATGATTAAGATGGATTACTTGATAACTTTGGTATATGTATGGGAATATATATAAGTGGGCTTATCTGTTGATATCATACTTTATAATTTATCCTTCTTAGTTTTGTGAGACCTTGAGGGTCTTGGGGTCCCTACTGAGTATTTTTATACTCAACCCTACACGGGTTATGCCCGCACCTCATTGTGTTGGATGCAGATGATGGACATCGCTGACCAAGGCTGACTGTACCAGGACTGGATGGTACCCAGAGGTGGACTACATGGCATGACGGTACATGGAGGAGACAGATGGTCGTGGAGTGCTATAGAGGCTTTCTGTACCTACCTTTCAGGAAGGATTTCCTGGTGGATGATCTAGTAGCTGTTTTTCCTTTTTCCAGTACTAGTACTTTCAGTTTCCATGTTCTTTTCGGTTGGGCTTGTATTCTGTCCCCCTTTACTTTCAGTACACATTTTTATACAGTTTTAAGTAGTGGTTTTCTTCCAGCTTGTACTTTGTTGTGTGAGTTTATAGTTATAAAGGCAATGCATTCTCAGTTTAGGGAATTACTCCTTTGGTTCTAGTATCTAGTCCTTGTCATATGGAAGGCGGGCTTGTGATAGTCACCGCACGGGCCCCAGGGGAGGATTCATGAAAAATTGGTATCAGAGGAGTTGGTTTTACCACAAATCATAGGACTATGATATTTTATGTGAAGAAATAGTGTTAAGGGTACTAAGTGTGGTTTTCAGTTCAAGGAATCCCGTGTTGGTGCGGAGGCCGATGTATCCATACACCAGGACCCTTACTACTGATTTTCAACTCAGTGCACGAAAACACTGATTGCGTGTGGGTTTTCAAACATTTTCGTTAAGTCAGCCGAACAAGGTCAGCTCACCAAGTGTAATCTTTGACCATGTCACATCTGTTTCTTTTAGGATGCCTCCCCACGGATGAACAGTGGGAGTCTTGAGAGTTGTACATACAGATTGACCACCGAGCAATGAGGCCTCAGTGTAGGGCCCTTTTCCAGCAAAGGCAACAACGACTCAACTTCACATTGGGCCACTGATGCCACCATCCCCAGTAGTATATGATGAACGCCACTTGAGTGAATTCCATGAGTTATAGTGCCAGAGGCCACCCAGGTTCAGGGGAGAGATGGACCCTCAAGAAGGTGAGGTTTGGCTAGAGGCTGTAGGCTCTTGATGTCTACCCAGCTGACTTCATGGTGATTCTAGTTTCCAGCCTTCAGCAGGTAGCAGTAGGCAGATGGTGGAGCCTGATGATCCAGGTCCTTGACGATATGACACTACTATGGGAAGACATCGAGATCCTGTTTTGGGTAGAGTTTTTCCCAGCCAACCTATATGCGGTATGGATACATGAGCTACTTCACTAGCAGCAGGGCAGTATGACTGTAGCACAGTACTCAGCGAGGTTCACAGACCTCTCACGCTACTCCAACGATATGGTATGAGACCCATTCTTCAAGGCCCAGACCATTGAATAGGGGCTCAGTCAAGAGATCAGGGCTTCGATGATCTCCCTTAACATCCTGACATTGATTGGGGTGTTGGAGCAAGCCCTCTTACTAGAGAGTTTCCTTGCTGATCATTCTCCCGTAGTGAGACCCACCACTAACCAACATATAACGGAGTCTTTTGCAACTGTCGATAGACTAATGTCACAGATGTCCAAGAGGACCAGACCCACAGGTGGACAACCATATGACTCAGGATCGGTTGTGCGGGGCACCCAGGGTAGAGACACACATTCCCAGAGCGAGCAGTGTTACTCATGCAGAGGGCATGGTCACATGGCTCGTGACTATCAGACCTTCCTTTCCGATGATCAGTAGATGGTCGAAAGACCACCCAGGCAGAGAAAAAGGTTCGATTGAGGTAGTCCCATGGAGAAAGTGGATGTGGCAGAGGAGCTAGTTGTGCAGCTGGTGGTGGGAGATGTTTTGAGGTGTTACTGCCACCACCACCAGGAGGTCCACCCCGACCGCAGGGAGCAGGTGGAAAGGGAAGAGCTTAGATTTAGGAATCTTAGGCCTACGATCATGGTGCTTCGAAGATGATAAAAGTTACAATCTATGTCGATTCCACCTTAGCTATAGTTATTATAGACACAGGTGCCGATCACTCTTTTATTACCACTACCCTCGTTCGTAGCTCAGAGATTCCAACAAAACTGTTGGCTCGATCCTTATGGATAGAGACTCCTACGGGAGTAGAATCGACAATTACACACTGGTTATAATAGTGTGAGCTTACTCTAGGTAGTGAGAGATTTGGCTGGGATCTCCACGTAGCAGCGTTGTTTCCTTACGACGTCATATTGGGTATGTACTGGTTATCTAGAGTCTATGCTTAGATCGACTGTATTAGGTGCAAATTGTAGCGTGTCTATAGGGATGAGACCAGGTTCACCTTCACCAGTGAGAAGGGAGCCTTTGCAGTGCAGGATGGACTTGCTCGGAGGAGAGTACAACCGAACACTCATCAGTTGTCTTGTCTTACCCTCGGATCAGTTGACGCGGAGAGTCAGACTTATCCTATAGTGGTGGACCAGTATGATGATATTTTCCCTGATGAAGTTCTAGGACTACCTCCTCGCAGAGAGGTAGACTTATACATTGAGCTATACCCCGGGACGACACCGATATCTACACCAGCATATCAGATGGATCCCATTGATCTTCATGAGCTGTGGGTATAGCTGGAGGACTTGTAGGGAAAGGGATTCATCTGGCCTAGTGTTTATCCCTAGGTAGCCTTGATTCTATTCATCAAGAAGGCGGATGGGAGCTTGAGGCATTATGTCAACTACCGTAGCCTGAACCAGGTGACCGTGAAGAACAAGTACCCACTCCCAAAAATTGACGACCTCTTTGATCAACTAAAGGGAGAATAGTGGTTCTCAAAGATAGACCTCAAATCAGGCTATCACCAGCTTAGAGTTCAGGAAGAGGATGTGCAAAAGACGACATTCATATGTCGGTATGACCATTATGAGTTCTTGGTTATGCCATTCAGCATAACAAATTCTCCAGTAGTGTTCATGGGACTCATGAACAGGATATTCCAGCCATACATCAATCTCTTTGTCGTAGTCTTCATCGATGACATTTTGGTCTACTCGACTATTGAAGAGGAGCATGCCTACCATTTTCGGGTAGTACTGGACACACTCCTAGATCACCATAATTATGGTAATCTCTCGATGTGCATGTTCTGGATCCAAGAGGTTCTCTTTTTAAGACATGTCATCTTGGAGGCTGTTGTTGCAGTTGATCCAATGATGATTGAGGCGACACTTGCTTGGGAGACACCCAAGAGTGTGACAGAGGTATGAAGTTTCCTAGGTTTGGATGGTTACTACCGGAGGCTCATTCCATACTTCTACAAAGTTGAAGAACCCCTATCAGCCTTGAAAAAGAATTGGAAAAACTTCGTGTGGTTGGAGAGATGCCCGCAGAGTTTTCAGGAGCTGAGGAAGAGGCTGACTGGTTCCCCCATATTGAGGCTTCCAGAGGAAGGCGTAGGGTACGTAGTTTACTATGACGCATGAGGGACCAGACTCGAGTGTGTCCTGATGCAGGAAAGAGTAGTGATTGCATATGGTTCACAACAACTGAGACAAAATGTGAAGAACTACACTTCCCATGACCTAGAGTTAGCAGTAGTGGTATTCTCCTTGAAGATGTGGAGGCACTACCTGATGGGCGATCATTTTACTGTGTACTACGATCACAAGAGTTTCAGGTATATCTTCTCTCATAAGGACCTGAACCTAAGACATCAGAGATGGCTTGAGTTCCTCCCGGACTATGACTTAGAGATAGTCTATAATCCTAGAAAGGGGAATATTGTAGCTGATGCACTGAGCAGAAGATCTGGTATACAACTTGTAGGAGAGGCGACAGAGAAGATGGACACTTTGTAGATATCCTTTGTGGATAGATATGGAACAACTTTCCTTCAGTCTCTTATAGTCACTCCTCCACTTCATTAGCGAGTCAGAGAGGCTCATATTGGGGACGCTGACTGCGAGACATGACGTGCTCAGATATCCATAGGGAAGGCGCCTGTTGGATTTTTTGAAGGTGGGGAGCATGTCATCCTCTTAAAAGGACGCATGATTGTACCAATGTAACTTTAGGAAGAAGTGTTAAGTGAGTTCCACACATCCCCTTTAGTGGTACATCCAGGAGTGGAGAATATGTACCAGGACCTTCGATGACAGCACTGGTGGATAGGTATTAAGAAGGAAGTAGCGGATTTTGTCTCTTGATGCCTCACTTGTCAGCAAGTGAAGGTGGAGGACCAGGTACGAGCTGGCCTGGTTCAATATTTAGAGGCCCCAGAGTGGAAGTGGGATGGGATATCCATGGATTAGTGATGTGACATCCATGTACATCTAGGGATCAAGATTGGATTTGGGTGATCGTCGCCCGACTCACCAAGTCAGACCACTTCCTACCAATTAGAGAGCATGGTTCAATAGAGATATTGGGATGCCTCTATGTGTAAGAGATTGTGCCGATACATGGAGTACCTTATTCTATTGTCTCCGATCGTGACACACAGTTTACTTCCCAGCTATGGAAGGGGTTTCAGGAGGATCTCAGGATGCAGCTTCATCTGAGAACTTCCTTCCATCCTCAAACAGATGGCCAGACTTAGCAAACCATTCAGACTCTCAAGGAAATTCTCCATGCATGTGTCCTCAAGTTCAGTCGTAGTTGGGAAGATCACTTTCCTTTGGTGTAGTTTGCGTACAAAAATAGCTATCACTCCAACATAGTGATGGCACCTTTTGAAGTGTTGTAGGAGTAACCATGCAGATCATCCTTGTGCTGGACTGACCCTAGGGAGTCAACACTATTGGGACAAAAGGTGGTACAGGCTACCATGGAGAAGGTTAAGATCATACAGGTGTGGATGAAGATAGCACAAAGAATACATAAGTCATATACTGATGGGAGACGGATACCTCTAGAGTTCTAGGATGGGGACCATGTCGTTCTATGGGTCTCACCTCGACGAGGTCTATAGAGATTTGGATGAGGAGGAAAGTTATATCCGAGATTCATCGGACCATTCTAGGTCCTCACCAGATTTAGTGAGGTGGCATACCACTTAGCTCTTCCACCTCAGTTGCATAGGGTGCATGATGTCTTCCATGTATCTTAGCTGAGGGGATACATGCACGACCCTTCCCACATCATCAACCATGGAGAGATGGATGTTGATGATGAGGCGACATTTTTGGAGTTTGCAGTGGAGGTTGAGGATCGACAGGAGTGGGTCCTATATAGATGGTTGATACCTCTGGTGCGTATTCTCTAGAAGCACGAGAATCTTAAAGAGAGCACATGGGATCAGGAGGCTCAGATGCGTGCTCAGTACCCCCACTTGAACCCTTAGTTTGAGTTGTAGTTTACAGGGATGTAAAGCCATGAGGTGGGGAGAATGTAAATACCTGAAAATTCTATGGATTTTTTTCATAAATACATGGGAATTTTACGAGTCCACAAAAAATTTTGGTGCATGATTCCGAGGTCCGGCATGCCCGGAATCAATTTCTGAATTTTGTTTTGGTATGTTTAGTAAATGTACGAGCAGATTTCTATAACTTTTGAACCAGTGCTCAGAATTGAAATATGAGGACCCCATTGAAATTTCAGCACCAATATTTGCTTAAGAGAACTTTCTCTTTGATGGTAGTGTGTCGAGAATAGAAGATAGTTTTTAGGTTTTTTCGTGGAAAGTAATAAAATAAAGTGAGCTTCACTTTATTTTATTTGAGCCGCCATAGGGGTGTAAGGTGGTTAAAACCTTCTCATGGAAGTTGGAGGTGGGGCCACCACACCTTAACGTACCAAGAGAGATTATGGTATTGGGGCCCACCTGAACATAACCTCTCACGAGAGGTTAAGATGTGGGGACCACATGGGGCTTAACACCCTATTGATAGAGGAGAATAAAACCTATCAAATCTCCCTCATTAATGAGGGAGATCCTTTTAACCTCCCATTTAATTAATTTGTGATAGCCCTTCACATTAATTAGGTGGATCCAAGTAATTAATTCATTCTTTTTGAATTATTTCCAATGAATTAATAAACACTCTTGGAACAACTTTGGCATTTGGGTGGAAGTTTGTGAAAAGGAGAGCTTGAGAGGATTAGAATTATCCCAACAAAGAAAAAGAATGAAGAATGTGTTCTTACAATGAAGAACACCAACCACTATCCTTGTTTGACTTCTTCCCTGGACACCTACCGACGTGGAGCGTCTTCCACAGCCGAGACAACTTGGGATTGGAAGCATGCGGCAGATGTAATGAATGACGAACTCCTTCATCTTCAACCTGCAACTTCAATGACAATGACCGACAATCAAAGTTAGGGGATTTTTTTTGTGAATGTAATCCTTTTATTTTCTCATCATCGGCTTGAAATTAACCAATGCAAATATTGTAAAATAATTTTTGTTCATTGTATTTCTTTGGTGAACCAATTGATACCACCCTAAACACGGAGGGTGCGGTCCAAACCAACATGGCCCGACCCCTCCACCGATCTTGTCTATGATGAAAATTGGCATGGTGATGAGGTGACAGAAAGATGAAGGCAGCGATGAAAAAGGCCACGCTACCCGTGGCCTCCGTGAACCGCACCGTCCCAGCAATACTCCGGTACTCCCAGCCGAACACCACTGGCCACCAGCTCTCCTGGCCATGCCCTGCCCGGTCGCGCCCCAGACGATGACCCACCTGGATGCACCCTGCCAGGCTGAACACCACTGGCCTGCAACAGCCCGCGATGCACCTAACCGGCATGCCTGGCCGCCTCCCAGCCGCTGGACCGCCTGACCACGCCCTACCCGAACAAATGCCACCAGCCGCTTGCCGGCCTCCGCATGTGCCCCACGTGCCTCCTTGAGCCAGCATCCCAGCCTCCCTCATAGCCACCCGGCTGAGACGGTGTCCCGAACTCTTCATAATCCTGGCCGAACTGGTGTCCCAACCCCCCTCGTGGCACCCTGGCAGAATTGGGACAGCCACGCCCTCCAGGCCGAGCCGCACCGAGCCGCACCCTTGCAATGCTCCGGGCTGAGCCGGTTCTGAGTTCGGGCCGAACCACCCACGCAGATGGCTAGGCTGGGCCCAGCGTGCCAAGATGAACCAAACAGGCTAGCCCACCCAATGGGCCAAGCCAGACCCAACAGGTCTGAACGGGTCGACAAAGACCAGGTCATACCGAACCTGGACCCACTTCTAACTCTTTACCTTCTTTGGTCATATCTTTCGCACCAAACGACCGTTTGATGAACCGTTAGTGGAATTGTTTTTTTTTGAGTGAGACAGTTCCTCTGAGTATACCCCACTAGAGTTTGGAGCAATATTGAGATACAGTCAGGTTGGATCATACAAGAATCCAACCAGGCCCACGGGACTCAAAGGCTAATAACTCACAGACCGGACGTCTGATTGACGCGCTGTCTATTGCGTTGAGACCCCTATGACGTGGTAGAATATTGAGAGACTTATTCTTGGGAGTTCATGGAAGTTAGAGAATAGACCAGTAGATTTTGGAGTGGATCTTCTGTAGATGAGAGAGCATTTGTGCGGGAACCTAGTAGCCGGATGAGACATGATGAGTCCAGACTGATTCGACTCAGAGTGATTCGACTAGCCCAGTGGGGAGCGCCTCTGTGTGAGCGCGGCAGACCCAAAGTGGGGATCACCTCTGTGTGAGCGTGAAATACCCACGGTACTTGACAGGAGGAGTACCTCAGTAGGCTACAAGGCGGAGATCCTCTGTGTGAGCATGGCAGACCCACAGTGAGAGCACCTCTCTGTGAGCGCAGCAGACCCACAGTACTCGACAGGAGGAGTACCTCAACAGTCCAAGGATAGTGGGAATCTCCACTGTGTGATGCGGCAGTCCCATTGTACTCGATATAGGAGGACTTATCCAACAGTTGAGGGTTCAGATTGATACTATCCCTAGAATAAAATATTGGTAAAGAAAAGTCAGAAACTTTTGTGTTTACCTCATGATTGAGATGGATTACTTGATAACTTAGCTATATGTATGGGCATACACCTAAGTGGGGTTATATGTTGATTTCATACTTTTTGATTTATCCTTGTTGGTTTTTTGAGACCTTGGGGGTCTCAGGGTCCCTACTGAGTATCGTTATACTCACCCCTACACGGGAAATGCCCACACCTCATTGTGTTGGATGCAGGTGATAGGCAATACTGACTGAGGCTGAGTGTACCATGACAGGATGGTACTCAGAGGTGGACTACATAGCGTGACGGTACACGGACGAGATAGATGATCGTTGAGTGTGGTGGAGACTATCTATACCCACCCTTTAGGTGTGATTTCCTGGTGGATGATCTAGGAGCCGTTTTCCAGTTTTCTAGTACTTGTACTTTCAGTTTCCTTATACTTTCATGTTGGGCTTGTACTCCATCCCCCTTTACTTTCAGTACACTTTGTTATATAGTTTAACATAGTGTTTTGCTTCCATCTTGTATTCTGTTGTCTGCATTTACAGTTATAAAGAAAATTCCTTCCCAGTTTAGGGAATTATGCCTTTAGTGCTAGTCTCCAGCCCCTGGCCTATGGAAGGCGGGCTTGGGGTAGTCACGACACATGCCCCAGGGGATGGGTCTTGACAACCAAAATTCATGGTTATTTTTCTAGGAACATTTATATCATAGTGAAAGAGGATGACACTTCCAACAATAAGAGAAAATAATGTATGTTTATAGAAGAAGCTTATAGTTTCAAGCCACAACTAACATAAGAGATGTGATATCAAGGGGATAATATAATAATGAAATGTATCTCAAAATAAGTCCTCTAAAATATAGTGAGGGTGATATTTTAAGAAAAATTTATAATCATGATTCTTCTTTTTCTTAATCACATAGAATAAAGTAAGACACAAAGAGATTCAAGTGTGACTGAGATCAAGTTAAATTCCTCACTTTTTTTCTTTTATAATATTTTATTCCACATACTTGTTCTCATTCAAATAATTTTTTTTCAAGAAATAAATATATATTAATATTGTACATTAATAAATCCCATAAAATATGTTCTTTTAATGTAATTATATATGTATTTTTCTTGGAAATACCTTGACAGTAATACTTATCAATAAATTATTCTTGTAAATTTCTCTTCTCTCGGTACTTGAAAAATTTTTATAATAATTTTTTCTTCAAAGAAATAATAAAACTTTTAATACATTTATTGGAAGAATTAAATTCCCCATAAAGACCACCAATAGTAATAAATACAGAGTATGTGTAATAATGTAGAAAATTTATGGTCATTACATAGATTAATTCTACTGATTTGAATTCATGTAGCTAAATTGATCCATGTTTCCAATCTTTATATAACATATTTATTAAATAGAAATTTTATGTAGCTGATTGAATAACATGGAATTTTTTTACATATATGATTGATTCGCGTAGAAAATGAGAACATGATAGCCAAATCTACCAAGTATCCAACTCATGTAGTAAATTACTCCATTTAGTAAATTAACATATTCTTTTTGTTGATATAGCCATTTTTTGACATTGGTGATTCATTTATGTTGATTATTTTTCACAAAATTGATTTCATGGAATAAACATATCACACAGGTGATTCTTTCATGTAGCTAATAAACACGTCCTATTTTTTGAAATAACTATTTCTTCACATAGAAAATTATTTATGTACCTAATTTTTTAATTATTCAATTTTTTTTGGAAAAAAATCCAATGTTTTAGAATTATAATAGAATAGACTTAAGAAAATATAAAATATAAAGAACACATATAGACTCCAAATTATATGTCACATATGAAGGGTATTTGAGATCATAGAAACATAAATGAAATGGGATATGTTGGAACAACAATAGTGGCTTGACACACCACATTCCCCAAACTAACATTGCTTGTAATCCTTAGATGATGTTTAGTCCTACATGAAATATTTGATGAATTTTGACATGTATATCAATCCTTTATAGAAGTCTCTAATATTTTCTTATAGACGTATGATACTTAAATACCATATATGGGTAACTCCCATATTGACTAACATGTCTACGATCAGGATTATACTTTCAAATGAGCAATATGGCACAATGTTTATCACATCATCACTCTCCCCTTACATGGGGTCCTCTAACCAATATTAAGAACCCCTGTCATCATAATACATAAATCAAAGTTTTTTCAGATATTAAATACAAAAAATAATTCATGTCATAGAATTTAATGACAAGGAATATTAAGAATAGTTCGCATAAGGGTACATAGAAATCATAAGAACACATATATAGGATGGGTCTCTAGGTACACCCACAGAACTACAAGAAATATATATCAAAAATGTGTTTTAATAATAAATTGAAAAATCAATAAAATATCATATACAAGGCCCTATTTTGTAAGGATATTACTACCTTAATATCATAGATGTAAATGTAAATGTTCACCATGATGTTTATCACCTGAATCAATCTCACACCAAATGACTCTAAGAACCCTCTCTAATTTCACATGATAGATCATGAATGATGATTCTATGAGAGAAACACCAATTATATAAAAAAGAAGACTCAAAAATAAATATTTATAAGTAGAAACACCATTGAGACTTGTTATAACACCAATGATCCTTAACAAAGGTTTTGTTATATTGAATCTATGAATCACATCACTAGACTACATAATGCACCAAAGTATAATCCATTTGTGTCTCATTTAATTATTGTTTATGAAAGATAGAATTATTAAACAAAAAGTAAAAATGAGAAAATATAACAATGATAGACACAATGATCCCTTATATTGACCTAATGAGAGGAAATATTGATCCAATCAAAGGGAGAAACTAGAGCTCAGATGAAGTCCACATAATGTCAGGACCTAGGTTTCTAAAAGAGTCTAGAGATTAATATATAAAATGATGAAAAATCAAGATATGATAATAAAATAATTAATAGAGGAAGGAACCGATTTATATATAATTATGTACATCTCATTAATGATGAACATGTTTTTACTTTCAAATAGATAAGATCTAATGATGAACCATCCATTTTAGACTCTTTATAATGCAACACAACATTGAAAGAACCTCAAACATGGCCTATACCATTGTATTGGTGTTCTTGATCATCCCAAACAACACAACTGTCCCCTACAGGGTTTTTTCCAATAGAATGTTGTTTTCCCTCACCATGCCCTCCACCATAGTCGTGGTGATGTCACCCAACAAATAAACCACATGATCTCTCTATGATAAATATGTCTGTGGGATAAATTTTTTGTGTAATTTTATAAAAATTACTTCAATGGATTTCACTATAATTATAGGTTAATAATCCAAGACTTAAAAATAAGTACATTATGTTATATAGCGTGTACAACATGCAACCCCAAGCCTAAATGAACCGCGGAATATTATTTATTTATAAGTAACCATTATAACATAGCAATTAAAATAGTGGGTAGGAATATCATTAAATAATTTTTATAATTTATAAAATGGTTATAATAAAGAAAAATTTACTAATTAATTCTTTGGAAATAAGTACTAAATTTTTTGTAAATTCATTTTATTAATAAAAAATACATTATCTTTTAAATATGGTTTATTTTTTATTGTGAGTGAATAATATAACTAATTTATAGAACATATAGAAAATTTATTTTATTAAAATGATTAAATTTTTGAAATAATAGTACAAATATTATCTTATGATGAAATTTTTATATTTTATATAAATGTTAAATTTTTCAACAAATAGCGAAAAATACTTTTTTTTATTGAAAAATATGATTTCTATTAAAATAGTTAAAACGTAAAATTATAATTTCATTATTGTTTCAAATAATAATTAGTTACTTTTTATTTAAAAAAATCATATTATTATTTATTAATTATTTATGTACATTATTGTTTTAGAAAACTAATTTTGTATTTCTAAAGGTATTTTTAAATAAATTGTTTTTCATCATATTTCACTGATTTAATTTTAAATAAAATAATTTTTATTATGTATTTTTAGTTTTGAAAAACGGATTCCATATTTTGAATCATTGGATCTATATTTAGTAAATATATTTCTTTATGGACATTATGAATAATAACATTATCAATTTTTGTTATCATAGTATGGTTAAATTAGGTAATTAAGAGTTTAAAATAATATGACATGGACTTGAAAATGACCCTAAAACATAAATTAATTTTAGTAGATGTGTCCATATTTTCAATAATCATCCATGATTCAGTTATATGACCATTTTCTACATTTTTATGTGATTATAACCTTTATAATATTTTATGTATATAAAAGTAAAAAATGTCACAGTCTTGTTTTTAATAACTATAATATTTTCAAACATAGAGATTACTAGACAATATGTTGGATATAAATATATATAGAATGACAAATGATTTTTATTCATCATGGTATTTTATTATTTATAGATAAGAAATAATTACCTTAAATTCTTACACAACACTAATGTAGTAATTATTCAATTAATAGAAAAATAAATTAAATGATATTATAATGTTAAAAAGTTGTATAATATTTAATAATTAATTTGAACCATGAATTTTAAATATAAAAATATCTTTTTAGTTATTTATTAAATGATTTTATTTGAATTTAATTTGTTTTCTTAATGTTATTAAATTGAAATTAAATTAATAGTTCAATAATTGACATTAGATATATTTTATTTAGATAATAATTTATTAAATGATATAAAATTCCTCGAAAAACTATATTTGGAAAATTTATTGTTATATGGTTTAAAATATCATTCATATTCCATTTATGGGATTTGAACCATATATAGTAACTATCATGATCCAAAAAGTTTTAAAAACCTTATTGTTATGATAAGAGTGAAAAGAGTTAAAGGGTGGTTAAAAAGATAACAAGAGGAAAAATATGATCTAAACTTGTCCAAAAATTATTTTATTATATTATTTAAACTCAAAATAATGTTATATTCAAATACTATCAATAGTTTTCTTTTAGACAATCAAAATTAATTTATATTAAATTATTACTTTTAAAAAATTCAAGGGAACCCATCCCCTCTCTTATAAATTGGCACACATTCTTTTTTACTATTCAAAAGAAAGATATTTTTGTTGGAAATTTAAAACTTAAATAACTTAATAAAATATCTAAACATGTTATGAAGTCCTTATTTTGGATATAATTTCAATTTAAGGTCTTAATTTATTAAGTAAAAATGATTTTATGAAGAAGAGGTATAGTTTTTAAAAGTATCTTTTAGTTTTATTTCTTCTTGGCCCACATTCAAATATTCTTAAACAACGATAAAATAATAAAATCCGTATTATAAATATAATTATATTTTATTATTTTAATATAATAACCAACATATATCCACTATTATATCAAATGGTAAACAAAACCATCATGCGAATGGAAGATAAACTCCTTGAGGACCAATGCAATTCTTTATCCATCACCATCTCCCACTACTAGTTATAATGTTAGAATTAATGTTCATGTATGATTTTAATGAAATATTTTTCATTATGGAAATATAATATATCTTTTAAATTATTTCCTTTAAAATAACTAAAAAATTATAATGTCATTCATTCATATGTGTGGATTACAACCTCCATGAAGTGATGAGATTCATTTTTCCTTACCACATCACATGGATGAAATATATACATATATTTAAAAATTAGTATAATATTTATGATATTATTATAATTATTTAATGAAAAAATAACACTTACCTTCTTCTTATAATTATTTTTGAGAAATATAAACATTACTCATGCATACGTATATCCTACCATCTCCATGATTGTAACATAATTTATTTTTCATTACCAAATTTAATGGTTTGGCGTCAAAAATATATTTTATGTAAAAAATGATAATTATTTTTTAGATAATGGAATAATGAAACCTGTTAACATGTTTAACATCCCAAATTCATTTTTAAAATATGAACCAAATCTCTTAAGAACGCTAGATATGGACTCAATCCATTGAGTATTTAAATATGTAATTAAATTAAATGAAAAAATGATTTAGGGAGACTGGATTAATAATTTAAATGTTTCTAAAGAAAAAAAATAATTGAAATATATGTTATATACTGGTGTTAATGGGAATACATAGAATATATTTACTCGAGATAAGGTATTTCATATCAATTTCCTTTCATTGAGGAATATTTTATTGTTATGCACCTAATTTATTTTATGAGGTGTATAAAATTATCCATAAAATTTTATATCATAAATCATTAATATATCATGATATTTTATTATTCAGATTATATTTACTTCATACAGGGGGATTTTACTTGAAATATACCATGTAGTAAATGTATTGTTAGCTTAATTCCCTTTTTTTGGGTTATAACTCTCTTTCATTAACATTACTTTGCGATGATAATGTGTGAATAAATATCTATTTTTTATTTTTTATTCCTATTTGTGTGTGTGTACATATATTTTCTACACATAATATCTCCATTTATTATGTATTAATAAAAATATGCAATCATTGAAAGGGTAAGTAGTCTGTAACACTCTTCCTTTGGAACATATGTATATGATATGCACCGATCCTATTTTATGAGGTGTATATAATAACCATTTTATTTGTTATTCCACGAATTTAATTATGTTCATGATATTTAATTTTTTAGTTTATTTTATTCTTTCATGGGTCCTATGTTAAAGAGTTACCAAAGTGGAAAAATATTTATGTTAAATTTTATTTATTTTCAAGATTTTTTTTGTTCAATATCTTATTGGGGAAATAATATACTATTATTTTATTAAAAATAATTTCCTTTATTTATATATCAATTTGAATATGGTTTAATTTTTTTTACATTCTATTTTCTCCCTTTTTGATTAAAGTAACATGAAAAAATCAATTTATAAGTGATATCGATTTTGTATCTTCTTTTGGATCGATAATTTCTTACTTTTATTTCTATGTTTTCTTAATGGTTTTAAAAAATTTGGTTTTTTAAACATAAATTATTTCCGAAATATATTTTACTTTTTCTTAAACCTTATTTTAATGGTTTTAAAAAATAAATTTCATAAAATTTTCCAAATGGGTCACTTAAGACACCTATACAAAATGTTTGAAAACAATGTTTATTTATGACATTTAACACATGAATGAATTTTTACTCCATAATGAAAATTATTTTTTGTTAATATTAATTTAAAATTACAAAAGGTTACTTTCAATGATAAGTGTTTTTTAATATTTATGGTTTTATTATTTTTTAAAAGGGATTTTGAAATTAAAAATGTTATCTTCCATATGAATGGTTTTAATGATATTTTAATTATATTTCCATTATCAACATCAACCACCCTTGATGTCACTTATGCTCCACTGGAGATATTTTGTATTAATACCATACATATTCTTTCTTTGTATGAATTATGATTTTTAAAGAAATTTTTATGGAATACATTTCTCTTCCCTCAGATAATCAATGTTTGAAGGGAATAACGGATGGTTCTATGAGTTTTATATTGAAATAAATGCTCTATGTACTTTATTTATGTTATGGTTCTTGGAAATTATTTATGAAGACATGTGATTTTATTATTATCCTTGGTTAGGTGAAATTTTTATATCTCCCCAATGCATTGGATAAAATAATAAAGTTAACTAAATAAGTTTCTCTTAAGATATTATGTGAATATACTATGATGGTTATTCCAAGTATAACTTTGATGATTAATTAAAGTGTTACTATTATATTTACTCAATGTGTGACCGTGAAGGTTACACTATATGTAATAGTTATATTAAAATGATGCCCCAAAATAAATATATGATTTATCTATGATTTATATAGGATTATAGAGAAATATTATTATTTCATTACCTAATCTAACGAGATTATGTTTAAAGAAACATATTTTCTACTTATTATGTGTGAAAAGATAGAAATTTTTTGTGATTCATTTAATTAATATTGACAAAAAATAGATCATGGTTATTGATTCAAATGACCATTTTCTTTGTTAATTCTTTATTCCATGTTTCGTGATTAATGATCTTGGTATTTTTGAGTATAATAAATCTTATGTTATGATCATTAAATTAGATTATATCATTATACCCTCATTCTCATCATATTATCACTGATGACATTCAATTGTTAATTCATATTTTTATCCTTACTGAGAATTTAATTTCAACCATATAATATTTACTATTTCACCAGGTTATAAAGAATGATGTTAAATTATTTTATTACATAATGGTTTTATATGTGAGTTATTTTTTTGTGAAATGTTGACTACTTAATATGGAATATGAAAATCTAGGTATAGTGGAAAAATTAATCTATTGAAGTCATGAGTATTTTTTATGAAATATTTTGTCTTAATTATCTAATACATTAAACTAAATGGTCTTTGGGTATATAAGTGATACAATATTTCTATTTAATATTGTAATGTTTTTATGGGAATATTGGTCCACATTTATAAATACAAAATCTATAAATGTAAATATTGTGTTTTTAGCATAATATCTAGATGTGAAGGACTTGGGTATTTGCAGTTAGTATAAGATACATGTTTAGATAGATTTATAGATAAGGATTTTTTAATATGAGGTTATATTAATATTTATAGATATAATCATAGTTTTATAATTTTCATGTTGATAATATATTTAGATTCTTAAACACAAATTTTTAGGTTTTAAGTGATAGAATTTTAATTTGGGTAATGATATTTTGTGAGATGTTTTATATGGTTGAGATATATATAAACCTTAGGTTTAAAATGAAGTATTATTTTAGGAATAATTATTTTAAATTTTGTGTATATAAATTTTATATTTATTTATGAAAATTGGGGTTTATATGATCTTTGAATATTTTGGATAATATTATAATAATTATATAGCCTTAAAAAAGGAAAACCTATAGGTCTGGTGATAACCCATTACATCTGTAATGGCTGGGGGATTGAACCCAAAACCGATGAGAGAAAAGGGCACAATTAATTCCACTGAATTATGTGAATTCCCAGTTAGTATGATGTTGTTTTAATACATAAATGTTTTGGAAAATAAATATCAAGTTTATTTTATGAACATATGTTTTATCACACATATAACCATGAGAATGAAATTCTTTTGTGACTGGGTGATTATTGTTATTTTAGAACATGTTCACCATAATGGTAACCTTATTTCATTCCATTAAATATAATATTATGGGATTCTATTTTGATAAATAAAGGTTGATTTATATTTTGAAATCATATATGATCTTAATTTGGATTTATAGTGATTCAACTTATTTATTGAAATGATTATAATATCATAATGATTATATGATTAGGGAATATTATTTTTTGGGTATATATTTTATTAGTAACTAATTTCATTTCCAGATAAATATTAAATTTATCTTTGAATAATATGTGATCAAATTGTTATAATATTTTGGTTTCAAGATTGGTTGGGAACATTTTGAATAATTTTAAGGATATTTATTTATGGAAAAAGATAGATTCAAATTTATGTATTACTGTTTAATTTTATAGATTAATATTGTATTTAATAATTTGAAGGTTTATTCATTTTTGGGAATTATGTTATATTATTCTATCCATTTTGGTTTTTCATAATTTATAATTATTGTAGAAATATATTTTTGACTATTCAATTCATTATAAATTAATCTTAGTGATTCATGCATAAAAAATTGATCTTGAATACTCATCATTGGGATAAAAAATGAGATTATGGTGAAAATTGATTAAAAAATGAAATTATACATTTCAAGTAAGCATATTTATTTATTATATATATGAAAATTGAATTCCTCAACACTAGTAAAAGGAAGTTTTAAATAAAATTGTTTCTTATAATCATCATTTCTGATTAATTAATAGTAACATATTTTATTTATGGGTGTGGTCATTGACTTTCTCCAGATCATTTAATTTCCATTGGTCATTTTTTTTCACTCACCATGATTATTTAGACATTATAATTTTTTTAAATTTTCTTATTTTCACTTCGTACTAATTGTTTCTGATTGTAAAAATATTTATGTGTTATTCTATATGACCTTTTTAATTCTTTTTCCATCTTTTCAAAAGGAAGTTTTCTTAACCCAATTTATGATGTGGAATTTCAACAATGGTAATATAGGAACGAAAATTTTTAATAACTGATGGTATGTTCCAATATAAAATATTAAATTTATTAATGGGGGAAATAATTTAATGTCATGATTTTTATAATAATTACATTATGTTAGATAATGTGTACGATACACAACATCGAGCCTAAACGAACCACGAAATATTACTATTTAAATATATCTGTTCTAAAATAGAAACTAAATTTGTGGTATAAATAGAATTGAATAATTTTTTAATATATATAAAGGTACTAATATATAAAAATTTAATATTAATTTTTTGGAAAACAATTCTCAATTTTTTGTAAAGTCATTTTATACATCAAAAATACATTTTCTTAAAAAACATTATAGCTCTTTGTGAGAGATTAATACAATAAACTTATATAAAATTTAGAACTTTTATTTGGAAAAAATGACATCATTTATAAATTATAATTCCAAAATTATCCTAAGTTTAAATTTTGATATTTTTATAAAATATTGGATTTTTCAAGGAATAGTTAAAATACTCATTTTATGGAAAAGGGTGTTTTCTTTTATATTATTTGAAATGTAGAATTATTTTTTAATTATTTTATTAAAATTTAATGAAATACTTATTATTTAAAACAATAAAATTCATATTTTTTAAATTATTTTATACTTGAATTTAGTATACACATATTTTTTTATTTAAAAGTAATTTCTTTGAAAAAAATTCATCAGTTGTTTCTAATTTAATTTTAAATTATATTATTACACTTATGTAGATTTAATTTTTAAAAATGGATTAATATTTTTAATTTATTGGTAAAAATTTATTAAATATTTCCCTTTTAATTTTGGACATTATTAATCACAACATTGGTTATTTTTGTTACCATGTTATGGTTAAATTGGGTAATTAAGGGGTAAAAATAATACGATATGGAATATAAACTGAACATAAAACTTGTGTTAATCTTATTGAATGAGTTAATTTTATTGAATGAGTTAATTTCATACATAATCATTTTATATTTTGTTATATTGCCTTTTCCATTTTTATATTATTCAAACCATTATAATATTTTATATAAAGAAAATTAAAAAATTCCACCCTTTTATTTTTATTTTCTATAGCATTTTTAATAGGGAAATAAAAAAGGATATGTTTAGATGTAAATATTATTTATATATATAAATGATTTATATTCATCTTGATAATTTATTTTTAATTTTTAGAGAATAAAATGTTAATAAAACACCGATGCAGTAATTATTCAATTAATGTCAAAATGAATTAATTGATAATAAAAATATTTGAAGTAGAATAATTTGAAATAATTAATGTGACTAACTAATTTTATACATATAATAAAATTTAATAATGTTTTAAAATATATTATTCCAATTTAATTAGTTTTTTTGATGTTATAAAAGTCTAAGTATGTTAATAGTTTTAAAATTGGGATTTATGATATTTTATGTAAATAATATATTATTAAATGATATTAAATTACTAAAAAACTTTATCTGACCAAGTTATTATTATGTAGTTTAAAATGTAATCCATGTACTATTTTGGGCATTTTTTTTATTTATAGTAACTATCATGACACTCAAATAGTAAAAATCATTGGTGTCATAGTAATTGTGAAAATGGTTAAAATGAGGTAGAAACTGAATGATATGGGTAAAAAAATGATCTGAACCTGTCAAAAGAGTATTGGGTGAGATAATTTAAATACATAATAATCAATTTTAATCTTATCAATTTGGATCCATTTGGATATCAAAATTAATTTATATTAAATTAATATTTAAAAAAAAACCAGGAGTGCTTCTCTCCTCTCTTATAAAAGGGAACCACTTATTCTAAATTCTTCACATATAAAAAGATTTTTTTTCATTAAATACATTAATGAAAATCCTAAAAAATACCAAAAATGTTCTAGATGTATTAATTTTTTCTTCATAATACTAAGTCTCTAGGTCTTAAGATATTAAACAAATGATATTTTCCAAATAAGAGGTAAAGTTGTTAACCGCATGTTTTTATTTTATTTCTTATTAAACCTCTTTGAAAAATTATTAAAACATGATAATATAATAAAAAATTAGTATAAATATACTGATATGTTTTTATGTCAACGACATATCCTATATTTATCTTCTCTTCTATCATATGGAAAATGAAACCATCATTCTTGTGTATGACAGACAACCTCCTCACAGACCGATGTAATTTGTTTTCCATCACTACGTCTCACAGATAGTTTTAATGATTTTTTTAATATTATATATAATATAAATTAACTTTTTATCATTCTTAAATGATAATATATCATTTAATCTCATACAATTATATTCATATAAAAATGATAACTTCATTCGGGTGTATGTGTGGAAAACAACCTCCGCAAAGTGATGTGATTCATTTTTCTTCACTACATCACATGGATGATATATATAAGTATATTTAAGAATAAATAAGATATTTCAGGTATTTTTATCATTATTTTATGATAAAATAATACTTATTTTTTTCTATAATGACCATTGAAAGATGAAAACGGTACTCATGCGTACATACAACTTACTATCTTCATTGTGGCCAAAAAAGTCATTTTTTTATAACCATACTAAGGGTTGGATTTAAAAGTATAATTTATTTATAAAAATTATAATTATTTAATGATTATTATTATAAATATTATGAAATAATTGGCCCTTTTAAAATGAACAACATACTAATGTTTTTTTGAAAATATAGATCGAATGTCCCCAAATCACCTGAAATGGACATAACTGACTAAGTATTTAAATATGTAATTAAAATAAATAAAATAAAATATTTAATAATTATCCACTAATATTCGAATTTTTTTTATGAAATGAAATAATTTTTATATGCTTACTATATAGGTGATAAATTGCATACATAGAAAATCTGGACTTGAGGTAAGGGGTTTAATATTAATTTCCTTCCACTGAGGCATATTGTAATATTATGATACTAATTTATTTTATGATGTGTATATAATGAACATTTAAATTTTTTATCATGAATAATTAATACTTACTTTTATTTTATATTTCAATTTCAATTACTTCAAAAAATGGCATTTTACATAAAATTTACCAATTGGTTAAAGGATTCTTAACTTAAATTCTATTCGTTAGGTTACAACTCATATTCAATGATATTATTATTCCAATATTAAGTTTAAATCGATCTATAAATAGTTTTATAATATATTTAAACCTATTTTTTATGGTTTTTTTATTTTTAAATATTAATATCTCCATTAATTATGTCTCAATTCAATGATACAAACTTTATAAGTTCAGTTCATCTAAAATTTTCTTTATTTGGGACATACATTGATGATATGAAGATATCCTATCTTATGGGGTGAATATACTACAACTTTGATAATTTATATCATGAATAACCTTATTTTCATGATATTTAATGTTTTATTTGATGTTATTAATTCATGGGGATTATGTATAAAGAGTTACCAATATGGATAAGGCTTTATGTTACAATCTTCTTCTTTATGAGATTGGATATATTCAATATTATTTTTTGGTGAGATAAAATTCAATTATTTTATTAAACCAAATATCATTTATTCAACTATAGTTTTTAATATGGTTTACATGTTTACTTTCCATTTACTTCCATATTTATTAAATAATCATCAATAAATTCACTTATAAGTGATACTGATCTAGTATCTTCCTTTACACCGAGAATGAGTCTATTTTTTATCCATGTTTTCTGAAATGTTTTAAAATGTTTTTTTGACATAAATTCTTTCTTAAAAATATTTTACATTTTATTTAAACTTCATATAAAGGGTTTTAAAAATTAATTTTCGCATTGCTTCTAAATAGTTTACATTACTCCCCATTTTAAAAAACTAATTAAAAATAATGTTTAATTTTAATGATTATAACATCAATAAATTTCACCACTATTATAAACATTTTTTACATCTTGATTTTTATTTTAGAAAATTATTTTTATAGAAAGTGGTCTTCAAATTGTTTTATCGATTGTTAGTTTTTAAAATATATTTTCCTAGTGAAATGGTTATTTTTTTCAAGATTTATTTTAACGATATTTGAATTGTATTTCTATTGATCAACATCAACCACAATTTGATGTTACATATGATCCACTAGAGATATTTTTTATATATAAAATCCTCATTATTTTTCTAGATGTATTATGATTATTTTAAGATATTTTAATGGAACCCATTCTTTTCAAATAGGTTTGTCAAGTTACGAAAGGAATAATGGATGTTTCTATGAGTTTTATGATAAAATAAAAGATGTATATATGTTATTTATGGTATGGTTATGGGGAATTTTTTATGAATACTGGTTTTTCTATTATAAACCAAGTTTGTGTTAGCCCATTATTGTTATCCAATTCATTGGGTAAATGAGAGGAGTTAACTAATTACGTTTATCTTATGATATTATGAGAATATACTATGATGAGTATTCCAATTATAACTATGATGATCATTACAAGTTTAACTATGATAGTTACTCCATATGTGATCGTAAATGTTAATATATATGCAATAGTGATATGAAAATGAATCCCCAAGGTACATATATGATTTATCTATTATTTAATGGTATTTTAATGAAATATTATTATTTTATAAGGTAAGATAATGATTATATGATTAAAGAAAATTATTTTCGACTTATTATAAGTGAAAATATATGGGTTTTGAATTATTACATTGATAAAGATTGAAATCACATGGCTCAAGATTATTGATTCCAATGACCCATTCCTTTGTTAAATCTTTATTTTATGTAACATGATTGATGATCCATGTATTTATGGGTATGAATTCCATCTTGTTTTGGAAATTCACAATGATTAGGTCATCCCACCTTCATGGTAATCCAATCATCACTTATGATATTAAATTATTAATGCTTATATTTACACATACCCAATATTTTATGCCAATCTTCTTATATTTACAATTTCCTAAGGTTATAATGAATGATGTGAAATTATTTTTCTATTGAATTGTTTCATATAAGAGGAATTTTTTGGGAGATGTTGAAGACAAAATATAGAATATAAAAATATTGTCATAGTGGAAAATTTACCCTCTTGAAGTCATCAGTTTTATTTATGCATGTTTTTTTCTAATTTCCTAAAACTCTAAACATAAAAGTTCTTTATTTTTGTAAGTTATAAAATATTTATTTTAGATGTTGTGAGGTTTGGATAGAAAAATTGTGTCACATTAATAAAATTCAAATCTAGAAAGGAAACATTTTTATTTTTAACTATAGATCTTAGAGTTTTATTTTTGGGTCATTGAACATGGTGTAGCCCATTTTTCACCAAAATCAACTAATTTTTTTTAAAGCTACAATAAACCACTAACACTTATCAAACCAAATTTTAAACTATAATAATGCTCAAAACTCTACTTAATGCATATCATAATTTAAAATAACATATCCACTTAAAATAAGGATGTCATAAATAATGGATGAAATATAATAAGGAAGAAAAACTATGTATTTTTAATATGAAATTTTAGTTGAAAAAACCTAAAAATGCACTATTTATAGGAATTTTAAATAAAAAATGTAATTTAATATATCTTTTTGTACATGTGAGAAAGTGAGAAGATCGAGGAAAAAGAAAAATGAAAAAAATGAGTTGAAATTGTAACATATTAGTACTGTGATTATATCAATAGAACATACACTCTCATGGAAGAAGAAGATGTTCGAACCACTGTATTATATTGATAGGAATAATTGAATTGGATTTAGTAGAACTAGTGTTTAAGAGATAATACCTACTGGGTTATGGTGATAAAGAAAGAATATATTGAGTGTACCAACCCATACTATTTCTTAGTTACAATATAGTAAGAATAATGAAGAATGTGGTGTGACTAATGTTATGGTTCATTGATCAATGATATATTTTAATACCTGAGATTTCAGTGTTGAGAAATTAGTGTTATAATCATATGAAAGAATTCAAAATATCGTGAAATTGAGTAGATGATAAAAGATGAGTTTTATGTGATGTTTTTAAACCATATTCATACAGTCAAAGACACCATGTTCTTGTAGAAGGATATCATATTTTTTTGATATTATGAAATCATAGACTAAATTTAGTGATCTAATTTAAGTGGATATTTAAATAGAAGAATAGTTTTTTGTGATTCTGATGTGAAAGTAAGTTCTAGGATGATTATCAAGTTCACATGAATAATATAGAGAACATTCAAAAACTATGTAATTTAGTGATTGTAGATTAGGATAAATATATACTAAAATACACTAGTATTTATAAAAATATTGATATTGAAATATATATATTGAGACAGTGACCAGCTACAATACATTATTGGCTCACATTGATATAATTTTTTTTAAAAACAAACATTTCATCTTCACATATTTTTGTACATTTCATATTGGTTTATACCATGTTAAACATCAAAAGTAACCTCTTACATTAACCAAAGTCATAGTTTTAATGCCAATGGGATTTAGAGGACTAATTGTAAGAATTATATTTTTGAAAAAAAATTTGACAACACATTATTCATCACCTCTCAAGTGTGTCTTTATTATCCTAATGAAATTTTAAAATTTCAAGAAGAGAAACCATCTCCCATTGAATTATTACTTAACCACTATAATTTCTTATACCCTCTTGTGATTAATAGGTTCTTCTAGGGTAATTTGAGGCCTGATCAGGGTAAAATTATATTATCTAGGTCATAGTTGTTACAAAATAGTATCATATCCCACATTAAGGGATTTTGGATAATGGAAATGAAAGTATCCATGAACTAAGATCTTTAAGAATTAGGATATGACCCATAAATTTGTACGAATAACATAATTATGGTCAATTATTGTGTATATTTGGGTATTCAGAGAATAAACATTCAATTATTTTTTTTAGTCCATCATTTTAACATAAATTTCCTAAATCATATTGGTTATTGATATGTAGGAATGAGTATGATTACATTTCATCTCAACTCTATACTATACCTGATTAAATTGTAGATATGATAAATTATATATTTATATTAACAAAAACCTTAGTAATAAAAAAATATAATTTTTTATATATTTATTGTTAATAATTATGTAAATATGAACCAATAACTGAATCCTTAATTTTCAAAATATATTTTTTACATTCATAACCTTGTTTGTAGTTTTTTACATATTGTTTCCAAATTATGTTATATTTATAATGATGACTAATATTATTCATGATTATGAAAAAATATATATGGAAGGTGTTTCGAAAGTAATATTTTTCAAATAAAGAGTGGAATAGATAGTAGAAAAATGAGTTAAACATAATATTTTTAACATTGTTTTGAATTTTATAGTTATTAACAAAGTGGTGGAAATGTTGTTTTCCATTAATTGTATTATATAGTACACCACCTAGATGATCACTACATTATATGGAATAATGGGTTGGAAATAATATTTTTCTAGCCAAACCAATAGTTGATCCTCAGGTTATAGCGGGGTATTCTTCTTTTCTTTAAGATTCAAATGAAGTGTTTCTTTGAAAAGAATCAATAGATTCAGATACCATGAAAGATTTTAATTTTTTATTTCCTAGAATATTATGTTGGAAGAATCTTTATAAAAATAACATACGTGGATCACTTTTTTCCATCATATCATTGTGATTACATACACCCCATAATGAAAATTAGTTAGGATACCCACCTTTCATACTGAAAGGGAGATCTCTCTGATGATTTGATAATATGGTCAATGTGATGAAAAATAGTATTCCCACAAGGAATAATTTTTATTAGTCAGTGTTAATGAATTTTAAACCAATACCCTATGTTGAGATATGGTAAAATAATTTATAAATCTAAAATGGGCATTAATGAGTATTAAAGAGCATGATTCCATGTAATTGACCTTTTAAACTTTTATTTATAATTTAATTGAGATTTGGAGTATATATAGAGGTTATTTTAGATGGTATTTTATGTGACATTTAACATGTAGTTTTATCAACCTATGTATATTTTCTATAGAGGCATAGAATTTTTTACTTACTATGTTGGGATTTGAGGTAGGTATAGGTGCCTGTATCTCTATATAAGGACATTGTTTCAGAGATTCTTCCTCTAGTAGATATATGAAATGAACAAAAGTGGTGAGAAGTGGTTCATATCACCAAGGGAGTTAAAGATGTGGTGTATGTTCATTTCCTAGTTTAGGAATGGCTTTGATTAGGTTCAACCAATGTGGGTGAATAGGGTGCATCAAGCCAAATAAAATCTCTAATACAAAATAATTTCATTCTTGTTGATCATGTGGTTATATTCATATATTCTTATTATGTAGAAAATATGAAAGAATCTAATAGTGAACTCCAACATCCTTGTAATTTCATGAATAATCAGTAACTCAATATAGCAGTGATAGTTATCCACCATATTGGATATCAAGTTGTGGAGTTTATTAGGGAGGTTGGGGTCATTAATCTACCATATAGTCTTCCATACATAAACTTTCACCTTATATTTAATTAGATGGTTTATGTGGGATATATATTATACAACAGTCTACTACTATGAAAGATGTGTGTCCTTATATAGTTATTAGTACAATGAAAATATCCTTTAATTAAAAAATTTTCCTTATTTGAGACATTTGATTCAAATTAACTTTTTTTGAGTAACTCATTTCAATTTTGCAAAAAAATTAGAGTTATTACCTTCATAAATGACTCTTGAGATGCCCTAAGAAATCTGACAAAAAACCATTATGTTTTCATGAAATGATATAGTAATGGATATATATGGACATCATTTAGATATTATGGTTCTCAATATAATCTATTTATATATTATTCTTATACGAGATTAGATGACTTAATTCAGAGCATGCTTTGATTGTTATGATAAGAGAGTTTCATTATCATCCCTAGTAGGTGTCTAGGATATACTCTAGGTAGAGTGGGAGATTCATGTATTCAAGAAAGGCATGATCTAAGAATTGTGGGGGTGATTACTGCTGAGAAGGTTATAATTTTTCTTAGTGAAATAGAATATTAAATGTAGTATTATTTAACTTCAATAATATATCATTACCAAAACATGTTACACGATATGTTTAGAACAACCTATCGAGAGATAAGTGATGTTCACTATTAATCTTATCTATAGGAACAAACCTAGTATAATTCCCCTATATTACATGGATATAACTAAATTGAGGAAAATGAAGATATAATTTAACCAATGAGAGTGAATAGAGAACTTCATTCAAAAAAGTATCTCTATTTCACAACTATGTAATTACTATCAATCATGAGGTCATCTTTATATATTATTATGATGAATTATATTTGAAATAATCAGATACTTACCACATAAATCCTAGTAAACAAAGGCCTAATCAATAATTTTTTTACCGGTGTCAATTATCCATTATCTAAATAATTATATGTTGGATGTCATTATGTATGTTTGAGTAAGTTATATATTATAGTATATTATATGTAGGAATTTTCACCTTAATATTACTAGGAAGGTTTATAAATTCTATATATTATACAATATTCCCTAATAAGAATTAGGTTTGGCCTTATACAGTTAGAGGTACTACTCCGATATCCTCTATTTTAGTTTTTGATTTATTTGATATATGTGATTTTTATTTCATTATTTGGAAACAACTAATTTACCTTTGGGGTATGAAAGTATATCTATCACCTACCTATATGGCTCTAGACACACTATGAAATAAGAGGATATAGCCAACCAAGATATGTTCATCATATTATTTGTTAATGGTTTCATATCAAAATATTTTAGATATTATGAATCTCAATACGATCAACTTGAATATTATTCTTATAAAGGATTGGCTGACTTAGTTTCAAGAATGAATTGATTATTATGATAAGATGGTATCATTATCATCTTCATCCAATGATTAGGAAATAATATAGATATATCATGAGTTTTAAAATGTTGATAATGTTGCAATCATGGATAATTGGGGATGGTCACTATATGAGATTTTATAAGTTTTCTTAGAGAAGTGGAAGATACAGGGTAATATGATTTACCTCTAGTAATAGATGGTTAAGCAGATATGTTCTAATAATTTTTCAATACTACCTATAGAGTATTATTTAGAGTTCCCCATTGATCTTATTCATAAGAAAAATCCTATTTGAATTACCATACATTATATGGATATAAATAAAATGAATGAATTGAAATTGACAACTCAAGAAGATTGAGGCTATAAGATTTATTAGTCCAAGAAATTATTTCTATGTTGGTTTGGTTCTTTTTTAAAAAAAGTGAAAGAAAAAACTATGAGTAAGTGTAGGCTAAAATAATCCCAAAAAAATAATAATTAAGAACCACTACTTATTATACCATATTAATGTCATATTTTTTTTAACATAATGAGGAAATTCAATATTTTGAAATTAACCAAAGTTATAGATATGATTATCTTTATTTCAAGAAGTAAGATATTCCAGATACAACTATATGAATTTGTTATGATCAATTTAAATACCTAGTGATTAATTTTGATTGACTAATGATCCATTTATATTTATGGCCTTAATTAATAAGATACTTTAACCCTTATTATATTCATTTATTATTATTTTTTGTGTATAATATCCTTGACAAATCTAAATCTTAAGATAAGTGTGCCAAATATATTCTCATTATATTATAGACATTAAAAGATAAAAAGTTGTACATTTTTTTTTCCAAATGACGATTCTTGAAATTGTGATAATGGTTTATCAAGCATTTTATATGATAAATTAGTATTTATATAGACCCTCAAATGTTGAATCCATCATGTCTTGGAAATTTTCTCTTAATATAATTGATATCAATAGATTTATTTGACACATTGGGTATTATGAAAACTATAACCCTGAAATTTCAAGGATAGATATTCCTTTTAATACTTTAAAAATGAATGGAGATAAATTCCTATAGTCAGAATTAAGTGAATAAATTTTTTGAAATTCAATAGGATGTTAATATCTTTGTTTTATTATCTTACCTTAACGAGATGAGGAGATTGAGGTGTAATTTGATTTAATTTTAATTTAACACTTATAAAATTATTATAAAGGATCATTAGGTAATCTAGACCTGATGCACACTGATATTTGGGGGCCTCCACCAGTACATTCCCTTAGAGGGTCACAATACTATGTGACATTCATCAACGACTCAACACAGAAGGTATGAGTTTACTTTATGAAAAGTAAATATTATGTGTTTAAAATGTTTCAAAAGTGGAAGGTTATGGTGGAGAATGAGTTAGGAGTAAAGATCAAATGCTTGAGGTTTAACAATGGTGGATAATTCGACAGTCAGAAGTTCAGAGAATTCTGTTCTGATAATGGAATTTAATGGGAGAATAATATTCCAGGTACACCATAACAGAATGGTGTGGCAAATAGGATGTATAGGATGTTGAATGAACGTTCTAGGAGTATGAAGACACACTCAAGGTTTCCCAGGACTTTCTAGTCTGATGCAGTGAACATGAAAACATATCTCATAAATAGGAGTTCATCTGTACCAATGAGAGAATGTCTACCCAAGGAACTTTGGTCTGGTAAGGAGGTAAGACACTCACATTATTGTGGTGTTATATATATAGAGAGGTTTTAATGGTGTTTATATATAGAATAAACTTAAAATACATATTATCATCCAAATAATTAAATATCATCCAATATTGTAGGGTATAATATGATTTGACATTCGATTTTGACATATGATATTCTGCTAGTAAATGAAATATTGATCCCTATTCCCTTAGCTAGAATGTTCACCAAAAAATGATGAATGAGGATAAGGATTATTGATGAATGATTTAACTTATTATTGATCTCCATATCAGTTTGATAGAGGACCCGAGGTTGGTACATCTATAATACATAGACATTTCATTCTCAGATATTGGATTTAGTGAATGAATACTCATGTATTAATCCATAATGTAGGAGTATCTAAAAGTAACTAAATTTTAAAAAGATATTGAAAGGATTATTAATTGATTATTATTCATTTTTTTACATTTATAGGAAGATCATGACTTCCATAGGTTTTAAAGATGAGGTGATAAAGGAATACTCTTCATTTTTTAGGAAAGACCACCCTTGGATCATGAGTATGGTATGCGATATATGTTTCCATTCTTGGTGGCTTGACGTGATGAAATTCATTACAAGATTTGGAAAATAATTCTATACCTGTCAACAAGTAATGTAATAATGTTAAAAGATTTCAAATATTCTTGAATCACTTGAAAAATTCACGTGGAAGTATGATGACATCATGAAAGACATCATGACTAGTTTTTTAAGGACAACTAAAGGGAAATATTTTCATTTTGTATTAAATTACTATCTAACTAGTACACATTTTGTATTCCATTTTAAAGAATAATCATTGGTCGATTAACTCAAAAAATTGAATTTCAAAGAGAAATATAAGCTTCATAGTTCATTATCAAGTATCTTCTATGACATGAATTTAAGGATAATGTAGCAATTTTAGAAAGGACTTTAGTGAGAATTGGGATCATGGGTGAATTTATTACCACCATTAATCCTTATGCTAATATCCACGTTGAATAGAAAATTTGAATAATGAAATACATACTTCAATCATGGATTCTTAATTATGGTAAATCCTGGGAGGACTCTCTGTATATAGTCAAACTATCTTACCACAACAACTATTAATCATATATCTAGATTACCCAATAATAGTAATTATATGGGAGACTATTATACAATCATATTTTTTATAAAGGTATGATAATATTCTATAACTGGTATATTCTTTTCTAGAAGACCACATAATAGGTGAATTTGATTTAAAATGACTTGATACTACATAGATGTTGAAGAAGTTTTATTCTTAACATTAGAGGTACTAAGGGAATTTAATATCATTGATCAAGTGTTTCATTCTGTTTAACCAATTCCGGGTAACTGATATATAGAAATATAAGGTAAACTATTGTAAAAATACCTCAAGCATGTTTAAATCCTTTGATGTGATATATAAGTTACTTATTATGTATTCATGCTTATAAAATATAGTTCAATGAAAAACGTGATTCTAGTTTTTTAATTTAGGAGGTATATAAATGAACCCATATACAAAATATGATACATTTCCACTCATAAATAATTTCATGCATCATAACTAGAGAATTAATTTTATATCATTGATGAGAGTAAAAATGTGTTTTTATGATCAGTGATTTCTTTAGTGTGGGTCATATGGTAGAATGTAAACCTCTATGATGATACTCTAGAGTGGGAATCTAATATAAAGAGATAATTGTTGGGATTGTTTCTTCATGATGTCAATCAAGGTTTCTTATGTATGTGATGCTAGATGATTATGAGGTTTTAAAAGTATCGACATGAATATGTGAGTATTATCCTGAAATTGGTACCTTGATTCATTTCATGATGTATTTTATAGGTTTTGGGATGCTTTAATGAGTTTTAGGGGGGAGTGGTTCAGATACTATTTTGATAAAATGAGCTTTAGGGGGTGAGTGTTCTGCATAGTAGTAAAACTCCCAAATGATGTCTGAAAAATGACCAATATTATTAAAATTATATTTTGAAATTACCATTTTATATCCATTATCTATCTTAAATTTTAGATCCTCTTATACTATCCTTTATCTCCAATAAATTCATCATTTCTATTTGATTCAATCACGTCAAATTTGCCACACATGATCTAGTTTGTTGAGGTAAGGGTATGACCTTCTTCTATCATTCTTCTTGTTTATTTCTCCTGATAATAGAAACAAAAATAACATTTTCCTAGAAATTATTCCACTAAAATTATATCCAATATATAAATATTATCTATTTCAAGATGATGTGGGTGATTTACCAAGAAGAATCAAAGGTAACACCATTATTTTTCTTATTGATTTTGAATTTTATAAATTATAGAAATATTAATCCCTTTATATTTAATGTTTAGACTTTTCATATTTTTATGGAATATTACATTTTATAAATCCCTAAAGAAGAAAATATATCTATTTCTATAATCATACACATATTACCTCTCATATTTCAAAAATTATATTTTTACCTCGCAATATGGCCATGTTCATTTAGTTAATAAAAATGTTGTTAAAATAAAAAAATCATAATATTAAAATTATAAAAGAATAAAGTCTTTTTTTATTTTTATATAAAATTTATATATGTTTCAAGAATTGATTGAGATTTTTTTGTTTTTTATTTTCATGCAAATTAAATTTATATTGAATAATAATTATGATGTTAAATATCTTCCCATAATAGTTTAAGATGGGGAATTTTCAACATGTTAAATGCATTTTCTATAAACGGTTTGGACAAAATGCCTAAATGTATTGTTTCATTGAGTTATTGTATAACTTATAAACACTAAATAATAGCTAGTAAATATATTATAATGGCTATTTTTTCTTTATATATTTTAAAGAAGGTATAAAATTACATGGAAATGATGATGGGTTGGACTCAAAGTGCTCTAAATCTGTATACTCGTTCACAATACTCTATTGGATGGGTTGGAGACCTATGTTCTTATACCCTTTTCCCTATCCAAGTATATATACTTATGCCTCATAAAAATATTATTAGGATTATAAAATATCATTGATAGTGGGTGAATTAGTGTATTTATTATTTTTTCAAATTAATTTTCCATTAATAAACTTGAACCTTTCTACCTGTTAGGATAAATTGATATTGTACATTTAAATCAAAAAATTCACACCACATTATAGATAGGGAGTAAATAAATAACATAAATGATATTTTTAAAATTATTACAATCAGTTTGGGTAACAAAATCTTTACTGTGTTCATGTCGAATTCCAAAGACATGAACTTAAATTGATATCATGAAATGAATTCATGCATAAAATGTATCATCATTAAACTATGAGGCTATCTTCAAACATCATTATAGTCTCTAAATAGATTCATTTTACCATATACCTCCATTTTAAAATATAAATATCAACCTTTATTATTAATAAAAGGTATTTATAAATTATTAATGAATAAAAAATTAATCTAAAATGTGTAAGTTCTACCTAGATGAGATAACCTATTAATTCATAAAACATACGATTGATTAATATCATTGGGGGGGGGGGGGGAATAGAAAAGTTCCTCTCACAAAGGGTAGCCATATATTATATAAATCAGTAGATGCTAATATAATAAATCCATAAAATCTATTATTTATTAGAACATAAAATTTAAATGATGTAAATAAATAGAACCTAGAATGATTTTTGTTTCAATGATTTATTTTGGGAGAATAGAGTATCATACTTGTAAAAATCTGCATGAATATTTAAATAGTTTTATATAGGACTCTTTGAATAAATATGGATGAAATTCATTACTATGATGTTTCATAATAATATTTTAATGTAAAAACTATTTGTAATATTCATCTTCATCCTTTATAAAATAAGTTACTTTTTTAATTAATATGTTTAACATTCAAACTTCTCAAATTCATCCTCAAATTATATAAAACCTATTATGATAACATTTGGAGAGGGATTAAATTGGTTTTAATAAGTTATCATGTTATACAACAATACCACACATGATATAACATTACATAGTCTATTGAATTATTTATTGATTCGCATATGGTTTTCCCATGATGATGTATATGACATCACATAATAGTGGTTCATTTAGTTAACAAACACATAACCTACTATTTTTAATAAATCCATAGAGAATTTATAAATTTTCAACATAAATAACATCATATGAAAAAAATGTGATTATATATCCAAAAGTCCTTTTGTAAATTACTAAAACTCCTTTTTGGGAATTATATCCAATGTTTTCACTATATGTTACATCATTTGAAATAAATTTGGAAAGTCTATCCATTATATCTTCTAGATATCCTCCAAAACATGTTTAGGGTGTCTTATAAATTTTAATAAACTTGATCCTTATTTTAAAAACATATAAGTGTGACTCTATGGGCAATTATATAATTAATAATTATTATAAAGTCCAAAATCCTCATTTGTAAGAAAAAATATACTATAGAAATGATACAATTTTACAAAAACTATAAATGGATTTTTCATAATCTCTATAAAACACATGTATATCTATACAATTTTCAATAAAACATTTTATATAAAAGTATAAACAATCATATAATCCTATCTTCCATGACATCAATTGAGAATTAGACATGATATATGTTAATAATATAAACCATACTTGTAAATTATTGGTTTTGAAAGAATATACTGAAAAATTCAATGAAAAAATCATATTTTATTCATATAAGAAGATGAGATCACTACATTCCCCTCATCTTGGTATATAAACACATCACATGTATATTATCTTGGTATAGACATATAGTTCATCAGAATATCTCAATCGAGGGTAAAGAATTCATACTATTTATACAAGAGAAAAAAACCCATCTTTGTTATTTATTAATATATGACATGATTAAGAATACACCCAACCATTTCATGATTACCTAACAATAATGTATTTTATATTACAGGTATTAAAGTATGAATGTTCTCATAATATATATCATTCCATACTTAGGTATATAGATTCAATATGAATCACGCACCCCTATCATACAAAATAAATAGTTCACGACTCTACACGTGGTACACTTAGAACGCCCTCAAGTCTAAAATCATATATTTTTTCTTTATAATCATATTTTTTATATTTATATGAAATACTACCCACACTAACCATAATATTTAAAAACAAACTATAATACACCATGATGAACATCAACTAGGGATAACCCAAAGTTATACTTTTACATGTCATTTATCATTTAATGAATGATAAAATTGAATCTTTCTTACTTATAAGAAGATATATTTTGTATTCTCACAACATATTTTAGAATACATTATAAAATAAGGAAAAATCTCATGCCTAATCACTACCTATATGGTAGACCACTTGAGAGGCCTTATATTTTCTACACATTTCTAGGTTTTTTATCTAATTATATTTATATGAAATTTATTTTATGTATCGATGTGTCCATCCTATAAAACCCACCCTAAAATCCATTATAATGTAAAATCAATGAATAAAATTTGTTTTAATAAGGTTAATTCTTATGAATAATATTTAATATGTTGAACTTCTTGGAAATTGTATTCAAATTCGTTTACATCACACCATATAATGTTACAAATTTAATAACATATGTTATATATATACATCCTTATAAGTTTATCATCATTATTAGACTTGGAAATTTTCGACCAAGAATTTATTTATGATAATTTGTAACTAATGCAACTCTTTACATTATTATTTTCCACACATTATAAACTCTTTTCAGATATATAGTGAATTTAATTTTTTTTCTATGTTAATTGTTTATTGATTAAATTTTAATATTTTCTAAGTCAAGACATACTTAGACTAGATTTATAGAAACTATATTATCACATTAATATCATGATGTGATATAAAAAAACATTTTTGATATAAAATAACATTTATTTACTTTAGTAGGAACACTTAACAAATAAAAAATATTATCCATATCATATATGTTATTAATTGTTTTTTAGCATTATTATGAATAAGAAGTCTTTATTATTTACGACATTCAATTTAATGTCTTTTTATCTCTTTATCCCATGTGTTAAAAAATATCATAGATAAAATATTTTATCCTAGCTGAAACTCCATTCATATTTTTATTGTTTTCATTATTTTTAAAGGGTTTATTAAATCCTAAACAGTCTTTATAATCTAGTTTATTCATAACAAATTTTTTTAACAAATAGAATCTCTTATCACATATGAAAAATGAGATAAAAATACAAATCCTTTATATAGATCTATCAGATATTTTGATATTCCTTTTTATTCATGTCATGCTTTTTCGTCCCATTTATTTGTCATTTAAATTAAAACTATGTGATATATATATATATCATTTTCATGATTTCTAATTCTTTTATTTTTCTAACAGTGTAAAAAAATATTTGGAACCTTATAAACTTTAAAATATAATAATTGATTCCATGTACCCAATACGTAATGTAGATATTCCACAGAATTTAATAAACCTATTTAGCTATTTTAAACAATTAAATCCTATAATACTTTATAATTGCTTCCAAAAACCTCATTTAGGTTTCAATGAATTTGTGTGACCACTTGCAAAAATATTTTTAGATGATCTAATGAAATTTTCTTCTATTAATTTTAAATTTTACATAGCTATAATGTAAATAAACACTAGAACCTAAAAATCACATGACCATTTCATCAATCCTCAATTGTTTTAGAAAATGGTGTAAAATTTTATCTAACCTATTCTCATTATCATTACATTTCCAATAATGATTAAAATATGAAATCTGTAGCCAAAATTAGCCTTAATATAATATTTTAGACTCACCATGCATAATATTACTCAATCTTGTTGGATACATGAGTAAAAATCGGTGTACCTTTGTTCCTCATGCATCTAAATCCATTTAAACATTAATTTAAGTCATTTATTATTCCCATAAGAATATAGGTATATTATATGAAAAAATTAAGTATTTGGTTATTAAAGAAGTAATTTCCCTAACACATATAATTTAATCTATTCTTAAGTATGATTCTGATGTTTCTAAACCATCGTATAAAGATACCTCTATTAGATTTTTTTCAATTATCAATATAAAATTCACATTTAATTACAATGACAACATTATATCTACAATTAATGCTTTTATTATATTTATAAATTTTATTAAATTCATTTAATATAGATTTTAGTTAAATGTTATCCCACTGAAATTATGACATCTATATCATATATATTATCAGTTCAATATATATATATATGTCCCTAACCCATTAGTATTATTTATCATTCCTCTAATAATATCACTATTTAGGTTTTTAATCATGATAATCCAATAATATACGACTCATGGATGGTGGACCAGACAACTATTAATGAAATCCATCATATCGATAAACTCAGCATGGTTCCTTAGGTATCCTTCCTTTGGGGTTTTGAAAATGTGTAACCCAATAAAATAAAAAAACGAGTTAGTGAACTCTTAGAGTCATATTATTACTTTATTTAATTACACAAGATAATATATAGGCAACTTTTTTGGTAGAACTAAAAATGTTGAAAGATTTAGTACTTGAAAAGTTCCTTCTTTGGAAGGAATTCAATAGTAACTATTTTATATTCAATTTAATCTCACAATAATTTCTTGTGTTATTATATTTTTTATGCATTCATATAATGTTTTTTGGAGTCCTTACTCACTTTAAAAAATCAATATGTTTAAACTGTATTAATGTATGTCTCTTTACAAAACCCATGATTAAGATAAAGTCATAGTGAAAGTAAAAAACAATTTATCATAGCTAACATGCATCTTTATAAATGCATGTATGATAACATTAAATATGTTTGAAACTTTAAACTAAAACATTAATAATAATTAAAAATATAAAACTTATATTCAGGAGTAATAAAGAGAGGAAAAATTAAATTAAATTAATAATTCAAATATATTATAATGATATTGAAAACTATATACAATTTGGTTATAAATTATAAAAACATTGTAAATTAATATTAGATAAAAATGAAAAATTCACTTTTATATATTATAGAAATTTCATATTTCCATTTACATTTTTTAATATGATATCCTTAAAATTTTAAAAATATGAGACATTTTTGAATACTTATATAATTAAAAAAAAATAAAAACATCATTAATTATGAAAACATTTACATAAATAATTTTTTTAAAAAATATTAAAAATATTAAAATTTTATATTTCAATATTTTTATCTAATCAAAAATAAATATAAATATATTTATTTTTAACCTTAACTTTAACTATGTAAGTACACATTAAGGTATGGTAACATCTACAAAATGATTTTTGTATTATTTTGAAAAACTCTCTAGGCCTGCATCGGGGAATGTTTTTTTAATTTTAAGAAAACTATAATTGTCTTTAAATTTATACCTAAAATAGTTTTCCACTTTAAGAGTGTATGGAATTATTTTCCTTTTATATTCCATGCACCACAACTATTTTTATGCCATTTCAAGCCACAATCACAAACTAATAGTCGGAATTTCATCTATTCAATAGAGGGTTTCCTCTTCATTTCAAAGAATATATTTTTCATTGACATGTGATTATGTTAAATTGATTGTCTAGTTTGATTGTCTGATGGTCATCCTCTTGGTTGATCCATAACATAAAATTTTTATAATACCCTTGATCTTCGTTATTATGTTTTGAGGGTAAAAATGATTTTGAAAGTGTGCATAATTTGAATATTTGATCAAGTTGTCAATGTTTCTATGTTATATGATTTGTAATTAATTAAAATGTTCTAGTGAAGGTGAATTGGGAATAGTAAAATATTGAAAGATGATCAATAAGGGATACCTATATAATTGAAAGGGGGTTTTCTAGTTTGGGAACCATTACAAAATTAGTGGGGTCTACCCAAGTTCTTATGGCTAAACAATGGTTGTATAACAACTAGACATTTGGTGGGGACCACTAAAGGACTTGTGGCTTCCTAGGAGGATTTATTTAAAACTTACAGTGATGGATTTTTTTAATTTTGGTTTTTTCTCCACATGAAAACAACCATTTTTACATACCTATAATTCTTACGTAGCTGAAATCTATCCTTAAAGGGATCCCCATATCCTTTTATCATGCTCGATAAAACTCTCTTTATGATATTGTATAGTCTAGGTAGTTTTATTCAATGTTAAGGCTTCACAATCCCTTCATAACCTGAATTCCATTTTATTGTTAATTTATTATTATTTTTTATTGAAATTTGATTTCTTATATATGAATTTAATGAATCCATAGTGAAATATATTCTATTTCCGTGGTCCATATTTTATTGGTTATATAAGACATATGTGGTCAGTTTTTCAACGTCTGATTATTGTTTTGATATAGTTCCTTTATGTAATGATTTTCTTATGTATCCCATAATTTCTAATCATAATTCATGGTATATTTGGCCTATTTAAATTGGTATGTTTTACCAATTAATGTTTTATGTTTTTTTGTGGTAATCTACCTCGTTTTTAACAAGGTTTTTCTATGGTTCCAACATGGTCATTTTGGTATTCATTGGTAATTGGTTTTAAATAATTATAGATTATGATTTTATAAATATGAAGGGATACTACAATGTAGTTAAATTATGAGGGAGGTTTCATCAACAATTTTTCATTCATAGGTGGTTCTAAACCATAGAAAAAACCTTGGTTATTGCATTAATTTCATCTGGAATAGTTTTTATTATGTTAATAAAATAAAATTCTACTTATTTTGAAAGGATACAAAATAAATTTGTATAAAATCAAAAAAATATAATAATATATATTGTTTATGAAATAATAACTCTAATAAATTGAAAAATTACTTAAAAATAATCCTTTAATATTTAAATAATATTTTTATTTCTTGTGAGGTAAAATTATTTTTCTATGTGGTTTATAAAATGTTTATATGTTACTGAAGATGATAATATATTTAACATGTTTTTCATTTTTATATAAATACTATTTAATTATTTATTACTTCATGTATCATAATGTGTCATAAAGTTAATCTATTACTTAGTTCAATAAATTTTTGAGAATAATAATTTGTATTCATGGTGTTGATTAAAACTATTGTTATAAATATTTATACATACGTTTTAAATTTTTTATAGCATATAAAACCATTTTATATTTCTAAATTCTTATGAAATAATTATTATGTAACTATATTGATTCATAATTTAATACCATTTGGTTAAGGAATAAATATTGTAAAAATGTGGTGAATTGCCTATGACATTAATTTAATTCCCCATGAACCATTTTAGAATTGTGATGATTATTAAAATGACATATGTAGTGAAATAATTTGAAAGAAACGGGTAGTGTGACTGCATTTTAAATAGATCATCCATTCAAGATACATTAACTACTGATATTAAGGAAATAATTTCATCCCACTTCATCTTGAATGAGTGATAATCCATGATCTATACATAACCATGGTTAACAATTTTATTAAGGGAGAAATGAAAATTGGGTTGATATCAAATCGGGAAGAAATATGTGATAGCTAAAATTATATTGGTATTTATTGATTAGAATCAAAACTAAATCTATATACATTTAATTGGTATAATTAAAATTTCTCATTTTCCCTATGACCAAAAAAAAATCTTTATTTTTTTAAGAAAAATTTATTAATGAAATTATTTAACAAAAAATATTATTATTAGTGACATGTTTCACATTTTATTTCCAAATATATAGTGTTTTTAAAACACTTTTAAAAACATTGAAGCTATAATTTTTTCCCTTAAGTAAATTATAATAATGAAATGAAACATTGAAAGGATTTTTATGTTTAAATGGGTGTCCCATTTTAAGTACTTACACTACCTATACCTAATTTCATATAGTACATTTGGTATATATTAGTAATGTAAGATACCATACGTGGTATATTACATAATAATATTATAATTCATACCATTTAATTCCCATATTTGTGTTTAAAACTTATCTATAATTTTTCTAGTATACATTGTATTACCTCTCAATCATAACTCGTAGTTAGTATGGTGTCCCAATAGAGTAAAATGAACTAATCTAATTTCATATATTATTTCATTTTTGGATTGGTGTTTTACAACTATATATAGTACACATTTTGTATTAATGGATTACTCATTATTTATGTTAATATTATGTGTAACTTTGAATTATGACTTATTGATGTGGTAATTAATGTAGCATGTGAAATAATCTTTATATATTATTTTTTGGAACAAGGTATTTCCTTGTTTTGTTTGGCATGATTATTGGTATGCATTCGATTTTTCCAAGGTAATGGATAATAATTTTCACAATTATGGGTAATTTGGTTTATATATATATATTATTTTTATATAAACTTATAGTATATACTACTTCTTCTGAAGAATATTTTTGAGTGATAGATTGTAAGACTACCTTGTCATAGTGTGAAATGAGCTAACAAACCCTGAATTATTATACACATTAACTAATCCTTGGGATAACCAAAATGGTTTCATGAAATACAATTAATAATTTATATACATAGGATGGATTACTAGGGATGGAAATTATTTTCATAGATATAATCATATGTGTGGGGTCGTATGTGTACATGTGTGACTTTTTATAGGATGTAGTATTTCCTCCCATGGAGTTGGAACTGAATATCATCTAAAATTAAATGTGATTGGGTCAAATTAGGTTTCCTAGGTATGGATCATCTTTATATAGGTAGATATTAAATATAGTTAGTTTTGATCTATGATGTGTCACATTATCTACCTATACCATGATTTTATTGACAAATACCAATAGAACTACATTAATAAACTTATGTAAATGAGTATATTGAACTATATCACACATTTCATAAAATTTTGTATATGTTGGAATCCTGGGAGTTTACTTCTGAGTGTTTTACGGTTATAAAATGAATGTGAAATCTAGAGGAAAATCATCTTTATGGTAAATGTTTCATTTACAAACATGTAATCACATTTGTTCAGTTTAATTTTTATTTTTGTGCATGATCATTGTATGTACAAATTGATTTCCATGGGTTGTTGATCCGGAGACCTGATATTGTTTTTAGTACATAACAAAGTATATTAGGGACATAATTTTAGTTTGTTTTCATGTTTTAACTAGGATAAGAATTATTTTTATAAAATACTTATAATAAAAATAATAATAAAATTATTTCTTAATGGATATATCTCTCCCAAACTTCACTTTTGAACCCAAAATACTAGTCACCAACATTTTGGGATGACAGAGGGATCTCACTGTCATGTGACAACTAAATACAAATATAGTTTGGGATATTTAGGTCACATTTATTTTATTGTGGTATAGAAATACTTATGTCATTACTCAAATAGAAAAATTGGGATCATTGAGATTAAGAGTAGACTAGAGTGTGAATATTCTAAAAATAAAACATAACCCATAATGGGAATTAAGCAACTATTTATTGTGAAAAATGAAGTTCATAGGGATATCTAGGTGGTTTCATAGGAACCACTGATGTCGGTGATGTATAGTTTTTAGTATTGTAGAAGTAAAATACTTAGAGTCATTAAAGTGAATAGGGATCAACTTAGAGACACTCTAAGTGTTTTTTCAAGCATTATTATTTTTATAGGGAAATTTTCACATATTAATTTCAATTAAATTATTTACCATATATGTGAACAAATTAAATTAATTAAATATTACCTAATAAATTAACACTTTTTACCACTCATCTAGTAATACTCAATATTATACTATAATAAATAAACATTTTATCACAAAAATTATTGTATAATGAAAATTATATTTTTTAATAAAAAATGTAAAACACAATATAAAACCATATAAAACAAGGGAATTAAATTTTTAATACAATATAAAACAATTACTATAAAAAATATACCAATATACAGCAACAACATAATCTTATACTTCATAACATCAAACTAAAAAAATTACATCTATATGAGATAAATTACAATTAAGAATAAAAAATAGGAAAAGTAATATAAATTGAATATAAACTTGGTGAGGTATGTGTAATTCCCTGACCCTAGTTACCCATATTTGGTGCCTTGTTACATAAAATTGGCCTGATCACAAGGGATCATGTCCTGAAAGACTGATCAGTATAGTATCATTAGAAGTACTAGATTCAAACATATGTTTGAAATTACATCATGAAACAAAAAAAAACATTTTGCCCCCTTTGAAAAAACATATTTTCCTTATCCTATCTCTATAGGACAACAATAAAATACTTATTCACATCCTATAAAAAATAAAACATAGAAAGGGGTGAGCTTATATTCTCAGTAAGGATAAAAATATATTAGAAACATTCTAAAGTATGCATAAACATTTAAGAAAATGTATAAGACTAAAATGTAAGCCTTTTAAACTTAAACATCAGAATAATATAGAAAAGATAAATAAAATAATTCCATTAACATAATCACATGGATATTGTACTAGTTGAATAATCAGATGTAATATCAAATAAATAATTTTATAATGATGTAATACTTAATATCATAAATCATAACCACATAGTCAAGGCCTCGTGTGAAGACTAAGAATACGATTTTGTCAAGGAATTATTCCAAGACAGTAGTTTGTCCCATGGGACCTACTGATTCATCAAGGATCTATATTAGGCTCCACCCATCACTTACTATGTCCAATGAATTCCTCATATTAAAAAGATGAAACATGAAATAAACATTTGCATTAAAACTTGCATATAAAATATTAATACATTGACCCTAAACTATTAATGGTATAAAAATAAAACATCCATAGTCAAAAATATCACAAAACATTCAATAATATATGGAATATTTTATCAAAATAAATCAACTTCAAACAAGTGTAAAATCCATCAAAGGATGTTGACATAGATTAAATCAAAACTATTTGAGAGAAATACCTCTTTCTATTTTGAAATCATTTAACAGTCATGTAATTAAAATAGAAATAATTTATTTTGAAAATATTCTTATAATCTTGTAAGGGAAGCTTTTCAGGTGTTATAACAATGGAAAATAGATGCACCCACCGTAGAAGTTAAAAAAAACATTCTTACCTTAATTCGTCAAAAATCTCATAAACTACCTTGTTTGGAAAACAACGGAATGATTCATTTAAAAAAATTTAATAAAAAGTCAAACAAGGGTGTAAATGAATGTAACCCATATTATAGGAAATATTAATTTGTTTTGAAATACACTTTTATGAAACACAGATGTGGATGATAAAGAAGTCGTAACAGGAACTTACATATAAACAACCTCAGATAATAAAGAGATTTTAGAATTAACCCTTAACTTTTAATTTTCCTTGATAGAGGATATTTTAACCTCATTTATAATAGTTAAATAATTTATTTTAAATTATAAAAGAACCAAATAAATAAATATGATATCACATATGATCTTTTAATATAGCTTTGTTAATAAAATTTCAATAATATCATCATTTCGGGTGTTAACTGATTAGTTTTCCTTTATATGTTTTGTTATGTAAGTAATGTTTGTTATGAATAATATGTATTTGATTCATATCTATAATGATATTATGTTCATAAACATTATTATTTCAATGATAAAATGAAATTTATTCTTTAATGGTTACAATGGAGAATGAATCTCATCGCATTCGTGCCGATGGTAATCCGTACATACGCACGAGCGAAAATACCATTCTATTGATGGTGAAATCTTATGTAATTTGATGGTATATCGTATATAAATAATTTTTAACATGTTATATTTATTATTTACATCATTTATAATCATGATTATACCCATCCAAGTAATTAAGTGTTTGAATAATAAACTACACCACGACGTGGAGACGGTAAGCCATTCATATGCACTTATGGTGACTTTGTCATTCATTGGATGGATAAAATAAGAAATATGGTTGTACCATATTTATAATAAAACAATTATACGAATATGTTACCTGAGTTATTGTTTTATGGGTATAACAAAGAAAGAGGAAGTGGAAGAAGAAATGAACTCGAAAGAGGTGCTGAAATTATTACCTCTTCTTCGGGTGTTCCCTTTTCAGTTGATCTAAAGTGATCCTTAGGTTGAAGTTAGGATAACATTAAGGATTCTTGGTCCAAGGGAGGTTAGTTGAGAGGATATTTGATCTGGGGTCGTCCGTGCCAAATGGCTTTGGAGGTGTGATTTTGAGAGATGGGGAAGTACCCTTTTATAAGAGAGGTGAGGTCCACTTTAGGAAAACATTGAAATATTATTTTATTATGAAATAATATTCGGTTTATAATGGCTCAAAAATGATTTATTTCAAGGATAAGGTAGGTATCAGTCTAATAACTCTCAACAAATAGGTTTTAGATAGGTTTAGGTCACTATATTAGCCATATCTTTTAGATTTAACTCTTAGTTAAATAGTTTAACTTTTACCATGTATTCTTGTATTATTATAATAAATGGTTAATAATATTTACATAAAATTACTAGATAACCCCAAGTGGTTCATTATTAATATATCAAACCTTACCTAATTTTTTGGCCTGAACCTTATATTTTTTAGAATATTATATAAATTAAATATATAGTATTTGTTTTAAAAACTCATTTATGTCAATTTTGAATCTATTTGGTATTTTGTTTTTGTAAAAATCATAAAAACTTTATCACTTAGATTAAATTTATTAAATCAACCCTAACATGTCATATTAACCTATAAAATTAGTGTAATTTGTCAGAAGTTTTTTATTTTCATTTATTTTGTTTTTTAAAATATCAATTATTTTAATCATTCATTAATAAGGTAATTACTACATCATCATTATATCATAAATAAATTAAATTATTTAATATATGAAAATTATAAATAAAATACCATTATGTAGGAAATATATTTATATTTCTAATTAATATTTAATGTCTATTTTATCTTATGTATAAATCTATATTAAAAATGTTTTAGTTATTATACTTAGAATTTAACACTTTTAACTATTTTTTAAATAAAATAATAATAAATATCATAATCTAATCCAAGTGGACCGAAAGGATCATATTTTATTCCTAAGGTTGATTTTGGTCGAAATACACTTATCTAATAGAAATAGGAAATGTGTTAGGGTAATTATAATATCATTTTTACCTTTAATTACCGTATTTTTTAACCATGGTAAATAAAAGTCAAAAGTTACTATTCAACAAAAATTATTTTCATCTTATTAAACCAAATTTTACTTACTAAAATCAACCATGTCTTTATGATTTTTGAAATTCAATTCCCAGAAGTATTAAAATTACATTTTATGCAAATTTTCAAATGGGCCTAGAAGGTGGGTAAAAGATGGAAAAAATTTCAATAAAATTTTATATGTCTAATATTGTTATAACATTACTTTAATTAATTACATTAAACTTATATAGGTATTATTTATACATATTTACATAAAACTTTTTTGATAAAAAAGATAATTATTTAAATAAAAAGTCAATTTTAAACAATAATGTAGTGTTTTTCACTATTCATCAAAAAATTGAATGTTTTCAGAAAAATACCAAAATATCACACCAAGATAATTTTGATATTCTGAACCCAAAAATGAAGTCCATTTAAAAAAATTAAATTTATAAAATTTCATAAAGTGGGTATTTCTGTTCATAATTACTATTTTTATTGGTTGTGGTGTGTTAGAAATTGAAGTTACGTACAACACAAGCTAATGTATTGTTCATAGAGAAGCGTATCATTGAAGATTGGGGGGTTACATTCTCCCATATTTCAAACAATTTTGCCCACGAAATTTCTAGAATATTACTGTAAAAAATGATTTAGGTTGTTCTTCTTCATTAGTTCCCCGGGTTCGCACATTTCCTCATACATCTTATGATTTCTCCACAGATCATTTACCAGACAAGTCATCCAGTTTCTCAACAGCTGTTCTATTTTATCAAGAATCATGATAGGCTATTCAAAGTAAGATAGACTAGGTTCCAGTTCTATTTCATCATTGGTGAGTAAATTCTTTGGTTCATGCATGTATTTTCTCAACAGTGATATGTGGAACACATCATGGACATTGGAGTGACTTGGTGGAATTTCCAAGTGATAAGATACAACTCCAATTCATTCTAGAATTTAGAAAGGTTCGATGTACCTAGGACATAATTTTCCCTTTCTTACCAAAATATATAACACCCTTCCATTGAGAGACCTTAAAAAAACATGATATTCTATTTGAAATTCCAAATCCTTCCCTCGGTTTTCAGCATAGATCTTTGGCCTAATTTTATATTCTTTGATGTGGGGTTGGATAATATTCACCTTATCCATTGTTTCTTCAACAATTTTTAAGACTACGAGTTTTCTTTCACTAACAACATCCCAACAAGTTGGTGTGGGACATATATTTCCATATAACGCCTCATATGGTGCCATATGAATACTTGAATGGATTCTATTGTTATAATAAAATTATACCAGAGGTAAATATTGATCCCCCATACCTTGAAAGTCAAGTGAGAAACATCTCATTATGTCTTCTAAGCTTTGAATAGCCTGTTCTGATTGTCCATCAGTTTGAGGGTGGTAGGCAGTGCTCCAACGTAGTTCAGTATCCAAGGCTTTCTAATGACTTTTCCAGAATCTTGTTATAAAATGGGGATCATGATCAGAAACATAGGTAGAGGTACACCATGAAGTCTTACATCTTCATAAATATATAGTCTTTCTAAACGTTCAAGTGGTAAATATTATCTTATATCAAGAAAATGCATAGACCTAGTAAGACGATCAACAATGACCAACATATCATTATTCCTTCTAGGAGTTTTTGTAGCCCCGTGACAAATTCAATCAGAATATCATCCCATTTACACTCAGGTATGGAAAGATGTTCCATGAATCCTCTAGGATGTTATCTTCCATCTTTCACTTCTTGACAAACCATACATGTTGACACATAATCATAAATCTATCTCTTCATGTTGTCCCACCAAAAATATTCCTTCAAATATCTATACATCTTAGTGCAACCAAGGTGTATAGAGAAATTAGGGCTATGAGCATCATCCAACAATTCCATTTTTTGGTCAGGTATGTAAGGAACACAAATTTTATTTCTAAATTTCAAAATCCAATCTTCATATACAAAGTCGATCAATCTCACATCATTCAAAACGTTAATTTTATTTTTAAACTCCACATCATCAGTTTGAGAACTATTTATCCTTTCTAGTAATGATGGTTTGGAAACCATTTGAAAAAGTATTGATGTTTCTCCTTCCACGGTTATTCCCATATCTATCTTTAATAGATCCATGAAAATAGGATCCCTTTAAACTCCAATCTTGTTAAAAACTCCATGATCATTTCTGCTCAAAGAAACTGTCACCTTATTTTCTATCCCCAAGTGGTAGTGTATATTGAAATCATAATCTTTGAGTAGTTCAAGCTATCATCTTTGCCTCATGTTGAGTTATTTTTGTGAGAAAATATACTTCTAACTCTTGTGATCGGTATATATCTCACATTATTCACAATAGTGATAGTTTTTTCATATCTTCAATGAAATGATTATAGCTTCTAACTCAATATCATGAGTGGGATAGTTTTTTCATTAATTTTTAGATACTATTATACAAAGGAAATAACTCTATCATTCTGCATAAAGACACAAAAAAGTCATTTTTAAGCATAACTATAAATAAAAAACCCATCATTACCTGATGATAGTGTCAATAGAGAAGCATTAAATAATCTTAAATTTAGTTGTTAAAAAAAATTCACACTCTTTTTCCAAACAAATTTAACCCTTTTACATGTGATCTTAGTTAATGGGTTTTCCAATTAGGCAAAATTCTGGATGAAACACTGATAATAACCTACTAAACCAATAATATTGCGAACCTCGGTTATACTAATTGGTGCAAAACACTCTTGGATTTCCTTCATCTTTGAAGGATCAATATATATTCCATCCTTAGAGCCAATTTGGCCAGGAAAAGAAATTCCCTCAAGCCAAAATTCACATTTTCTAAACTTCACAAATAATTCATTTCTTCTGAGGTTTTTTAGAATACTGCTTAAGTGATTTTAATGATCTTCATATCTTTTTTAGTATACCAAGATATCATCAATAAATAATACTAAAAATTCATCAAGACACTCCTTGAAAACACTATTCATTATATTATGGAAAAGAAGGGTGAATTAGTCAGTCCAAAAGGAATTGCTGTAAACTCATAATGCCCATACCAAGTTTGAAATAATTTTTTCAAAAGGTCTTCCTTTTTCACACACAACAGATGATATCTAGATCGAAGGTCAATTTTTGAAAAATACTGAGCTCCATGAAGTTGATCGAATAAATCATCAATGTGAGGTAAGGCATAATTGTTCTTTATTATTATGGAATTGATCTCCCTATAGTCAATGCACAACCTCATAGATACATCTTTCTTCTTAATAAAACGAACAGGGGCTCCCCATGAGGAAACACTAGGGTGAATAAATACATTATTAATCAATCCCTCTAGTTGTTTATTTAGTTCATATAATTCAATAGTGGCCATTCTATAATGGCTCTTTGATATAGGCCTTGAACCAGGAATTAAATCAATGGAAGAATCAATTTCTCATTCAGGATGATGTCTAGGTAAATTTTTTCGAAACACGTCAACCTATTCATGTACAATAGGTGCGTCATATATTCGAACATTATTTTCCTCACCCATAGATATTTCATTTTCTTCCTTCCCAATAATTTAATTTAGTAGAGATACTAGGGGTCAATCTGGATAAGAATTAGATGGTGACGTTTCTCCTCTAAAGATAAGGTACTCCTTATCATCATCAAAAATTATAACCTCATTCTTATTGTAATAAATTTTCTCTTCATAGTCCAAAAGCCAATCCATACCGAGGATTGTATCAAATTAAATCATGGTTATGATGATGATATAATAAGATAAATAACATTTATATGCCCAAATGGGGACTAATTCAAAAAACTTTGCTGAAGTGATAATTCTCTCATGAGAATGGACTAACAACTCCATTGTTAAATGAAATTGGAAATATATAATTTTCTTAGAAAAATGGAAAGATATGAAACAATTCAATGATCTAAAATTAAATAAAGCATTGGAAAAACAAGAGGAAACCAGTAAATTACCTACCACCATGTCTTTCTGAGATTCAACCTCAGCAGTAGTGATCACATAAACTTTGCCTTACTCCCTTGGCCTTTTCTGAGGTATGTTTCCTTGGTGCTTTGGAAATTCATTTGCATAATTCCCCATTTCTCTACAATTGTAGCATTCAACATTGACATCCTCTTTCTTTCCCATGCAATCATGAGCTTTGTGGCCTTTTCCACCACACTTGTAACAGACTCCCATTCCCTACAGGCACGTACCGAGGTGTTTCTTTCCACATTTACCATAGGATAGATATCCAAGTTTTCCTTTCTTCCCCATATTTCTATTTCTAGAGTTTTTAACAGAAATATTCTTATTTTTCTTTTATTTAATGCTATAAGACTTAGAGAATTACTTTTTTGTATTGATAGCACCAGAGACAATATCTTTGTATGATGAGAAGGATTTTATGAATAATGCTCAATGGATAAATGGGTTTAACCCATAAAAGAATATATCAGTCTTACTCCTTGGGTTACATATATAATCTTTTAAATTTCTTTCTAATATTGTAATGTTATCCTCATAATTTGCGACATTTTCATCCTTTTTTTCCTCATACTCAGAAATTGTCTTTCTATATCCACTCAACAGTCACGATGAATGTATTTTTATAATAAAATCTCTTAAAAATACATCCATTTCATATTTGATACTTATTCATCATAATTTGTTTTTTTAATTAATAAAAACCATTGATCTGCATCTCCCGTGAGGCGATCAACTACCACGACAACTTTTTCCCTTTTGCTGCTCCTAAACATGAAGTATTTTCTCTAAGGAACTTATTCATTGCTCAACTACAAATGGATTTGTAGAACCATTGAATTTTGGTGGTTGCTTCCTCATGAAGTAGTATAATATTGATCCTCTACTTTGTGGATTAGGGTACTCCATACGAGTAAGGTTATTATTAATAACTAGATTGAGTTGTCCCAGAATGGTAATAAGCTGATCAGCCCTAGTTGCATCACCAGCTCTACTATAACCATCTTGAATAGGAAGGCAATCCCTACATGGATTACGTGCTTTGATACGGACTCCATTCCTTCAATTAGGTGCCATTTCTAAACAATGATATACACTATATTAGATTATGATTCGAAATACATAATTTGAAACTTGTAAAACACTTAACATAAATTGAAAAATTTAGGGATGTAAGCCATAGTCATAAATTTTATTTGGGGAATTATTTAATCATAAATCCTTTATAATAGTTTTTAATGAAAATGTGAATTATCCTAGGCATATCCCCCGAGAGTGTCATAACCAAGAGTGCATCAAGGCCCGTTGTTGTGTACCAGGATACCTAAGGTCAAGCCCGAATCTCCTTGTCAGAGTTTTCACTCTTAGGTACATCTGTGGTAGAGAAGGCTCTTCCTACTCATATCCATACATGGATGTATTTCTTGAAAAACTCATAAAATCTATAAGGCCCCAGCCTTAAACATTTCTTAATCTTGAGTTATTACAAGATTACACATTGAGGATCTTTTCAAGTTTAGAGATTTAGAGAATTAGATCATAAATTTTGCATTACATTCCAAATTTAAACAAAGTGGTTACATAAAAGATAATATTCATTTTTTACCATCAACAGAAACATATTTAAAAAAACATGGATTATTTCATGATACTTCCTTGACACTACCATCACATCATGTACCTTTCCCTTGACATGTGAAAAACATTTCAAAAACATGGGATTAGCATAAAAATCCCAGTAAAGGATATAAAAGTATGAAATGAAAACATTATTCCATCTATGAAATCATACTTTACTCATTAAACATAAGAATTTTAAATTACCTCATCAAATCATGAATAAATCATATAAATCATAAGACATAAAGGTAACTTGAGGCATTCATAACATTCTTACGTAGGGAGTAACCCTCATGGTTACGTTTGGAATACCCATCATAGTATATTCCCTAAATATCTTCGGAGAAACCTTAATGTTTAACCCCTTCGCATTACCCAATGCATTGGAGATATATATCGGGATCACCCTCCCTTATTTTATCATGGAACCACCCGTCTTCATAACAACACCCAAGAACTATAACATAATCATATCACATCAAAAATGCATAATGGAAACATAACATTTCCACTTTTCTATCAAAAGATATGAATAAAACACATTAATATAAAAACATTATGAAATCCATTTTTAATACCAAAATAAAAGAAAAGTAAAACATGGTATTTATTTTTTATTTTTTTTAAAAAAGTTATGGCTTGTAGAAGAAGCCGAAGATCAAATAATGGTCATGGTATCCGAGAAGTCGTTGTTTCCGCATTCGTAAGACAAAAAACATTCCCTTTTTTCATTTAGTAAACACTTAGTACAAAAATATTCCTTTTGAATAAACATAAAAATCAAAGGTGTTTATACACCATATAAAATAAAGTTGTGTATAAAACAAAATATGCCTTAATGAATGGAGATTGAGATGAAGTCCCTTACCTTTGGTACGACTTGACTCGATCATTCTTTAGCCTCTTGAATAATAAACTTGAGTTAATTTCTACTTTCATAAGAACATTTTTCAAGTTCATTATTCCTTTTATATCACTTATTACGATGTTATGAACACTATGTAATTATTTAAGTTAATAATGGTCGTTTTGTTGATCATTGATACTTGAGTCAAAAATAAACTCTTTATAATTACAATTTGTTCATGTAACCAATTTATCAAGAATTATATTCTTGATGTAGATATTATATATGTCATATATATCCAGTATATACATGCATTTATAATATTACACAACATTTAGAGGTAAGAAATGAAATGCACCGTTCATGGAGACGGTAAGCCGTACGTACGCATGAACGCTACTTTCATTTCTATTTCATATTCAATGGAATGGAATCATATTGATAGAGAGGTATATTATAATTAAAGTATAATATCATATATAATATTATTAACCCCATACTTTATATGTCCCACATATGGAATTAAAGAATCAAATCACTTTGAGGGGGTGGTAGTCCGCACTTCATAAAATGAAGATATCGCGTTTACCCATAATGGAAACCATAAAGGAATTCCATAAATAAAAAAATACAGAAGCTTAAGGAAAACATAAAAATTTTATATATCATATATAAATATAGTTACATCTTAATGGCCACCTTTGAAGGTGTTAGAAGAATATTGAACAATCATCGTTTCGTGAGGCAGAAATTCAGCACGCACGAAAACAGTGTGTTCTTTAACCATTTGATGTTGGTGTGTGTAAGTTTAGCTTAAATAATTAATATAAACACATACTAGTATATTTAATATACTGGTGTTTTTAAAAAATAAATGAATAAAAAGAGTTTAGGGGGTTCGAGAAGAAAAATAAAACAAAAGAATATTAGAGAAGACATTACCTTTAAATTGGGTAACTCCTCTTGCTTAGAACCAAAAGGGTTTCATGAAGAGATTTCTGCCTAAGGTAAGGCTTCTAGGATGAAGAGAGGGATGTGTAGAGATAAAATTAGTAGATCTTTGCCCAGCCAATGGCTTGAGAAGTGTGTTTAAATAGGTAGAGGTGGGGGCCTTTTATAAGAGGAGAGGAGGGGCACTCTTGGAAAGTTATAAAATGTTACTTTATATTAAAATGTGTTTCGTGTATTAAATGTCCCACATTGATATATTTAGAGGATAAGGTGATAAGGGTATTGAAATATACTCATACAATAGGTCTTTGACAAATGTAAGTCTTATATTTTACATTATCTTTTCATTTTATTTAAATCGTTCATTAATGAGGTAATCACTACACCATCATAATGTCACAAATAATTTAATTTATTTAATGTATAAAAATTATAAAAAAATACTATGATGAAGGAAATACTTTTAGATTTCAAATTAATATTTATTGTCTAATATATCATTTATGTAGACAAAATTAATATTGTTTTACTCGGGTGATACATTCTTTTGTGATATTCTCTTTTCTTTAAAAATAAAATGATAAAGTGTCACTTTCACCCAAAAGTGATTCCATGGTGTCCCAAAGTTTGGTACAAGGCATCCCATTGTCAGACAAGACACAACCGTTAGAATTAGGACATATGTTGGGGTCATTTCATATTATTATGATATTATTTTATTATCCTTAACTACCCGATTACTAATTAAACAAGATAATTAAAGATAATTACCGTCATTACTATTCATATTGTCCAAAAAAAAGAGACTTGATTAAATAATTTTGACCTTATGATTTCAAATATGTAATCCATTTTACCAAATTACAAACACAATAATTTCAAAAATTAATTTAAAAATAATTCCTGTTGTGAAAACAAATAGCGGGTTTTTTCGAAACAATATCTAGGAAAAGTTTGGCACTTGTTTATGCCCAATTCGAAAGTGAAATTAATCCCAATGACCAAAATTGGATTACATGGTAAAAATATATTATATTTACACTTTAAAACCAATTAAAAAGATAATATAACCATATAATTAAACTAGATGAAAAAGTAGTTTTGATGTAAAATGCAGTATTTTTTCACTATTCATTAAAAAAATAAACATTGTCAGAAAAATACCAAAAATTTATCCAAAGTAAATTTCAATGTCCCAATAATTAAGAATAAGTTCATTTTGACAAATAGATATTATAAAATTGTCAAAAGTTTTATATAAAAATGGTTTTCCATCAAAAGGCAGTAAAATAATCTTTTAAAAATATTAGTGTATTCCATGCTTAAGATCAGATTTATTATCATTTTAAACCTCTTAAAACAGTATCTAATTCATAAATAGAAATAGATAAGAATATCTATTATTCATTACTTAGTTGGGATGTTACATCCTTCACCCCTTTAGAAAATTGCGTCCCCGTAATTTATTTACTTATCGAATAAGTGGGGATATTTATCCCTCCTTGAATTTTTATATTCCCATGTTGCCTCTTCACTCATGTTTTTTTCCACAAAACCTTTACTTGATGAATCACCTTATTCCAAAACACTTTCTCCCTGTGGTCAAGAATCTGGACCGGTTGTTACTCATAAGATAGATTCTCTTCCAGTTGAACTACCTCTGGACTCAAAACATGAGATGGATCTGGCATGTACTTCCTTAACATTGAAACATGAAAAACATTATGTACCTGAGATAAACTCAAAGGTAAAGCCTCTCGGTATGCAACCAATCCAACTCTCTCCAGAATATCATATGGTCTAATGAACCTTGGACTCAACTTTCCTTTCTTACCAAATCACATCACACTTTTCCATGGTGAAACTTTGAGAAAAACATGATCACCTACTTCAAAAGAGAGATCCTTCCTCCGGTTGTCTACATAAGTCTTCTGCCTACTCTGAGTTTTTCTCATTTGTTTCTGTATTAGCTGAACTTTTTCTGCCAACTCTTCTACCAATTCTAGTCCCATCAACTTCCTTTCACCCACTTCATCCCAAAAATCTGGAGTTCGACACTACTTCCCATATAATGCCTCAAATGGTGCCATCTGTATACTGAAATGAAAACTGTTATTATAAGAAAAATCAACCAAAGAAAGAGGTTGGTCCCAAATTCCCTGATAATCTATTAAACAAGCATGTATCATATCCTCCAAAGTCTGAATTGTTCTTTCTGACTGTCCATCTGATTGAGGATGAAAAGATGTACTAAAATTTAATTCAGTACCCAATGACTTTTGAAGGCCTTTAAAAAAGTTCGAAGTGAACCTGGGATCACAGTCAGATACAATGGAGAGGGGAAATCCATGTAACCTGACTATCTATTTATGATACAAATGGGAAAGTTGATCTAGGGAAAATGTATCTCGTATAGCAAGGAAATGATCAGATTTAGTCAAGCGATCTATAATAACCCAGATTGCATTATTACCTTGAGGTGTCTTTAGAAATCCCACAACGAATTCCATTGATATATTCTCCCATTTCCACTCTGGTACTGGTAAAGGTTGAAGCATCCCTTTCGGTTAATACCACCCTGTTTTTACCTATTGATAAGTCAAACACTTCACAGTAAAATCAACAATATCCCTTTTCATACTATCCCACCAGTAATACTCCCAAAGATCTTTATACATCTTAGTACTGCATGAATGAACTGAAAACGGAGAACTATGATCTTCACATAACAACTCTCTCTTCAATTGTGAATCACAAGGCACACACAATCTCTTCCTAAATCTCAAAACAAAATCATTATCAATGTTGAATTCAGGAAAGTTACCCTTCTGAACCAGCTCTACCTTTTTCTAAAACTCACTATCTTGCTTCTGTGCTTGCTTAATTCTATCTGATAGAGAAGATTTCACTGATACCTGAAACAAAACAGAAGGACTTCCTACACCAACTACTTCTATGCTAAAGTTTATCAAATCCTTAACCGAAGGATCACGTTCCAAATGAAACATTGTTAATGAAGCATTACTTTTTTGACTCAAAGCATCAACCACTTTATTTGATTTCCCTGGATGGTAATGAATTGTACAATCATAATCCTTGATTAATTCTAGCCATCTCCTCTGTCTCATATGCAATTATTTCTGAGTGAATATACACTTTAAACTTTTGTGATCAGTATATATTTCACACTTTACACCATACAAATGATGCCTTCAAATTTTTAAAGTGAAAAAAACGAAAGGTAATTCCAAATTATGTGTAGGGTAATTTACCTCATGAGTATTCAACTAACGTGAAGCATAAGAAATTACCTGATCATTCTGCATTAGGATGCAACCAATTCCTTTCAGTGAAGCATCATTGTAGATAAAAATCTCCCCATTCCTGGAAGGCAGTTCCAAAACTGGAGAATTCACCAATCTTCGTTTCAGTTCTTGAAAACAATCATCACATTATTTTGTCCAGATAAACTTAACACTCTTCTGAGTTATCTTAGTCATTGGACTAGATAACCATGAAAATTTTCTAAGAAACCTTCGGTAATAGCCTTCCAAACCAAGAAAAATACGAATCTCAGTTACATTTGTGGGTCTTGGCCATTCTTCAACAACCTTTGTTTTTGCAGGATCAATAGTTATCCCATCATTAGAAACAATGTGACCAAGGAAAGAAATATGTTGCAACCATAAATCAAACTTACTGAATTTCCCATACAATTTCTTTTCATTTAAGGTTTGAAAAATGACTCTTAAATGTCTTTCATGCTCCTCTTTACTTTTAGAAAACACCAAAATATCATCAATGAAAAAAACCACAAACTTATCCAAGAACTCATGGAAAATGTTATTCATAAGGTCCATGAATAAAGCAGGGGCATTGGTTATCCCAAAAGGAATTACTAAAAATTCATAATGGATATATCTTGTACGAAATGCGGTCTTCAGAATATATACTTACTTTACCTTCAACTGATGGTACCCTGATCTCAGGTCAATCTTTGAAAAAAACTGAGCTCCCTAGAGTTGATCAAACAAATCATCAATATGAGGAAAAAGATTTTTGTTCTTAACAGTGATGTTATTCAAGGCTCCATAATCAATGCAAAGTCTCATAGAACCCTCTTCATTTTTAACAAATAAAACAGAAGCACCCCATGGTGATGTTCTAGGTCGAATGAAACCTTTATCTAATAAATCTTGTAATTACTGCTTCAACTCTTAAAGTTCAATTTGAGCCATTCGATAATGGAGTTTTGAAATTGGCTTAGCATCAGGAACTAAGTCAACAGTAAACTCAACTTCTCGATCTGGTATTATTCTAGGAAAATCATTTGGAAAAACATCAGAATAATCATGTACCACTAGAACACCATTAATCAGAACAGTTCCATTATTTTTGACAATATGTGCAAGGTAACATTCATTTCCATCATTTACAAGTTTCTCTACCTCTTGATATGTTATCAATAGTAAGGGTTTGTTCTTGTACACAAACAGAAAGTCTTTCTGAAAAGAAACTTCTTTAGCTCTATAATCAATCCTAGCATGGTAAATAGAGAGCCAATCCATACCCAGGATAACATCAAACTCTACTAGAGGTAAAACAATAAGGTTTTCAAGTAGGTTCTTTCCACGTATAAGGATAGGAAGATTCTTATAAATTCTTTTTGCCTCACCATTTCCCCCAGGTGTTTTTACCACAAGTTTAGGAGTCATTTCTTGAGATGGTATTACCATATTACTAGAAAAGTTTTCAGAGATGAAAGAATGTGTAAACCCCGAATCAAACAACAACCTAGAATAATCTGAAAAAACAAACAAAGTACCTGATACCACTTCATTTGATGGCCCGACATCTGCTGGAGTAGTTGCAAAGGATTTCACCACCCCATTATTCTTGTAGTCTAACTGCTTCCCATCACTTGAGCTCTTTGTCGGACACTCATTTTCATAGTGACCCATCTCATTGCACTTAAAACATTTCACTAACTGTAAATTAAATTTGGTCTTACCATCACCATGATCTTTTTCAGTGCAATCACGAGCCTTATGTACCATATTACGACATCAGTAGCACTTTCTAGAATTCAAAAGACATTCCCCAGAATGCATTTTTTCACATTTATCACAAACTAAAAACTTAGTTTTCTTACCATCAGAACTTTGTGAATAATTATTTCCTTTCTCCTGCCACCTCGGTCTCTTCTTCTGCTGGTTTTTATAGATCACTTGATCATCGAAAAACTCCATTTCCACCTTCTCAGCACATCCAAAAAGCTTTTCATAACTCTTGAACTCACGAGAAGCTAAAGCCCTTCGATATTTTGGCTTTAATCCTGAGTAAAAATGATTGATTTTACTGTAAAGGTCTCGGATAAAATTCGGAGCATACCTTTCAAATCAAGTGAACCTTTCTTCATAGGCAGCCACTAAGTATTCCTCTTGCCTCAATTCCAAGAATTGATTTTCCATCCTAAGTCGAACAGCCTTAGGAAAATAATTCTCAAGAAACATACCTTTGAATTCATCCTAGTCGGGAGCATCAATCTCATCAGCGTCCCTAATATTTTTATCCATCGACCACCACTGATCTGCTTCACCCTCCAAATGATAAATAGAAGGACCTACCTTTTGATTGTCTAAACACCCCATGACATTGAAAATATTCTCTAGTGTTTTAATCTACCTTTCAGCTAGCATAGGGTCAGATGATCCTCTAAATGACGGGGGTTGTTGCCTCATGAAATGATCCACCATTGACATTTTCCTCTACGGTTGATCTGGCTGATCTCATGCATGTATACGACCACCATTTATCGCTTGAGTCAACTACGCCATTACTGTAATAAACAATTTAGTTCCAATTCCAACCATCTCAGGATGCTAATTCGAAAGGTCATTTTCTTCTGTATGCCTTCCTAGCACTACTTCCCTGTTTCCTCTATGGAAAACCATTCTGAACAAACATGTCTTAGATGAATCAACATGGTAATATTCAAATGCTATATCATTTCAATTTGACCATAAATTTTTTTTAGATAATCATTTAATAGAATTATAACTCCTAAAGTTATATAAACCAACCTTTGATACAAACTATAAGGCCTCGACCTTCAAAATTACTTAATATTGAGTTATTACAAGATTACACATTGATAATTTTTTCAGGTTTAGAGTTTTGGAGAATTAGATCATGAATCATGAATTACATTCCACATTTAAAAAAAGTGGTTACATAACAGATAGTATTCATTTTTTACCATCAACAGAAACATATTTAAAACAAAACATGGATTCTTTCATGAAACTTCTTTGACACTATCATCACATCATGTATCGTTGCCTTGACCTGTGAAAAACATTTCAAAAACATGGGATGAGCATAAAAAGCATAGTAAGGGATATAAAATTACGAAATGAAAACATTAATCCATGTATGAAATCATACTTTACTCATAAAACATTAGAATTTTAACATACCTAATCAAATCAAGAATAATTCAATGAAATCATAAGACATAAAGGTAACTTGAGGCATTCATAACATTATTACATAGGGAGTAACCCTCATGGTTACGTTTGGAATACACATCATATTATATTCCCTAAATATCTTCAGGGAAACCTTAACGTTTAACCCCTTCGTGATACCCAATACATCGGAGAGCTATATCGGGCACACCTGCCCTTAGATTATCATGGAACCACCTGTCTTCATAATAATTCCCAAGAACCATAACATAAACGTATCACATAAAACATGCATAAAGGAAACATAACATTTCCACTTTTCAATCAAAAGATATCAGTACAACACATTGATATAAAAACATTATGAAAACCCTTTTCAATACCAAAATAAAACAAAAGTAAAACATGGTATTTATTTTTTATTTTTGAAAAAAAATTTATGGCTTGTAGAGGAAGTCGAAGATCAAATAATGGTCGCGGCGGCAGAGAAGTCGTTGTCGCCGCATACGTACGACAAAAAAACATTCCCTTTTTTTGTTTAATAAACGCTTCGTATAAAAATATTCCTTTTGAATAAACTTAAAATTCAAAGGGGTTTATACACCGTATAAAATAATGTTGTGTATAAAACAAAATATGCCTCAATGAAAGGAGACTGAGAGGAAGTCCCTTAACTTGGGTTTGACTTGACTTGATCATTCTTCAACCTCCCGAATAATAAGGTTGAGTTAATTTCTACTTGATTAAGAACCGTTTTCAAGTTCATTATTCCTTTTATATCACTTACTACCATGTTATGAACACTATTTAATTATTTAAGTTAACAATGGTCATTTTTTCGATCATTGGTACTTGAGTCAAAAACAAACTCTTTATAATTACAAGTTGTTCATGTAACCGATATATATAGAATTATATTCATGATGTAGATATGATATATGTCATATATATCCAGTATAATAATGCATTTATAATATTACACAACATTTACAGGTAAGAAATGAAATGCACCGTTCATGGAGACGGTAAGCCGTACGTACGCATGGATGCTACTTTCATTTCTATTTCCTATTTAATAAAATGGAATCATAATGATAGAGATGTATATTATAAATCCAGTATAATATCATATATAATATCATTTAATCCATCCTTTATGTGTCCCACATATGGCATTAACAAATCAAATCACTTTGAGGGGGCGGTAGTCCGCACTTCCTAAAATGAAGATATCATGTTTACCCATAATGGAAACCATAAAGGAATTCCATAAATGAAAAATACAGAATCTTAAAGAAAAATAAACATATTATATATAATATATAAATAGAGTGACATATTAATGGCCACCTTTGAAGGTGTTAGAAGAATCTTGAACAATCTTCGTTTCGTGAGGCAGAAATTCATGATCCAGAGAAACAGTATGTTCTTTAACCATTAGATGTAGGTGTGTGTGAGTGTAGCTCGAATAATTATTATGAAAACATCATAGTATTTTGAATATACTGGTGTTGTTACAAAATAAATGAATAAAAAGAGTTTAGGGGTTGGAGAAGTAAAATAAAACAAAATAACATTACAGAAGACTTTACCTTTAAATCGGGTAACTCCTCTTGGTTAGAACCAAAAGGGTTTCTTGAAGAGCTTTATGCCTAAGGTAAGGATTCTAGGATGAAGAGAGATATGTGGAGAGAAAAAATTATCAGATCTTGGCCAAGCCAATGGCTTTAGAAGTGTGTGTAAAGAGGTAGAGGTGGGGGCCTTTTATAAGAGGAGAGGAGTGGCACTCTTGGAAAGTTATAAAATGTTACATTATATTACAATGGGTTTCGGATTTTAAAGGTCCCACATTGATATATTTCGAGGATAAGGTGATAAGGATTCGAAATATACTCATCCAATAGGTCTTTGACAAGTTTATGTCTTATATTTTACATTATCATTTCATTTTATTTAAATCGTTCATTAATGAGGTAATCGCTGCATCATCATGATGTCATAAATAATTTAATTTATTTTATGTATAAAAATTAATAAAAAACAGATGATGTAGGAAATATTCTTAGATTACCAATTACTATTTATAGTCTAATATATAATTTATATAGACAAAATTAAATTTTTTTACTTGAGTGATACATTCTTTAGTGATATTCTCCTTTCTTTAAAAAGAAAATGATAAAGTGTCACTTTCACCCAAAAGTGATTCCATGGGGTCCCAAAGTTTGGAACAAGGCATCCCATGGGCGTCCATCACACAAACAGTAGAATTAGGACACATGTTCGGGTAATTTTTTTATTATTATGATATTATTTTATTATACTTAACTACCCGATTACTAATTAATTAAGATAATTAAAGATAATTACCGTCGTTACTATTCATAATGTTCAAAAACAAAAGTGTCTTGATTACATAATTTGGAAAATCTTATTCCAAATATGTAATCTATTTTACCAAATTCCAAGCACAGAAATTGCAATAATTAATTTAAAAATAATTCCCGTTGCCAAAACAAATAGCGGGTTTTTTAGAAACAGTATCTATGAAACGTTTGGTACTTTTTTATGCCAAATTCGAAAGTGAAATTAATCCTAATGACCACCATTTGATTAGATGGTAAAAATATATTATATTTAAACTTTAAAACCAAATAAAAATATAATCTAACCCTATAATTAAATTAGATGAAAAAGCAGTTTTGATGTAAAATGCAGTATTTTTTCACTATTCCTTAAAAAATAAACATTGTCAGAAAAATATCAAAAAATTTATCCAAAGTAAATTTAAATGTCCCAATAATAAATAATATGTTAATTTTGAAAAATATAGCTGATAAAAGTTTCAAAAGTATGATTTAAAAATGGTTTTCCATCAAAATATAGTAAAACAATCTTTTAAAAATATTAGTGTATTCCATGCTTATGATCATATTTATTCTCATTTTAAACCTCTTAAAACAGTATATAATTCATAAATAGACATTGATAAGAATATATATTATTCATTACTTACTTGGGATGTTACAAAATATCTATGTTGCAAAAATTCTAGGAAGTTCCTCTATACAAATCCTCAAAGTCTATCTTAGGGAAATGTTCTCTAATAAGAGGTTTTCTAAATCTAGCCTCCAAGGTTTGTACTAAAATTCCTTTGATACAAACTATAATGCCCCAAACCTAGTTTCCTAGATTTGGTTCATTATTGCATAACATTGACATTATCACAAGGAATCAAGTCCTGAATGACTGATCAGTTTAGTAGCCTTGGAAGTACGAGATAGAAATATATGTTCTAAATTATATCATGAAATAAATAAAACAGAAACATTTTGTCCCCTTTTAACACACTTATATTCCTTATCCTATCCCTATAGGTCAACCATAAAATACTTCTTCACATCCTGGGAAAAATAAAACATAGAAAGGGGTGATCTCAGAGGATCCATAAGGATAACAATATAACAGAAACTTTCTTAAATAAGAATTAACATTTAATAAATGTATAAGACTAAAACAAAAGACTTATAAACTTAAACTTCAGCATAGTATGGAAAAGATAAATCAAATAATTCCATTTACTTATTCACATGGATATTCTACCAGTCAAATAATAACATGTAAAATCAAATAGCCAATTTCATAATGATGGAATGCATAATACCAGACATCATAACCACATATCAAGGCCTCGTTCAATGACTACAAATAAGATTTTGTGAAGTCCTTATTCCAAGACACTAGTTTGTCTCATGATACCTATCGATGAATCTAGTAGCTATAGTAGGCTCCACCAATCACTTACTAAGTCCAATGCATTCCTCATATGAAAAGGTTAAAACATAACATAAAAATTTGTATTAAAACACAGATATTAAATGTTAATACTTTGACCATAAATCATGAATGGTATAAAAAAACATCTAAAGTCAAACATATCACAATACCATAAATAAAATATGGAATATTGTATCATAATAAATCAACTTCAAACAAGTTTAAAATCCATCAAAGGATATTGACATAGATGAAATCCAAACTATTTGAGAGAAATATCTATTTCTATTTTGAAATCATTTAACCATCATGTAATTATAAAAGAAAACATTTATTTTGAAAATATTCTTATAATATTGTAGGCGAATCTTAGAAGGTGTTTTAATGGCATAAAATATCCGCATCCACTGTATAAGTTAAAAATATTTCTTACCTTAATTTGTCAAAAAAGCCATTAAATACCTTGTTTGGAAAATGACAGAAAAATTAATATCAATAATTATATAAAAAGTCAAAAAAGGGTATAAATTAATTTAACCAGTATTATAGGAAATAGTAAACATTTTTTAAAATACCCATTTAAGAAATACAGATGCAGAAGATAAAGAAGTCCCAGTAGGTACTTACGTATAAACAACCTCAGATAATAAAGAGATTGTAGAAATAACCCTTACCTTGTAATTTTCCTTGATCGAGGGTATGTTAACCTCTTGTATAATAGATAAATAATTTTTATTAAATTATACAATAATAAAATACAAAAATATGATATCATATATGATCTTCTAATATTTCATTGTTAATAATATTTCAGTAGTATCATCGTTTCGGATGTTAAAAGATTCATTTTCTTTTATAAATTATGTTACGTAAGACATGTTTTTTATGGATAAAATGTATTTGATTCTTATCCATAATGATATTTTGTTCTTAAAAAATATTATTTTAATCATAAAATGAAATTTATTCTTCAATGGTTACGATGGGGAATGAATCTTATCACGTTCGTGGAGACGGTAATCCGTACGTACGCACGAGCAACAATACCATTATATTGATGGGGAAATCATATTTAATTGGATAGTATATCATATATACAGAATCCATACATTTTATATTTATTATTTACATCTTTTATACATATTATTATACCCACCCAAATAATGAAGTTTTTGAATAATAAACTACACCGTGATGTGGAGACGGTAAGTCATACGTACGCATGTATGGTGAATTTTCTACTCATAGGATACATAGAATAATAAATGTGGTTGTAAAATAGTTATAATAAAATCATGGTATGAATAAGTTACTAGATTTATTATTATTTTTTATGTGAATAACAATGAAAGAGGACGTGGAAGTAGTAAATAACTTGAAAGAGGTGGTGAAAGTTTTACCTCTTCTTTGGGTGTTTATTTTTGAGTTGATCAAAAGGGATCCTTAGGTTGGATTTCTGATAAATAACCTCTAGATAAAAGGAAGGGTATTTGAGATGATATCTGATTAGGTTTGGGCTAAGCCAAATGGCTTTGGCGGTGTGATTTTGAGAGAAGGGGAAGTACCCTTCTCTATGTGTGGTGAGGGTCACATTAGGAAAATCATAAAATATTATTTTATCATACAATAATATTTGGTTTATAATGGATACAAAATTATTTATTTATAGGATAAGGTGGGGATGGATTTAAAACCTCTCAACTTATAGGTTTTAGACAGGTTCAAGTCACTATATTAACCTTATCTTTTAGATTTAACTATTAATTAAATAGTTTATCTTTTACCATGTATTCTTGTATTATTATAATAAATAGTTACTAATCATACTATAAAAATCCAATAGAACCCCAAGTGGTTCATTATTGTTATATATTATCTTATATAAGTCCTTTTTCTAAACATTAGATTTTTAGTAATATTTTATAAATTAATAATATAATATTTGTTTTAAAAACTCATTTATGTTAATTTTGACACTATTTGGTATTTTGATTTTGTGAATGTAATAAAAACTTTATCACTTTGAATAAAATTTATTTAATAAACCCTAAAAAGTCATATTAAACAATTAAATTAGTGTAATTCATAATAAGTCTCAATTTTTGTTTATTTGGATATTTATAATATCAATTATTTGAATCTCACATTAACAAGGAAATTAATGCATCATCATTGTATCATAAATAAATTTATTTATATAATGTCTAAAAATTATAAATAAAATACCATTTTGTAGGAAATAATATTATATATCTAATGAATATTTATAGTTGAATTTATCTTATGTATAACATTATATTAAATTTGGTTTAGTTATTAAACTTTGACTTTAACACTTTTAACTCTTCATTAAATAAAATAATAATAAATGTCCTAATCTAATCCAAGTGGACCAAAATGATCATATTTTCTTCATAAGGTTGATTTTGGTTGAAATAGACTTCCCTAAAAGAATTAGGACATGTTTTAGGGTAATTATAATGTCATTTTGACCTTTAATTGCCCTAATTACTTTTAACCATGGTAAATAAAAGTCAAACATTACTATTCACCAAAAATTATTCTCCTCTTATTGAACCAAATTTTGCTTACTAATATCAACTATTTCTCTCAAGTTTTTTAAAATACAATTCAAAAAAGTGGTAAAATTATGTTTTATGTAAATTTTCTAATGAACCTAGAAGGTGGGTAAAAGACAGTAAAAAGTTCAATAAAATTTTATATGTCTAAAATTCACAGAGGATTATTTAATAATTAGAATCATATAATATTGAATATTAATTTCATGTACATGGATTAAAATTAGAAATCATCTTCTCAAAATTGGTTAACAGTTATTTTTCATAATTTTCTTTGACAGTCAATTTTTTTATTAAATAGTAAAATATTTTATGAATATAAAATATGTTTTATGACTTCATTATAATTTAAAAATGATGATATAATTAATATAAGTGAATTTGTGACCAAAAGTGGGTTATTTTATTAATATTATGTATTTCAATGTTACAAAATCAATTTCCATACCTATAACACACTTTTCTAAATCAATAATCGAAATTTTGAATTTAGAAATAGTATTTTGTGGAAAAATTATATGTTCATGACCAAAGTTATATATAATATTGGAATTTAGGTCTAGATCATTATAATTTCAAAATACATGCCCTAAATTCAAAAACATGAACAAAAAACATATGTAATATCATTCCTTTTCATTTTCCACAACCTCTGTTTCTAAGGTATATGTTTTGAAATTGATAAAAAAATCAACTATATTTTCTATAAAAACCAACCCCATGTCAATTTTATCTTCATTAAAAAATAATTTATAAATATTTAATTCTCATTTTCAATATCAATAACCCCTCTAATATTTTTTAAGGTACTATGATGTTTTTCTAAATCTTTAAAAATCTACCTTGAATGGTAAGGGTTCCCAATCCTCTCTTTTAATTTTCAAATTCAATATATTTGTTATAATATCATTTTAAATTATTATTTACATATTTTAATGATTTTGATTCAATGGAATTACTATCTATATTATATATTTTTAATGAGATATTAATTATTCTATATCATCTCGACCCGAATGTCACTAATTCAATTCCATGTGCTGGTTTTCCACAAGGCCTCAAGCGCGCCTCTCTACTCTTAGAGGCCAAAAAATTTATATTTGGGTCCCAGATCATGTCCATTGATATATTAATCCCACATATTAGATAAAAATATAAAAAAAATAACCAGATATCATCCAATAAATAAATAAATAGTGTGCATAATTAATAAATGAACTCAAAAAATACATACAAATAATGATTTAAAAAAATAACAACAATCGATCCTTGGTTCCGTGATCCAAATCAACCATATATTCTTTGGCCTACGATGGAATGTATCTGAACAATATTTAATCTATTAAATATATTTATATATAAATTTGTATATATATCGACATAAATATATATATATAAATATACATATATATGATTAAGGTGAAAAATAAGACAAAAAAATCATAATAGATCTTTGGGTCCATAATCTCGATTGAAACAAAAATCTGCTTCCTCCAACACCAAAAAAGTATTTGAGAAAGCTACATCACTAAGGGGGATAAATTTCCTAGCCTAGGGATCACCCATAATCACCTCCAATCACTATAACGAGGGATTTCACATACCGATGGACAATTCTATAATGATGAAATTGTATCAACTACGACCTATTCCATATGTACCAATTATCTATGTAACAACCTGAGATTTTATGAGATATATTTCTTTTAATTTCTTTGATGTCTTGTGTTTTATGCTACAACAAGATTATCTTGTGTTATATGAAACACTGTATTAGCTTACATTATACACAACACTATTATTGGATTATGTTTTACACAATTTCATGTTCTTTTGATAGAATTCATTTAACCCAAGACTGAGTATAAGTGATAACTAAATATTATAACCTAGTCATTTAATGACAGGTATGAATAGTATAAAATTAATTCCAAAAAAACTATTTAATGAAAATAAGTGAGTCTATAAATAATAAAATCACTTTTTATGGATTTATTAGTGAAATATATATGTAATATATTCATGTAATGTTTTAAATTTATCTATTATTTTTTTAAATATTATTGAAGAACAAATTCATTTTTTCAGAAAAAATAGGGATTAAAAAAATATAGTTTTACGACATTTTGATAGAGAACCCATTTTAAATACAGTTTCTGACAATTTTAGAAGTTTTACTTGATATAATAAACCTCTTATTTGTAAGTGGGCCATCAAAATTTACCTTGGTTTAAATTTTGGTATTTTTCTGATAAAATCCACATTTTAATGAATAGTGAAAAATACTGTATTTTAATTGAAAATTACCTTTTCTCTAATTTATTTATATAGTTTGAAAACCCTTTTAATAGAATTAATGTTTAATTGGATTATGTTTTATTAATTTAATCCAATTTTGTTCATTGAATGTTATTTGACATTTAAATTGGACATAAACACATGTAAAACTTTTGATAGTTTTTACATCTTAAAACCCACATTTTTAATTTTGGCAATGGGAATTATTTTTAAATTAATTTCTACCAATTCTATTTTTTGAAATTAGAAAAAGTTATTTCATATTTCTAATCAAAAGGTCTTAATTATGTAAATATGAATCTTTTAATTTTGGACATTATGAATATTAACTTCAGTAATTGTTTTTATTTACCAATGTTAAAGTTTAAATTTGGTAAATAAGGGTAAAAATAATTATATAAGAATATAAAAAAAACCTAAAACTTGTCCTAATACTATCATATGAGTCATGGGTGACCATACATATCATTAGGCCAAAATTTTGTCATTTTTGACCCAATCCGTTGTGAAAATTACATGTCATAATAATTAATTTCATTTAAAGGGAAATATAACACAAACATGTATCTTTTTTCTAAAAAATTTTAACGTGGGTTATATAATTGGACTATTTGAAAATAATTAGTAATTAGAAATCTAAAAATATTTCCTACATCATGATATTTTATATATAATTTTTATTCATTTTATAAATAAATTTATTTTTGACACAATGATAATGCCGTGATCACCTTATTAATGAAATATTCAAATCAATGGTATTATAAAAAATTAAAATAAATTTAATTAGAAAATTTTGATTCCATACAAATTATTTTTGAATAATAATTAAATTTTAGGGAATATTTAAAGACTTTGGATCAAAGGAATCAAGTTTTTTGACTTTATCAAAAATCAATTACTAAATAGCATAAAAATTGAAATAAATGAGTTAAAAAAACTATTTTATTAAATGATATAATAGTACTAAAAATATAATATTTGGAAAACTGACTTATATAATGTAAAAAATTTCATTAATGATCCACTTTTCTTTCTTCCTGTATTTTATAATAATAATTGAAACCATATATTATAGAAATACATGAAGATATGGTAAGAGTTGTCATTTTTAACTAAAGTTTAATACTAAAAGATAAAGTAGATTTTGTGACCTAAATATGACTAAAACATATTGGGTGAAATTATATCTACCTATCCCAATATTATTCTCTAAATTAATTAATTTCTAGGAACTATAAATCAATAATCAATTTATAATAAATTAATAATTAAAGACTTTACTAAAGTGAACCTCTCCTATCTTATATAATGGAACTTCTTATATTTAATTCACAAATCCAAATCCCTTTTTCATTTCCAAATAAAGATCAAATCTCCTCTGAAATTCCCTCACATCATCCTAGAGGCCACAGTTTGGGCATAAAACCAACTTAAGGAGTCCTTTTTTTAAATCAAAAGGAGACACTCAAGAAGAGGCAATCGTTTTATCCGTTCTTTCAAAGTGATTTTATTTTTATAGCTCCTCTTACTAAGTTCTGACCATAACAATATAGTAACCCCAAAATATAATATATCCTGAGATTTTTCTATGTTTATGCGACAACCATATTCTTCCTTTTTCCCATCCAATGAAAAAAACCATTAAGCGTGTGTACGTACATATTTTCATCTCCACGCCACAGTGTAAACTGTTTTTCATTTATACATTTTCTCAAAAGGTATAATGATGAATATAAATGAATTAAATAGTAAATAAAACATGATATTATTTTTTACAACTCATATATCATCCAATTTTTTACCATTTAATCATCAAGAGAATGATATCCTCAGTCGTGTTTATGTATGATTTACCATCTCCACGACGTGATGAGATTAATTCTCCACCTTAACAATTCAAGAATGATTATAAAGTGTTTATAATAAATAATACTAAAATATATGAAATAATAATTATACTGTATTTATATATATATGTCATTTATTTAATCCATTCAATAAAATATGAAAACAGAAACAACGTTCATGCGTACGTACGACCTACCGTCTCCAGGAATGATCTATTTAATTTCATTTATATATCTATTATATATATTTATTTACAAAATATTTATGATATATAAGTCATGTATTGGATTATATAAGTAATTATACCACTATATATGTTATAAGACAAATAATAAAAAGTCGAAAGACGTACGATTAATAAAAATATTATTACACAAAACGTAGCTTTACCATTTAATTGACAAATAAATGGGTAATATAAAGTCATTAGTAAATCATAGATGATATCATAAATATTATTAAGGTTTTATTACTAGTTAATAATATGTATAAACACACTATAGACGATTTTATGGAACATAAAAAAGAATTTGTACATAAACTAAGTGATAATTTCAAAATATCATTATTTTCTAAGCTTGTTTATACGTAAGTATTTATTTGGGTATATCTATCATCCACACAAATGATTAAAAAATATATAATATTACTTATATCCTTATAATATTTTTTAAATTAAAATTTTCCCATTTCTGAATTTTTAAAAAATGGTATAGAAGGAATCTTTCTTTTGTTTTCTATACGAGGTACTTTTTGACTTTTCTTGAAAGAGTATATGCAGAAGATTTTTTTTTAACTTTTATGGTAGGAATAGATTTTTATGTCTTTATAATGCCTTATTTACATGAATCTTACTCTACATAATTTAATTTTTATTTTCAACTAAATTATTTTCTTATAAAATTGCATGACATTTTGAGAAAAGGAAACATTTTTGAAGAAGAAAAGATAATTTTTTAACTCTTGAGTTTTATCAAAAATTATTTTATATACAAGGTGACATAGGGTTATGTTTTTATAACTATTTTAATTTTCTTTATTGTGTTTATGATGGAATTATTTTTATTAAATCCATTTATTTTAAATGGATTATGTTATGATGGAATGATTTTTAAGAAACCAACATTATTTCATGGGTTATTCTATGATGAATGATTTATGTTTTTGTGGATAATGTAAGAATGATTGATTTATAAGATGGGTGAGACCCATATCTCCCTCAAATGAATTGTGTAATGATTTATATCTCATGCGATAGACATGAAAAGAATGGAATTTAAATTTGGTTCAACATTACAGGTCTTGAACGATAAGTATATTCGGTTTAGTAATACTGGGCAGGAATGACAAGTATATCGGTTTAGTAATAGATGGTTAGAATGACATGTAAACCCAGTTCTGTAATGTTCTTTTCCATAATAATTTTCTTGGAATGAAAACTTTTTCTACTATTGAAATCACATTATGTTATTTTTTGATTTCCCCAATTCCATGATTTATGTCAATGTAATTTTATCAAATTTTTATAATGTTTAAGTTAAAAATCAGATGATGTTTTTTATAACAAAGTATTATCCTACCATATATGGACCTAATCATGTTTGATAACTTTTAATAAAATTTTTATGATAAATATATATGTAATGACCCATAATTCAATTTATGGATCACATGATCATCTGACACTTTTGGAATGACAATTTCTACTTTATTTATTTGATTAAGAGATGAAGTGAAAATTGTTCAAGGAACAAGAAATTTTGAGATTGTACTGATATCAAGTAACTATTTCTTCTATCTTTCCTCAAATTTAGGAAAAGGATCTTCAAAACCAAAAATTTTATGTCAGTACCTAATTTTCTAATAAATCATACGATCACTTAAACCATCAAAGATTAATGGATTTCTGGTTATTAACTTTCTCCTATTATTATTCTCTATCACTCTGCATTAGAACCTGATGGTTAGATTATTATTCCATATAAATGATTTCACTTCACACCTATGTTATCCTATGTGAAAACCCAGTGATGAGTTACTTTGGGTAACCGTTTCGTTTCTAACTTTAATTTTTAAAATGAAATTTTTGTATTCATTTTTACAATGTGGGTTTCTATGAATGAAAATTTCATGTAGAAAACCTTTTATAACCCCAAATAAATTTTAGGGAAGAATTTTATTTAAGGGGTATAATACAACACCCCGATATTTTATGAGATTGATTATTTTTAATTCATCTTATGTCTTGTGTTTTATGCTACACCATGATTAGCTTAGGTTATACAAAACACCGTATTAGCTTGTATTTACACAAAACTATTCCATGCTTTTGTTACACACAATTTCATGTTCTTTAGTTAGAATTAATTTCACAAAAGACCGAATATATGTGATAACTACATATTATCACTTAGTCCTCATAATGGAGGATATGAATAGGATAACTTCCTTATAAAAATATATTTAAATAAAAATAAGCGAGTCAATAAAATAATAAAACAACTATTTATGGATTTTATTGGTGAAATATATATGTAATATAATAAATTTAATGTTTTATATATGATATAAGAACAAATTGAATTTTTTGATAAAAGTTTTATTTTTTCAAAAAAAAAACACTTTTACCAAATTTTAATGGTGAACCCTTTTAAATATATTTTTTAAAAATTTTAAAAGTCATATTTTACATAATAAACTTCTTTTAGAGAATAGGGAAATAAATATTTACCTTTGTTTAAATTTTGGTATTTTTATGATGAAATTCATATTTTAATGAATAGTTAAAAATACTGTATTTTAATTCAAAAAATCCTTTCATATAATTTTTTTATATACTTATATTATAATTATAATTTTTTTAATGTTTAATTGGATTATTTTTTTTATAATTTAATTTATATTTTTTTCATTGTATGTAATTTCACATTAAAATCGGACATAAATACATGTTAATGTTTTGATAGTTTTTTCTACTTAAGAACAAGTTCTGTTGTTCTGAAAATAAGAATTATTTTTAAATTAATTTATTCCAATTATGTGTTTTTAATTTAGAAAAATGGTTTCATATTTGGAATCATAAGTTCAAAAATATGTAAATACGTCCCTTTTATTTTTGAAAATTATGCATAGTGACTTCAATAATTTTTTTATTCACCACAGTTAAAGGTTAAATATGGGTAAAAAATATTATAATAATATAAAAATACCTTAAAACATATACTAATCATATTGGATGAGTCATGGGTGACCAAAACATTCCTTAAGCTGAAATTTTGGCATTATAAAACTACATGGGGGGGGGTTACATGTTATAATAATTAATTTAAAGTAAAGTAAAATATAACTTAAACATGTATATTTTTACTAAATCAATTTGAATGGGGTTATATAATTGATCTATTTGACTATAAATAGTCATTTTAAAACTAAATGTTTTTCATAAATCATAGTATTTTATTTAAAAATTTTAGACACTAAATAAATAAATTTAATTGTGACATAATGATGATGTAGTGATTACCTTATTAATGAAATATTAAAATAAAGGATATTCTAAATATTAAAAGAAATATGATTTTACCATATTTATACCATCCATGAATTTTTTAGAAGACATTGACATGTTACTGATGATTTAACACCTTTGGTTTGAAGGAATCAAGTTGTTATGATTTTAAAAAAATCAATTACTAAATACTGTCAAAATTTACAAAAGTGAGTTCTTAAAACAGATACTATTCTATTCAATTATATAATATTCATAAAAATATATGTTTTTTAAAAATTACTTATATAATGTATTAAATGTCATTAATGATCCAATTTTGGTTTTCATGGCATTTTGTTGTATCTATAGTAACCATATATTATGAAGATACAAGAAGACATGGTAAGAGTTAATGTTTTTAACTAAGGGTTTATACTAAAAGATAAGGTTACTTTTTTGACCTAAACCTATTTAAATTCTATTGGTTTAGAGTATTTCAACCTATCATAATATTATCCATGAAAATAATTTCTTCATAGCCATTATAAACAAAAAATAAATTTATAATAAATTAATATTTTAAGACATTCCTAAAGTGCCCCTCACCTCTCCTATAAAAGGGAACTTCTCATTATCTTTTATTCCCACCACCAATGCCCTTTTTCTCAAAACAATCCTTCCCAAATAAATTAAAATTTTTCCTAAATTAATACTAGATGAAACCCTTTGGTTATAAAACCAACGTAAAGAGTCTTTTTCTGTAAATCAAATGTAGACACCCGAAGAAGAGGTAATCATTTTATCTCTTCTTTAAAAGTTCTTTTCTTCTTCTACTTAAAATTACGAAGTTTTTACCATAATAAAATAATAACTCTAGAGTATTATATATGATAACATGTTTTTAGGATTATGGTACTACTATATTCCTCCTTTTAACCATTCGATGAAAAACAATAACTCCATGTGTGCATATGTATGACTTACCATCTCCACGACGTGGTGTAAACTGTTTTTCATCTATACATTATTTTGATGGGTATAATGATGAATATAAATTAAATAAATTATAAATATCAAATGGTATTATTTATATATTGTTCATATATCATCCAATATTATACCATTTAACCATCAATGGAATGATATCTTCGCTCATGCGTACAAACGTCTTACCGTATCCCTGACGCGATGATATTCATTTTCCATGTTAACTATTCAAAATTGATTATAATGTATATGTAATAAATATGTATGAAGTATATTATATAATAATGGTACTATATATATATATTTCATTTACATGCTTCAATTCAATTCAATAATAAAATAGAAACATCGTTAATGCGTACATACGACCTACCATCTCCATGAATGGTGTATTCCATTTCATTTATCCATATATAATATATATTTATCTACATAATATTTATTATATATAAATAAATGTATACATTTTTTAAGTATGTAAATAATGATATATATAGTATTATCCAGAATTTAAATTAAAAAAAACATATATGATAAATAAAACGATTATCAGCCAAAATGTCGCTTTAACATGGTATTGATAAATAGAAGAGAGATATAAATTCATAAGTAAATAATATATGATACCATAAATATCATTATTGTTCTATTAAAAGTTAATAATTTTTTTAAACCAATTATAATTTAGTTTTAGACACATAGGGAAGATATCGGATCTATGGTAAGGGATAATTGTGCAATCTCATTATTTTCCGAGATTGCTTATACATAAGTATTTACTGAGTTTTATTTATCTTCCAAGTCCATGTTTCCTAAATATATAATATTATTTATATAATTATACTATTTTTTAAAATCAATTATACCCATTGGTTAATTTTTATTATACATTATATAAGGAATCTTTCATTTGTTTTCTATACATGTTATGTTTTGACTTTTCCAACAAGAGTATGAGAATAATGTATTTTTTTAACGTAAACATTATGAATGAATTTTTATGTCTTCATAATTCCATATTTCCATGAAAATTACTCTACATAATTTCACAGTAGTTTTCAACTAAATTATTTTATTTTAAAATGAAATGAAATTTTTTTAAAAGAAGACATTTTTTGATGAAGAAAGGGTAATTTCATCAAGAATTAAGCTCAAGTGTTTTATCAAAAATTATTTTTCATCTAATATGACATAGGGTTATGTTTATATCCGTGTTATTAATTTGGTTTTATTGTTTTATTATGGAATTATTTTTATGAAATCCATTTATTTTATATAGATTAACTTATGATGGAATGAAGTTTATGAAACCCATTTTATTTCATGGGTTATGGTTTAATGAATAATTTATGTTTTTATGGAACATGTAAGAATGATTTAATTATGAGTTAGGAAGGAACTATATGTCCCCTCAATTCATTGGGTAATGATTTATTTTTAATGAGATTGACATGACTGGAACAATATGTAAATCTGATTCAGTAATACAGGGCGGGAATGAAAAGTAAATCTGGTTTAGTAATATAGGGATGGAATTAAAAGTAAATCTAGTTCAATAATGCATGGCTATAATGGCAAGTAAACTCAGTTTAGTAATGGATATTTTCCACTATGATGGTCATGGAATAAATGACTTGGCTACTATGGAAATCATATTATTTGGTTATTTGTTGTCCATAATTCCATGTTTTATGTCAATTTTATTTTATCATGGTTTATGTTCATTTATGATTTATTCCTTATGAACTACCAATAATTAATTCTTGACTCACAATTTTGATATTCAAAATTCATATCCATATTTTTACATCCTTATATTTATGTTTTCTTTTATTATCTTAATATTTACCATAAATGAACATTTTAGCTCACCCTTTCCATGTTTTATTTTCCCTAGGATATAAATGAAGGTCTTAGGTAGGAAAAATAATAGGGGAAGATTATTATGGGGGATTTTGAAGATATTTGAAAAAGCTAGAAGAATGTGTTCTGATTTCCAAAAGATACTAAACAAATATGTTATTTCAGTATCTATTTGTGTAATTTATTATTTATTATGAAAAATAAATGTAATGTCCATGTATGTCATGAGTGGGTCATTAGAATCAGAACTATGAGGGATAGGACCTGGGGCCATTGTCCAAGGAGTCCTCTTCAATTCCATGGAGTGAATCTATATAAAACTCAATATAATATAGTTGTACTAGGGATAAGTACCATGGAAATTGACCAAGGGATCATCTTAGTGTTCATAGAGTGATTCCAGAGCATAATATATATAATATAGACCAACTAAGTGTAACCACCAGGACCATTGAAAAAGGAATCCCCTTTGTGTCCACAGAGCACATCTATATAAAAATCGATAAATAGGTCCATACCATCAGGAATTGTTGGTGTCATACCATGATTCCCTTAATAAACATCATACCTTGATATTCATCTTTATTAATAATGATCAGAAGCTGGATTCTAGGAAATAGCTCTAATAATCCTTATTATGTATCGTATCTTGTCAGAAACATCAGCAAAAGGATAAAAACCACCAATAGAAACCATAGCTATATCAATAATTATAGAGTAATATAATAAAGAAAATAGTGAGAGTTTTCTAATTCCCAACTCACCACTACTTCCAAAACATTACATTTAACAACCCAAGATTCTAAAATAAGAACATTATATTCAATAGTGTATATGATACACAACACCATGCATAGAAGAAAATGCAGCACCATAAGGCTTTATGATATATTGATTTTTAAATAAATTAAATATCTAAAATATATTTTATTATATTAAAAAAGGATTTTATAGTTCATTATTTATAATAACATTATTTTTGTTAGCTTGCATTACATGCAAGACCGAGTTTTATTGAAAAACACTATACTATTAATATTACTATTTAATATAATTTTTTTCATCAAGGCATTTTAATGGTGGGTATGAATAAGATTAAATAAATTATGAAAATATATTTTTTACACAAGTTTATTTGTATATATTTATTAAGATAAGAATGAGAATCATTTAAATGAAAAAGAATTTTTCTCTGACAAATGCATTTTCCTAAAACACGGAATATTCAGAACATTCACACATAATTTAAAATTAAATATTATCAAATTTATAAAATTTATCTTATATAATTAAAATAATTTTATAAATTATAATATCAAAATTTTTGTGGGGTAATTTTGTTGGTATATTTCTAAAAATATAATTTTTTTGATGAATAGTGAAAAATTTTGAATTGGAATTTAAACTTTCCTTTCTGTTTAAATTATATTTCAACATAAATTATATTTTTAATTGGTTTTAAAGTAAAAAATTTTCAATTTTATATCCATTTATATAGTTTAGGAAATTGGAATAATTTTTTATATTGAATTTTAATAAAAAATTGTTATATTTTGAAAATTTTCTCTATGAAATCCTGTTTTCTCATCACGTCTGTGAGATTAATTTTAAATTAAAATTTTACAATTATGTGAATTCAGTTTTGAAAAATATATTAAATATTTTGAATCTGAATAATATATTATTTATTTTTATATACACTTAATTCTCGTCCTAAATTAATTGAGAAGATTGAAAAAAATAATTGTTATAGTTAAGGAAGAAATTTACTTACCAGGGGGTTAATTAAAAATATAATGGTTAAAAATGACCAAATTTTTTTTCCAACACACATGTTATGGACATAAATATAAATTACATAGTTTATGTTTAATAATTTTCCATTTTTGAGGCCTATGGAATTAATGATACATGGGTATGATTGAATATTTTAAAAAAATTACATGTGTACCACTAACCTCACTTATAGAAGGTAACCCCTTCTCCTCTCTTCTTCACACCTTAAAAACACCGTGGTCCGGAAAATACCAATAATAATAACATAAAACTACACCATATCATCATATAAGACTTATTTTGGGTCCAAATCCATCCTAATAAGTATAAAATACATACCTAAGGAGGATACCTGAAGAACAATGAATGTTCTTCAACTAGCATTTTTATTTTATTTTATCCTCAACCTAACAAAATTATTATTAATCAATGATAATATAACAGATTTAGTATCTTACATGTGGAATGTTTTTTTATAAAAATTCAATTATCTAAAATCACCTACCATATAATCAAATGAGTTTTGAAATTATTATTCATATGTACGGTGGACTACCGCCTCGTGAACCCATAAAATTTATTTTTCCATTACCACTATTCATTGTTGAATATGATGATTGATTTAAATATATATGAGATATTTAAAAAATAATTATACATATGTATTAATTATATCTTATATACCTTTTTTACATTCTATTCCACAGGGTATACAATAAAGTAACTCGTGTGTGCGGAGGACCACCACCTCACGAAGCGATGTGATTCGTCTCTCACTAAAGCTTCACATGAAAGGAGATAAGGATAAGTTTAAAAAATATAAATGATATATGTAGAATAAAAATTATATTAATGAATTATTTATCATTCTAAAATGATAATATATATATATCAATTTATTTCATAGCTTTTCACCCAATTAAAGATGATAACATCATTTGTGTATGTCTGGACTACCGCCTTCATGAAATGATGTAACTCACTTTTCATCAACAATCCTCATAGATGATACATATAATAATATTTAAATAAATAATATTCTACATAATATATTATGATCATTATATAAAGATAAAATATTACTTACCTCATTTCCAAAATGATCATTGAAAAGTGGAAATGCTACTCTTGTGTATATACGATATATTGTCTCTATGCGGATAACATACTTAATTTCTCAAAATCAAATATCAGGATTGATATTATAAGTATATTTATTATATAAATATGATAATTATGACATGATTATTATTCTATAGATTATTTTATTATATAATATTCACAACAACTAGTTTTTTCATGATAAAACATGCTTGAGAAAACAATGAAATTAACAACAGAAATAATAAAATTAACAAATGATTATTAATGAATGGGTCCTAATATGTTATTAAAGTATAATAAAAAACATTATAAATATTAATATGGTTATTCACAATTTTAATATAATTTTTAAAAACCCTATATAGGATACTAAATCATATTAAAAAAAGGAAGCTTGATGTAATGTACTTCACCTCAATTTACCTTTATTGAGGGATATTTTAATGTTATGTATATAATTTCTCACATATTGTGTATATAATTCCACTTTTAAAAGTAATATAATTAACAATTAATAGATATTGTTATTTTAATTTTCAACTTCAATTATTTACCCAAGGGTATTTGACTTAAATGTCACCCTGTGGAAAAGAATTTCACAACTCACTTTATTATCATTAGGTTATATTAGTTCCTCATTATATTTGATATCAACTATAGTGAACTTAACCCCAGAGACCAAGAACCACTGTATTATTTATTACATTCGTATAATATACAAGTAATCACATCTTATAGGATTGAATTGTTTAGTAGTCGTGGAAAAATTCATAGATACTTGAGTATTGCATTAAATTTTAAAACCAAAATTTAATCATAATATTTTTTCAAGATTAACATTATTACATATATAATATAATTTAATATAGTAAATAGGAAAATTTATGGATTTATGAGAAAGAATAAAAAATTAGGGTGAGTTTAAATTATTTTTAAGGGTTATGTAAAAAGGAATCAATCATGAATCAATAATCATAATGAATATTGAATGAAAAATAAATGAACACACATGACATGAAATCAATAAGTTCCTAAGTATGTGATTCTAATGATAATATAAATTTAGAAATATCATGTATAATAATCAATATGTCAAGGTACAAAACTGAAAACTCATTCTATTTAATAAATAACTTGACTATCATAACAAGATATGGCATAATAAATATCTAAAGTTAAATAACTAAAAAAACATGTCATTAAATAAATAACTAAGAAAGAAATGAATCCAAAGATAATATCATTGTGAAAGTCACATGGATAATAATAATTTAATTATTATGGATGGTAATGATTAATTTTTGGACACCATGATCTCAACCATCACGATACCGCTATTGTTGTGACCTTTCATAAGATAATTCAAACTATTGGGTATAAAACAATTGAGTTTGGAAACTTTTGTTATGATAGCATTCCTTCTCCTAATGAGACTACCAATGAATCAAAAATCTACCAATAACCATGAAACACCCATGGATTTAATTTCCAAATCATTTCTTATATATTGAATAATCTATTAAATTGATGAAAAATCTTCAATGTCATTAAATATCGGATTTAGTAATGAATATGTATTTTTTCAATATTTTCATAGATTAAAAAAATTAAATTTAATGCATAACACTTTACGTAGAAATGATATAAGATTTAGATAATAAACCGATCCATGATATAAAATATAGATATTTATGGTAAATATAATGTACAATTAACGCTGTAATGTGACTAGTTTAATGAGAAGATAATGACTAAAAAATGAATCAAGTAAGTGAATTTCAATACTATACTTCTAAAAAATTATCACAAACAATCCTAAAGAATAATAATAGAGTTATTACAACAATATATAACCATTGGGAGTAATAATTAAGGTCTTTTTCAATTATTAAAACAAATTCCATAAACTGATCTTTGAAAACATTCCTTTGGATTATATATTTTTCATTTTAAAAATCACTTTTTAAATCTACAAGTTTAAAATACATTTTAAAGATATTTTTAATTGAAATTAATCATTTAAAATTACAATAGAATCTTTTAAACATAGAGTGTTCATGATGTTATGAAATTATATACATGCCATGTATAGTGAAACTAAGATTCCATTCACATTTTTAGTAAAATAAAAATTGGGATTATTTTGGAAAGGTAATAAATAATCCTTTTAATTTTTTTTATAAAAATTATAAATGGGTGAAATTTTCTGTAATATTTAATATATAAATGGTTATGATTTTTTTGAAAACATTTTTGGAAGACATTGTTTTTCAAGAAAAGGCCTTTCAAATAAAGATTGAAACGAAGTTACATTTTCATAAAACAATTCTCTATCATTTAATGTAACAAAGAGTGGATAATTATACTGTTACTTAAAAAATCTCATGAATAACCATATTATAAGAAAAAAATGGTTTATTATCCAATGATCAAATAATTCTCTTTAATGGAAATTCGTGTATTAAATTTTTTTATTAGAATGATATTGTGAAATAAAACCCTAAAATGATTATACCGTCTAAGTAGGAATTAATCAATGAATGGATTATGTGTATTAACTGTAAATGAACATAAAAAATCATAAATTCAACATAAGATAATCAAAAGTCATTATATAGATAACTATAGAAAAGAAATGACAAAAAACCTTTAATCTTACAGCAATGGGAATATGTTGGATTGACACTATCTTTAATCTTCCTCTACATGGTTTATGACTATTTTGACCAAGTATAGTATTGAAATTCACTTCCTTGATTTTCTTAATCGTTAACTTTACCTTGAATTAATTACTTTCATGTGATCATTATACATTAAATTTCCCCTCAATATCCAAATTATTTATCATGGATTTGTTTATTACTTCAACCCTGTATCATTTCTATATATGGTGTTCTATATTAAAATTTATTTGTTTATATTTGAAAATATTGATAAATATTAATTTTATATTCAACAAATATATTTTATAGTAAGACACATTATTTATGAAATAAATATATTATTTTATATATAATGATTATTTGGACCTTCCAGACACATGTGGGGCCAGGAAAATTATATTCCATTGATTCATCTATAGTGTCATGAGGCTAATCACTAATTATAACATAAAATTATTTTTCCAAATCTAATGGGTTTGTACCCAATAGTTTATACTTTGTTATTAATGGTATTTACATTATAGGTATCATTATTCCTATGATCATGACATCTAATAATTAACCATTTCATTCATTACGAATTTAGTTATTATTATCCCTAAGATTATCCCAATGATATTATCTCTATATGTATATTATTGTTAGTTACTAATTGAACGGAATGTGGGTTCAGTTATTTACCTTTCCATATTGATTATTATACATGATATTTCCAAATTGATATTATCTATGGATGCACATCCATCTCAATTTATTGATTACAGGGCGGGTGTGTTCAGATATTTATATTTCCATATTGATACTACTTATTGATATATGATTACATATGTTGTACATAACCCTTACAAAGAATTTGAGATCACCTTTATTATGTATCCTTTATTAACAACCCATAAAGTGTACTATGAATGATATGAAAGGATGTTATAGAAGGAATAGTTTTATTAATAACAATTATGTGGTATTTTTTTCAAATGTAATGAATGATTCAAGTATGTATCTTGTTTACCAAGACTAATAAACTATTCATTACTTCGGAATGTGATTCCTTGCATCTTATTCCAATATAATAAAGAAAACATCAGCTTTGGGTTTCTGGGATAGGGTTGAAAAAATTATTATAATAATAAGTTTAGTATAATCCTTTACAACTAGATTTATGAATAAATTGATTAAGTATCACAAAACTATGATAGAAATTGAAGAAATGTATATAATAACATCTTAATGTTTTGTTACGGTAGAGATAATTTGGTTAATTCTTACACTACATACCTATTTGGATACAAAAATTTGATGTGGTTATAGAATATAGGTAACTAGGGGTAATAACTCTAAAAAGGGTGCATTGGGATTGACCTGATCATCAGCTTGTTCATGAAAATAGGCCTTACTACTCACCAGGTTTAACACTCTTGAGGGATATTCTTAGAATAATTCACATTTTCATTAGAATCTATTATAAGGGATTTTATTAGACAAGTTAAATGAATTCCTTAGGTTAAACATAATATTTAATAGATTAAAAAAATTTGTTTCATAATTTAAAAATTATAAAAATTAATATATGGTTTTCCATCTACGATTATTATTTCTCAAACTATGCTTTTTGGTTTTAGTCAATGGATGAAACCTAAATGAATTATGATAAAATTGAATATAAAGGAAAATGTGGTGAGTATAAGAAACCAAATTCTATAATTATTTGAGTGAAATATATTTTGAATATTCATTATTAGTTTTCTCAAAATATGATTAAAAAATATACCTTAAAAAACTCAATGAATCCCAATTGAAAAAATAATGGGGTTCACCAATTGCTCGAGTAACAGAGACCATGGAGAAACTAATTCTTTATCTTCATTATCATGAGCAGGCCCAAGATGGGGCTCAATACATGACTACTCCAAACCCACCACCATAGGCCAAGGGTTGAAACTAGAATGGAAGGAATATCTAAACTCAGCGATGCCATTCCCTAGGTAATTTTACATACATAAAACCATCTCGATGAAAAGGTATAGAGGGAAAGAGTAAAAGATCCAACACAATTATAAATTAAACCAATCTTGCATATCTTCGAAGGCGTGTATTAGAGTACGATAGTAAAAAATATAAATTAAAGTGGAAACATACATGTTCAACCATAAATATTTCCTTACCTTCCAAAACTAAAAAATAAAACTACTAAGAGATACATTCTCGAGATCTCTAAGCTAAGACCAGCATACACGGTCCAAATTACCAAGTATCCCTAAGATTATCTGAATTCCCTGCCAACCTGTCCGTATTCTGTATAATAATTGAAATATTTGGGAAAATCCCATGCACATTTGAGTATATACAAACCTAGTATGAAACCTCAAAAGTTAAAGGTGGTGCAGTAAAATATTCAATAAAAAATGAACGATATTAAATGAAAGATACATTCAAAGAGAACATCTCAACCCTAACCAAGAGGGAATGTTACCTCATCCAAAACCAAGTTTCTAAACACCATGAGTATAAAAACAACCCATAAAGTCTTCTCCACATATAGAAGGATAATAGAGTTATCCCACCACTAGAATCTAAATAGGGAAAGAACGTATCATAACCCACTAATCTTCACCTCTCCTTGAAGAAGGGTAACCAAATCCAATATATTGATACATTATGATAAATATAAAAGCTCATTTGAAATGATTCAAATTGAGAGTGTAAGGGGATATCCATCTAACAGATCATATTAAGAAGCTAGGTATCCAATAGTTCCAAAAGACCATCAATGATGATGGACATCTCGCACGTCTTCCTAGAAGTAAATTTCTATGTAATGCCACACCTAGTCACTAAGCATCATTATTGAGGGAAAAACAAGGAAGTATAGGACACAAACCCTATTATGTAAGGGGGTTTCCCTTTGTATTTATCTGTATAAGACCTACGACCATGCAAATGGGGGTTCAAATCTAGTGTTATGGGGACTTGCACCCTTTGCTAATAGGGGGTTCCACTCGTTATGGTATTGGGTCTATTCCTATACTGATTGGGCATTTCACTATAAAAGGTTTAGGACCCCCACACTAGTTCTACATAGGGGTTCCACTCTAGTATCTGAGGAACCACACCCTATCCGATAGGGGGTTCCACTTAGAAGTTTAGGACCTATGCCCTAGTACAGCAAGGGGGTTCCACTCTAGTCATCAAGGAAACTTGCACTATACAATAGGGGGTTCCACTTAGATGTCATGGAACCATTCCATGTTGCAAAATTGGTGTTCTAATCTAGTTATTGAGTAACCACACCCTAACCAGTAGGGAGTTCCACATATAAAGTAGTTGTAGATGACTCACACCCTTGCTGATGGGGGGCAGCAATATAAAGATCTAGGACTCCACTACCTAGATCTGTTGGAGTGTACAACTCGATAGTATTTAGTGATTCTTCCTGATCAATACCATCAAAAAGTGCCACATCAACCATCATTATGTGTAAGAAATTCATATCATATGTTCAAAGCCAAAACTGAGGGCACTATCATGTTCTATGAGAAAAAACAATATGAATAGGCTACTTTGGGGCCAAAATCCATGTTTAGTTGAAGAAGATACAGATAATTGATGTTTCCTAAAAAGTATTCAAGGGGTACTTGATGTGTGAGGGGACCCAAAGAATGTTTGGACCTTCTCCACTGCTTTTCCATGTCCCTAGTTGACACATAGCTCCCATCCCATATAGTAGTACACACCATGTAGGTGGACTACACAACATCTCCAAGATAATTAGGACAAGGTCATATCATATTGTCTATGTCTGAGTACCAGACCATGTGTCTATGTACATTGTACATGATATGTTGCCTCACATAAGGTGAGACCCATGTGACCTGGCCATGTCTGTGTACTTGGGTACACTTCCGTGTACCTAGAAATGTACTTCCACATGGGTTCCATCCCATGTGATCAATCACACATGTTTTCCAACCAGAAAAGGGATACACAATATCTTTTAAATCATACATGTTGTGTCATCATAAAGTCTTTGAAAACCCTAGCCACTTCCACTGAGTGGATACACGTTGTGTGTTAATCCTTATACACAACGTATAGTCAGGGATTCAAAAAAATTATAGATCTGATTCCAATTTCTGAATCTAGTATTCCACCTTATGATCCATCCCTATATCTACATAAAACATTCATATGTAGTCGTATATTGTGGTTTCTAGTCATAGTTACATGGAAATTGGCTCTCATTCATCTTCCTGTGGTGCGTCACATGATCTTCTAGCCATCACACCTTCCACCATCATGGATTCATTATTTTATCATCAAAACGTTCTCACATTCCTCACTAACATCCCATAAATGGCCTTACTTAATAAATCTATGCTTTTTTACTTAATCAGATGAGGTTCTAATGGTCCAATCGGTCTCAGTACCTCTTTAAATATCGAACAATGTCTGTGGGGTCCTAACAGTGATGTGTGAAAATAATAAATGAGAGAAAATCACCATAACAAAGGTTTAAACATAATTGGACAAAAATTATTGGCCAACAATAAAGAACAGTAATCTGATGTTAAAACCCAATGTAATAAATTAAGATTTCAATACTCGGGCCCATGTAATTGGACAAAAATAGGAAAAATCCAATAACAAGGATGGATCTGCCCAATAAATTAAATGAAAGGGAAAAAATGACCAATTGATGAGTCCTTCCTAGATTTTGGATCATTTTCTGATGAGAAACACACTTTCCAATGAGGAAGAGGGATTGTTTCATTTTCTGCATCTTTATCTTTTCTAATATGAAGTTTCATCATCATCCAATGATATCTTCCAATGGAAGGAGTAAAAAGAGTGTTGTTGGAGATTCTTGGATTATGAGGATAAATATATCCAATTTAACCTAACAATATTTTTATAGAATAATTTGATGCATCAAAACTAACTGAATAAATAATTATTTATTTATTTCAATCAATGTATTGTTAGTGATAAAGGAGTTTGAATGCCCCGTGCTGACCGAGTTTCTACCGCATCATGGGTGAACACCATGTTATGAAATCAACTATGGCATTCTATTTATAATATGAGTTTCTAGTAAAGTGATATTGTCATGACCCAACCCGTACCGAGGTTGGAGCTGTAACTACCCCTAGCCCGCCTCCATATTCCAGGGGCTAGCAACCTGCACTGAAGGTACAACAAACTCAAGGATTCTTTGCCTATGTACCTATAAACACACACACATGTAGCCAACTCAATGAAAAAGTGCAGAGGGAAAGGGAAAACATGATACAAAACTGCTATGTATATACCAAAAATATGCATCCACCACTTATCAGTAATTGTACAAAAAACTGAACTAAAAAGAGAAAGGGGGAAAATACACACCCAAATAGAAAAATTCCATAACCCAGCAACAGGTGGAAAAGTAAAACAGCTGATAGAGCCCTGGTTATGGATACCAAGCTATGACAACCACAAGTAGTCCTAGCACCCTACATCCCTATTCTTCTCTATAGTCATGATCAACCTTTCCACCGTTTGGAAGGGCACATCGAGTGTGGACAAAGCCCAAGCATTGTTTATTATAAAAATACTCAGTAGGATTCCCCGAAGGATCAATGGAGTTGCTAGTGAAGTACTAAAGAAGGAAGCTGTAGATTGAAAATGGTATAGTAAAAGTGTACAACTCAACACAACAAAGAAGTGAAGTAATTTCATCCAAACACAAGGAGATTGAAAAAACGAGAACGTGAACTTCTTGTCAAGTCTTTACTACCTATAGCAGAAGAGTAAAATCATCCAACCACAAGAAGACAAACACGGAAAGCACATGGCATACCCCAAACATATTTTCCTCTCTTGGAAGGAGAGTAACCAAATCCCAAGGAGTTGGTACTACAATACGATATATATATTCTCAAACAAACGAACCCAAATGAGTGTGTAATGGGATATCTATGTCACTAGCTCATCCTATGAAAATTTTCACCAATAGTTATAGAAGTATAAACCATTTATGGGTAGAATACCACATGTCTTCCTTAAACTGCAAGTCAATGGGTCTGATTCCCCGCACCTTGATACAATCTGCTCTGGGCGGTTCTATGTCACCTCCACTGTTTTAAGTCGCGTCTCAAGGACGCGTCTTGGTGGGAAAAGCGCCTATCTTTCTTGAGAGTCCAATGTCACGTCAAGTATGTCTCGTCACTATGACTCACAATCTAGAGATCATGTCACAAAGTCATGAATCCAATATCGATCCCTGCTGGATGATATACTTATAAAATTCATTAGTGAACGCCATTGCCCATCCCAGCTAGAGGGTAGGCCCTGAAAGAGTAAATGTATAATTTCATTGCCAAAATGTTCTAGAGGTTAATCCTTGAAAGAGATTGATGAACACCATAAACCACCTACACTAGATTGTATGCCCTGAAAGAGTAACTAGTGAACACCACTGCCCAGCTACCCTAGAGGGTAATCCCTAAAAGGGATCAGCAAACACAATTGCCCAACTGCACCAGAGGGTAAGACTTGAAAGAGATCTTCGAACAACACTACCTAGCTCCACTGGAGGGTAAGACCTAGGATAGTAACTAGAGAACTCCACTACCCCACTTTGTTAGAGGGTAATCCCAAAAGATAATGGTGAACACCACTACCCAGCCTCGCTGAAGGGTAAGCTTGAATTGCTCTGGTTATTCAAAAAAAATCACTGTCATCACTATCATTATCAATATTTTTTTCAAATAAGAATCACACTCAAAACATCTCATATCGTATCTTAAAAGCCACTACGGAGGGCCCTATCACATCATATGTAGATAAACACTCAAGATAGGCTACTCGCATGCCAAAATTCGAGTTTAGAAGAAAGGGATACGTGAGGTAGAAGATTTGTGTTGAGCCCTCTAGAAGATTGTTGAATTCTTCCTATGTTTGCTGTCTTAATAATCACAAATCATTGTTACTTAATCTGGTTGGATTTCTCATATACATAATCACAATATTTTAGTGAATCTGTTTATATTGGTTGGATCATGTTTTTATCTGTGGTTGTTATTGATTTACAAGTATTCTGGAAGTCTTCTGGATCAAACAGACACTTTGTGTTTTGTTAAGACAACGGTTGCACCGATCTATATCAAAAGACAACGGTCACACCGATCCATATCAAAAGACAATGGGAGCTCCGATCCATATCAAAAGACAACAGTTGCACCGATCCATATCAAAAGAAAACGGTCGCACCGATGCTGATCAAATGAGTCACCAATTATGACACACCGATGCCGATCAAATGAGTCACCGATCATGACACACCGATGATGATCAAATGAGTCACTGATCATGACACACTGATGCTGATCAAATGAGTCACCGATCATGACACACCGATGCTGTTAAAATGAGTCACCAATCAGTACACACCGATGTCTAGCCACTGTTGCTGATACTGATGACCTACTGATCACATGACTCCTCGATAGTCATAAACTGCTATTTGAATTTCTTTATCTTTATTTAATATAACCAATAGTCATATTAGGTATATTTTAATGCATTGACATTTATTTAATGAAGGTTGTTGGATGTTAGGGAACCGTACCTCGTACCTGCAGAATAAGAAAACATTTCTTTTGCTGGAGCTCGTGCCATAAATACAAGAAGTCCCTATTGGTGAAAAGGAGGGATGAGACACATATGAGGGCAAAGAGTGGTGAATGATATAGTTGCATAAGACACAAAATCACATACACACTCATGTTTACTCAAGAAGAGTTCTCTATATTCACAAGGACATTGAAGAACTTCATCGACTACATTTTTCACTATCTCTGAACATGGATTCCAAGCAGACGACACTCTGTTTTTCAGAAAAAAACTAGAAGAGGAATCAGAACCATTTCTGATCAAACTCAAGGAGTCCAAAGCTTCACTGCAATCACTATATCCATTTCTAAACTCTACATCTCGGTTCTATGATTCATTATTTTACTTTTCGAGCAGTGTGTGTTATCTACTGTATTTGACACACACATTGTCACCTGTACTTTAACTGAAGGATCTGTAAATCCTCACTCAAATTCTTATATATTTTCTTTGCCATTAGGATAGTGGTAGAGGTCATGTGTGACCTGGATAGATGGTTGCAGTTGTTTTGTTTCCCACGAATACCAGTGGTAGATGAATTGGACCTGGACAGTTGTAAACTATTATAATCCCCGATCCAGGGTGTGGATCACTTTTATATAAAGTTTTGAGAGGACTATGTCTCGGCTTGAGACTAAACCTCTTGGTTATATCTGTTGTGCTTATTCATATTCAAAGTTTTTTTATTCCACTGAAAACTACTTTAAAACATAAACTATTTTAATGTCACTTTGATAATTAAACTAGAAAGTGTTTATATTAGTTGTAAATTAGTAAGTTAGTTTCAAAAGTTAATCAATTCTTTTGATTTGATTAACTGGGAAATAATCAATCCTTTGAGAACCTAATAGAACCCTTACTTTGATATAAATTCAATACAGTTTAATTTTGTGTTTTATTTGGGGGTTTTAAGAAAAAAAATTTAAACAGAAATTTTAATTGGAACTCAATTCACCCCCCTCTTGAGTGTCCACTCCGACCAACATTTGGTATCAGATGGAGGTTTAAAATATTTTCTGAAGTATTCTATTTTTCAACTGTGATTTTAGTTGTATTTTAAAGTTCTTAAATTTTCTTTTATTTCTAAATTTTTATCTCTTTAAAATATTTTCTTTAAGTAAGTTATCATGGATAACAGACTTGAAGGTGTTGCTACCAATAGACCACACTTTTTCAATGGCACTAACTATGCTCAGTGGAAAATCAAGATGAAAATTCATTTAGAGGGCATGGGTTTTGATATTTGGACTGCTATAGAATCAGAATATAAAATTCCTACTACTGTTAGATCTACTTGGAATGAATCTAATAAGGCTGCCTACAATAATAATTGCAAAGCTATGAATGCCTTGTACTGTGCTTTAGGAGATGAGGAATTTAATAGAATATCTAACTGTAAAACTGCTTATGAAATTTGGGATACCTTATCCGTTTCTAATGAAGGAACAACTAATGTTAAGGAAATGAGATTGAATACTTATACTATTAAGAATGATAATTTTAAGATGAAGCCTGAAGAACCCATTTCTGACATGTATCTTAGGTTTAATGAAAATTTCAACACAATGACTTCTCTGGGAAAGGATGTTCCATCAAAGGAACAAATTATGAGAATTCTGAGATGTCTACATGAAAGATGGATAGGAACTTCTGTCTCAATTAGAGAATCATGTGATATTGGTGAACTGCCAGTCAAGGAACTAATTGGAAAGTTGATGATGTATGATGAGGAACTAAAGGTTAACAAAGAAGAATATGATGAACCTAGAAGGAAGTTAGTTTCTTTTAAGACTTCAAATTCAAAGAACAAGGATAAGAAGAAGCTACAAGCTATAAATGAATGTTCAATCTATGAAGACAGTGAAAGTGCTTCTGATAGTGATGCTGATATGGATCACATTTCCAGAAGGTTTAAGAAGTTTTATAGAAAGAAAAAGTTTTTCAGAAAATCAAATTACAAAGGTAAGTATGACAAAAAGGGACATTGGAAAAAGGATTGGAAGAAATCTAACAAATCAGATGAAGTTTTCTACTATGAGTGAATGAGAAAGGGACACATAAAAGCAGACTATCCAAAGCTAAAATACAAGAAGAAGTATGAATACAAGGACAATAAGTTTAAGAAAGACATGAAGGCTACTTGGAGTGCTTCTGAGGATATCTCCACTGAATTTGAAGTTTCTGAAACTGAACACAGAAATAAGGAAAACATGTGTTTTATGAAAAACACTTTTGAGGTAACTGCTGAAAATCCTGCTTTAAATTCTTATTATTCTGAAGATGATACTAACTCTGATAACATGCCAAAATTTGAACTATTTGAATATTGTGATTTGTTAGAAGAAACCTGTAATGAGTTGAAAGACAAATACAAAGGTTTAAAGAAATAGTATGCTTTAACTGTTAAACATAAATCTGATCTTGATATTGAAATGGAAAAGAATGCTTAGTTGCTTAAAGAAAACACTGAACTGAAATTATCTAATGAGAAACTCAAGAAAGACTTAAAGAAATTTACCAATGGAAAAAATACTCTTACTCAGATTCTAGGTAAGCAAATAGCACCTAGATACACTATTGGTGTAGGATACCAACTTGGACAAAGGAAAATTACCAAAACTAGATTCATTCATAAATCTGGACAGAATGTAGCTAGTTCTGGAACTTCATATGCCTCAACTAGTTATATTCATAGTTATGGATCTAATAAGGTTTATCTTTCAAAATCTATTAACTCTAGAAATCTTATGAGACCCATTAGACAAATATGGGTACCTAAAGTTTTATTGGATGACCTATCTGGACCCAAGAAGATCTGGGTACCAAAATCATTTCCTATCTAAATCTAATTTGTAGGGAACCTTCTTAAAGTGATCCTGTAGAAAGACTTGGTATTTGGAAAGTGGATGTTCAAGACATATATCTAGAGACTTCTCATGCTTCAAGAGTTTAGTTAAAGTTGATGGAGGCTTTGTCACTTTTGGTGATAACTCAAAAGAAAAAATCATCGGCTTAGGCCAGATTGGTAACACTGACTCAGTATTAATTTCTAAAGTTTTATTTGTTGATGGACATAAATACAATCTGTTAAGTATTTCCCAGTTATGTGATGATGGTTTTTATGTTAAATTTGAAAATGATTCTTGCAATGTTTTTAATTCTAAAAATGTTTTAGTATTTTCTGCCTTAAGAAATGAAAATGTTTATGTTGTTGATCTGAACTCTTTAGCTAAGAAGAATATTACTTGTTTGAATACTTTTCATAAAGAGTATTGGATTTGGAATAGAAGATTTGGACACTACAATGTGCATTCACTTAGAAAACTTTCTAGGAAGAACTTAGTTAGAGACCTATCCAAACTTGAATTTCCAGCAGACAAAGTTTGTAATCCCTGTAAAAATGGAAAGCAACATAAAGTTTATTTTAAATCAAAGAAAGAAGTTTCAACTTTTAAACCTCTCGAGTTGGCTCACAAGGATTTATTTGGACCTTCTAGAGTTTCTAGTTTAAATGGGAAACACTATGTCTATGTTCTTGTAGATGACTTTTCTAGATATACTTGGGTATATTTTCTAGCTCACAAAAGTGAAGCTTGCACTTGCTTTGTAAAATATTCCAAGTCTGTATAGAACCTTAGTAGACTTAAAATTAAAACCCTGAGAAGTGATCATGGCCGTGAGTTTGAAAATCATGAGTTTGAATCTTACTGCTCACACAGTGGCTATAGTCACAATTTCTCTGCCCCTAGGAAACCTCAATAGAATGGTGTAGTAGAAAGAAGGAATAGAACCCTGCAAGAAATTTCTAGGACTATGATTAATGAGTATGACCTACCTGTTTATTTTTGGGCTGAAGTTGTAAATACAACTTGTTATGTCATTAATAGAGTCTTGATCAAACCAGTTCTTAAGAGGACCCAATAAGAGTTGTGGAACCAATGGAAACCTAAGGTTAACTACTTCAGAGTTTTTGGCTGCAATGTCTTTATTCTTAATACTAAAGATAAACTTGACAAATTTTCATCCAAGAGTGATGAAGGAATTTTCCTATGTAACTCTATTTCTAGTAAATCCTATATAGTTTTCAATAAGAGAACCAAATGTGTGGAAGAATTTGTTCACATAAAATTTGATGAAACTGATCCACATGAACCTAAGACCTCTCTTAAAGATGATCTCTCTGTTTTAAACCTTAATGATAAAAACACTGGACCTGTAGTTAAAACATCCAGTTCTGAAAATTTTCTGGAACTTGCTTCTGTTGAACCTCAAAATGTAGATGAATATGAAATCTCTAGCCCTACCTTTTCAAGTCCAACTAGGACTCTAAAGAAACATCCTTTAGATGCTGTTGTATGTAATTTAGGTAGAGGAACAAAGACTAGAGCTTCTCTAAGAAATCAGGTTGAACATCAAGTTTTTCTTTCACAGTTAGAACCTAAAAATATCAAGGATGCTATCAATGATGAATTTTGGGTAATGGATATGCAAGAAGAACTAAATAAATTTGATAGAAACAAAGTTTGGAAATTAGTAGAAAGACCTAAGGACACTATAACCATTGGCACAAAATGGGTATTTAGAAACAAAGTTGATGAATCTGGAAACATCATTAGAAACAAAGCTAGGCTAGTTGCACAAGGTTACAATCAAGAAGAAGGAATTGACTATGAGGAAACCTTTGCACCTGTAGCTAGATTAGAAGCTACTAGAATCTTACTTGCCTATGCATCACATCTGAATTTCAAGTTATATCAAATGGATGTGAAAAGTGCTTTTTTAAATGGTTTTATTGTTGAAAATGTTTTTGTAGAACAACCACCTGGTTTCTCAAATCCTCATTTTCAAAATCATGTTTTTAAACTTTATAAAGCTTTATATGGTTGAAAACATGCTCCAAGAGCTTAGTATGAAAGACTTTCAAACTTTCTTATTTCAAAAGGATTTACAAAAGGAATAGTTGATCCTACTCTTTTTATAAAAAGGATTTCAAAAGATGTTTTAATAATACAAATCTATGTTGATAATATTATTTTTGGATCTTCTAAAAATTCTTTATGTACAGATTTTTCAAAGGTTATGCAAAAAGAGTTTGAAATGAGCTTAATGGGAGAGCTTAAGTACTTCCTTGGATTTCAAGTCATTCAAACTAAAGATGGTTTTATTATAAATCAAAGTAAATATACTAAGGATTTATTAAAACATTTTGGTTTGGATAGTATTAAGGAAAGTGATATACCTATGAGTACTACCTGTAAATTGGATGTTGATGAAACTGGGAAACTAGTTGATCAAACCAATTACAGAGGTATGATTTGGAGCTTACTTTATCTTACTGATAGTCGACCAGATATTATGTTTAGTGTGTGTATGTGTTCTAGATTTCAAGCTAATCCTAAATAATCACACTTAATGGCTATTAAAATTATTTTTAAATATCTTAAGTATACTGTAAATTTAAGTTTGTTTTATCCAAAAGGACAATCGTTTGACCTAACTAGTTATTCAGATGCTGACTTTGCTGGATGTAAGTTAGATAGGAAGAGCACATCTGGATCATGTCATTTACTTGGAAAGTCCCTAGTATCATGGTGTAGTAAGAAATAGAACTCAGTTGCATTATCTACTGCTGAAGCAGAATACATAGCTGCTGGTAGTTGCTGTGCATAGATTCTGTGGATGAAACACACTTTATTGATCTATGGATTTGATTTTAAACATGTTTCAATTAACTGTGACAACACCAGTGCGATCAACATATCTAAGAACCCCGTTTCTCACTCTAGAACTAAGCACATTGATGTCAGACATCACTTTTTAAGAGATCATTATCAGAAAGGTGATATTTATCTAGAATTTATTAGATCAGAACATCAATTAGCTGATATTTTTACGAAGCCTTTATGCTCTGAAAGAATGAATTTCATTAAACAAGAATTGTGTATGATTGATCTGTGAAACTGATCTGTGAAACCAATCTGTGAAACCGATCTGTGAAACTAATCTGTGAAACCGATATGTGAAACTGATCTGTGAAACTGATATGTGAAACCGATCTGTGAAACTAATCTATGAAACTGATCTGTGAAACTGATCTGTGAAACAAATATATGAAACCAATCTGTGAAACTGATCTGTGAAACCAATCTGTGAAATTGATATGTGAAACGTATCTCTGAAACGGATCTGTGAAACCGATCTGTGAAACCGATCTGTTAAACCGATCTGTGAAACCGATCTGTGAAACCGATCTGTGAAACCGATCTGTGAAACAGATCTGGGAAACCGATCTGTGAAACCGATCTGTGAAACCGATCAGTCAAACCGATCTCTCTTTATATTACTTTTTATTATGCTGTAATTAATTATTTTCTTTTACCTTTATTATGGGAACCCTAAATGATGAAATAAATGATTCGTGACTATTTCTTTTTCCCCAAACCATTGACCTTTCTTTTCCAGCCAATCCTTATATCCTCTCTCCTCCTCTACTTAGAACCTTCGAACTCCTGCATTCCCCAGAATCTTCAAATGGATAAGAAAAAGAGACCAAGAAAAGAATCAGACAGTCCTGTACCTCCAAAGCGTTCTTGAGGCGTGTCGAGTAGTGCCACTCAAAGGTCAGTAAATCTGAACCTAGAAACTCGGATTGTTGCTGTAGAAAAGGAAGTCAGTTCTGCCTGGATTTTGACAAGTAAGTCGCTGTTGTTACAAGTTTTTGAATCACAAGGATGGAAAGCCTGGTTCTCAGATAACACTTGTGTATACTACCCAATGTTAGTGCAGGAGTTCTATATAAATCTGAAAGTTACTTTAGATGGTGTAGAGGCTGCTATAATGTCTTCTGTAGTGAAAGGAAAGAAAATATCTTTTTCATCTAAGCAATGGGCTGAGTGTTTAAATGTACCCCATGAGGGTCGGTATGAAGATTTTGCTGGAAACATTCCTCCAACCACTGAATACTTCTCTTATGAGTTGTATTTAGAGGTTTTCACTAGAAACAGAGAGTCAAGGAGAATCACATCCTCAGAGTTGGATGGTGAATGTAGACTTCTCTTTAAGTTTATTTAGCACCAAATTTTCCCTAGGAAAGGATATTTTGCTGCTATAAAATACCAGGATGTTTTTCTATTGTTTCTACTAAAGACCCATGAGAAGATCAATTTGTGTAGATATCTAATGGTTCACATAGCCGGAATGGTGAAACCTTATAAGAAATCCACTGCCCTGTTCTATTCCAAAATGATCACTACTATGTCAAAGAATCTGGAATGTTTTGATGAAGCTGATGAAATAGCGGAATCTGATAGTACTTTTTGTCTTAACAATGAAATTTGTAAAAGGATGAAAATAAATTGGAACCCATAGAAAAAATGATGGGTTGCTGATGAGGACAAGTTGTATGAATCCTACAATCCCACTGATCATGGAAAGAGGCCGAAGGGTTTGAGAGACTTTGGTTTGAAATCAGATGAGGAACCAATTTATTCTGATGATGAGGAAGAAGTAGATGTTGAAAGGAATAAGGACACAGAAGAAGAGGGGATGGAAGAAGCTGAAACAGAATAAGAAAGTATGTCACCTCCTGATGATAGGAGTGATCCTAATATTGTAATCCCTAAGAGAAGAATAGACTTTGGACCTGCTAGTCCACCTTCAGCCTCACCTGAATCAGAACCAGTTCTCGGTGATGAAGAATCTATTGACACTGAGGTATCTGAAAGTGTAGATTCTAAGAATAATGGAAATGGAAATGATGATGATGATGGTGGTGGTGGTGATAACCTACCAGTGGATGGTCTTGTTGTACCTCCAATAGGACCACATGAAACTCTACAAGAAACAAATACCAGTGGCAAGATATATTCTCTAGAAATCAGTGGAAAAGAAAGTTATGATAAACCAAAATATACTCTGTGTGCTACTGTCTGGGATGATTACCCTGGTTTTGCTATTTTGGGTTTAGAGTATTCTGAAGAAGAAGAGGAAAAATCAGAATCTACTGCGGTTGTGAAGAAAATCCAACCAGTTGAGGCAAGGCCGGCTCATGTTGTTAATGTTGCAGATGTTCATCTACCTAGTTCTGCTGTCTCTCAGTCTGATCTTGATAAGTTCAAAATTGAGCTACTTGCTGCTGTGAGAGATACAGTCAGAAAAGAAATTTCAAATGCCCTTACTCAAGTGTCTCTGCAAGTTCCTGAAGATTATTTGGAAGCCTTTTCAACAAGAGTATCAAATGTTCTTAAACCAGACCTATCCAATACTGGTGAGTTTATTGGCAGGCACATAGCCTCTCTAAATCAGACTCTGAAGGATCTACAATCTGACATAGTTTCATTATCAAACAAATTTAAGTCAACCATCTCTGGTATGATTGAAGTTTTGAGGAATCTGATTGAACATCTTAAGAAGTCTGATCTGAGGAAGTTGAAAGCTGAGATAACTCAGATAGTTGCTCAAGCCAGTACAGCCAAAGTAACCAAGATCACTACTTATGAGCTAGAGGCTCTAAGGCAGATTATGCATAATGAATTGGCTGCCATTGGACAAGTTCTTGATTTGGACTCGTTGAGGAAGATGAAGGAGCACAGTGATCACATTCATCAGATGGTAAAAGTATATTCAGCAGATGCCAATAATGCTCTGAAAGAGATCAAGGAAAAGGTTGATCATTACTTTAAAAAGATTTATATCAAACATGAGATGACTGCAAATTTCGAGGTGTTGGCTGAAAATCTGAAACAACATCCAGTCACTCAAGCTTTCAAGACCCAAGTTCGTCAGTTGAAAGATTCTACTCCTACTTTGGAACGGTTCATGGAGAATAAGGATGATTTTGAGAAGGCTATGTTGTATGGTGTAGAAGTTATTCAGGATTTGATAAATCTTTTGAAGCCTTATCTGAATGCACAAGACACTACCATTGTGCTTCTTACTTCTGAACCTCTCAGTGCCTTTGATGTTGCTCTAAATCAGATCTCCGTTGCTCAAGCTCTATCTCAACTACGGCCAGTTCTTCAGCAATCTTCTCAACCAGCAACTACTGCTCAACAAAAAGTATTCGTGCCACCCTCTCCTCCACCTTCCAAAGTCATCTTAACACCTTTTCAAATTCGCCCAGTTCATCCTCCCTCCAAGCCTTCCAACTTACCAACCATTGATCCTTCTGACAAAGGAAAATCCCTGTTACATCCCTATAAATAGTTGTGTCATGTTTTTGATAGGGTGAACAGTGTTCTGTTTGTACTCTGATGTACTTTACAAACTTCTTTTTCTCTATGATACCTTCTTTTACTCTCTTCTTTATATGTTTTCCCTCCTTTTGGATTATCCCAAAGGGGGAGATTTATATCTATGGGGGAGAAACATACTATGGAAAGGGACGCAATGTTTACATAACTATACAAAGGCATAAATTCAGGGGGAGATTTATATCTCTTTATGTTTTTCTTCTTATTATGCCTTGTCACTATTATTGATGATATATTTTTTTTATTTATGAATAAGATTTGTAATTATCAAAAAGGGGGAGATTGTTGAGCCCTCTAGAATATTGTTGAATTCTTCCTATGTTTGCTGTTTTAATAATCACAAATCATTGTTACTTAATCCGGTTGGATTTATCATATACATAATCACAATCTTATAGTGAATCTTTTTATATTGGTTGGATCATGTTTTTATCTGTGCTTGTTATTGATTTACAAGTATTATAGAATTCCTCTAGATCAAACAGACACTTTGTTTTCTGTTAAGACAACGGTCACACCGATCCATATCAAAAGAGTCACCGATCATGACACACCGATGCTGATCAAATGAGCCACCGACCATGACACACCGATGCTGATAAAATGAGTCACCAATCATGACACACCGATACTGATCAGATGAGTCACTGATCATGACACATCGATGCGGATAAAATGAGTCATCGATCAAGACACACCAATGTTTAGCCACCGTTGTTGATGCTGATGACCTACCGATCACTTGACTCATCGATAGTCATAAACAACTATTTGAATTTATTTATCTTTATTTAATCTAACCAACGGTCATATTAGGTATATTTTAATGCACTGAAATTTATTTAATGAAGGTTGTTGGATATCAGGGTACCGTACCTCGTACCTACAGAAAAAGAAATCATTTATTTTTCTGTAGCTCGTGCCATAAATACAAGAAGTACATGTTGGTGCAAAGGAGGGATGAGACACATATGAGTGCAAAGAGTGGTTAATGAGATAGTTTCAGAAGACACAGAAGCTCATACACACTAAATCTTACTCAATAAGAGTTCTGTACATTCACGAGGACATTGAAGAACTTCATCGAATACATTTTCACTATCTCTGAACCTGGATGCCTAGCAGGCGACACTCTGTTTTTCAGAAAAAAACTAGAAGAGGACTCAGAACCATTTCTGATCAAACTCAAGGAGTCCAAAGCTTCACTGCAATCACTAGATCCATTTCTAAACTCTACATCTCTACTCTGTGATTCATTATTTTACTTTTTGAGCAGTGTGTGTTATCTGCTGTATTTGACACACACATTGTCTCCTGTACATTAACTAGAGGATCTGTAAATCCTCACTCAAATTATTACATCTTTTATTTCCCATTGGGATAGTGGTAGAGGTCATGTGTGACCTGGATAGCTGGTTGCTGTTGTTTTGTTTCCCACGAATAACAGTCATAGAGGTCTTGGACCTGGACAGTTGTAAACTGTTGTAATCCTCGATCCAGTGTGTGGATCACTTTTATATAAAGTATCGAGAGGACTATATCTCATCTTGAGACTGAACCTCTTGGTTATATCTGATGTGCTTATTCATATTCAATGTTTTTTTATTCTTCTGCAAACTACTTTAAAACAAAAACAGTTTTAAAGTCACATTGATACTTAAACTAGCAAGTGTTTATATTAGTTGTAAATTAGTAAGTTAGTTTCAAAAGTTAATCAATTCTTTTGATTTGATTAACTGGGAAATAATCAATCCATTGAGAACCTAACAGAACCCTTAATTTGATATAAATTCACTACAGTTTAATTCTGTGTTTTATTTAGGGTTTTTAAGACAAAGTTTTTAAATTGAAATTTTAATTGGAACTCAATTCACCCCCTCTTGAGTGTCCACTCTGGCCAACAATTTATAGTAGTACATGGTGCGTGTGAGGCACATACCACGTGTGACCCCTCCTCATCGCTTGGTCGTGTACCTAACCCTTTATGGGTCCCAAAAGGGTGAAAAAATACCACGACATGTCACGGTACTCCAAGAGTACATGACAGATTAGTCATAAAGCTGACGAGCGCATAACACTCATCGCTATGTTGGAGGGCCAGAATCATGGATTAGCTGGAAAGCCTCCTCTAATGGTCCCCAAATAATGACCATATCTTTTCACACATCTTTTCCACTCTCATAAGAGTCAGAGCTGATCGAAGCTGTGGACTATCTTCAAACACGTCCAAAGGATCTTCCACTGATATTCCTTTCATGTTTCAACATTTAACAAGACAACGATTAAGACTCTACACATCCAAACATATCACACTATCAAAAGCCTTTTGAAAAAACATGCAAAGTAGGATATTCATTTTCCCGTAATGGACTTATGAACCATAAGTCGTAAAAATGAAGCATATGATCAAAATTCACCTTGTGGGGCCCATGACTCAGCCCAAAATTTAGGCAGGTGGATTGCGTTGTTGCAATCCTCTTGATAAACACACAAAAATGAGTGATCGAACGCCCTAAACGGATTTTGGGTGAAAAAGTGGCATTTCACCGTAAAATTTGTGAACCAGACTCCACGGGCCCCGTACCTTGCATCTAACCTAAACGCTTTGGAAATCATCTCAATATTTCCACATGAGTACTGGGGTCACTCTACCACTGATGGAATTTCAATCGGACCTCCCAAATGGGATTTACGTCTGATGCTAGAATAATTAATTAATTAATTAATAAATTAATTAATTAATTAATCGCATTAAGTGTTTTGTGCCACCAAGCAATGAAACCAAACCACAAAGGTCCTGAACCATATTTGGAATGACTGGCTCAACTCTAGTGTTAGAGCACCTCTAGCAGCGCGTCAAAAAAACATCTGGATCATGAGATACATATGTTACAAAATTTAATAATAATTTTCTGTTATTAAATTAAAGCATTTCAAGTTTCCTGCCTTCTAGAACAGAACGTAAAAGCATTGAAACCCATTTCAAAATTTCATTCTCGATGAGACTGACCCATGGACATAGAAATCACATAAAACAGATGCACTGTTTAGCAGATACGACCCTTTGAACACAAAGGGGCCCAACTAGGATGGTCTAGACCGCAGGCCCGTGGCCTGCTTCACATCCACCGGGACTTGTGGTGTAACGATCCAAAGTTTCATTAATGGAAAATCCCTCTTGATCCAGTTAAATGTTTCTTTATGAAAAATGTTTTTATAAGATGTCAACTTCTTTAAGTTTTACGTTAAGATTTGTGACCGTTACTTTTATAGCCGTTGAACAGTGATCATCTGGGTAGTTTAAATATAAGTCTTTAACGAACCAATTTTCTACTCAGACAAAGGAAGCGATGGCCTCATCCAGTAGAATTGCCCCTTATGGAGCCCATTTGTCAGAGCTCGGAAAGGAGGTGGCATCTTTGGGCTTTGCCCTTGACCAAGCCCAAGCTGAGCTTCATCAAGTCAAGCTCAAACGTGATCGTCTACGGGAAAAATGGAAGTTGATAGAGATTACCACTCGAGCGATGTTATCCGAGCAACCCCAAGAGTCTGTCACCATCGCACACCTTACCCTTAGGTCTTATGTGGCTATTTTAAGGGGTTATGTAACAAATAAGTAGCACCATGTTCATGTACATTATTTTTGTATATAATAATGAATATAATTTCTAGTCATTTTTGATGCATTGTAATTAGTTTTTAAAGTACAAATGATGTTTTTAGTTATTATTTAATTAAGAATTATATTTTATTAAATTAAAGGATTTTTGAATTAAATAATATTTTAATAAAATATTATTATTAATATTAAATTAATTTTTATTAAATATAAATGATCTTATAATTTTATGAATGCAATTAAAATTTTTATTAAGGTTTGAAAGCCATTTCTGTCAAAACCCGTGAATTTTTTATAAATGTCGGTTTTTATTTTAAAAGTGAAAATTCACATATTTAGAAAATTATTTAGATAAAATAAATATTATTTTTGGAATCAGGACGTCGAAATTATCCAACGGTGAATTTTTCATAATCTTCTGAGACAGTCAAATTTTTGGGTAAAAATTAAATACCATTTAAATATATAATGTGTTTTATGACATCATAATGACCCAATGGTGATGTAATAAAATACCATAATCCTTATGTTCGGCCAATATGTTTTTTATCAATAAAATAATGAGGTTTTGGGTTTGTTTGACTCACTTTTCAAAGCATTAATGGAGCCCTCAAGACTTATTCAACACTTTGCCTTTTTAAATTAATTTCCATGGGAGTGTGACTCACCTCCACATAAGCAACCCTAATTTTTTAATAAGTTCGGACCTTGGCCTTGTAAAATATTGTTTTCCTCTTCCCTTTTCCAGAAACCATGGGCAAATACCAAGGTATGGTTTGTGGTTTGGATTATTTTAATATAAGGGGTCCCAAACCTAAATAATAAAGAATTCTCTCACCTTTCCTATATAAACCCACCCAAGCTCCCACTTCCTCCCCACCCAAAGCCCTTGAAGTTCGTCCAAACTCTGCCCTACTCTCTCTAGAATCCTCTCAAGGTGCCCCAAGCTCCCAAGAAGCCTCTCACAAGCCTCTCTCTAGCCTTTGGAAGCACACTTCCAAGTAAGGGTTTTTCTTCCTTTCTCATTTTTGTCAATTTTCTTTAAGTTGTATTGCCCTTTTAATTTAATTTATGAATGTTGGGGTATGGTTTCTCACCTCTCCCATACTGCCCTCTTATTGTTTGAATGATGGGAGACCCCTTTCTCTCTCATTAAATGCCTCCCATGTACACCCGTTACTATGCCGAAATTCCGAAAGGAACCTTTTTCTCCTCTTCTATATTCAAGCAATACTTTTGTATCATGAATCTAAATTCCTTTTCAATTGTTGGGACATGTATCTATATGAACTTCTTACTGTCCATTACATGTAAATATGATGAGGAACCCCTTTCTCTCTCATCAGCCTTTTTTATGAATTCTTATGTCACGCCGTTACGCTGCCGAAATCACACCGATTTTCTAAGCCAATATCATTGTGTAGTGAATACCATGCCCATTTCTCCATCAAGGGTATTCACCTTTATGCACGTTTACTTATTGATTGTAAAGTTTCATGTATGAATTCCACATTACTTTATCGTAGAATAAATGATTATGTTTTATGAATCCATGTTTTATGATCCATGTGGCACACTTATGCATGAAATGAAATGTTTAAGAAGGGTGCGCCCTTTATAGCGCTCCAATGCATTGGGTAAAGTATAGTATCATGATACGTCATGTGCAATGAGTGTTGACTCATGCTAATTCAAGTGCAATGAGAGTTTACTCGTGATTCAAGTGCAATGAGGGTTTACTCATGCTCCATGTGCAATGAGCCTTGGCTCATGCTAATTCAATGTTAAGTGTTGTTGCCACATTTCCATGTTATGATTAGCATGCTTTATCATGCCTTTATGTTCATGTCTCTATTATGCTCTATTGATTTTCCTATTGCCTAACATGTATTGTACTCCTCATGTTATTCATTATGTACTCCCTTACTGGGCTTTATAGCTCACCCTTTTCTTATGCATGTCCTCAGGTTATCCCATGCAATGCTAAGTACGAAGGAATGTAGTGGTCATGTAAAGGAAGTTTTCAATAAGGATGTTGTATTTCAAGTTTAAAGTTTTTATGTAATGATCCTAAGCCCCAAAGACACTAAACCTCTCGATCTTCTTTGTTGTATCAAGTGAAGTTTTATGTAATAAAGCATGTTTAAGTTGTAATAAAAGCAGGGTTGTCATAGTTGGTATCAGAGGATAGGTTTAGTTATTTTTGGGATTAGGAAACCCTAGTAAAGCCTTAGATACAAGACTAAGCATAATAAAAACATCCCTAAGTTTTGGTAAATACTAAGTAAGTGTTTTATCAAACAAATACATCCCTGTCTGGATACGAGCAGGTAGAGGCGGCTCTGGCACAGATGTATCCTAGGGGTAAAACCCGAAAACACCGCTTTGAGCTAGACTCGAACGGGAACTGGTGCACGACAACGGGCCTTGCTGCACTCTTGGTTACGACACTCCCGGGGGATATGTTTTGATAAATTCACAATCTTAGTATGAACCCTTATTAAGGGAAAAATGCCCCTAAGAATATATGTTAGAAGGAAGATCATGAAAAGCCTGGATTGAATCCTATAGACTCATGAGTTGAAGAGATTAAAGTTTATTTATAAGTCATCAACTTTTGTCTTTGGATTACCCTTTATGTGTTACCCCTAACTTTCCTTTTATTCCAGCCAATGGCCGGTAATAGGAGAACTCGGGCTAACAACCGTTGTGAAGATCAGTGTGATGATTGTACTTATGAGATGCCCAATCCAATGGGAGCGGGAATCACAAACTTTGTCACGCTTCTCTCTCAGCTAACTCAAGTTTTGAATAGAAACACTGGTCAAGAGGAACGTTCAACCCCCCCTAAGAAAGAACAAGTCGCTATTGAAAGCTTCATGAGACAAAGGCCTCCTACTTTTAGTGGATCATCCGATCCCACGATTGCTGAACAATGGATCAACTCCATTGAAAAGATATTCTCCATCCTCCAATGCTCTGAAAAAGAGAAGGTTCTCCTGGCGGCTTATCGTATGGAGGGTGAAGTTGATCAATGGTGGACGTTGATCAAAAATACGAAGCCTGAGGAGGAGATCGAGGCTTTGGAATGGAAGGTATTCCGGAAGATGTTTTTCGATAAATATTTTCCACGCACCCTCCGTCTTAAGATGGAAAGGGACTTCCTTTCCCTCAAGCAGAAAGATGAGGAATCTGTGGGAGCGTACGAGGCAAACTTCACAAGGCTTGCACGATACGCTTCCAGCTTTGTCGTTACCCCCGAATACAAGGTTGACCGCTTCTTTGGTGGGCTGAAGCCTAGCTTGCGGAAAGCATTAGCGATCCGTGACTTCGACAGCTATGAGGAAATTGTCCGATGTGCCCTCAAGGTTGAAATGGAGATCATAGAATCACAGGGGTATCATGGGGACAAGAAGCGGAAGGTGGACTTCAATGCTGGTGGTCCGATGGATAAATCCAACGGCGCTAAGAAATTCCAGCACCCCACTTGCCAAAAGTGTGGAAAGAAGCACCCTGGAAATTGCCTTAGGGGGACAAGAAAATGCTTCAAGTGTGGAAGAGAAGGGCACCTAGCTGTTAACTGTCAGCAAGAAGGACCCGCGGCTGCGACAGAGGGGAGGAACGCTCCGTTCGAACCTCAACGCATTGTTCAATGCTTCAAATGCAAAGAACCGGGTCATTTTGCGAATCAGTGCCCTAATCCAAGGGTTATCGAAGGCAATCAACAACCTCCAAGACAGCAAGGAAGATCTTTTGCCATCACTTCTGCCGAAGTGAACCCCGACAACGAAGTGGTGACAGGTACGCTAGTTATTCATTCAAGAATAGCGAACGTACTTTTTGATTCAGGTTCTACGCATTCTTTTATATCTCAAAAGTTTAGTAGAATAATCCATGCACCACCACAAATCATGGAAGTAAAGATGTCAGTGAGTACGGCAAATGGGGAAATCATTGCATCCCATGAGTATAAGTCCTCCCCTGTTATAATCTGTGGATTGAATTTCCCAGTGAACCTCGTCATACTCCCTTTGGTGGAATTTGATGCAATTCTTGGCATGGATTGGCTTTCCTTATATAGAGCCAACATAAATTGTCGGGAGAGGGAAATCACACTCCATATGGAGAATCGACCCCCGATTCTTTACAAGTGTCAGGAGGAAGATGAATCTCCTTTAGCTCCATCATCTCAAGCATGGATATTACTACCTTATGAGCACGCATATCTGGCTCAGATGATTGAGTCCAAGGAAGAAACCACCCTTGAAGAAATGCCTATTGTGAGGGAATTCGCTGAAGTATTTCCCGAGGAACTTCCTGGTCTTCCTCCAAGAAGAGATGTTGAGTTCTCAATTGAACTTATACCTGGAGCGCTACCAATATCCAAGACTCCATATAGAATGGCTGTGGTTGAGCTTGAAGAACTGAAGAAACAACTACAGGAGAATCTGGATAAAGTGTTTATACGCCCAAGTGCATCACCATGGGGTGCACCAGTCCTCTTCGTCAAGAAGAAGGATGGGTCAATGCGGCTTTGCATCGATTATCGTGAACTTAACAAAATCACGATAAAGAACAAGTATCCTCTCCCAAGAATCGATGACTTGTTTGATCAGCTGCGTGGAGCACAATACTTCTCCAAGGTCGACTTGCGGTCGGGATATTATCAAGTAAGGGTGAAGAAGGAAGATATCCCCAAGACTGCTTTTCGTACAAGGTACGGGCACTATGAATTCATAGTAATGCCTTTTGGACTCACCAATGCTCCAGCAATATTCATGGACTTGATGAATAGAGTCTTTAGAGATTACCTAGATAAATTTGTGGTAGTCTTTATAGATGATATTCTAATATACTCCAAAACCAAGGAGGACCATGAGGAGCATTTAAGAACTGTACTGGAGACTTTGCGCAAGGAGAAGCTCTATGCCAAGTACAGCAAGTGTGAGTTCTGGTTGAAGGAGGTCTCATTCTTGGGCCATATCATCACAAGCAATGGGATATCTGTGGACCCCTCCAAAACAGATGTAATTGAGGGATGGCCGAGGCCAACATCGGTAACTGATATCCGTAGCTTCTTGGGGTTAGCTGGATATTATCGACGATTTGTGAGAAACTTCTCACGATTGTCCAACCCTCTTACCAAGCTAACTCGAAAGGGAGTAAAGTTTGTTTGGAGTGATGAATGCGAAGAAAGCTTCAAGGAGTTGAAAAGGAGGCTTATCACTGCACCTGTGCTCACTTTACCCACAAGTGGGGAACTTTTTGTGGTATTCAGTGATGCTTCGAAGAAGGGCTTAGGATGTGTGCTGATGCAGAATGATAAAGTGATATCCTATGCCTCAAGACAGTTGAAAATCCATGAGCGAAACTATCCAACGCATGATCTGGAGTTGGCGGCGGTGATCTTTGCCTTGAAAATCTGGCGGCATTATCTCTATGGAGAGAAATGTGAGATATATACTGACCACAAGAGTCTTAAATATATATTCACACAGAAAGAGCATAATATGCGCCAGAGAAGATGGATAGAGCTCATAAAGGATTATGACTGTTCAATACATTACCACCCTGGGAAGGAGAACAAGGTAGCGGATGCCCTAAGTAGAAAGGATCCAACAATTCTATCAATGATGAGAATTGAGAAGGATCCAATCTTCTTAGACTTGATGAAGATGGACGTGGGAATCATAAAGAAGGGAACATCATCAATCCTTTCACAAATGATTTCTCAACCATCTCTTTTGGAAAGGATAAAGGATGCTCAAAAGGATGATGCGAGAATCCAAGAAAAAGTGGAAGCTATCAAAAAGGGAAAATCCTCAGAGTTTAATGTTAATGAAGAAGGAATTGTGCGGTTTGGGAAAAGACTATGTGTCCCATCAAGTTCGGAGCTGAAGAAGGAACTTCTGGATGATGCACATAGTTCAAATTTCTCTATTCACCCAGGGAGAACAAAGATGTATCGAGATCTCCGAGAAAACTTTTGGTGGGATAATATGAAGAAGGAGATCGCCGAATATACATCAAAGTGCCTAGTGTGTCAGCAAGTGAAGGCAGAGAGGCAGAAGTCTAAGGGGATGATGCAACCATTGCCCATACCAGAATGGAAATGGGAGAACATCACCATGGACTTCGTCACTGGACTTCCAAGGACATCCAAAAGCAACAATGCAATCTGGGTTATTGTGGATCGTCATACAAAGACTGCACACTTCATTGCTATTCGGGAGGATTTCTCTTTGGATCATCTGGCACGGATATATATCAGGGAAGTGGTACGGTTGCATGGAGTACCACTATCTATTGTTTCGGACCGAGATCCAAGATTTACCTCTAAGTTTTGGAAGAGTCTTCAACATGCTCTGAATACTGAACTGAACTTCAGTACGGCCTATCATCCTCAAACTGATGGCCAATCCGAGCGGACTATCCAAACACTTGAGGATATGTTGAGAGCGTGATCAATGGACTTTAAAGGAGGATGAGATCAACATCTTCCTCTAGTTGAGTTCTCTTATAATAATAGTTTCCACTCGAGCATCCAAATGGCACCATATGAAGCCCTATATGGGAAAAGGTGCAGAACACCGGAATGTTGGGATGAGTTCGGTGAACGTAAGCTACTTGGACCAGAAATGGTCGAAGAAATGGTAGAGAAGGTGAAAACCATTCAGCAGCATATCAAGGCAGCCCAAAGTCGACAGAAGAGTTATGCAAATAATCGTCGACGAGACCTTGAGTTTAAAGTCGGAGACATGGTGTTTTTACGCATATCTTCGTGGAAGAAGGTCATGAGGTTTGGAAAGAAAGGGAAGTTAAGTCCAAGGTACATCGGCCCCTTCGAGATTCTTGATCGTATTGGGGCTGTGGCCTATCGACTAGCACTTCCACCTACTATGGCCAAGGTGCATGATGTCTTCCATGTATCCCTCTTAAGGAAGTACATACCAGACCCTTCACATGTACTCTCTTCCGAGGTGGTACAATTAGAAGACGATCTTTCTTATGAGGAGCAACCAGTGAAGATCTTAGATCGTAGAGAAAAAGTTCTACGAAATAAGACAATGCCCCTCGTCAAGGTGTTGTGGAGAAACCACAAGTTTGAAGAAGCAACTTGGGAGTCGGAGGATATGATGAAGCTAAGTTACCCACATTTGTTTTAGTGTGGGAAAAGGAAAATTTCGAGGGAGAAATTTCTTAAGGGGGGATTGTTGTAACGACCCAAAGTTTCATTAATGGAAAATCCCTCTTGATCCAGTTAAATGTTTCTTTATGAAAAATGTTTTTATAAGATGTCAACTTCTTTAAGTTTTACGTTAAGATTTGTGACCGTTACTTTTATAGCCGTTGAACAGTGATCATCTGGGTAGTTTAAATATAAGTCTTTAACGAACCAATTTTCTACTCAGACAAAGGAAGCGATGGCCTCATCTAGTAGAATTGCCCCTTACGAAGCCCATTTGTCGGAGCTCGGAAAGGAGGTGGCGTCTTTGGGCTTTTCCCTTGACCAAGCCCAAGCTGAGCTTCATCAAGTCAAGCTCGAACGTGATCGTCTACGGGAAAAATGGAAATTGATAGAGATTACCACTCGAGCGATGTTATCCGAGCAACCCCAAGAGTCTGTCACCATCGCACACCTTACCCTTAGGTCTTATGCGGCTATTTTAAGGGTTTATGTAACAAATAAGTAGAACCATGTTCATGTACATTATTTTTGCATATAATAATGAATATAATTTCTAGTCATTTTTGATGCATTGTAATTAGTTTTTAAAGTACAAATGATATTTTTAGTTATTATTTAATTAAGAATTATATTTTATTAAATTAAAGGATTTTTGAATTAAATAATATTTTAATAAAATATTATTATTAATATTAAATTAATTTTTATTAAATATAAATGATCTTATAATTTTATGAATGCAATTAAAATTTTTATTAAGGTTTGAAAGCCATTTCTGTCAAAACCCGTGAATTTTTTATAAATGTCGGTTTTTATTTTAAAAGTGAAAATTCACATATTTAGAAAATTATTTAGATAAAATAAATATTATTTTTGGAATCAGGACGTCGAAATTATCCAATGGTGAATTTTTCATAATTTTCTGAGACAGTCAAATTTTTGGGTAAAAATTAAATACCATTTAAATATATAATGTGTTTTATGACATCATAATGACCCAATGGTGATGTAATAAAATACCATAATCCTTATGTTCGGCCAATATGTGTTTTATCAATAAAATAATGAGGTTTTGGGTTTGTTTGACTCACTTTTCAAAGCATTAATGGAGCCCTCAAGACTTATTCAACACTTTGCCTTTTTAAATTAATTTCCATGGGAGTGTGACTCACCTCCACATAAGCAACCCTAATTTTTTAATAAGTTCGGACCTTGGCCTTGTAAAATATTGTTTTCCTCTTCCCTTTTCCAGAAACCATGGGCAAATACCATGGGATGGTTTGTGGTTTGGATTATTTTAATATAAGGGGTCCCAAACCTAAATAATAAAGAATTCTCTCACCTTTCCTATATAAACCCACCCAAGCTCCCACTTCCTCCTCACCCAAATCCCTTGAAGTTCGTCCAAACTCTGCCCTACTCTCTCTAGAATCCTCTCAAGGTGCCCCAAGCTCCCAAGAAGCCTCTCACAAGCCTCTGTCTAGCCTTTGGCAGCACACTTCCAAGTAAGGGTTTTTCTTCCTTTCTCATTTTTGTCAATTTTCTTTAAGTTGTATTGCCCTTTTAATTTAATTTATGAATGTTGGGGTATGGTTTCGCACCTCTCCCATACTGACCTCTTATTGTTTGAATGATGGGAGACCCCTTTCTCTCTCATTAAATTCCTCCCATGTACACCCGTTACTATGCCGAAATTCTGAAAGGAACCTTTTTCTCCTCTTCTATATTCAAGCAATACTTTTGTATCATGAATCTAAATTCCTTTTCAATTGTTGGGACATGTATCTATATGACCTTCTTACTGTCCATTACATGTAAATATGATGAGGAACCCCTTTCTCTCTCATCAGCCTTTTTTATGAATTCTTATGTCACGCCGTTACGCTGCCGAAATCACACCGATTTTCTAAGCTAATATCATTGTGTAGTGAATACCATGCCCATTTCTCCATCAAGGGTATTCACCTTTATGCACGTTTACTTATTGATTGTAAAGTTTCATGTATGAATTCCACATTCCTTTATCGTGGAATAAATGATTATGTTTTATGAATCCATGTTTTATGATCCATGTGGCACACTTATGCATGAAATGAAATGTTTAAGAAGGGTGCGCCCTTTATAGCGCTCCAATGCATTGGGTAAAGTATAGTATCATGATACGTCATGTGCAATGAGTGTTGACTCATGCTAATTCAAGTGCAACGAGGGTTTACTCGTGCTTCAAGTGCAATGAGGGTTTACTCATGCTCCATGTGCAATGAGCCTTGGCTCATGCTAATTCAATGTTAAGTGTTGTTGCCACATTTCCATGTTATGATTATCATGCTTTATCATGCCTTTATGTTCATGTCTCTATTATGCTCTATTGATTTTCCTATTGCCTAACATGTATTGTACTCCTCATGTTATTCATTATGTACTCCCTTACTGGGCTTTATAGCTCACCCTTTTCTTATGCATGTCCTCAGGTTATCCCATGAAATGCTAAGTACGAAGGAATGCAGTGGTCATGTAAAGGAAGTTTTCAATAAGGATGTTGTATTTCAAGTTTAAAGTTTTTATGTAATGATCCTAATCCCCAAAGACACTAAACCTCTCGATCTTCTTTGTTGTATCAAGTGAAGTTTTTTGTAATAAAGCATGTTTAAGTTGTAATAAAAGCAGGGTTGTCATATGTGGCCATGTCTGCTTGAACAAATAGGCCAGGATGGCTGGTCCCTCTACGTGCACCAAGGACCTAGAGGTGGTGGGTCCTATTCCCACCACCTCCGAGGTCAGTGCCTCAGGGCTCCCTCTTAAGCATGACAGGAAGAAGCCGCCGCTCCCCCCAGCACACTGGAACCAGCCAACTTCGACTGACGCCACCGGAGCCCTACTCTACCTTCCTCTTCACAAGTTTCACCCTACCTAGCTACACCCAAGGAGTCATACCACACTCCCTCTGAGCTCTGTATTCCTGGCTTGGAAGCATCGACCGCTTTACCTGAGCCGCTCGACCGTGCCTCCCCGTTTCACCCAGCTCACCACACACCATGCCAAAGCCCAGCTTCCTATAAATCCTTCACACCGGCCTGACACCATCCTCCCCTTCCAACTATAATGTACTAGACACACCTCAACTAGCCTCTTCATCAAGAGGCTCTAGTCAATGCCCCCATCCAGCCGAGTGTCGGCTCGCAAAAGTCCCACCCTACCACTACAACCTCTATTCGACTCCACCACTAGGCTATCTAGGCCTCCGACCACTGCCCTTGCTGGAGCCAAGGATTCTGTTAGCCATCAAAACCTATTTGAGTCTTGATATCAATTGTGAAGGTGGATTTTGTATCATGAGAAAGAGGCCTTCACAGCACCCACCCCCAATTTATGATCCATTGAGGTTTGGTACGTCCAAAACATTGGAAGAAGAATGTCAATGAATGAGTTTTAGAACAGGGCTTGGATGATGGCCGTGTTTGTTTGGCCACAATACTAATTATAAAAAAATTGAACTTAAAACAAATAATTAATGAAAAACTGAGGAATTCAACGAAGGTGTGGAAATTAACCAGATTCCTACCTCGATTCAGTCATTTTTCATTGGCGGCGCATCCACAACCCTCCTTCTTGGATCTTCCAATGTTACGATGGAGGTCACTCCTCGATTTGGTGAAGAAAAGTTAATAACACCAAAGAAATGTTGATAGAGAGTGGGAGAGAGAGATAAAGATAGGAGAGAGAATGAAAAAACCTAACTCTAAACTCATATTTTTTCTATTTATAGAAAAACCCGCTTAACATGGGATCCAAAACTGTTGCACCCTCTCATTTTATATCGCCCCTAAGAAAAATGACCTATTTTGTATTCAGTTGAAGTATCAGATTTCAATTCCGAGACTTCATTAAAATGTTATTTGAAAATAACATTAGGGACAAAAATCACTAAGTGGTCAATCCAAAATGATGATTTTTCCTTTAAGTGTATTTTCTCACAGCAGTCATGTGATGACAAATATTATACCCCTACTAGGGAAAACGACTCACTCTGGGATCAACTATGGACTCAAATTTCCAATCTGAGTTACTGTTTGATATTTATTTGGGTTTGAGCTATTAAATTAATTATTTAATAAATTAATTCATCCATTTACTTAGCGGTAACGAGCGAGGGGACAGAACTTCCCATGCTGACATGCTTTATGTTGTGCCTAGGGTAAAAACTGATTTTTGGACCCAACAGTGGTATCAAATTCTTAATTTGATCAACTCTTTAAGAGATATACCATTTTCATTGTATAAATAGTATAAAAAATACATAATATTTTTTTATAAATTAATCCGGGCACACTAGGCCTCAGAATTGAACACCATCTCAGCACCTGGCACTGAAAACATATGTTGAAATATTCCAGAGTCTTATAGGGAAGAAATTGGGTATCTATATAATTTCCTTATTCAATATTTTCATCCCTGAAAGGAAAAATTAAGAACAAAAACTTGGGATAATGAGCTCAAACATGGATCTCCTACTCTCAAGAAGGCCCCCACAACTCCAAACTAGCACAACACACAAACTAAAGGGATGGTTCTTACTCATAAGGTCTTCTACTTCTGATGACATGCATAGGGACACATACATATCTCATTATATGTGACAGATGGAAGACGTCGTGCACCCACTCTAACTATTGGGAGGGTAGGGCATGGTGGTATAAAACCTCATTATCTCTTGTAAAATTCTCAATGGATCGAAGAAACTCATGGGACTTCCCCAACTGAAACTATATATTCCACATCAAAATGAAAATCACGATTTATTCCTCGAACATAGTATCATGATTTCCTCCTTTAGAATATCCATCTTGTGAAATAGCCCAGGATATCGAGTCACACACGATTTCACATTCAGTGCATCACAACTGAGACTCTCTTACACGCTCAAGAAGCCAAGGAGTCAACACCATCGACTGATGAAAATTTTCACCAAACTACTCCAATAGGGTCAACTGTAGGGAAACTAACTGTTATGAATCTTTTTACACCTAGAAATATTGTGTCTCTCTGCTAAGTCACCTGCTATAATGTTTTCACTTTCTAGAGCATTGACTAACTCGATGTCACAATCTTGTAGGAATTAAAACTGGAACCATCCTCTCAGGTTCAAGTCTATTTGGGTGAAGGCGCACCTGAAAAATTGGTGGTCTAAGAAAACCACAAAGCACTATCCCAGAAGATAGTGTTTCTACATTCTCAAGGTGAATACTAACACTTTTAGCACCACATAGTGATTCACGTAGTTGTTTTTAAAGGGTGTCCATCATCTCAACTTGTACTTGATAAGATTATCAAGATTGATGTTGAGCACACAAGGTTCCAACGAACATGGCAGGTGAGAAAACTCATCCAACCACAAAAGGCTATATGTGAAAAGAACATGTAATACCCTATGAGTCTTTGGAACACTTAGAAGGAGTTTAATCCACAAAATAGGCACTCTTCCAAACCCACTAGTGGCACCTCAAGCAAAGGGTGGTCAAGTAGAAAAGCTGCCCTAGCAAAGCCAGAGCCTGATTTGACACTCCACCACACAACCCCTTCAGAAATTCACATGTCATAGGGACTCATCTACCACACCTCGATACTATCCTATTTGGGTGGTATTGACTCTCCCTCACAGATTTTATCATATCACAAAAACACATCTCAGTGGGGGAAGAACCCCACTTTTTCATGCATTCAAAACTACATTGAAAAACACCGACACATGGTTACACTAATACCCCACATCACCCTCAGTATCTTATCAAATAAAGAGCTGGATGAAAATAGTACGTCAAGGAGTCTCTAAATTATTCTACTGAAAAAGGTAGAAAAAGATACAAAGTGTACCTCTTATCATCTCTCATACTGCAGGATTGTAGAAATCCATGTTCGTAGCCCCAACCGCCAGCTCCCGAAGCGTAACATGGACTGCCTAATGGTGGTGGAAGGACCTTGATACATCAACGACAAATCAAAGTGCTTCCTACTATTTTTCCACCATCGCCTCCCTAGGGACCACCATATCCTCTCCATGGAAATCTCTGATCATGACACTACCTCTGTCGTGGCGGTGAATCTACCAACTACCTAGAAAATTCATCACGTCTGGTTAGGTAGTCTCATGCCAGGTGACGTAACCCATTATAATTACAACACTAGTCATCCCTAGGTTTTCATGGTGCTCTATGTTAGACCCAACCATGTTCTCGAGTCATACCAAAAGGATCCCTCCTACCTCGAGGCTCTGCCAACTTACGTTTCATAACTATGGAAGATGTCCCAAATCGGTTTTTCCCACAACCAAAACTGGCCAAATGGAATCCCTCGGATATAAATTTATCTTTCACCAGTTCCTTCTCTAGCACCTTGAGATGGGTGAGGATGCACAAGAGCACTATACTGACACAAATATCCTCTACGGTGACCCTTCTGAACTTCTATGCTAGAAATTTCCATCATGGACCATGTCCAAAGAGTACCGAGTATGGTTTGTGAACCAAGTCACATACTCATACACTACCATCACTCCCTGCTAAAGCTTTATTAGCTCCTGAAACCATATAGAGCGTATCCAGTAGGGGTAGAACTCCTCACGAAATAGCTACTATAAGTCATCATATGAGAGTACCGACTCATCGGGCATCTGAGAAACATTGGCTCTACCAATTCCAAACTGCTTCTTGGAAATATTCTGGCTTTCAAAACCATTATATAACATGCCGGTGTCCGAGCAAGACTGATGAAGAAAACCGCTGACTCTTTCCAACCCTTTCTTTCCTGAGGGTATGGATCACCACGTAACCTCAATGGTCTCTAAAACTGGAACTCACGTAGCATACTGAGATAGCGCTCATCATAGACTTTTTCTACTGGTACTAACTACAGAACGATAGGTGGAGGTTCTGTTGCCTATCCTCATGGAGAAATAGTAAACTTATGATGGATCCCAAACCGAGTCATCATCGCTCATGGAATTATAGTCACAAACCGGATCTAGTACCCCGACAGGCTATCATCGTGGAGGCATCTTAAATCCTATAAAAGAGTACCGCAATCAAATGAGCATATATATATTTATATATATATAATCAAATATGGGGAGATGAATCAATAATGATAGTCAAATACTCAATCCTATATGATGTGTGTTCCAATGATCCCTACAACAAGTGTCTCAGCACGCCGAGTCGACAAGCGGGTAATCACGGTCCTCATGAATGGCTATGTCGGTCGCTGCACCATCACTGGACTCCCTAGCCTGAGAGCTGATCTCGAGAAATATTGAAATTGATTCCCTAAAACCCATCCAATCCCTTTTTAGGGAATATCCTAACAACATCATAAGGAATAAACCACCTCAGATACCTCTTTGTCACGACTCGACCCGTACTAGGGCTCGAGACATAACAACCCCAAGCCCGCCTCTAGAGGCTAGGGGCTGGTGACCAATGCCAAAGGCATAAAAACCTTGGGGAGGCCTTTTCCTAAGTAAATGTACACACACACATCCAACTAAATTAAAAAGTGAAGAGGGAAATGAAAAAAAGATACAAAACTGCTATGTATAAACCACAAATATGCATCCACCTCTAAACAGTACAACCACTAAAAAAGTAAAGTAAAAAGTGAAAGGGGAAAAATTCATGTCCAACTTGAAAAGTGCCACTACCCAGTAATAGGTGGAAAATAAAAACATCTAATAGATCCCCTCTCCTGGATCCCAAGCAACAAACACCACACATAGTCCAAGCACCCTATATCCCTATGCCTCTCTAGTGTAATGATCAACCTGTCTGTCGTCTATAAGGGAACACTGAGTGCAGTAAAATACCATGTAGGGGTAAGTATAAAAATAATTAGTAGGATGCCCTGAAGGATCAAGGGAGTTGAAAGTTACGTATTGAAGAGGGAAGCAATAGATAGAACAAGGTACAATAAAATAGTATAGATCAACCCAACCAAGGAGTGTAGTAAGATCATCTAAACACAAGGAGCTTGAAATGGCGAGAAGGTGAAATTTTTGTCATGTATTCGCTACCTATAGTAGAAGGGTAGACTTGTCCATCCATGAGAATCTATAAATGAAAGTCATGTGGTATACCCCATGCATCTTCGCCACTCTTGGAATGAGAGTAACCAAATACAAAGGAGTGTGTACTGCAATACGATATATATATATGATCAACCAAAAGAACCCAAACAAGAGATTAATGGTATCTCCATATCACAAGATTGGCCTAGAAAAAGAGTTTCCAATAGTTATAGAAGAAAACACCATTGATTCCCAGCATCCCACATGTCTGTCTTGAATTGTAAGTCAAAGGGGCCCAATCACTGCACCTCGATACTATCCACTATGGGCAATTCTATCTCACCCAAACTGTTTTAGGTTGAGTAACATGGATGCATCTTGGTGTGAAAAGTGCCCCATATTCTTGAGAGTCCAAATCCACATCATGTACATCTCATGATATGCCGCACAGTCGAGAGGTTGTGGCACAAAGTCATGAACCCACCATCCAGCCCTACTTGAGGATATACTTATAAAAGTCACTAGTTAATGCCACTGCCTAGCCCAGCTGGAGGGTAAGCACTGAAAATGCAATTAGAGAATTTCACAGCCCAGCTATGAAAAATGGTAAGCCCTGATGAATGTTGGAAAACACCACTTCCTAGCTATGCTGGAGGGTAATCCCTGAATGAGTAACTTGTGAATGCCACTGCACAACTACACTAGAGGGTAATCCCTGAAAGAGATCAGCGAACACCTCTACCCAACTGTGCTGAAGGGTAATACCTGAGAGAGTAATTGGTGAACTCCACTGGCTAGCTATGCTAGAGGGAAATCCCAAAAGAGAATGGTGAACCCCACTGCCCATCCTCATTGGAGGGTAAGCCATGATTGATTTGGTGACTCTATGAATGTCAATGTCATCACCGTCGTCATCATGAATTGTGTTAAATAGGAATAACACTTATGAAATCTCGCATCGTATTTCTAATGCCACCATGGAGGGAACCATCGCGTCTTATGTGGAGAAACACTCATGAAAAAATCTAAGTTTAGAAGAAATAGATACGAGAGGTAGATGATTCGTAGTAGTACACAACACTTGTGGGTCCCACACCACATGTGACCCCTCCTCATCACCTGGTCTTGTACCTAACCATTTCCAGGTCCCAAAAAGGGTGAAAAAGTACCATGGTGTGTCAAGGTACTCCCAAAGTACACGAAACATTAGTTACAAAGACAATGAGCGCACAATGCTCATCACTAAGCTGGAGGGTCAAAATCATAGATTAGCTGGCCCACCTCCTTGAACAGTCCAAGAATATTGACCGTATCTCTTCAAACATCATCTCCAATCTCATAAGAGTTTGAGCTGATTAAAGCCCTAGATTCTCTTCAAACACGTCAAAAGGATCTTCCACTGATATTCCCTTCAAGTTTTCACATTTAAAAAGATCACGAATAAGACTCCACACATACAAATGAATCAAACCTTCACAATCTATGCGGAAAAACACGTAAAGTAGGATATTCATTTTCCCTGAACGGACATATGAATAATGAGTCATAAAAACACAGCATACGTCTGAAAGGTTCCTCGTGGGGCCCACACATCGACCTCAAATTTGGCCATTGAAATCCCCTAAAGAAACACACATAAATGAGGTCTCAAACACCCCAAATGTATGTCAGGTGAAGATGTGTCATTTCACCGTAAAACGTGCGAACCAGGCCATGTGGGGCCCTCACCTTGTATCCATTCCGAATTCTTCAGAAAGCATCTCAAAATGTCTGCACAAGGACTGGGGTCATGTTGTCACTAATGAAACATCAATCAGACATCCCAAATTGGTGTTAGGTTCGATTCAAGATTAATTAATTAATTAATCACATTAAGCATTTCATGCCATTGAGCGATGAAACCAAAACTCAAAGGTCCAAAACCAAATTTTGAAGGACTGTCTCAACTCTAGGGTCACATCTCCTCAGCAGTGTGTCAGACAGATGTCTGGGTCATGAGATAATTTTGTGGCAAAGTTTAATAATAGTTTATTATTGTTTAATTAAAGCGTTTCAAGTCACCTACCTTTGGGAATAGAACATAAAATCCTTGAAATACATTTAATTTTTTTTTTCTCGATGAGACGGACCTGTGGCCATAGACAGTGCATCAAACAGATGCACCCTTTAGAAGATACACCCCTTTGAAAACAAAGGGGCCCTACTGGGCTGGTCCATCTTGGCCAGCCCAGTCTAGACCACCAGCCCATGGACCAGCCGCAGGCCTGGACTACTCTGCTAGAGCCTGCTGGCTGCGGCCCACTCCACCTCAATAAGGCCCTATGGCCCAGTCCTCCTAAATAGACTAGCCATGGTGTCTGGTCTCTCTGCATGCACCCAGGTCCCACAAAAGGTGGATCCTACACCCAGTGCCCTCCAAAGTCAGTTCCTTAAAGCTCCCTCCAGAGCATGACAGAACGAAGCTGCCACTCCCCCCTACGCACCCGCACCATCCTACTCCACCCGACGCTGCCGGAGCCCTGCTCCACCCTCTTTTTTTGATGGATTCACCCTACTGTGCTACACCCACGATGTCATCCTAAACTCCCTTTGAGTTTAGTCATCCCTATTTTGAAGCCTAAACCACTCTATTTGAGCCTCTATACCACACAACCTCTTTATTCCTAGATCGTCACATGCCGCGCCGAAGCCTAGCTCCCTGTGGCTTCTCCGAACTAACCTGACATTGTCCTCCCCTACTTTATAAAAAGCACCAGCCACCCCATGAACTGCCTCCACGCTGAGCGCCTCTAGTTAAAACCACCATCCAGCCAAGTGTCGGCTCCCCAATGTCCTGCGCTACGGATTCATCCTTCGTCCGGCTCCACCATTGCATTGTCTCAGCATTTTTCCACCACTCTTACTAGAGCCGAGGCTTCCTTCAGCCTCCAAAACCAATCTGGTGGCCCAATTTCTAATCTGAAGGAGGATTTGGTATCCTTATGATGAGCCCTTTATAGCGCCTACCCCTGATCGATGATCCATCGAGGTTTTGGTGATGAAGAACGCCCAAGAACAAGATTTAGAATGTGGCTTGGGCGATGGATGTGTTCATTTGGCCAACATTCAAATTCGAACATAATAGAATTTAAAATGACGAATTGAATAAAAACCTAGGAATTCTATGGAGGTGTGAAAATTAACCAGATTCCTACCTCGATTCAGTCATTTGTCATTAGCGGTGCATCCACGATTCTCTGACATTGATCCACCATGGTTCTGGTGGAGGTAGCTCCTCAATTCTATGAATAACTATGAAGAACGTCAAAGAAAGGTTGAGAGAGATTGGGAGAGAGAGAGAGAGGACAGAGAAGGGAAAACCCTAACTCCAAACTCCTATTTTTTTATTTTTTTAGAAAAACATGCTTAGTGGAGAATCTGAAACTGTTCCAGCCTCTCATTTTATATTGCACCTAGGCAAAACACGCCATTTAAAATTCAATGCATGTCTCAGATTTCCATTCTAAGACATTGTTTGAATGTTATTTTAAAATAACACCAGTGACAAAAATCACTATATGGTCATTCCAAATTGAATATTTTCTCCTGTGTGAGTTTTCTCCCAACGGTCCTATGCTGACAAAGCTTATACCTCTCCTTGGGTAAATGACACACTCCAAGATTAATTGTGGACATGTATTTCCAATTTGAGTTACTTTTTTATAGTTATTTGGGTTTGAGCATTTAAATTAATGAATTAATAAATTAATTGATCCATTTACATACCACTAACAAGCAAGGGGTCCGAACAGCCCATGCCTACATGATTTATGTTGCACCTAGGGTAAAAATTGAGTTTTAGACCCAACTGTGGTCTCATATTCTTGATCTGATCAACCATTTAGGAGATGTCCCATTTTCATTAAGTGAATAGTACAAAAGCAATTAATATTTTTGTATAATTTATTTCAGGCACAACGGGCCTTAGAATTAAACGTCGTCTAAGCACCTGGCACTAGAAAAATATGTACAAATATTCCAAAGTCTTAAAAGGAAAAAACCTTGCCTCTATAGATATCATTTTTTCATCAATAAGATTTATATGTGAAATATGAAATATATCAAATATTTTTATAAAATTAATATCTATGGACACCGAGCCTTAGAAGCGTATGCCATCTTAACTACTAGATCAAGACACACACACACAGACAAACACACACACACACACACATATATATATATATATTTCAATATTTTATAAGGGAATACCAGACTCTCAATGTAATTCCCTTATATATGATTTTCAACCCTGAAAAACAAAAACTAGACAAACAACGCCAGATACTGATCCCTCACTTTACTCTCTTACTCGGAGTAATTAACCTTCATGTTTTTATCCTACTACAATACATGAACCCAGGGGATGTTCTATCCACACTGGGTCCTCTTCTATCGATCCTCGATCACCATCAGGTGCTCCAAAATGGTGGATTTGTCCTTGAGGTCCATCTCACCCCAGTCGATAACAAGTGTTGGGTTATGTATGCATCTATTGAAATAAGACACATGGAAGATATCATGAACCCACTCTAGTTGTGTGGGGGTAGGTAGTGGTGGTAAGGAACCTCACCAACCCTCTGTATGATCTTGAGCGATCTAGTGATCTTTGGGGATAACTTGCCTCTGGGGCCAAGCCCCCGTATTCATTTTCGTGGGGAGAATCTCAGGAATATGTGGTTTCCCTTCATGAAATCCATAGGAATATGATGATTATATAGATAATATTTCTATCTACTATATCCATTCTCATTTACTCATAGATAATCTGGACCATCTTCATCATCACTTGTGCTATCTCCGATCCCATAAGAGAAGTCTCACCGATATTTGACCAACAAATGGGTGACCTGAATCCTCTCCCATACATGGAATCATAGTGTGCCATTTTCGTCTTAGAGTGGTATCTTTTATTTTACACAAATTGTACCATGAGAAGGTGATCCTCCATGTTTTGGAAGAAGTCTAATAGCAAATCCATCAACACATCCACCGACACCTTGAAAGTACGTCCAATATTTCCATCAGTCTAGTAGTGAAAGATTGTACTCATTATCATTTTGGTCTCAAATTCCTGCTAAATTTACCTCCTTAATAACTACTTAAAACACTTATCATGATCAGAGAGAATTTTTGAGGGAACCCCCCAAAGGAGAATGATATTCCGTATGTACAATTGCCCCAACCACTCCACTGACCTCTACTCCCTGATATAAATGAAGTGATCCGACTTCATGTGATAGTATACTATCACCCAGATGGATTCATAGACTTTTTATATGTGTGGGAACCATTTCCCAATGACCATTAATATTCCACCTCATTTCCACTTTGAGATCTCAAGAGGCAGCAAAAAACCTACCGAGACATAGTCCTAGACTTCACCTACTGATAGGTGAGACACCGTGGGATGAACATAGCTACGTTAAGTCTCATGCTAGACCAATTTTTTTTTTAAGATCTATTTACATATTCCCCACACGAAGACATGTATTTAAGGGTGAATTATGAAACTCTTGTATCAACTCCTCCTACAACGTGACTGGGACCAACGTTCGTCCCTAAAAAAAGATAGGGTGATTATCTCTTTTTTAATATCCATCCAGCAAGTTGCCTTTGGATTTATGATCACATAACACCTCACAGTCGATGCCTACTAATTGAAACTCCCATAAAAAATCATTAAATGAAGGATTCAACACTATCTACTACAGAAAATCTCTATTCCCCTGCACTACCAGGTCCATCTTCAAGGAGGATAACTGCTCTAAAGCCTCCTATACTAAGAGAACCTAATAATTCCTACTAAGGGAATCTTCCAATACATTTATCTTCCCTGTAGTATAATCTATTTCAATGTCATAGTTTTTTAGTAAGTCAAACCAACATCAATATGTAATGTTTATGTCTTTAGGTGTGAAGATATACCTAATAATCTGATAGTCTGATTAAACCTCAATGCATCCTTTAAGAGGTAGTACCTTAGCCCCATTGGGTGAAGCCTAATTATACTAGGTCACAATTTATGTAATTATTCTCATGGGATCTGAAATTCCTCAACCCATATGTGATAACTACCTATCGTTGCATCAACATGTAGCCAAGAATATCTAAAGAGGCAATAAAATACACTATGAACTCTACGCCTTCCTCTCGTAGTCTCAACACTACAGAACTCATCTGCCTCAACCTAAAATAATCAAAGGCCCTCTGAAACTACTCATACATGGTAAAACACATCTCTTTATATGTTAGTGTGGTCAAAGGGGCAATGATTTTGGAGAATTCTACCACAAACAACATGTGGTACCTCAATTAGACATGAATTCTCTACACCTATGAAATTCTCTGGGGTGGATCCCAAGAAATAACTACATCAATCTTCATAGTTTCCATGACTAATCCATGATAAAAAATAAAAATCCCTATAAAATAAACCTCATGAATCCAAAACTGGCACTTTAATAACTTTACATAAATCTAGTTATCTCAAAGAATATCTACGACCATCCTCAAGTGCTCTAGATGTTCCTACTATGATGTAGATTAGATAAATATGTATTTGATAAAGACAACAACAAATTTTTCCAAGTATTTATTGAAGAAATGAATCATCAAATACATAAATAGGGATGGAGCATTCATCACAACAATGGGTGTCACTAGAAACTCAATGTTTTCGAAACAACATCAAAATTCCATCTTTGGAATATCAACCTAATGAACCCTCAACTGGTGGTAGAAGAACCTGAGATCCATCCTATATATCCATATCATGCCTTAAAAATGGTCAAAGATGTCATCAATCCTTGGATAGGGGAACTTGTTATTTATCGTGGCCTAGTTCAGGCGATGATAGTCTACACAAATTTGAAAGACCCCATATTCATTTTTTATGAACAACACAGTAGCTTCATAGGTATACACACCATGTATGATAAAACCTTTCTCTTGAAGGAAGTAAAACTACAACAAAATTTACAAGAGCTTGGTAGGGTCCATCTGATATTCCATATAAGATATAAAAGGTATCCTGATATGCAAGAGGATGAAAAAATCAATATCACACCTCATAGGTAGTCTTGGAATGTTCTCAGGGAAGAACTCCATATAATCCTCCAAAAAATATGGAACCTACCTTCTCTCCATAATGATCATTAAAAATATTACATACCTCCTTTCCATAATGATCATTAAAAAAATGGAAACATGATTCATGTAACGTAAAACCTACCATCTCCATGTTCATAAAATTATTAATTTCTAAAAAATAATAATTGGTATTAAAAATATAATCAATATTTAAATATTATAATCATTTCATGGTCATTATTATATAGATTATGTTTCTATATAATATTGATAAGAACTTGATCTTACAATACAAACCACAGATGAGAATACAAGACAATTAACACCCACAACAATGAAATTAAGGAATTATTACCAACGAATGAGTGATCAAATGATTTAAAATGATTATATATGATATTAAAAATATCAGTACGATTTGTTAATAAGTAAGTGGCATGTTTGAAAACACTATAAAAGAAGTTAAATAACTATTTACATCTGTCAAATAAGCATCCTAAAATCTAAAAGCCGAAAAATACTCAAAGAATGGGATTCATTTTCACTACAAAACAAAGGAAGAGAATGTGGGAAAAACACATGGATCACATAAAATTTAATGAAATACACAATCACGTGACCTTTAAAATTTCATGATAATGGTTCACACACAGTGCATGATCAGTTCGAGATTATGTAAAGCCCCTTGAAAAACACCTCTATTCTTGAGAAGGCGTCTAAGACTATCATAGATCAAGAGAAAGAAACCAGACAATCACTTCTAATCCTGAATCTTTTCAACCATTAGGTTCTTGAAAATCATTAAAAAATAATTATAAAATAAAGGATTTAAATATGGAAATATGGAGACCATATTTGATTATTAATATTCATTTCACATTCTCATATGGTTTTAAAAACCTCATGGAGTCTTAAAAACATGTCCACCATATCACCAAATAACATTTTGACATTTCCCCCTCATCATTAGTAGGGTTTTGGAAATTAATAGTCAATTATGAATGTATCGTTAAGCATCATAGATAAACACAATTTGTTTCCAAGAAGATTATCACATATCATCACAATACCCAATTTGGGTCACATGACACATCACAAAAAAATGGGAGTGATTGTGTTATTGAACAGTCATATAGCTACATGTGATCTCATACAATTGTGAGATAAAGAAAGAAATAAAATTAAAATGAAAAGAGATTCCTATGAGGGAAATATATGTTTATTTTCATGATAATTGAGTTATACACCCTGATAGATAATTTTTGGATTCCTAAATCCACCCTTGACAAGCCTAAATAACCTCTTGATGCCCTCATGAGAAGCCACCGTAGTCTTGGGAATAACCCTAGATGTGTCATTTTTGATCATGTGAAATCCTTTCCATGGGAATACAGATCTTAGAAAGACTCATAAAATTTAATAAAAGATCATTGACATGTGCACATAATTAGGAAAAATCCCTTTGATTATCCTACATCCAATAAATGAGGCCTTGATGGGATATTCTTGTGGTAACTAAAAAATACATGATGCCCATAGGTGACCTATGGCAGGATCTCACAAAGTCCGTGATACCAAAACTCATCCACCAACTCCATATCTCATTTTCATGATATGTGCTATACAGGGTGTCATATAGCCAAGGAAATGAGGCCTGTAAATACCTCACCCAATTTATAAAAATGTATCCATGATTGATCACATGGTAGTAGAGGAGTGGAATTCTCAGAGAGACTGGTCATGTGATAAAAAAGTCTTATAATAGGTAATGTATAAGTAATGACTTCAATGATCACATGGCATGAATTGTATCTTCATGTGATCACTCTATAGGTCATTTTAAGGACTTTGATAATGTCATCTAGATTATATGATAGAGGTCCCACATGTAGTCTATGTTATCAAAAACCAAAAAATATACTAACACTAGAAAAACATAAAGAACATATGCCTTAGAAGCAGGAATAGAAGACTAAGAATATAGGAGGGTGATGAGAAGGTAGATAGAATGATCTTTATGTGCTTCATGTCACTCATTCAAATCATGTTGTATCACCAGGACATGTCACCCAAGCTACAAAAAGATCCCTATACAAGACATTTGGATCATTAGATATCCCTTGGGCATCTCAAAAAAGTCACGCAATTCCCTACGTGAATTCCACCCAAGCCTTTTGTAGTCCTATGGGATTACCATAAAAACTTATGATGGCCTCCAAACATGTCTTCCACGTTATATGTTGACACCATGAAATTTTAGATATGTATCACAATGACACCAAGAAAAGTCTTCCAGATCACACGATGTCCTCTAGAAAAGTCATCCATGATAATGTGGTGGAATCCAGACATGTCAGTGGTGATCATGTGAAAATATTCAGACATGATATCCTTGATCATGAAACACAATTTAGATAAGACATCCTTGATCATGAAGAGTTCCTGAAAAATATCAGGTTTTTTCATTTGACATGCTCCATACATGTAATCCTTGATCATGTGACGCCCTCCAGAAATTCCATCCTTGTTCATGAATGGTCCTCTGGGTAAGTTATCCAGGTCATGAGGCACCCTCCAAAAAATTTTGTTGGATCATGTGATTATCTTTAGGTATGTCTATAAAGAAACTTGTACATATCCAGAAATCCTCACACATGTATGGTAGACAATTTGAAAAGTTTGGAATATAATCAGTAGATGTCAGACAAAATTTTAGGACATGAAAATATTGTCTTGTGGCTATATATGGGAATCCATATTGTGTAATACCTTTTCATCTGACCTAATTTCTCCCCTGGGATGACCATTCTGCCTCATCCACCAGTAGATTGAGACAACAAATGAACTATGAGAACATTGATTCTAGAAGTACATATGATACATAAGACACATTTATAAGGTCCAAGATCTATATTGAACATCCAAATGGATGTTCCAACACTTGGTTTATGCATCCATAAGTACTGATACTGATTAATTTTTATCCCCCTTTTCTCATAGCACACATGAATCACATGGGACTATGAATTTTCAATGATCGTATCATTTTCATCATGAATATACATCATCTAGGAAAACCACATTATTTTAGCCTTGATTAGTGGCATGATATTAAATCCACCATACAAGAGAATCTACCTTGGGGTATGTCCCAAGTGTGTGACTAAACTATGATGACATTGATACCTACCATAATTAGAATATGTGTGAAAACTCTCAAATACATGATCTCAATAAACGATGAATAAGTTCCCCCATTTATGTCATATCTTCATGATTATAAACTAAAATGGTTCATCGAACTATGTGTGTTTTTATTCCCTCAATAAACAAGATAATTAGTATGCCTCAAAATTACTCAATCACATCCTTGGAATATTAATCTCCTCCCTACCTGATAGTAAATTATAGGAATTTTTTATAAATATTAAACATATATGTGGATATCCATTAACGGTAATTAGATGAATAACCTTGGATAGATATTGAATAAATCATTAATACCCCTCTTTACACTTGTATGAATTCAATAAATGATCATTTTTAGGGTAACCAATCCCATATAGGGATTAGGAAGATATTCTATGACATGTATTAAATTTATAATAGAGTCCTACAATATTAAACAATTCCAACCAAAAGGGTGTGATGAGTCTGAACTTCCATTTTCTAAACTAATGTTAGTTTCTATGAGTCATTGGTTCTGAAACCCTAATCAACAACTTTCCTTTGGAATGTAGGTATGTGCTCAGTTATGGATGTGGGAACTATTGGGTTTTTTTATGAAAGGTAAAAATTAATGGTGAACTTTATGTGAATTATTTTAATGAAATAAATCACTAAGAATCAAATATTTGGACTATTTTTTCACACCATGTGTGTGATATTTTCTAGAGAAACAATAATGGTGAACCCAAAGTGAATCTCTCAAATAGAAAAATGATCGATTTACCATGCGTCAGATACTAATTTTTCATATCATACACAAAAAATGTGGGGTACTTGTCACGAATCATTCATGTGATAAAAATGATCAAATAATCATCTACAAGCTGAGGTTGTCCTGAAATAAGTCCATCCTTGTTGTGGCCGGTCCACGTGAACCAAATGGTCAGATCTAGAAATAGAAATGGAAATTGAGTAACCAATCCATATAAAATTGAGTACATATCATGCCTATGATAATACAATTATCTATGATCTTATTCCTCTTTATCTTTGTGACCTTATATAATAATATCATAGACAACACCTTACATGAGATCTTGTCATCATCTAGTAGGTTTTCGGGAAAATTAGATACAGGTGAAACCATAATGGGACAAAGAATGACCTCACCCACCCAACACCATTAGATTTGGGTGAAAATTCATTGTCCATTGAAAAAATTAGACATGGTATGATATTGACCAATGATTCCTCTCATGAGGGTCTTCAAATTCTGAAATACATGAGTCCATGTCAAAAAATTAAAGTTGTAGTAAAGCAAGTGGTACACATTTCCACCATCAGCTATATAAACCTATCTATAGAGAAAGAAAATCACCACATTTAATATCTGATAAAGGTGGGTCAATGTTTCAACTATAGCTCCCTTCTAGTTCAAGAGATGCTGAGGATGGATCCTATTATATTCCATTACCAAGGCCATCCAGACAGCTCCCCTTAGTCTCCTACTGAGAGAACCAAATGAAACATTTCGACCTCTAGAACTGATGGACAAAGAATAAGGAAGACACATAAGGCACGAAAGGATCTAGATAACACAATGTGGGATCACATCCCAACATCCACAGATGATGATTCCTGGCATATTCTGGGGGTATCCAGCAAGTTGGATCATACCCCTGCTCACATAGAATAAGTTTACGAGAATATTTTGGAAATAATCATAGGGGGTGTTCATATTGCTACCCAGTGCATGAATCCCATCATCATATTCCTATGGAATAATAATGATAGAACTGGGATCATATCCATACATCAAATGAATACATATTTTCGTATATAGTGGAGATAGAAAATGTGTAGAAGTACATTCATGTGCAGACTTCTAAAAAGTCACATCACATTATAGAAAAAACTAAATAACTCCACTAGATTATTCTAACAGTATTTCTGATACAGGTTGTTGCACATATTCTTATACCTATATCCACGAAAGAACAACGCACTGATAAACATTAACAAGTACTTTCTCAGGACTAAGAACATATTCTTACTCCCATTAAGTAGGAATATCTAGTATATTTTAGTAATGGATGAGGAACCAAACCGGTCTCATATTCCCTTGCTAACTAGGACCCCCCCCCAAGTGAGAGAAGAATATGCCCCGAGATAGTGTAATATTTCAATTAAAAAATCAACAATATACTCCAAATTATTTGAATCATCATCATATCACAATTCTGACTAGGGATCACTAAGAGATAGTGAAATTTTCCTCAGGGTAGGCTCATACTCTTGTTGAAAAAGACATGTGGAATATTCCAAAGGCCTTGGATAGGGCTCATATCCCCATTCTAAATGGGTCTCACCAAGTGAGATAGGAACATGCCTTGGGAGAGGCTAGTACTCCCATCAAAAAAGACTAGTGACATACTCCAAAGTCTTAGTATTTGGATCACATATTCTTTCTAAATGAGTCCCACTAGGTGATAGTGCCACAAACATTATGGAAGGATCATATTAATATTAGGGAATATACATGGTATATTCCAGTCTCTCACAGAATCTAAACTCATATCCCTACTTCCACTAACGAATGACTGAACGAACATCCTTTCGAGGCAATATATGAGGAGTCACATATCCCATACCACATTCTAAAGGTCCGTTGATATATTTTTGTGGGTGATTCATATGTGAATAGATTTCATGCCCCCTATTTAGCTGGGGTTGACCAATAAATTATAGAAACCTCCCACATTCATTCCCATATTCTTATCGAAAATATAGAATCTCATTAGAATATTCTATAATTCTCTCAATAGTAGGATCATACTCCCACAACACTAGAAGATTATCAACATAGTTCAAAAATCTTTATATAATAGGCTCATATCCTTGATCAATCCCAAATGGAATGTTGGAATATTCCAACCACAATATAGAATAAGTATTATATTAACAATATTCCCAATTCTTGTATTCCTAATGTTTTGTAGTAATCATTCTCAATACCCCAAGGGTCCACCAAATTTTCTACCAAAGAAGGTGGCAATAATTACTTATATACTCCTCTTCATGGATGTGATGAGATGGATCATAATGACTCTAATCCTAAGATCATCCATAGTCAACCTCCCCATGGTGATATCTCCCACGGATAAGGAAATCCTCCCATTGACCAGACACACTTGTATAGAGAGGTTATCAAACTCAAACACCTTATTATAGAGATGTTTTTAAAACATCAAGTCTAATAGTATATAGATCTCCATCAGTTACTAGTAACTATCCACTCTGGTTAGAAATAGACCCTAAGAATAAACAACTATAGTGTTATTATATCGAGGGGTTTAATTACCATCAAGAGGAATCAAACATCAAAATATAGATAGAGTTCACAGGAAAAATCCTCCATTCTAGGTTTTGGCCCCTCACCACTTCTTACAATACGTCCCAGAAAATCTAGATAAGAGTGTATTCCCAATCTAAAACAAAATATGTGGGAGAATAATTATATAATGAAGACTAGAAATCAACCTTATTTAGGATATTAGCATCACCTTCATATGATCAATACACTCTGTTTCCAGATAGATATGTAAACTTTTTCTATAGCCTGAAACACAGTAATTAAGGATCATGACAAACACTTAGATAGTTTTGACCTCCATACCATGAATACTCTCCTTTGATTAATTTACATAGTATTGTACGATGTATGTATATGAGGATGGGTGAAATAGGGATAATTGCACGTCAATATTATCCTATAACAATATAACCCCCTAGTTAAAGCATACTATAATTTTATAGCCTTTAGAAAAATAATGTGACTAGGTAATGAGTGATCTAGTTGGTCACAACAATGGAATTCCCATTCTTTAAGGATTCAAATACATTTCCAACAGAGGGAGAGGACAACCAATAAGTATTTTAGCTAGGACCTTCAATACAATAAGAACACATTTCAGGCATTGAATCTAAAGTTGTCATCAACCAGGCAACTTCATATAGAAAATGAACACCATTGTGGGATAAAATTACACCCAATTCATACATTAGTATAGATACACCATATCAAAAAATGTCACAATATTAGCTAATTTAGCAGAAATCCAAGAGAGAACCCATAACCTATATTGGGGGAATATTTACCACTATCTACACCCTGAGATCATAAATACTTGAGAGGATTCAAGAAGGATAAAAAAATCTAAAAATCAAAACTATCTAACTAGGATGGGGTAAGTTATATCTCAATAACCATCTTTAGGTTTATCACCCTTTGAGTGGTTTATAGTGAAATTTAGGACAGTTCTAGATGAACCCTTTCCAACTAGGGTGGGGGAATTTGATCTCAATTCCCATCTTAGGATTCATCAAATCCTTGACCAGAAGCATCAAATCCTAAAATAAAGTACCATAAAATGCCAATAGAGTCCCTGGATAATTCATATCCCATAGGGCTGAGGGAATTTTCATCATCATAATCATTAATATAGAGAGAATTATTATTCTCTGGGATGGGAGGTAAATATCAATATTCAACATCTCATCCATTCATCATTCCATAAAAAACCTTTGTGATTCATGGTATGTTAAAAAACAACCAGAAACTCCCTCAAGGTCACAATTCATATGGAAATACAAGATTAAAGTACGCTATAGACAATCAAACCTCAAATGGTTATAAGCCAAAAAGGTCCAATGTAACAATGGTTTTGAGAACCGACCTTGATGCGGGTAGTATAGAATCATCCTATTATATTGAGAGTAATAGGATGAACACCATTATTTTATATAACTCTATGAATTTCATCACTCTAAATACAAAAGATAGTGTGGATCATGTCTTAAATCTTGAGAGGTACAATTAAGAATATATACCCTGAGATGAAGGTGAATTGGATGCACCAAATGAGGCTGCACGCACTAATAACCCTTGAGAAATCCAAAACCTAGAACCTCTAAATATTGATTTTCCACCTTTATATCAAAACACAACCAAGGATAACGAGAAATATGTTTTCATGCACAAATCATCACCTAGAAGAGAAAAAATTTCTTTCCATGGATGAAAAATTGGAACAATATAACAATGAGATACAAACTCTCATAAACACAATGAGGAGACACTTAGGGGAAACATTTTCACAAGGTGTCATCTATACATAGAATATAATATCCATCCACCCTCATATCAAGATATAACCAATCATCCAACATGAGAATTATTTGTGCATTAGACTGAATCAGAATCTAGGCAGTCGGTCTACATAAATGGTGAAGCTAAAAATAATCATGACTTTCCACCATTACGGTGAAGGCCTCACCCTCCACAGGGAGATCAATCAGTCTTGTCATAGATCTTGATTCATTAGAAAATTAAAATTGTGCCACCTGATCAAAAAATTCCATCTCTTTGTAGAGTGGAGGCTGCTCATGAAGTAGTAGCTCCAGAACTTCTCAATTCCATTGAGCCTCTGGCTACTCAAATGGAAGACATGGATGGGTGGAAAAGACATTTTCAACCTAAGGAAATACATATCTCGAATGGGTGGATGACACTTTTCTCCCATCTAATTTTGACAGCCCTACCTTCTCTACCGTCCATAGTGAGGGAGACATAGAATAGAATCTCACACAATTTGTGTATTGATATAGTATGACGATGGGACCTTGATATCAACAGGAGGTATCCAAGATGATGTATTATGTATAGAAGCTAATAGAATCAGCCTTTGTTTGTTATTGAAGTATTTTAGTAGGATCATTTGTTGCATGGGAGGACATTTTTAATCAATTAATTTACCACTTTATCTCCACACTGGGTAAAAAAAATTCAACCAAATGAAATAAAATAATTGGAAAAAATGAGGGTTGTACGAATTCATATACATATGTTGTGGCTTAACGTATCCACTTAGTATGCTTCTCTTGCAAGAGACATTATTGGTAATCTATAATGAAAATCACTTGGATGACCTGCAGATAGCTCCAATCGAGATGAAATATCTTGGTGGACTATGTGTGTTCTTAGATATAGAGAAATTTTTGTAAGACTCCATTCAGTGGACCAGAGTGAATTCTTGAATCATTCTCTCATCATAGGGAAAAAATTCTCAGAAAAGAAAAAACTTCAAATTTTACCTCATGCCAGTAGTAGTTCCAAATCAAGCATATTGGTTAGTTATAAACCGACCAGCGCCACCTATCGAGAGGAATAAAATATAACCCTTGTATATAATAAAAAGGAGACTAGGGTCACTCGGTATTTGATTAATGGGATAATTAAATGTATGCCATTAAAACTAAGCAAGTGCCTCGTTATTTACTTAAAGTAATGTAAAATAAACTTCTCAATCTGATATATCCCATTAATCCAAATGAGTTCAACCTCACCAATCACTATGATTAGTTCCATTTTCATAGAATATCATTTCATAACAACCATGAATTATTCATATTCAAATAATTCATCCAAATCACGGTCGACTCCAGACATGTGATGTTGGATAACTTCATGATTTCGATGACTTGCATAACCATTGCTGAGTTAGGAGAAGAATGTGATTGGAAAATAGGTTCGGTTAGGTGTGGGAATATTTTGACAACTGGATGAATTGAATGATAGTTGTAAAATATCTCATAACCAATATATCATAGCTTCTCAGACCCATAATGATTTTTTTTCTTATGTAGGTGATATAAAATACACCACCAAGAGGTGGATGTGACCATTGGATATAAGAATAATTAGAAGATTAAGAGTTTTATTCCACTCCTTTGAAAGCTATTACTCTTCAATACTATTTCCGTGGGATATTTTAGGAATGGAAACCACCCCATCGAATGGATACCTCAATGTATGAAGAGACTATATTTGGACATGTCAACATGATTATCTTGGTAGAACCCTTCTTTAAAACTAAATACTCTACTAGACACGAGTTCTGCATACCTGAACGAGGTTACAGAGGCCACATGCATATGTTTCAAGGATATATAAGACCACAATGGCATTATCATACATAATATTTCATTTACCTCCAAATTGATTATATAGATGCATTTGATACCCATGAAAAAGAACTTCAGTGATCTCAACAGAAACACAGAGGTGCCTATGAGACCTCCTACATTCACCCTAGTCCAATATTCTTAAACTACTATCTAGAATGGGTTCAATTATTTAAAACAACTAGACAATTAAAATGGAAACCATAACCAATGATATTAGAAGAATATGATCCCTCAACGAATAACAAGAATCATTCCCATATGTATAAAATTCATTATATCCTATTATATATATTAAGGAGCAACCCATCCTAGGGATGCACCAACCTTTATAATGAAATAGAAAAAAAATTCTAAAATAGCTAGTGGTTTTTCAATCCATGATCTCAATAATGGATTTGATACATATTTAAAAAGATACCATATAGGTACACTCTGAATCCCTCTATATCCCATAGGAGTTAGAGACATAATTCTCTTTAGTCAAGGTTTATTGGTTGGATATTATGCCATTAAAATTCCATGTTTCCATCTCATACACAAATGAGGACCAAGAAGATGTCATGTAGAGACACATCAAATCCCTATACATTTTAGGATGACTCGATAATGAGGATATTAAATGGGATTTTATTGATAATCCATTTTGGATGAACTCATCCCAATATAGAACCTTCAACACTTTGGATACTGTGAGGGAGATTTATTTCCACAACTGTGACTATTTAGGTGTATGGTAAGTGTGGTAAAACATTCCTTAGGAAAATCAAGCTCAAAGTTTAGTTTTGGGATATCTTATCAAATTTTTATATTGGGTTTATCCAACAGGACACTACATATAATATCCTACTCGGAAGGACATGGTTTTATAGCCACATGACCATTCCTTCAACATTCCATAAATACTTGATATAATCCATTAATGGGAAGGTTGGCATGCTACATTGTGATAGTGCTCCCATCAATTCTTGTAAATCCACATATGCAAGAGCAGGTTTCTTAAAAATTGACAGTAAAAAACCAATGATAAATGATAATATATAGGTCATATAACCCAATCAAAGGAGGACCAACCTTGGGAATCTCTAGAGTATGCTGGATTTGGATTCTGTTCATTGAATAAATCCAATTGATTCACTAGACATAATCCTAGATGTCTATGTTTATTCTATATACAATGACAACATGAAAGAATATAATTATCTCTAGATACTCTCCAAAATGACTTTTTCTGTAAGGGATGATTACATATCTTCCCACAACATCTATCACCATGATAATGATTCATATGACCTCATACTTTCTACTTCATCTGAAAATTACTCTGTGAACTAAGAGATAGGATAAGAAGAAAACAAACTTGGGAATTACCCTCCAACATTTGAGGAAGGCATCTCAACCACCATTTTTGAGTTCAGGAATGAAAATATATGAACAGAAGAAGACCCAAAAGTTATATTGATTAGTTCCACGAAGCCCCTTGAGAAGATTGCGATGTATATAGTATTATTAAGAAATATTAAAATGTGTTTTCCTATAATTATACAAAAATGCAAGAACAAATCTTAAATGAAACTATGAACCATCTCAGCTTACCTGATAACCATAGATGTTTCAAGAAAGCATCCAGGATGATTCACCCCACTCATGCTACTATGTAGAATCATTATTTAACAAATTTATCTTAGATAAATTTTTCTAGGAGGTGCAATACCAAATATTTCCGACCAAAATCATCTCTATCAAGAAATAGAATTGGAAAATTAGGATATGCATCGATTTTAGGGACCTTAATTTACATTTACCAAAGTAATAATTCCAATTTATATGTATGCACCCAGTTTTTTCTGCGTAAGACTTTGGAATATTCTTGATGTTATTCTAGAGCAGCGCCTTCAGACGGCGTGTGATTCCAAGCCTTGGTGTGGTTGGAATTAAATTTTCAGTGCGTTCACACTGGGAATGCCAAATAAATGGGATAACTCCTAAACGGTGATCCGGATCAAAGATCTGAGTGCATGGATGGGACTGTAATGGGGTTTTTACCCTAGTAATGACATAAAACATGTCCGCGCGGGACGTTTGGACCCCTCTCTCACTTTCGGAACGTTAAACCGATTAATTAATTAATTAATTTGTTTAATGTTGAAACAAAGGTATCTCTTAAACGGTGGCTCGGATGGAAAAAACAAGGGCACCGATGAGTTAGAAACGTGTCGTTTACTCTAGGAGGGGTGTAAGTTTTGCATGCGCGGGTCGTCTATGAAAATTGGCCCCAGGGGAATTTTTGTAATTTGGTAGCTTTGGGCGTTCAGCTTTATAACATTCAAACGGAAGTTTGAAATCAAATTCGAAGACTTTGGTTGTGCTCAATAGGTGGTGTTTACCCTGGGTAGGCTTAACCTCGACCCCATCGAGAGTTTCATATGCGAGTTAAAATTAAGGGTTAAATTAATTAAAATTTAATTAATTTAATTTTTCTTTTTAAACCAAACCAAACCCTCCCCTCTCCCTCATTTCCACCCCCCATGTTGAGAACTCTCCCTCTTACCTCTCCTCTTCCAGTGAGGCCCCTCTGGCGAGGCAGCTCCGGTGAGGCGCGGCTCCGATGGATCGCGGCGAAGCTTCGGGCGAAGCCCATTGAGGTAGGATTCATCATTTTCATTTTCTATTCCCACACCTATTTTGAGCCCAAATTCTTGTATCAAAAATTCGTCGAACTATCAAGAAAATCCCATGAATTTTTAGTTGAGTTTTTTGTCTTTCCATCACACTTTTCAGAATTTAATTCCGAGTTCGGAGGAGCTCGCAATCGACTGCCGAAATTTGCAGGTTTTTGAGTTTTTCCGGCCGGGTTGGGGGCTTCGGACGGCGGTGCAAGCTTCGGCTTCTTGCAGCTGGGCAGTGGTCCCCGATGTCGGGCTTACCTCCAGCTGGGCTGGGCAGTGGTCCCCGATGCCGAGCTTACCTCTAGCTGGGCGGGGAAGTGGTCCCCAATGCCGGGCTTACCTCCAGCTGGGCTGGGCAGTGGTCCCCGATTCCGGGTTACCTCCAGCTGGGATGGGCAGTGGTCCCATCGCCAACTTTAGTCGGGTCTCCCTCCAATGGATTACCCTGTTACAGGACTAGGCAGTGTGGCACCCATTGACTTTCCAGGTCTCCCTATAGTGGGAACCCGTCGACTTCCAGGGACCCTCCAGCGGGGCTAGGCATGGGGTCACATGTCGACTTTGAGCAGACCTCTTGACTGAGGGGCAGTGAAGTGGTGTGGTTTGATGTTCCCCCAGAACTCTCAAGTACGGGGAGCACTTTCCCCACCGAGACGCTTCCTTGTGACTTGACCTAAAACCATGCGGGTGAGTCAGTGCCGCCCAAAGCAGATAGTGTCAAGGTGCGGTGATTGAGCCCTTGACTTGTAGTTCGGGGCAGACATGTGGGATGCTGGGCATCGATGGTGTTTTCTTCTGGGACTGTTGGCTACTTTTCCTTGGGATGAGCTACAGGATAGATATCCCCTTACGGTTAGTTTGGGATTCTTGTTTGAACATATGGATATGTATATACCTTGTTCCAGTACCCACTTCTTGGGTTTTGGTTACACTCCTTCCAGGAGAGGCGAAGACGCGAGGGGTATTCCGCATTCTTTCGGTGTCTAGCTTCTCGTGGTTGGATGAGTCTACTATCATGATATAGGTAGAGAAGACTCGACGAGAAGTTCATCTTCTCACCATTTCAAGCTCCTTGTGTCTGGACGAGTCTACCTCCTTTCTCTTGTTGGGTTGAGCTGGACTCTCTACTGTACTCTTTACTGCACCTTCGATTGTACTCCTTTACTTATCCCTGTTCACTCTATTGCTCACCCTTTGGTACCTCCTTTGTTTCTCCATCAAGCCTTCGGGGTATCCTACTAAGTATTTTTATACTCACCCCTTCTTGGGCTTTGCCCGCACTTGGTGTGCCCTTGTAGATGACAGACAAGTTGGACGTGACGTCAGAGGAGCTTAGGAGTCAAGAGCTTGGACCGCGTGCGGGGGTCGGGGTCGGGTTCCAGGTGGGGGAACCTTCCAGCTATTTTTCCTTTATTTTAACTATTGTCAGGTCGTGGCACATTGTAACACCCTGAGCTTCCATGATATGCTTCTCTTTCAATAATGCAATAGCTTCCATTATACGCACGTTCGAGATTCTAACACACCACGACCAATCAAAATAGTCATTATGAAAAGTAATACCCACTTTTTAAAATTATAGAAATTTTATATTTCAAAATGGACTTCATTTTTGGATTTGGAATATCGAAATTAGCCTATGCTGAAGTTTTGGTATTTTTCTGAGAACTTCCAATTTTTTATGAATAGTGAAAAATACTTAAAACAACTTTTTTATTCAAAATAATTTATAGTGATAAATTATTCTATTTAGTGGTTTTAAAGTATAATTAGAATATATTTTTACCATTTCATCCAATGTTGGTCATTATAAATAATTTCACTTTGAAATTGGATATAAACAATTGTCAATCTTTTGATATATATTGTTTCTTAAAAACACGCTATTTGTTGTGACAGCGGGAATTAATTATAAAATTAATTAATGCAAATTATATATTTTGAATTTTGTAAAATATACATCATTTTTTAATTCAGAATATCAATTTTATCTTAGGGTGAAATTTTGGAGTTGTTCTGAAAAACTTCAATTTTTGATGAATAGTGAAACCACTAAGTGATAGTTAAAAACTGATTTTTCGTTTAAATGAAATATTACCACTTCTGTGATTTTATTTTAAAAAATCCGACATACATAGTTGTCATTAGGAAGTAAAATGTGGTTCAATGGGATTAAAATAATTTTTTGGTGAATAGTAACTTTTAAGTTTAATTAATCGCGATTAAAGGTAATTAATGAATATTAAGGTAAAAATGATATTATAAAAATATGAAAATACATTTACAATTTTCCTACCCTTATTGGATGAGTCTTGACCTACCACGACAATCCATGGGTCAACTTGGGGACCCCATGGATCCACATGGGTAAGAAAATGACATTAATAACTTTTTATTTAAAGTTAAAATAATATTGTCACAAAAATGTGTTGTTTTACTAAAACAATTATTACATGGGGTTATATAAGTTAACGTTTTTACTATAAATATTCATTGGAAATCTAAAAATATTTATTACATCATGGTAATTTTCTTATAAATTTTATGCATTAAATAAATTAAATTTTTTATGACACAATGATAATGTAGTGATTACCTCATTAATTCACAATTTAAATAAAATGAAAATATAATGTAAAATATAAGACATAATCCTGTAAAAATCCTATTGGATGAGTAGATTTACAACCCTTATCACCTTATGCTCGAAATATATAATTGTGGGACCTCTAAAATCTGAAATATCATTTCATAATAATGTAATATTTCATGACTTTCCAAGAGTGCCCCTCCTCTCCTCTTATAAAAGGCCCCCACCACTACCAAATTATTCACACCTTCCAAGCCATTTAGCTCCGCCAACCTCATCCCAAATACTCTCCCAACTTCCCTATATTAATCTGAGAAGCCTCACTTTGGGAAGAAGTCTTCCCAAGGAAGCCTTTGTCTCAAATCAAAAAGAGTTACCCGATTTTAAGGTAATGTCCTCTCTTATGTTATTTTGTTTTATTTTGCTTATCGAACCCTTTAAACTCTTTTTATTACTTTATTTTGTAACAAAACCAGTATATTCAATATAATAGGATGTTGTTTTGAGATTTATTTTTTTTACACTTACACACACCTTCGTCTAATGGTTAAAGAACATACTATTTCTATGGGTGGCGAATTACTGCCTCACGAAACGATGATTGTTCAATATTCTTTTAACACCACTCATGGTGGCCATTATGATGACACTATTTTTATATATGATATATATTATGTTTTTTCCTTATCACTCTGTATTTTTCATTTATGGCATACCTTTATGATTTCTATTATTGGTAAATGCGACAATTTCATTTTAGGAAGTGCGGACTACCGCCCCCTCAAAGTGATTTGAATCGTTAATGTCGTATGTGGGATTTATAAAGGATGGAGTAAATGATATTATATATGATATTATACTATAATTATAGTATACCTTTATATAATTTTTATTTCATTCCATTAAATACGAAATAGAAATGAAAGTAGCATTCATGTGTACGTACGGCTTACCATCTCCATGAACGGTGCATTTCATTTCTTACCTTTAAATGTTACGTAATATTATGAATGAATATATATACTAGATATATATGATATATATGATATCTAAATCACAAATATAATTCTGTAGATAATGTATATTCTACCACATAAACAAATTGTAATTATAAGAAGTTTATTGTTGACTCTAGTACCAAAGATCGAAAAACGACCGTTATTAACTTAAATGACTACATAATTTTCTTAACATGGTAATGAGTGATATAAAAGGGATAATGAACTTGAAAAAGGTTCTTAAGAAAGTAGTGATTAACTATAGTTTATTATTCAGGAGGTTAAATAACGATCGAGTCAAGTCGGACACGAGGTAAGGGAACCTCTTTACCAAATTTCCATTCTTTGGGTTAATCACTTACTTTCAAATTATGTCATGATATTATTTATTGATATCATTTATTTTACTTTCTTTATGTTTACTTATAGTGAATACATATAATATATATATTTTATTTTAAAAAATGATCTTTTTAAGGGTTAATTCTACAACCTCTTCATTATTCAAGGTTGTTCATATGTAATTATCTTCTGGGACCTCATTATCATCCACAACCATGTTTCTTAAATATAACTTTCAAAACATTTTTACTATTTATTAGAAAATGGGTTAAAGTCATTATACCCTTATTTGACCTTATACATTTTTTAAATGAATCTTTCCATCATTTTCCAAACAAGGTACTTTTTGACATTTTTGACAAAATTAAGGTAAGGGAACTTCTTAACCCAATTTCCATTCTTTGGGTTAATCTCCTACTTTCAAATTATGTCATTATATTATTATGTACTAGTTTGTATTTATAGTTTCTTTATGTGTACATATGGTAAATACACATAATATATCTTTTTCATTTAAAAAAATGATCTTTGTAAGGGAACTTTTTAACACAATTTCTGTTCTTCAGGTTAATCTCCTACTTTCAAATTATGTCATGATATTATTATGTCATATCTTGTATTTGTACTTTATTTATGATTACTTATTGTGAATACACATAATAGATCTATTTTATTTAAAAAATTATCTTTGTAAGGCCTTCATATCAATCTCCATTCATTGAGGCATATTTTGTTTTATACAAAAATTTATTCTATACGGTGTATAAACCCCTTTGACTTTTACGTTTATTCAAAAAGAATTTTTTTATACGAATCATTTTACTAAATGACCAAAATGAATGTTTTTCTTGTCGTACGTATGCGGCAACAACGACTTCTCCGCCACCGTGACCATTATTTGAGTTTCGGCTTCCTCTACAAGCCATAACTTTTTTAAATGAAAAATAAATACCATGTTTTTTATTTTGGTATTGAAAATGGTTTTGAAAGTGTTTTTATTTTATCAATGTGTTGTATTGATATATTGTGATTGAAATGTGGAAATTTTATGTTTCCTTTATGCATGTTTTATATGATACGATTATGTAATGGTTTATGATATGTTTAAACCTGTTCATATGAGGAATGCATTATGCTTAATAAGTGACGGGTAGAGCCCGCTATAGCTCCTTGATGCATCAGAAGGTCTCATGAGACAAACTAGTGTCTTGGCACGAGGCCTTGACAAAAACTTATTTGTCGTCTTGGAACGAGGCCTTGGCTACATGGTTTTGATAGTCTGGCATTATGCATTCCATCATAATGAAAGTGGTTATTGATATTGCACGTGATTATTCGACCAGTAGAATATCCATGTGAATAAGTAAATGGCATTATCTCATTTTACTTTTTCCATATTTTGTTGAAGTTCAAGTTTAAAAGTATTTTGTTTTAGTCATACATTTCCTTAAATGTTTATGTTTATTTATGAAAGCTTCTGCTATATTCTTATCCTTACTGAACATCTGAGCTCACCCCTTTCAATGTTTTATTTTTCCCAGGATGTGAAGAAATATTTTATGACTGACCTGCAGGGATTGTCTGAAGGGGACATGGGAGTGCACTATGGAGACTATGTTATTTTAGTTTTTCACATTATGATTTAATGTACCATTTATGAATGTATCCAGTGTTTCCAAGGCTAATAAACTAATCGATCTTTTAAGACTTGATATTTTGTGATCATGCCAATGTTACACAATAATGCACCGACTCTGGGTAACTGGGGCCGGGGTGTTACAGTTGGTATCAGAGGTAGTTTCATACTAACCTTGGAAGCTAGATTTAGATAAACTTTAAATATAGCACATAGCCCTATGATAGACATTGAGGATTAGTATAGAAGAACTACCTAGAATTTTGTTATTATAGATATTTTTGTGAGTTTATGAGCAATACATCCCTGTCTGGATACGAGAAGGTAGAGGCGGCTCTGGCACAGATGTACCTAGTGTTAAAACCCGAAAATACCGCTTTGAGCTAGACTCGAACGAGAACTGGTGCACGACAACGGGCCTTGCTGCACTCTTGGCTACGACACTCCCGGGGGATATGCTTAGGATTATTCTCATTTTCTTTACAAACCATTAAGAAGTGTTTATGAGTATATACTTCCTCAAATAATTTTTTTATGATTATGGATTATATACATAAATAGTTCAATTTATGTTAAGTGTTTTACCAGTATGGAATTATTTATTTTGATTCATAAACTAATCTAGTTTATGCCATTGTTTAGAAATGGCGCCTAGTGGAAGGAATGGAAACTATATCAATGCATGCACTCCATGTAGGGATTTCCCTCCTGCTCAATATAATTATTGTGGAGCTGGTGATACAACTAGTGCTGACCAACTTATCACTATACTGGGACAACTAACTCAGGTTATGAATAATAATATTACACGTATGGAGCACCATGATCCGCAACATGGAGGATAAATGTTAGACCACTTCATGCGGAAACAACAACCAAAATTCAATAGAATTACAAAGCCCTTAGTAGCTGAGCAATGGATAAATTCCTTAGAGAAAATATTACATGCCTTGGGGGTAGTGAAAGGGAAAAGGTTATCATGGCAGTTTACCGCCTCACTGGAGATGCTGATCAATGGTGGTTATTGATTCAATATACAAAGGAAGATGAAGATGTATCATGTAGGGAATGGAGAGAGTTCAAATATATTTTCATAGAAAAATACTTTCCTCGTGACCATCGAGCAGATATGGAAAAGAAATTTTTTGAGTCTGAGACAAAAGGAGGAAGAGAATGTCGCAAAGTATGAGGCCAACTTTACAAGGTTAGCGAGGTATACTGCAAATTATATACGTAACCCAAGAAGTAAGATCGATCATTTCCTTGATGGGTTAGAACCGTTTCTCCGTCGAGCATTAGTATCACAATCTTTCTCAACGTACAAAGATATAGTCTCGTGTTCTATCAAGACAGAAAAGGAATTCTCTAAATCTTATGATAATAAAGTGATGTAAGAGAAGAAGAGAACGTTGGAGCAAGAGACAGATAAATGGATAAATGGATAGATGGATTTTCCATTATTTGATAATTGTGTGAAGAATCACCCTTGTACATGCCTAAAAGGAATGGGAGTTTTTTTATAAATGTGGAGAAAAAGGCCACCAGGCTCATGATTGTAAGGTAAAGAAAGAGGCTATCAATGTTTAGTGCTACAATTGTAGGGAAATGAAGCATTATGAAAATGAATGTCCTAAGCGTCAGGGAAACTTACCTTATAAAAGGCCAAAGGATCAATGACAATCTTATGCTATTACTATAGTTTAAGTGGAATAATTAATGTTTTGGTGCTTTTGGACTCAAGGATTATATTCTGGTTATAAAAATAATGTGATATATATAAGGATTGTACTACAGTACTTGTTGTTTTCATTAAGGTTTTAATATGATGATGGTAATCATATTTTTAGTATGTGAAAATAAGAGAAACTTTACTTTTTTGGGGAATCTTATGTTACAATTGATTTTGGAATTTAGAGACCTTTTAGAGACAGTCTGAACATAGGTATTTTGGATAACTATAAAGGTTGGAATGGATTAATATGAACTTTGGATAGTATTGTTTAAGGTTAAAACATTTATGAAGAGTATTTTTGGAATATTATAATACCATAGTTTTAGGAAAAGGACAACTTACAGGTTGTGGGATAACCCATCGCGTTGGACAAAGCTGCAGGAATCAAACCCACAACCACAGTGCGACATGCCTTTATTACCTACCACTAGCCTACAGGAAGTCCCTAATTATTACAAATAGTTCTCCTAATATAAATGGTATTTGTTGATATTTGGAACCTTGTACGATTAGGATAAATATAATATTATTGAGTTATATTATCTTTTTGAGTGAAAGATGGGTTTGTGTTAAAAATTTATTAAAGAATAAAAGTCTACATGACAAGTAAGTATATTTCCTTACGTTCTTAGTAAATCTCTTAAATAAATTCCTCAACTTTATGAAAGGAAACCTAAAACAAAAATGTTGCTGGTTAACTTTTCCAACTGGGGATTCAATAACCGTTTAAGAAATCACAAGTTTGTGATTTTCTTGTGGTTAAATTTCTCATAATCCTATTTTCTACAACTCTCCATCAGACCTAGATGGTGTTTTTCTTCCATATCCCTATTTTAATAGAATCCTAGTATGGGATATCTCGAGTGACCTTTGTACTTCTCTTTCTATATTTTAATATTATATTTTTAATAACCTTATTTTCGATGTGGGGTTTCCACAATAGTATTTTCTATTTTCAATCTCTTATTTTCAAAGAAAATATTCAAATTGTGAGGATGCAATTTATTGAAGGAGGGGAGAATGTAACACCCCGAGCTTCAATGATACACTTCTCTTTCAATAATGCAATAGCTTCCATTGAACGCAAGTTCGAGATTCTAACACACTGAGACCAATCAAAATAGACGTTATGAATAGTAATACCAACTTTTTAAAATTATAGAAATTTTATATTTCAAAATGGACTTCATTTTTGGATTCGGAATATCGAAATTAGCCTATGTTGAATTTTTGGTATTTTTCTGAGAACATACAATTTTTTATGAATAGAGAGAAATACTTAAAAAAACTTTTTTAATAAAAATAATTAATAGTGATAAATTATACTATTTAGTGGGTTTGAAGTATAATTAGAATATATTTTTAGCATTTTATTCAATGTTGGTCATTAGAATTAATTTCACTTTGAAATTGGACATAAACAATTGTCAATCTTTTGCTATATATTATTTCTTAAAAACACGCTTTTTATTGTGACAACAAGAATTAATTCTAAAATTAATTAATTAAACTTATATATTTTGAATTTTGTAAAATAGACATCATTTTTGAATTCGGAATATCAATTATAGCTTAGGGTGAAATTTTGGAGTTGTTATGAAAAACTTCAATTTTTGATGAATAGTGAAACCACTAAGTGATAGTTAAAAACTGATTTTTCATTCAAATGAAACATTACCACATCTGTGATTTGATTTTCAAAAATCCGACATACATGGTTGTCATTAGGAAGTAAAATATGGTTCAATGGGATTAAAATAATTTTTTGGTGAAAAGTAACTTTTAAGTTTAATTAATCGCGATTAAGGTAATTAGTGAAATTTAAGGTAAAAATGATATTAAAAAAATATGAAAATACCTTTACACTTGTCCTACACTTATTGGATGAGTCATGGCCGACCAATAAAATCCATGGGTCAACTTGGGGACCCCATGGAGCCACTTCGGTAAGAAAATGACATTAATAACTTTTTTATTTAAAGTAAAAATAATATTGTCACAAACATGTGTTGTTTTACTAAAATAGTTATTACATGGGGTTATATAAGTTAATTTTTTTACTATAAATATTATTTGGAAAGATAAAAATATTTCCTACATCATGGTAATTTTATTATAATTTTTAGGCATTAGATAAATTAAATTTATTATGACACAATGATGATGCAGTGATTACCTCATTAATTAAAGATTTAAATAAAATGAAAAGATAATGTAAAATCTAAGACTTACACTTGTCAAAAACATATAAGATGAGTATATTTAAAACCCTTATCTCCTTATCCTCTAAATATATAATTTTGGGAACTCTAAAATCCGAAAACATCATTTCATAATAATGTAATATTTCATGACTTTCCAAGAGTGCCCTCCTCTCCTCTTATAAAATGCCTCCACCACTACCACCTTATTCACACCTTCCAAGCCATTTAGCTCATCCAAATTCTGCAAAAATACTCTCCCAAATTCTCTACCTTACTCCTAGAATACTCACTTTGGACAAAAGTCTTCCCAAGGAATCCTTTGGCTCAAATCAAAAAGAGTTACCCGATTTTAAGGTAATGTCTTCTCTTATGTTATTTTGTTTTGTTTTGCTTCTCCAACCCCTTAAACTCTTTTTATTAATTTATTTTGTAACAACACAAGTATCTTAAACATAATAAGATTTTTTTGTGAGAAGGATTTTATTTACAACTACACACACCTTCGTCTAATGGTTAAAGAACATACTGTTTCTGTGGGTGGCGAATTAATTCCTCACGAAACGATGATTGTTCAATCTTCTTTTAACACCTCTCATGGTGGCCATTATGATGAAAATATTTTTATATATGATATATATTATTTTTTTGTTTTTCTTATGATTCTTTATTTTTCATTTATGGCATACCTTTATGATTTCCATTATGGGTAAATGTGATAATTTTATTTTAGGAAGTGCGGACTACCACCCCCTCAAATTGATTTGAATCGTTAATGCCATATGTGGGATGTATAAAGGATGCAGTAAATGATATTATATATGATATTATACTGGAATTATAATATATATTTATATAATTATGATTTCATTCCATTAAATATGAAATAGAAATGAAAGTAGCATTCATGTGTACGTACGGATTACCGTCTCTATGAATGGTGCATTTCATTTCTTACCTCTAAATGTTACGTAATATTATGAATGAATGTATATACTGGATATATATGATATATATGATATCTAAATCATGAATATAATTCCATAGATAATTTATATTCTACCACATAAACAAATTGTAATTATAAGAAGTTTATTGTTGTCCCAAGTACCAAAGATCGACAAAACGACCGTTATTTACTTAAATGACTACATAATTTTTGTAACTTGGTAATGAGTGATATAAAAGTGATAATTAACTTGAAAAAGGTTATTAAGAAAGTATAGATTAACTCTAGTTTATTATTCAGGAGGTTAAAGAATGATCGAGTCAAGTCGGACACGAGGTAAGGGAACTTCTTAACCCAAATTCTGTTATTTGGGTTAATCACCTACTTTAAAATTATGTTATGATATTATTATTTCATATATTTTATTTTACTTTATTTTTGTGTACTTATATTGAATACACATAATAGATCTATTTTATTTAAAAAAAAATCTTTGTAAGGGTTAATTCTACAACCTCTTCATTATTCAAGGTTGTTCATATGTAATTATATTCTAGGACCTCTTTATCATCCACATCCATGTTTCTTAAATATATCTTTCAAAACATTTTTAATATTTATTAGACAATGGGTTAAATTCATTTATACCCTTATTTGACCTTATACATTTTTGAAATAATCTTTCCGTCATTTTCCAAACAAGGTACTTTTTGTCATTTTCGACAAAATTAAGGTAAGGGAACTTCTTAACCCAATTTCCATTCTTTGGGTTAATCTTATACTTTCAAATTATGTCATGACATTATTATGTTATAGCTTGTATTTATAGTTTCTCTATGTGTACATATGGTGAATACACATAATATATCTTTTTCATTTAAAAAAATGTTCTTTGTAAGGGAACATCTTAACCCAATTTCCATTATTTGAGTTAATATCCTACTTTCAAATTATGTCATGATATTATTATGTCCTATATTTTATTTGTACTTTCTTTATGTGTACTTATAGTGAATACACACAATAGATCTATTTTATTTAAAAAATTATCTTTGTAAGGACTTCGTCTCAATCTCCATTCATTGAGGAATATTTTGTTTTATACAAAAATTTCTTCTATACGGTGTATAAACCCATTTGAATTTTACATTTATTCAAAAGGAATATTTTTTTATGCGAATTTTTTTACTAAATGAAAAAAAGGAATGTTTTTCTTGTCGTACGTATGTGGAGACAATGACTTCTCCACCACCGTGACCATTATTTGAGTTTCGTCTTCCTCTACAAGCCCTAACTTTTTTTAAATGAAAAATAAATACCATGTTTTTTATTTTGGTATTAAAAATGGTTTTGAAAGTGTTTTTATTATATCAATGTGTTTAATTGATATCTTGTTATTAAAATGTGAAAATTTTATGTTTCCTTTATGCATTTTTTATGTGATACGATTATGTTATGGTTTATGATATGTTTAAACCTGTTCATATGAGGAATGCATTGGATTTAATAAGTGACGGGTGGAGCCCGTATAGCTCCTCGGTGCATCGCCAGGTCTCATGAGACAAACTAGTTTCTTGGCATGAGGCCTTGACAAAATCATATTTGTAGTCTTGGCACGAGGCCTTGTCTACGTGGTTATGATAGTATGGAATTATGAATTCCATCATTATAAAAGTGGTTATTGATATTGCAGGTGATTATTTGACCAGTATAATATCCATGTGAATAAGTAAATGGCATTATCTCATTTTACTTTTGCCATATTAAGTTGAAGTTCAAGTTTAAAAGCCTTTTGTTTTAGTCATACAATTCCTTAAATATTTATGTTTATTTATGAAAGCTTCCGCTATATTGTTATCATTTCTGAGCATCTGAGTTCACCCCTTTCAATGTTTTATTTTTCCCATGATGTGAAGAAATATTTTATGACTGACCTGCAAGGATAGTATGAAGGGGATATGGGAGTGGACTATGAAGGCTTTGTTATTTTAGTTTTTTTACTTTATGATGTAATGTACCATTTATGAATGTATCTAGTGTTTCCAAGGCTACAAAACTAATCGGTATTTCGATACTTGATCTTCTCTGATCATGCTAATGTTACGCAATAATGCACCGACTCTGGGTAATTGGGGTCAGGGCGTTACACACTTTTTGGCTGGGCGCGTGTTTTTCCCCTTTTCCTTTCAGTTTATCTTCAGCTTGTACTTGGTAATGTTTAGAGGTCGATGCACATTTGTGGTTTGTATATATATAGCTGTTTCCCTTTTCATTACTTGTCTTTTCTTTTACTCTTCAATTTTTCATTGAGTGTGTTGTGTGTGTGTGCGTATGGGTACTTAGGCAAAGGCCTCCCCGAGTTGTTTTACCTTCGGCGCTGGTCACCAGCCCCTGGCCTATGGAGGCGGACTTGGGGTAGTTGCGGCTCGAGCCCAGGTAGGGTCGGGTCATGACAAAGTGGTATCAAAGGTGGTTCATTCCTTGGGGAGATGTTCGTATGTCCCTAAAAAGGAATTGGTTGAGTTTTGGGGCAATAGTGTCAACGTGTCTCGAGAGCGGTTCTCAGGCCAGGGAGTCCAGTGATGGTGCGGCGGCCGACGTATCCATTCATGAGGACGCTGATAACCCGCTTGTCGACTCGACACACTGAGACACTTGTTGCAAGGAAATTGGTTCAGGCATCATATAGTATTGATTCTTTCTCTGTCCTTATTGAGTCAGATCCCCATCGTTGTTGTCATTGGTATATACATATATGCTCATCTGACTGCGGCACTCCTTGATAATATTTAGGATGTTTCTGCGAAGACAGCCATCCAGGATACCAGCTTTTGGGTCGTGACGACGACCTTGTGAGTTACGAGGCCATAGTCCAGGACCCATCATGTGAGCCCCTTTCTCAAGGTGGGCCGGTAGCAGCACCCCCACCTGTTGAGTAGCAGATAGCTTCAGCAGAGTAGGCTGAGTTTGAGCGCAGGTTGAGCGCGCTCCGCGAGTTCCAGCGGCAAGGACCATTGAGGTTCAGTGGTGAGCCAGACCCTCAGGCAGCAGAGGGTTGGCTAGAGATAGTGGTTATCCTTTTCAGGCTTGTGCAGACGCCAAAAAATCAGATAGTGGCTTTGGCAGCCATCCTTTTCCATGGAGCGTCTTGGCGTTGGTGGAGTCTGGAGACTCAGTTTCTTGACAAGTCGTTGCTTTCATGGGGAGACTTTTTGTTGTTGTTTCGTGAGGATTTTTTCCCCTCCTTCTTGAAATCCATTCAGATTCGAGAGCTCCTGCAGTTTCAACAGGGTGGGATGACGGTGCCCGAGTATGTGGCTAGTTTCGTAGACCGTGCACGCTTTTACCCGAACATGGTCCATGACGACAACATCCGAGCGCAGAAGTTTGATCAGGGTCTCCGCCGAGAGATTCATGCTGTCATATTACCCTTGTGAATTTCCACATATGACAGGGTGCTAGAGCAGGCGCTGGTGATAGAGAGATTCCTGTCACATTCTGGAGTTGGTGGTGGCAGCAGGCACGTTGGAGCTGAGATGTCTGCCGCAGCTAGTGGGCGTCGGCAAAAAGAACCTCAACGCATGTGGCTTTCTGAAAACCGGACTCAGGGTCATAACCGTACACCACAGTGGTGAAGGAGGGCACCGGTGCAGCCCAGAGAGATTTGGTTCTATGCTTGCGATGGCCAAGGTCACCTGGCACGGGACTGCCCGACCAGGCATGCAGAGATCTTCGGACAGGCAGCAGGTGCACCAACACGATGGAGGCAGCATCGTGATCGGAGTAGTACCCAGAGAGGTGGTGATAGTAGAGAAGTGGGAGGATCTAGTGGTGGTGGATGACTTTAAGAGATCTTCCCATCACCACTAGGCAGTCCACGTCAGGCTTCAAGAGCTGAAAGTTGGGACTGTGGACAGCCGTGAGCTATGGATGTCTACAATCCTGCAGAGCACGAGGTAGTAAGAGGTATGCTCTATGGCTCTTCTACTTTTTGCAGTAGAATTATGAGACTCTTTGTGAAGAATTATTCTCTCCTGGCTCCTTGTTTGAGTTGTTACCAGGGTGGCGCGAGGCGTCGGTGTAACCCTGAGTTGGTAAGGTAAAAAGGCATGAGCCCGTTTTCCCTAGTCGATGGTGTTGACTCCTTCGCTTCATAGTGTGTAAGAGGGTCCTGGTTGTGGGACATCGACTGTGGAATCTTGCATGACCAGATATCCTTGGGTGTTCCACCATATGGATATTCTGAAGGAGGGAATCACTGGGCCTTGTTTCAGGTGCGGGCGATGATTCCAGTCGCGGTGTGCGATGTAAGGGTTCGCTCGGGGAGGTGAGCTACCCCCGAGAGCCTTCGGTCCATTTGAAACCATGCAAATAGATGGCGAGGTTACCTACCACATTGCTCTAACCCCAATGTCTGGAGTGGGTGCATGACATTGGCAAGGGCCGACCTCACGTGAACAGATCAATCCTTTGGTCTATGTGCGGTGGCGCAGAGCCGTACGAGAGTTCTTCTGGGTACGGAAGTGCCGAGTGTGGGCATAGTACCCTATGTTGCTCCCTAGTTTTGCTTTTTGGGGATGGAAATATTGAAGGAGTGAATGATATAATAACCCTGGTTTTGCTGCGGAAGACTTTGGAATATTATTGATGTTATTCCAGAGCAACGCCTTCAGACGGCATGCGATTCCGAGCCCCGGTGTGGCCGAAATTATATTTTTAGTGTGTTCACACTGGGAATGCCAATTAAATGGGATAATTCCTAAATGGTGATCTGGGTCAAATATTTGAGTGCACGGATGGGTCCGGAATGGGGTGTTTACCCTAGGAACGACATAAAACATGTCAGCGCGGGACTTTTGAACCCCTCACTCTCTTTTAGAAGCTTAAATGGATAAATTAATTAATTAATTTGTTGGTTTAATGTTGAAACGCAGGTATCTCATAAACAGTGGCTTGGATTTGAAAACTGAGGGCACATTTGAGTCCGGAACGTGCCGTTTACCCTAACAGGGGTGTAAGTTTTGCTGGCGCGGGCCGTCTATGAGAAATGGCCCCAGGGGCATTTTCATAATTTGGCATCCTTGGGAGTTCAGCTTTATAACATTCAAATGGAAGCTTAGAATCGAATTTTGAGAGCACCATTGTGCTCAAAAGGTGGTGTTTACCCTAGGGGAGGCTTAACCTCGACCCCGTCGAGATTTTCAGATGCGGGTTAAAATTAAGGATTAAATTAATTAAAATTTAATTAATTTAATTTTTCTTTTGAAACCAAACCCTCCCCACTCCCTCATTTCCACCCCTTGGGGAGTCCTCTCCGTCTTCCCTCTCTTTCTCCAGCGAGACAGCTCCGGCGAGGCACGTCTCTGAAGGATCGCGGCGATGCTTCAATGAAGCTCAACAAGGTAGGATTCGTTGTTTTCATTTTATTTTCCCGCACCTATTTTGATCCCAAATTATTGTATCAAACCTCCTTCTAATTATCGAGAAAATCCCATGAATTCGTAGTAGAGGCTTTTCTCTTTCCATCACACTTTTTGGAATTTAATTCCGAGTTCGGAGGAGCTTGCAATCGACTACCGAAATTTGAGGTTTTTGAGTTTTTCCGGCTGGGTTAGGGGCTTCAAACAGCGGCGCGGGCTTCGGCTTCTTGCGGTTGGGCAGTGGTCCCCGATGTCGGACTTACCTCCAGCTGGGCTGGGCAGTAGTCCCTGATGTTGGGCTTACCTTCAGCTGTGTTGGGTAGTGGTCCCCGATACTGGACTTACCTCCAGCTGGGTTGGGCAGTGGTCCCCGATGCCGGGTTACCTCCAGCAAGGCTGGGCAGTGGTCCTGTCGCCGACTTTAGCCAGGTCGCCCTCCAGTGGATTAACCTTTTACAGGACTGGGTAGTGTGGCACCCATCGACTTTCCAGGTCTCCATGTAGTGGGAACTCGTCGACTTATAGGGACCCTCCAGCGGGGCTGGGCAGGGGGTCGCCTGTCGACTTTGAGCAGACCTCTCGACTGCGGGGTAGTGACGTGATGTGGTTTGATGTTCCTCTAGAACTCTCAAGTATGAGGAGCACTTTCCCCACCAAGACGCATCCTTGTGACGCGACCTAAATCCTTGGGGGTGAGCCAGTGCCGCCCAAAGCGGATAGTGTCGAGGTGCGGTGATTGAGCCCTTGACTTGTAGTTTGGGGAAGACGTGCAGGATGCTGAGCATCGATGGTGTTTTCTTCTGGGACTGTTGGATACTCTTCCTTGGGCTGACCTATGGGATTGATATCCCCTTACCATTTGTTTGGGATTCTTTTTTGAGCATATGGATATGTATATACCTTGTTCCAGTACCCACTTCTTGGGTTTTGGTTACTCTCCTTCCAGGAGAGGCGAAGACGTGCGGGGTATGCCACGTGCTTTCCGTTTCTAGCTTCCCGTGGTTGGACGAGTCTACTCTCCTACTATAGGTAGCGAAGACTCGATGAGAAGTTCATCCTCTCACCGTTTCCAGCTCCTTGGGTCTGGACGAGTCTACCTCCTTTCTCTTGTTGGGTTGAGCTGGACTCTCTACTGTACTCTTTATTGCACCTTCGATTGTACTCCTTTACTTTTCCCTGTTCTCTCTACTGCTCACCCTTCGGTACCTCCTTTGTTGCTCCCTCGAGCCTTCGGGGTATCCTACTGAGTATTTTTATACTCACCCCTGATTGGGCTTTGCCTGCAATTGGTGTGTCCTTGCAGACGATAGACAGTTTGGACGTGACATTAGAGGATCTTAGGAGTCAGTAGATTGGACCGCGTGCGGTGGTCGGGGTCAGGTTCCAGGTGGGGGACCCTTCCAGCTGTTTTTCCATTATTTTACTTGTTACCGGGTTGTGGCACTTTTTGGTTGGGTGCGTGTTTTGCCCCTTTTCCTTTTAGTTTACCTTCAGCTTGTACTTGGTACTGTTTAGAGGTCGATGCACATTTGTGGTTTGTATATATATATATCATTTTCCCTTTTCTTTACTTGTCTTTTCTTTTACTCTGCACTTTTGCATTGAGTGTGCTTTGTGTGTGTGCCTACAGGTACTTAGGCAAAGGCCTCCCCGAGTTGTTGTGCCTTCAGCGCTGGTCGCCAGCCCCTAGCCTATGGAGGAGGGCTTGGGGTAGTTGCGGCTCGAGCCCAGGTAGGGTCAGGTCGTGACATTATAACCACATAAATACATTTCAATGAAACATCTATATTAAAAGATCTTTCTTACATGGATTAGTATTTAGGGTATAATTAAATAAAGATTGACCCTAAGGACAAAGAAGACCCTACCTTCAGAGCACCCCATGGGATCTTCTTTTATAAGGAGATTCCATTTGTATTAAATAATGCATGTTTCTCTTATGAATGATCCATGGGTCATATTTTTAAGCCATTTTTCATAAGAATAAAAGAATATTACTTAGATGTCATGAAAATCAAACCCTGATAGTGATGTGATCACATTAAGGACCATAAAACATTCATAAACATGTTCTGATAACACATTCTAAAGATGAATCTATTGGAATTCACTTTTGGTGTAAAGTGAGGAAATTCCAAGAATTTATAGTATTCCACCACAACATTGAGGATGAAATAGATAATAGTAGTTAACTTATAGTAATCTCACAACCACATAATCTAAAATAACTAAGGGGTTCTAATGGAACCTCACCTACAATCAGGGTTTTGCAGCCAACCAAGATGAAAAATCTATCCCCTTAACTAAGATACAGTAGATGCAATTCACCTACTAATGGAAATAAGAGTGACATAAATCCTTTTAGTGTATCAAAAAATATCTACTACACCCACCTGTCTTGATAGCACCAGTAGAATGAAATACCCTCATCTTATATTCTACCACCATGTAATAATCACTTGGCTCTCTTCTCATATAGAAAAAATGATGAGGAGAAAGAGATAAGAAAATAATACCATAACTGAATGATGTTAATTACTAAATCTCAATACTTTGATGTTGAGAAGAATTGCATATCACACATCTTTATAGAAAAAATATTAGGAATTACTTGTATCACCATGAATATCACCTGGTCTCTCTTATTGATCCTCTCAAGTACATCCTTGTCCCCCCATGTTGACTGGACGTTTGGCGTGATGGGCGGTCATTCAGTACAGTATGACATCGAGTTTGTGTCATAGAAGTCAATGAATGAGTAGGCCCTGCTTGATTTCCTTACAACACATTCCACCCAAGAAATTACACCGGTGGATACTGACCATCTAGATTATTAGGTTTTGTATTCCCATAATACTCCCTGAACATGGGATATGTATTTTGATGGACCCTCACAATGTCCTATTAAAAAAAATACTTGAAAACCTAAATCCCAATCAGGTTTTCTTAATAATTATATTTTAATTTCTCCAAAAAAGTTGTTTTTCCCTACTCTATCTCACAATCTAATTACTGCATGAAGAAGGAGGCAGAATACCAAGCGTCATTTCTATCTTGGAACCAGACCTACAACATCAATTTTCTTACCTAAATATCAAAGGGGAATTTAGATCAAGTGATAAAGAAAATGACTAGTTAAGATTCCATAAAAAATAATTATGCCTTATCACTAGCTACATCAAAACATTGTTGGAGAGTTCCTTTTTTAGCCCACATTGTATCATGTCCCATGATCATAGAATTATTATGACAATGCATTGGATAATTATTCCATAGTCCTCGCCTACCATGATCAATAGTAAATAATCTTCCACATCACACAATAAAGGATGGTCTCATCACTAACTATCTATGACATGATTGAAATCAATCAGATCAACACTGAACTAGATCATGATGAACTGATATCTACACCTAGATAGATGATGCCGAATTTTTATTATCTCAATAATGGGAACCTCCTAGAAGAATGAGATAGAAGTGAAAATATTCAGTGACGAGAAAAAATATTTCCCCTTTAGAATAGACAAAATGAGAACAAAAATATCTATAATTGAGGCTTTGATGGATTCATCCTCAAATGCATCGTTGAAACTGAGACTCCTTCCATCATGGAAGAATTCCATATAGGCTCTTATGATGCTCATAAGTCTTGGACCAGGTTCTCCAACCAAATTAGGAGGCTGGGTTACTAATGTAAAACCATGATACATGACTATGTGGAATTTAATAGGGAATACCATGAATTCTAGATTCATGAAAACATCATCCATCAAACATATAAATTGTTACATAAAGATAAATAATAATTGTCATTTCTAATAGGGAATGGATGTTGTTGGGATATATCCCAAATCCAAATCTAATCTAATTATGTGTATCCTAACTTCTACTAATTTATTTTCCAAATGGTTTGAGATAATACCCCTCCAAGAAGTAGGGGAAAAGAATATCATGAAAATCGTAAAGTCCAATATCATCACCAAGTTCAGAGTCCCCACATGACATTGACAGAGAATAAAACCATATTTTTTTCTTTATAGTCGATGAAATGGTTCCAGGAGTACAACAACAAGGCCAATTAATCATACCAATATCATAAAATATAAAATGGATAGATAAAATCATTCAATAAGATTTTATAAAATATACTCTATAATATCGAGAATAATGGAAAGAATTCGAGGAAAGACAATTTTCTCCATGCTATATGAGCCTACCATACCCCTACACATATAGTACAAAACCAACCTCATATTCATTGGTGTATGGAACCAAGTTATCTATACCCATATAATTTTATTTTCCCTCACTTTGAATATTTATCTGTGGAAAAATCTTAGATGATAAGAAATCACAAAAAATGGATAGATGAATTAGAATAACTTGATGAGAAGAGGCTCCATACATTGCTTAACCATGAAGTCCATATGAATTGAGTTGTACGTTCTTTTGATAAAAATGTTTTCCTCAATTTGTTCCTTAATGGAGAACTATTATTGGATTTAAAAACCCTAATGATACCACATAATATTCCTCTTTATATAGGACCCAAATGGTATGGGCCATATATCATATATACGGTTTATCACAAAAGAGCATACTTGTTAGAAAAAATGGATGGGGAATAGGTCACACCCCTGAAAAAAGTTATTTTTCTGAAGAAATACATTACATAGCTATCATCAATAATTATCTTCATCTTGGTCACATGAAATAAAACTACAGAAATATGTCCTGACCACATGAAATTAAACTATACCAAACTCTTCCTTGTTTCATGATGTTAAACTGTAAAAATATATGTTAAAAACCTGATGTTAAATTGTACATTACTCATCCTAGATTTATCACATTAAACTGTACAAATATGTTTGGACTACATGACATTAAACTGTATCAAAATTATCTTGGTGTCCTAGGATTAAACATCAAAAAGACATCTTGATAAAAAGTTTTTAAACAATATGTAACACATTTTGAGCACATGATTTTAAGCCATAAATAATAAGTCCATGTAGAAAGACTTTAAATTGAACGATGTCACTCTTCCAAGTGACATGATGTTAAAAAACTTAAATATGTCCTGACAACATGGTGCTAAACTATATGGAACTCTTCTTAGATGCATGAAGTTAAACTAAAACAATTTGTCCTAAATGAAAGATGTTAAAATTTATGGAACTCTTCCTAGTAATATGATTTTGAACTATATAAATATTTTATGGCCGTTTGATATTAATCTACAAAATACAATTCTTTTTTCCATGATGTTAAACTAAACATATATGGCTTGACAGCATGATGTTAATCTATACAGAACTCAACCAGGTCGTATGATGTTAAAATGAAAAAATATTTTCTAAACACATGATGTTAATCCATATAGAAATCATCATAGTAAAATGATGTTAAACTGCACACAATATTTTCATAACATGTAACTGTAAAATGTTTAGTACATCTCTTAACCACATTATTTTGAAATGTATAGAATATGTGCATGTAGTATCAATTTAATCTTCATGGAATCACTCGTCCTAGTTTAATGATGTTAATCTTCAAAAATAAAACATGATCGCACAACATTAAATTGTATGGCAGACATGCTGACCACATGATGTTGAACACTATTGTAGAATTCAATACATCAAGATTTTAAAATGCATGATGTCACCCATTGTAGTTTCATGATGTTAAATAAAATAGATACATCTTTAAAACATGATGTCACATTGTATGGAATAAATCCTTACCAAATGACATTAGTCTATATGAATGAAGTTTACACAACAAGACTTTAAAATACATTGTGTCAATCACCCTTTTTTCATGATGTTAAAATGCCCAAATATGTCATAACCACAAGTCATTAAACTATAAAAAACATTTCTTGAACACATGATGTTAAATTGAAGAGTATAATTCCCCACCATTTGGAATTAAAATTCCATGGGAAGTATCATCTCACCAACAATTCCTCACACATGAGCTAAATCTGTGCAAAAGATAATTGAATTGACACTTTCTTATGTGTAAGTTAGATCCCCATAGGGTATTCTCATCCAAGAACTATTTGTGGCTTGAATCCTGTTATCACGGAATATATAGTGATTCTTAGATCTCAAATACTAAGCCCAACGATAACATATTTTACCCAGTCACAATATATTAGTCTCTACAACAATGGTTAATCCTTCTTTTCCATGTCGGGTGACCCACATCCTTATTGAAATACATTAAACTACACAAATGATTTTTTTTTCATAATACACCAAAATTAATCGTTTCCCATAACAACATGTGGCTTGATTCTTCAAATCATATGATACATACTGACACATAGTCCATCATTCTTGGGCCTAACCTCAAGATTCATATTCTTCCACAGAAAGTCACCTCCATCCTTACAAAAAGACTTTAAACTACATGTTTTATGTCCCCCACAACATGACTCCAAAATGAATACGTGTCCAGAAATATGAACATCCTTGATCTCATTCCAATGAGATATACAGGGATTACTAGATCCTATATATTGGACCTACCACAACATGATACATAATTCTATTCTCCTTTCCCCTGTTGTATCCATTTGGGAGGAACATTTTCCATTCCTTGTATCTCACAAAGAAAATAACTCACATGGTCTTGGAAATATTAGTGAAGGATTTCCAACATCATAAAAACATATTAGCAAGGGATTCAGTTAATATGGTCCTGAATGATTTTCTTTAAAAAGAACACCATGAGTCCTTGTCCGATGACATGAAAATGCATGAATTTTTTCCCATGAATGAAATAAAACTTTTCATTACCAAAGACGTCACTTGAGATGACCACAATTATCAATGTCGGTCACCGCCACACCTCTGTTCGAGAACTACATGTGGATTAATTCCTACCATCATAGGACACATAGAGACACTTAGATATTTTCCCTTGGTACCAACCACAATATTCTCTTTTCAAATAAGAGATTTTATGTCCTTACCACATGAATTTAAGCTATATGGTTTCACAATAACAATGTGTGGATTTATTCCTATAATAATAGGATATGCAGTGACACCCGGGACTCTAATCCTGGGTCCTTCTAGAATAATCAATAGGAATAATTCTCCCCTCTATGTATAGGTTAGAACCACATAAGGAGTTTCATATTCAAGAACTATACACGGATTTATAATTTTCATCAAATAATATATAGAGTGATTCTTGGATCTCTAATCCTGGGTCCGACAACAACACAAAACATGAAAATTCCCCCTTAATATGTATGGGTCAGACCTACACATGGATATTTTATAAAAGAAATATGTATGACCTGATTCTGACCATCACAGGATACATAGGGAAACCAGAATCATTTATATTTGGTTCATCAATATCATATTAATTAATAAAAATACACCCTCAACTATATATTTATTTGACCTATGAAACCATCCATCTAAGACCCTCTATTTCATAGCTTAAATGACTACCATGTTTTCCCTTTTTTCACATGATAGATATTGTTCATGTGAGATTAGGGAAGCTGGATGTATGATATAGCAGATGAAACAAAAAAACACTTCATATCAGCAATACTATTCTTAACAAATGTTGTAAAACTACAAGGAATATATCCTTACCTCGTGTTGTTAAACTACATTAAAAAATTCCGAACCTCATGATGTTAAACTGTAAGGAAAACATCTTAGTAGCATGACATTCAACCTTCACAACAAATACATCACTACTACATGTTATTAAAAGGTTCAATCCATCACCCATTATTATTCCTTATGGTTGGTACATAAGAGTTTTTCAATGATTAACAGAAGTACATGGTACTTTCATCCTCTTTCAATCCCCTTATCCCATAAGTCATACTTCATTTATTGGGCTGCTTAGGATTCCGAAAGACTTTTATATCCCTTGAAAAGGAAAAGAGTTCTCTTTTTTATCACCTTTAAATTGATGTATAATAGATTTTAACTACCAAGGAGGGATATAGTCTCTATATGAAGGGATTTAAAATACTTGTAAACCTGAAATCACTATGGCAGAACTTTGCACCTGAGTGTGTTATTGCCATCCCTGACCTGATTTTCTCATATCATTACTCATGACATAAGAAACTCAATCCATTATTTAAAATATTTTAATCTCCCACTATAAGGTTGTTGGAGTTATCTTAACCCCAGGCATCAAAATTAGGATATTGTGTAACATAGGCCTTATAATTGGTCCATGTGAATCACGACCTTAAAATTTATAGTATTTATTCAAAGATATATGTCTTGAGTCATTAGTTATAGTCCAAATTGTAATACCCAAAATAAAAATTTTAAAAGTCTAAAAACCTTCTAAGGTTGAAAATTTACAATGGATGGCCTGAGAAAAATTCAAGTATCATGTCTCTGCCTCTTCATATCTAGAGTTTAGAAAAAAGTTATTCCATAAATGAATGAGGTATAAAGATCATGGTACCCAATTTGTATACATGGTAAAATAATATCCATGAATTTTGGACCCCGTTGTATAGAAAAAAGTTATAGTAATGGTTCGTCACATCTTCTCAATATGATTTCATGTTTATTAGGAGTTAACACAACTATTAGGGTGCTCATACCCTTCATGAATATTACATTTTCCCAAAATCAAAACTCATGATTTTAGTGTGTTGGATAACTATAAACCTTTCATGGCCCAATAAAAGGAAATGAGATATATCTATTGTACCATTATATCATTTCATAATGTTTTAGAATTAGAAAAAAGAGAAATCTTGGCCCTATATTATTGGACTTATGATCCTTGTGAGCCCGATGTCACTATGGAAGAACTCATCACCTGATAGTGTCCTACCCATTCCTGGCATGATTATACTATATCATTACTCATGACAAATAACTTTGGACCATGACTAAGAATCATTATATCCTAACTATTCAAGTGGATTCAATATCCTTTATGTTATATAATTTTTTGTTGTACTGTTTCTTAAATAAAAAATGCGACACTCCATTCCAAAACCTTTTGAAGTCCCAACCCCCACAACTCAATATGACTTGGCATAGGGTCCAAGCTTTAAAATTATGAGATAATCTTCCCTAGGGTTCTATAACCCTTCTTTGATAGATTTCTCAACATACCCAACCTCATTATTTGGATTTTTGAGTCTTTGCAGGACATTCATGTCTATCAAAAAAGAGTTGGGATAACTCAGTTAAAACATGTTGTCAACACATAAGGGATTTGGGAAACCAACCAAAGGAATCCCCTCCTTATATGAAAGGAAAATTGATCCCTATGATCCCTTGTAATACCAGGGCAGAAATCAACACCCCAAAGTGCTATGGGTCATCCCTGACATGTCTTCCCCATTCCATATTCTTCAACTCAAACTTTTAAGTCAAGAATTGCACAACGCAAAATCAAAATTTTCATGTGGAAATATAATCTATAATATTTTAAACTAATCCAATTATACCCACCACAAAAATTTCATAGACCTTATAAAATAGTGGGGACACTTTTATTTGATCATGTTATTGACACATAAGGGCTTTGAGCAACCAACAAGAGGGGTCTCCTCCTAGAAAAAGAGTAACTATGATCCTTGTGATCCATAAAAACAACATTTAGGAACTCAACACCTCGGGGTGTTTTGGGTCATCCATATCATTATTTACTCATTCTTTATTCATTAATATAGTACTGTTAGTAAGAATTTAAACTGCACATTATTTGAAGTCCTTGTAGAAAGAAATTAAACTGCATAGCATCTCAAAGACTGAGCTTAAAGACCCTAAACTAAAACAGCATAAGGCCTAATATAAAATACCCTATATTACAGAAATATAAGGTATAATATAAAAGGAAAAAATTTAAAACAATATAATTTTAAAGCTAAGAGACTGTAAACTATAGAATTAGAAGGTCTGTTCCAGAAGATCTTAAAATACAAAAAATAGACGTTTTAAGCTAAAAGACCCTAAAATAAAACAATAGAAGGTTTGATCCAAAAGACCTTAAACTATATAAATGTAATGTAGGAGCTAAATGTCCTTAAACTACATCACTATAATGATTTGGTTTGCAAGTCCAAAAAAGGCACAAAACCTGTCAGGCCAAAAAACTCTAAGAGGGTGACCTGAGAAAAAGTGAGGTCCAATCCCACTAAGTATTTTCATATATGATGATTATTAAGAAATTAAGGAAATATGAATAAAAACGTTATAATGAATGTTGGTCCCACCATAAATACTTCAAAAAAAATTAATCTCTACACTCTATTTCTACTGAATTTATCCAAAGATAGAGCATCCTCCCTCCAAGACATATATTTTACCCAAATTATTATTTTCTAAATATGTAAATATCAAGATAGAAGTAGAAGATGAATCGAAGAGGAATCCCATGTCATTGAAAATTTATGATTATTATTCAATAAATATTTGATTTTATTTAAAAATTAAAATCCCAGAATTTAGTATTACTTGATATTATGTGAAGGATGGGAATCGTTGACGATTCTTGCAATATCGAGTCAATGAAATGTTATACATATCATGAATAAAAAGAAATATAAAAAAGAAATTTAAAGTTATGAGATTTCATTCACTGTTGAGATACATAAAAGGGATGATTATCCCCATTTATAATCCCATATAGGTATTTTATCAAAACAAAACATTAGTTATCAGAATACTGTATGATCTGATCAACTAAGATAGAAAAATCACTAAGAGTTTGATAAGAAGCATTGATTGAGCACCAAAGTTCCTCCTGCCACACATATTCTACTAAATCATATGGTAAAAGAGTCTCAATAAGAATATAAATTACCTAAAATATTTCTTTATTAGTTTATAATAAATATAATGATACCAAAAGGTCATAAATTGAGCAAGCTATGACCTCCTCATGTTTTTCAATCTGTGCCACAAAGACATCCATTTGGGAATGAAATACTTATATGATCTGATGGATCTTTTCTAACACCTATGAAGCATCCCTCATTAGTTATTCTAGTGGATTCCCATCAAAAGCACATAAGACAATCATTCAATTAGACAACTCTTGCAACATCTAGATGATTTGTGACAAGATTTCATTTAATGGTAGGCGATGAAATCCCCCTGCCTTTAAATCATGAAATATATGGAGGATGCATAATTGTTTATCATGAAAAGTTTCCAAGGTCATAATATTTATAAAATAATTTTTTTTTCTATATTATACTATAATATGTTGTAATATCAATAAAATTTGTAGTAAATACATCAAAAGGGGAGAAAAGTTTTCAAGAAAATAAAAAAGAATTAGAGGAATCCCCATATACTCTTCCATCAATGTATGAATCATTTATTTCTTGTATTTAAAGACTATAATCCTATAAAAACAACCATAGTAATGGGATGATCATCGATAGGATGGGGATGATTCATTGTAGATTTAAATAAATCATGAATCATCTACATATTTTCTATAGAAAAAGGGGTCAGTGAGCCACATTGTTAATACAATTGCAGAACTATTATATTATGTACACCACCTAGGTTGGATTACTCTAAATCATAGGAAAAATAACAATATAGAAGAATGTGGGTGCCAATAGGTGGATGGATAATCTCAACATTGTCACCCTCATATTCCAATATGAACCAAAATTAGCATATTGTCCTAGGATTTCGTTCTACCAACATGCCAACCATGGTGATGGGAGAAACCCTTTAGATATTGAAAAATTAGGAGAAAATAGTACATGATTATATGGATTTAAAATAATCAACTCATTCATCATTTCCATGATAACCCCATCTTGAACAGATATCTTGTATGACCATTCATCAAGACATAAACTTCCATTATCAATAATTGGCCCGATCAGTGCAAGACAAGTCAAGAAGTTAAAATAATTAGATCGGGTTAAAATATCAATGACTTTATTGGGTCCTAACATCATTTATTAAACCCCATAGATGTTCATAAGACTAGGGTAGAATGATTCTCCTGGTATCTTAGTAGTGTTGTGGTATTTGTAGTAGTGTAATTTCGCCCATATCTAGCTTGATAAAAACAATAAAGGTCCAAAAATTATATATTTGAGTTTTTTCAACTGAATACGTTTCGAGAAGATAGTAAAGGTATGAATGAGTTGGTATATCTTGAGAGAGATCCACCCCTCTGCTAACTGAGTTTCCATCACCAGTATGAAAATTTGGATTCTTGAGTATGCATCCCTAGTTGGGAAATGCCACCCGGTCAAGAACATGGCCATGAAACCTGGTAGCCTATGGCCAAATTATATAAGTAGAATCATCTGATTTCATAATGAATTGAATTTTTAGGCTTCCAAGATTTCACAATATGATTAGATGCTATCACAGACCTTCCTGGTAGGGAACTCATGAGGGAATGTAGTGATTGGATGAGCTCTTATATAAAAAATAAAAACGATGATACAAAATTTAAAAGAGATGAGTGAGAATATATTTAGATCCTCCCTTAACAATTTTTTCACAATATTGAGATTGTCCCTTCCCAAAACTAGAGTATGTGTGGGAACATTCATGACTACTGCATTTGGATGGAACTTGTTGTATATTAACCAAAGGGGGAGTATCCTTCCCAAATGATTAATGTATTAAAGGTTAATTCCAACTTCACCATGAAATATATGAAAGGAATTAATTCCTGGTAAATAACAACATATTTGTTCTATGAGAAGATCTAACTAATAGTAAATTATGAACTAAGAAACCAAAATGGCCTTAAAAAGAATGATTGCGTGTAACTTGGTATATTATTTAATATAGATCTATCAAACCCATAAAGGGTATTCCCATAAATTATAAAAATTTCCACCAGGGAACATGTCCCATTTCGAGCTCCAAATGATAATAATATTATTCAAGAGAGACAACTATACATGAATATCTTTGGGGAATGGTATGGTGGGGTCAAGGTAGTCAAAATCGAGAGTCTACTTAGACTTGTCCGAACCTAGTAAACTCAATTCATAGACACGACTCGTAGATTTGTAAGAGTCTACATCAGTAATAAAAAAATTCACTAGATAAAAAAAGGTGTAGGATATATACTCCCAAGTTGATCCATTTTTTAAACTCCGTATGACAAGTAGTTGATGTCTCTTTCAAAACCCCTAAAAACATTCCAATTGAAGCTAACAAAACTATTTTCATATCCAATATATTCCCCATATGTCACAACCTTTGAGCCCAACCACTAGCTAAATGTCACCAATTCAAATCAAAATTAAACATTGTGAAAAAAACAATAAAAATTCACAACATTAGACAATCAAGAACTCAAATAACAAAATTCTAATTATTGTTCAAATCATCATTTCACATCAAAATTCACAACATCAAACAAAAAAAAATTCAAATAAATAATTTAAATCAGTATTCAGTACAACAATTCACATCAATTCACCAATGAACAACAACTCACATTAAAATAGTCAGCAGTAAATATCAAATTCATGCACAAGTTCTCATTAAATAAATTCTAAAAAACCCTCTAAAAATAGGATCACAATGAAATATGGGGTACTTAACAATGAAAAGTGGATCTTGTGAGAGGTGACACCGATGTCGAGAGATGAAGAAATTTCATGGTCTAGATGTAGGATATTCTTTGATGAGTGGTCTGAAATCATGTTGTTTCCTATGTGTGATGCACAGTCGAGAGATAAGGGTAGTAGTGGGTTGTGTTGTGCGACGCAGTGCTGAAGTATCAGACTACAGGTGGATCTCATGTGATATTGCAACGCCGGCAGAATAGGGGTGGGTCATTTGTGCGATGCATCCGTGGAGGATCATAGATGATAAAATAGAAACCCTAGGTAGTGTAATGTGACCGGGGTATACAGTGAGCATTTTTTGATTTAAAATGGGGTGGATGGATGGAACTTGTCTGACTCCATGGTTCTGTACGATTTACTACTTTTGTTGTGAGTGTACCCAGAATTGGCTGATTTTTCTAAAAACCAATTCTTTCTATGAGTAGAATAAGAGGAGTAGAGTAAGCCACAGACTCATACAATTTCACAAGTGGATTTACAATTTTGACTACCTTGGGTGGGGGAAATCCTAGATGTTTATACCTAGAGGGGGAGTTCTGTAGCATATAGTAAAACCCTTGGGACCATGGTAAAAGTAGTTTGATATCTTAAGAAGCTGTTATCTAAATACAATCGAGGGAATCTGACACCCAAAAAGATAAAATATTATAGTTAATATTCGGAATTATAATATCATCCAAAATGTTGAATCCATAAAGGGGAATCTAGTATGGTAAAAGATATCTTTAATGTTTAGATGATATAAGCATCTTAAAAAACCTTGATTTCAGAACTCACAAGATACCAAGGGTTAGCATTATGTTTATATGAAATCATGACAATCTAGATAACTATAGTGGATAAAAAATGGGATTTGGAATCCATTTTTAAAAAATAAAGAATTATATGTTAAACAAATGGAAGAAAATTCTCATCAAAAGAGACGTAGGAATAAGGTAGAATCATGTGAATCACATGGACCCTGATGGGATTCATGATCACATTACCTGATACAGTTCATGCAAAACTGCCAGAACCATGAATATCACTCAAACATCTTGAACAACTAGACATATCACATCTACACAAACATTTATAAGACAGAAGTTCACATGACTTTGACATGGTCATGTAAACCCCATAATATTCAAGCATTCATGTGACCAAAATATAATATACAATGAATACATCAAACAAAAACATAAATATAATTACATTGGAAAAGGATCAGGAAATAAATGATAATTTATTTGTGATTAATTCCAAAAAGTGTTCTGATAAATCAGATATCGTGAAACTGGTTCTCTCTTAACAGTCTCCAAGAAAGGTCTTGCAATCAGTTCTCACTGACAATTTTGTAAAGGGATCACATAATAGAGGCATATCTCAAGATCTATGGAGATTTGGAGTCATTGGTGAATAATATATCATATGATCCCCTATTTATTGGGTCCTCAACAAAATATCAACCATCACCCAAAATCCCAAATATTTCCCAAGACACCAGTTGGAGGCAACCCCATAGACTTAGCCATGAATTTACTTTCCTCAAAACAAAGCCCTTGTCCCAGAGGATGTCACTACTACGGACAATGGTTATATGTTCGCACCAAAAAACAATGTACCAGAAAATCTACATTGTAATAAATACCTAAATCATTATTATTAATTAATCCAAAAAAACAAAGGAAGAGAAGGTGGATAAAAAATAGAAACCACATAAGATTTAATGGAAATAAATGATTGCATGACCTTGATATTGTCATGAGAATCATTCATGCATAGATCATGATCTTCTTGAGATCATGTATAGAATCTTTGACAATCCCTTTATTATTATGAAGGTATCCATGACACTTTCTAACTATACAAAGGGTACAAGACAAGATCTTTTGATAACAAACTTTTTAACCAGATGTCCCGGAACCATCATCCAAAAATAATTGTAAAATAAAGGATGAAAATATGTAGAATACAAATTCCTTATGTGTTTAATGATATTCCTTCAACATACTCATATGATTCAGAAGAACTCATAGAGACATGGAGACATGTCTGACTTCTCTCTCAAGAACCGGTTGACATGTCATTCTCATCATGCGAAGGGTTTCAGACATGTCTAGTTGATTCTTATCTATGATATTGTATCCATATAAAAATAGAATGTTTTCCATGATAATGCTTGAATATCATCAAAATACCCATTATTGGTCATGAAATGCATCATAGACTATAATATTGATTGTGTTCGATAACCCTCACACGACTGTGTGGGATCTCATGATCTTGTAATATAAAGAAGAAAATAAAAAAGGAAATTATCAGAACTTCTTGTACGAGGAAGATATGTTTATTTTTATGTGAAAAATGTTATACACCACAAGTGATTGCCATTGATCTCATGAATTCCCCTCAACCAGCCATCAGACCCCGCAAAGCGCTATTGGCAAGCCACCTTAGTCAGATGAAAACCCAAAATGAGTCTTCATTGATCATTAAAATGCCTTTCTACAAGTATCCAGATATTATAAATACTCTTTTATGTAAAGGTATGATCTTACAAAATCACATTTTCATGTCCACAGGGTTAGAATAAATTAAATTGATCACCCAAATTACATTAAATGGCGAAATAATGGTACATTTTTACAATCACTAGAAATCATGTGATTCCCCTGGATAACCTATGACAGAATATCAAAATGTTCATGATACCAAAATCCCTCCACCAACTCTAGATCAAATTTTTGAGATACGGACTATGCAAGGTGATGTTAACTGAGGAAAAGAGGCATATAAGTCCCTCTCCCTTAGTACATAAAATAAATATATGATACATCACATAAGGGATCCTAGGTGTGGAATACTAAAAGTGAATATTTATATGATCATAAAATTACTATTCCAGATAAGGATTTTGGAGTGACATATATGATCCCATGACATGCATAGGCACTTCACGTGATCCCCGTATAGATAACATGAATGACATTAAGTGTGTGAGATGGATTATTTGAAAGAGGTCCCGCATGTGGGACAATTAACATGAAACCTAAAATAATCTATAACTAGATAAAAATGAAGATAATATGGAATAAAGGCATGAATAAAGGACCAAGATGCTGAGAGTCTTACACAAAGAAAAATTATCTGTTCTCCATGTTCTTCCCATGACTCATTATAATCACCCGACAGTACTATGGAATGTTTCCCAAGAGATGAGACACTCCATCAATATGTCACTTGGATCATGCGATGTCCCTTGAATATGTAATGAAAATTATACAATGTTTATCGTGTATTACACCCATGTCTTGTGATGTCCTATGGTATTTCCATCCAAATATTCTGATGGCCTCTAAACATGTCTCCCATGTTATATGGTGACAATGAGACTTGTCATCTAGGTCCCATGATGAAACCAGGACATGCCATCTAGATCACGATATTTCTTCCATAAAGGTTAGAATTGAAAATAGATTTTCCTATAGAAATGTCTTATGTGATCATGCAACACTCCCCATACATGTTAAAAATGATCATGCGAACCCTCCAGACATGCTATAATTGATCATGTGGCTTCCTCAAGAAATTTTTTCTGTGATCACACGATACTCTCCAGACATGTTAGCCATGATCATACAACACCCTCCATACATGCTAGCACTAAACATTTAATGTCATCTACAAAAGTCAGCTAGGTTATACGGTACCCTCTAGAAAAGTCATATGGATCATGTGATTGTCTCTAGGTTAGTCAAAAAAGAAACCATAACATGTCCAAGAATCCTTTAACATGTCAGGAGGGAAATCAAACATGGCGAGCGAAAAACCTACCCATGTTAGGTAAACATACCAGGACATTATTACACTTTCCAGTGGATGTATAAGGGAAACCACAGTGTGTAACCCCCAATCAAATAAACAATGTTAACTTTGATTCTTTATCTAACTAGGATATTCGGGACTACCTTCTTAGGTACATGATCTAATGGTAACCAAACTCTATTTAATCCCCCCATGTCTCTGACATTCCAACCATCGAGACCCAATATCTTCCACTAGATGATCATTCTGCCTCATCCACTAGTATATTGAGAAGGCAACTAAACTATGAGAAATTTGATTACTTCTATAACGAGGATATGTAGGATGCCATCCTATGGTTCAAGATCCATAATAAACTTCCAAAGGGTTATCCCATCTTGCAATTCTTACATTTATATGACGTGATATAGATTACATTATATCCTTAGTTTTTCATACCAAGCATGGGTCATGTGGTCCTAGGGATATGAAATGATCATATAATTCACTTCATGAATATCTACTAGATAGGGGAACCTTAGTGTGTAATACCTAATCAGTGTAATGATATGAAAACCCCCATATAAGGGAATCTAACATGGGGTAACTGTCAATAGTGTTACTGAAATATGATGACTCTAATTCATGCCATAATTAGGATACATTGGAAACCTCTCTAAGAACTGATCTCAATACTAAGTGCCTATGTGACCCATATTTTTCCTCTCACCATGATGTTTAAATGCATAGTTTTAATAAACTATATGGGGTTTGATTCTTACTAAAAACATGATACTCAGGTTTCTTCAAAATGGCATAATCAAATCATAATAATCTTTTCCATGGATGATAGTAAATTCCAAAATGCCCCATTATATAAAATTAACATATAAGTGGATACTCATGAATGGTAAATGGATAAAATAACTCAGATACATACATATGGACTCATTAATATGCCCCTTCAAACATGGATGGATTCAATATGTGATCATTTTTTAGGGTAACCAGTCTCATATTGGGAGTAGAAATAGATTCTTTAAAATATATTAAACATATAATAGAGTCTCTGAGTAGGAAAAAATTCCCTCTAAAATGTTGTGATGATCCTGAACTCACATCCACTAGACCAATGTGAGTTCCAAATTTTCATTGGTTCTGAAACCCTAATCATCCCCCCACAATTGGAAAGTAGTTATAAACTCAGTTATTGATAGAAGACCATTGGGAGTTTCTATAAAAGATAAACATGAATGTATAACCCTATGTAAATGATTATACATATAGTAAACACCCCAAAATAGAAATTTTATACCATATTTTTCCACCATTCATGTGATATTTTCTACTGAAACGATAATGTTCAGGCAAAAGGAAGTGTGAGCTAAGGGACTACATATCAATTTTCTTTCACCAAGGGTTATTAAAATTTCACTTACAGAATTTGTCATATATAGTGTATATACTACCTATTTGACATGTAATATCATTATTAATTATTAATTAATTATATTTTAAGTTTGAATTTGAATTATTTCATCTATGAGGATTTGATTTAAGAGTTACCAAGTGGTAAATACTTTGAAAACTCTATTTATTTTCATTAAGTTATAGTATTTCTTCACTGTCTTTGATATTTACTTCAGTGACCGAGACCTTAGAAACCCAAATCCTATGTATGATTTATTATAATGGAATAATATAAAAATAATCACATACTAAATTAATGAATATTTTAGTAGTATTGGTTAATAAGATCAGTACTTAAGTATTTTTTACATTTGAAAACCCAAATTACAATATTTTTTTTCCAGAAAAACATTATTCCCTCTAGGATATCCTTAAATATCATACATATTACACATCACAGATAAACAGGAGAGGACAAACAATAAGGGTGAGATAAAAATTTTTATGAGGGCTCTGTAATGTGTATTAAATCATTAATCAACATGTATAATCAATATGGAATGGTAAATATTGAACAATCATGCCATGTAATCAATAAATTTAGAAGTGAATGTAATGTAAAAATTAATTTTGAAGTCTGATAGATAATAAATATATAGAAAAGTTAATAATTGAAAAAAAAATTAAATTTAATCAAAAATATAAAAATCCTAACCGAATGAGGAAAAATTAATATAGGAAGAAAAATAAGTGAGAACACAATCCATTTTATCAACAACGAAGAATGAAATGAATATATAAATAATATAATTGTGAAATGATCATGGATAATAAAAAAAATCATACTAAAGGAAATAATTAATTATTGGACACCATACTATCATGAATCATGATACCTCTACCATCAAGACTGTTGACAAAAAATGTTTAAAACTACTAGGTACAAACCCATTGTGTTTGGACAACTAATTGTTTTATAGCATTACTGATTCACCACATGAGTATTATAATACATTGAAGGGATATCATTAACGAGGACCTAACCATGTCTTGAATGTACAAAGCCTTCCTCATATATCAAATAACAAATTTCTATCATAAATAACATGTCTTATCATAAAATACATATATTGAGTAAAGAATAAAAATTTATCAATATATACCTTTATAAAACAACGAATTCCAATATAGAACATTGTATTGTAAAATGATATATAATTTATGAAATAAATATATCCCTAATAAAAAATATGGATATTTAGTGTAAATTTAATATCTATTTATCATAGAAAAGTTAATAATTGGGGGGAGGGAGTCAATGACAAAAAAATTAATCAATGAAGAAAATTTCAATACTATCTATAGTAAAAATAATAATACATGATACATAGGTATAATAAGGATGGTTTCAATCCAACATATACCCATTGAAGTGATAATAAACGGTTATTTTCATTGATGAATTGAAATTACATAAAAATATATTTAAAAAAATCCTAACGAATATATCCTTTTCATTTTAGAAATTAATTTTAAATATAGAAGATTTCAAAACCTTCCTAAAATACATTTTTTTGAAAATAACATTCGAAACTTATAAAATAATATTTAAAACATTGAGTGTTAACGAGGGAATGAAACTCTGTATATATTTTAAATATTTAAAAGAATAGAGCTATTATGATATAAAAATGATAGAAAAGTGATTTGTATTGAAAAATTCATGAATATTCCTTTGGAAATATTTTTAGAACCCATTTGTTTAAGAAGGAAATGTTTTCTAACAAAAGAGAGAAAGGATGTGAGATTTTATAAAAAAAATTTCTCAATAAATTAAATTACCAAAGAGTTAAAATATTAATACTACATGAAATACTTCATAAATATCAAGAGAATAATAATATGAAATGGTTTGTTACACCATGATTAAATAATTCCATTTAATTTATATTCTTGTATAAAACAACTCAATTAGAATAAGACTATGAAATAAATAGATACAATGTTCCTGACATTGAAGTTAGAATTAATCAATGAATTTATTTTGGGTATCTACTATAAATCAACATAAAACAAGTTAATATACAATATAATATAATCAAAAGACATAATATACATAATCTTAGAATATCAGTGAAAACAACCATTTAATATTATTCTTTTGGGATTATGTTGGATTTATAACATGCTAATTTTTTATCTAGATGGTTTATAATTATTTTGACTGAGTATATTATTGACATTAATTTAGATGATTTAGTTCTTATTTATTAACCCCCCTTGAACTATTGAATTTCTTGTCATAACTGGACATTAAATTTCCCCTAAATATCCCTATTATTTGACATTGATATGTTTATTTAATACAAAATATATCAATTGTACATATGATGTTCTACATTTAAATTCATTTTTTTATCTTGGGAAATATTGAAAAATTGGTATTATTTACTCAAAATGGATATTTTATGATAAGGAACATTTTTTTATGAATTAAATTGATTATTCAATATATGGGGAATTCTTTAGACATGAAAGACATTCATGGGGCTTAGTTTATGATTTACCCTCGATGCATTAGTATTCATATGCGGAAATTAGTAATGTCATCTTAAAATTAGTTGGCCAAACCCAATGTCTTTATACTAGAAATTTGAACTATCTTGTGAAATGTATTGACAGTAGAGGTATCATGATGCCTAAGATCATGATGTCAAATAATTAAGCATTTTCTTCCTTAAGAATTTAGTTATTTTTATCCATTATATTTTTGTAATAACATTATATATGTATGCATTTTATTCTAAACTATTTATTAAATGGAATGTCTTCTCAGTTATTTACCTTCCCACATTGATTATGAAATATTCAGTTATGATATTCATGTTACTGATTAAATGAAATGTATTTTCAATTATTTACCTTTATATATTGATTATTATCCATGAAATTTATGAATTTATATTATCTTCAGTTACAATTTCTTCTAAATTTATTGATTTCATTTCATGTGTGTTCAATAATTTACCTCTATATATGGATTATTCTTATATATTCATGATTTTTTCATCTATACTTAACCCTTACAAATCATTTTATCTCACCATTATTTTATTTTCATCCTTAAGAATCCATAAAGTATAATATGTATGATATGGAATGATATTATAGAGGGAATAAGGTAATTTATTTAAAAAAATTATTTTTTAATTTTTGTAATTAAATGCATTATTGTAATCATGTAGTATATAGTTTTAAAATAATAATAAACTATTGAGTCACTCAGGATGCAATTACTTGTATCTTAGGCCAATATATTAAAATAGTCACTCACTCCAAACAACTGGGGTCAAGGTTTCTACATAATGATCTTCCATGTTTGGTAAAGGTTATGAGTTGTAAACCACTATCATATCTACCCAAACCCATGATACACGAACTTCAGGCTAGTCAAACATTGGGGTACCCATGGGGTACCCTAGGTCCATTCTTGAGAGAGTCATCCAACCTTGTGTCCATGTGGTTCACATGAAAATCAAGGAATCCCTCTTGGGATCCTATAATTCAAAACATATGTAAGGGTATCCCTTGAAAGGTACTATATGATGGAAGAAAAATGAGGCATCCTACATGGTAAACACTAGGACAGATCATATGCAGAGGCACGCTATAGGGGACCATTATCTTTAGAGATACGTCAAATGATGAAACTAACACAGAGGGGTTATTAGTAACCCATATTGTTCATCCCTTTAATTACAAAATTAAATAATTTCAAATTTAACTATAAATTTTGGTATATATAAATATGGGCCTTAACCTCATGGAAAATCCAATGAATATGAATACTACATAAACATGCATAAATACAAAATGGTAGGTAAGTTGAACCAATAATATTTAAGAATCATTAAACTATTTATAACTAGATCGTGAGAAATCTATCCAAGCATGATGATATCTGAGCCAAGCCACATTAGCTTTAAATTTATACTCTAACATAAGGTAGGTTAACACAGTCTATAAACATTAGTTAAAACATTAAAAAATTTAATATATAATAAAATCCAAAGGGGCATAATAAGAAATAACTCATTAGAATACCATTTCTCAAATAAAATCTTGGAAACCACTTGTATAATGTCTTTCGGGGATACCTGAGATAATTCTTCAGAAAATACCTAACCAATGATGTGAACCCACAAAATTAATTAATTTAATTTAGTCTTCAATAATTAGAAACTCACTGCAACAATATGACTCAACAAAACAACATGGTGAATTGTAGGTAGCCTCTCAGGTTATTAGGTTCTTATGAAGAGTTAATATCAAAAAATTAGTATCTAATTCCACCATGTATGGTGTAATCAATACAGAAAACCCAACCTAAAAAACAAGAGTTATAGAAAGCCAATGAAAAAAATCCACAATGGATAATAGAGTAGAACGACTACCTATATATTTCCAATGCACTTTAGGACATCCTATTTTGAATAGTAATGAGCGGGAACATTGATGTAGGAAATGGGGAAGAGGGTTTCCCATTTAAGGGAGAAAGGGGAAATAAAACGCTATGAAACCCTTTATAGGACAGATGGGAAAAATAATATAATTTCCCAGTTAATGAGTTACATGGTATGAACTCATGGTTTTTCAAAATGTGTTCCAACCATGAGATTAATTGTATCTGGGTCCCACATACCACATGGTTATAACACTATATTAATAGAGTGTTCACCGAATGTGCACCGATACTATATAATGTACACTCCACCACACATGGTTATAGGGTACTCTTTGTCAATCTGTTTTCTAACTATACAACATGTCTATAGAAAATTGTAAAACACCTATATGGTTTCATTTATCCTACTACATAGTTTCTAAAACTATGATCCTATTCCAAATCTCTCACACAATTAGACCACACTATTAACACCAACCATGTTTCAATCATCCTCTATCAGTAACACCTTTAAAAAAATGTAGGGTTTTGTGCCTTAACCCTTGGGATGCACATGAAATATCTAAGCAATAATACAATCCTCATACCCTATCTAGAAATATTTTTTATATTTATTCCAAAAATTTTATTACCATTCCAAATCTCTGATCAATATTTGACCCATCTAATAACTTAAAATTGAAATCCGTAGGAAATTTAAAAATTGAAAAATCATAGGATCTTATAGCCTCCCAACCATAAATATTCTCATACTAAGCAATCCTTAGTGGGAATAAAAATGAATAACAAAATCTATATGGGTTCTGAAATATGTTCAAAAGGCTACATTTCATTTCATAAATCAGAGCATGCCTCTGATCAATAATTTAAGAATACAACACCTAACCCACAAAAGTCAATCTAACACTTATAACCATTACCGAGACATTTATAGGAAACTTACTTGATCTGTTAAAACCCATAACATTATCACATAATCATATTTATCCTCAAATAACTTATGGTTCATCCTATCATAGATTCGTACATTCATGGCCAACTGCATCTCATGATACTTCCACCATTTGAATTGCCTAAAGAGACATGTCCTTAGAGTCCAAAAGGCTCTATTTGAATATATATGTAAATTATACATCCTATCAATCATAGGAAAACTAACATTATCCCTCAATCTTATTTAATAATTAATTCTATAATTTTCCAATATTTTATTGGTCATGCTGGATGTTCCTTTAAAATACATGGATGAACCTTGAACTAAAATTATATTATTATAAGGGTGTTCTTGATGTGGTTCCTTACTAACCATAACTAACTAAGAAAAATAAAACAGTTTGAACTACTTATGGTCTACTTATCCCAAAAAATTATTCACTTCAATAGTTAATGACTCACTATAAACTATTCTAATGCATTTATCCCCTGCTATCAAAGTCTATAACCAACTTCTAGTGACACCTTTTAACCAAATGATACCCTATTCAAAAATGATGTTATATTGTAAAATAAGATCTAATTAGAAAACATTATCAAAAAATGTTAGATCGTCAAAAGCTATAATGAGATTGATTCCCACACTCAGACATCACCCTAGTATATATTCTAATTTTACACTGTCATTTTTTGAGAAATACAACCGTGCATGGTAAAATTATTTAATGGACTATGAGATCCACAACCACTTTCTAATAATTGGTATCAGGATCCCATATCCCTCATCACATAAGGGTATCCCACCCTCAATTAACATCTCACTCTCTAAATTCGGATCACACTTTTCATTGATCAAATTAAATGATAACCCAATCCTTATAGCCTATTCCCTATCCCTCTCAGACATTATAACTATCATGATTTCAAACCCACTAGTCCTGAGCATAAATTAAATCATCACCTATGACTAATTAAATCCTTATGAGAATAGTTTATGTGACACTTTCTAAAATTCAAAAAAAAAACTTCGGTCACTACCCTCAAATGTCTAATAGTGTACTACATGCCATATCTTTTACTTTTAAATGTCTCCTTGAGTGCACATGCAATGAATATTCCATCTAACCAAAAAAATACATAAGTAGCATAATAGGTAGACAAAACTCTCTTAGTGTATTTCAGACGATGTCAAGATATTCAACATGATAACCTCTATCAAGAAGTACACTAAGATTACATCGATAAGACTTTATTTCTCCTACAGTCCATGCTCACATCGTAACATGAGGCACTTACCTTATCCAACACTTAACACCATGTCTCTCGATAATTTTTTACCTAGTCTAACCAAGGACCAACTCCCCCCTAAACCCAAATAATTATCGATGCCACCTTTAAACATGGTAGGCATTCATAATTTAAGTCCCAACACTATAGAACCATGAACACAACAGTTATTGTAATCCATCTGTCCTTATCTCTCACATTCCTACTCACCGAATTAAAATTTAAATCATACCATGTGTATTCAAAGTGTAACAAAATGTTCTGTGCATCAGGTGTAAAATCCCAAAACAACTGATCATCATTACTTGAATCATTCCCCCCCAAGACATTCATCAATAAGGCCAAGCATACCTTGCTATCTAGATCATCCATCTTAATGTTCCATGACGTACCTTGTAACTCTTATTCAAAATCAAACACCTCACCTATTCCATGAGATAGTCCATTATCGCCCATCACCCAGTGTTATTTTTTAGAAATTCAATCATCAACCCCACAACTAATGGTCGACTAGGCCAAGGACTCGACCATTATTACCTATTAAATCCATTATTGATACAAAATCACACAATAGATTTATAAAAAACCCAAGGTATCACCACACATATATACCAAAACCCAAGCACTAACCATGCATCAGTCTCAAATGAATGTGTAACCTAGATCACTAACTAAAAGGCATCCAGTAATCTATTATAACCTTACTCTTATGTTTTCCATTATCAAATTGAAATGTCAACATAGAAGATTCTATGCCAAAACTAAGGGCCTTGAGGTCTTCTACAAAGCCTTACTGATCCTTTCTTACAAAAACATCACTAGATCCTACCACCTGGCCAAATGTTTATACCTCTCCAAGGTAACATATCATGGGGTTCCATTCAATCACACATATCAACATAATCCATCTAACAAACCTTTATATTATGTATCCTAAAGTGGTAATTAAAACAAAAACCTTTGAGGTTTAAAAACTGTTAATCTGAGACCTACATGTCACTGATCCTCCTCAGGAATTTTCATAATATAATGTACCTAGTGTATCATGATGTGGTGTAGAAAATATTGAGGAGATGAAACTCACTAGGAATCTATATACGTTAATACCCCTCATGTTTATAGTTCACTATAAATGTTGATGTATCTATCAAAATCGTACAACCATGACTAGATTACTATAAATAAGGTATCAAATAGAATTTTTGTACTATGAGGGTCAACATAACTCAAATGGTTTAGATAATTTAAAAATCATTACAATACATATATATAGTAAAATTCCATATAGGTTGTTACTAAGACATTAAATAACCAAACCTATCAAAAAAATTATCAAGGGGTCCATCACATGGGAAAAATGTTCCATATTAGCCTACTAGGGTTGTTGCACCTACTATGCACCATGACTGAGTAATTTGTTCACTATCAAAAATCTCACCGTGGATCCACATAAATATCCATTATAAAGAAATTTTTACAATTTGGATCAGTTGAATATAATTACACTTATAATCTATTGGGTAAAATATCATTAGTGTAGATGTTAACACTTTAAGAAATTGGCCAATGAATTTAGTAAAATCACACACTAGATATCATATAACATATGAATCTTATATACCATATATGATATGTGAGATTATACTTTCCTTTTTGAAAAAATATTCAAAATCAGTCATTGGCATCTTTCCAATGACTAAGTGCCATCAATCCATAAATAATCTCTCGCAAAAAGGATGAGAGCCATAGATATGTAATATATCATAATATTTATAAAAAAATGTGTGGTTCTCAAAGAAAAATTAATATAATACTATGACATCACATGTCAAGAATAAAAATTCCATAACCCTAGAACCCTTGAACTCTTACTGGAACATTTGTTCTCAATGCACTAGTCTAATATCCATCATAGATTCTAACACAATCCTCATACGTCTATCAACCATATCCCAAATAGTAAATCGAAAGAAAATAAAAACTAATGATAAAAATTTGTAACATGTAGACCTGAACTTCTGTAATACAACTACCATGTTGGTCTTCCACAAGGTCTTAAGTGTGCCTCCCCAAATGTTAGAGGCTGCCGACATGGAGAGAGGGACTTGGGTATGTCTTTGGGGAAATTATTACATTAAATTTGAGTAAAAAAATATAATTAATAACATATCATCCAAGTGGTAAATAAATAGACCAAGGAAGTAAAAAATGAACTAAATAAATAAATAAATATAAGGATGTAAACAAAATAAAGCATAGATGATCCTTGGGCCCATGATACCGATCGACTATACATAATTCAACCTGAGCCAAAATGAATCTGAACAAGACTTCATATCATATATATATATATATATATATATATTTATGTGTGTGTGTGTCTCCCCATATATATAGATATATATATGATTAATGTTACAAAATAACATGCATAAAAACAACCCAAAGTCGATACATGGGTCCATAATCTCGATCAATAAATACCTACCCCAGAGAGAACTAGAAAAGTATACGATCATGCTTTTTCACTAAGGGAAACCATTTCATTACCCTTGGATCACCCGTACTTGCCTATAATCACTATAATCAGGGATGAAATGTACAAACAGAAAACCCTATAAAGATGGAACTATATCAAATGTGGCCTATGTCAGATATATCAATTATCAGAACTAAGAGTGTCATGCCCTGGTCTAATGTCCATGGAATCCAATTCAAGTTCATGGATCACATCCAAATAAAACTCGGTATTATATAGACCTACTATGTCTAGTAACAAAGACCATTGACCAGGGTGTCCTTTTAAATTACATGGAGAGAATATAAAACTTACTCAATATAATATAAACCTAATAGGGCTAGGACCCAGGTCCATTGACCAAGGAATCCACTTCTATTTCACAGAGAACATTCCCATGAAACATTTAAAATCCCGAAATACCATCAGGAATTGTTTGTTCCTTACCATGATTCCCCTCATCAATGTCATACCAAGATATTTATCTCTATCAATAAGGATTAGAATTCAAATCCAATAAAGCACCTATGGACATCTCTATCATACACCATATCAAATTAGGTCTATTAAACAAAATCAAGGAACCACCCCTTGAAATCAGATATTCATCAATAATAACTATGTTAAATAATAAATAAAAGAGTGTAGTTGTCGAATTCCTAACCCACCACTACTATCATAGGCTCATGGGATTCCTTGTTTACAATCATATCTAAAGTTATATATGATACCATCTCTACCCCAACCCATGATGCACATGCATAGGGAAAATTAATCATTGGGGCACCGAATGGGTCTCCTAGGTGAATTCTTAGAAGAGGATTCCTACCAGGATCCTTCAGGATCACATGTGAATAGTGGAATCCCTATTGGGGTCCTCTAATTAAAAAATAAGTATGAGAATCCCTCTTCGGATCCTAAAAGGAGTAAAGAAAAGGATGCACACTATATGATATTTTGTAATTCAGATCATACTTGGAGTCATCATACAGGGGACCCTCAACCTCAGAGATAAGATGAAGGAGGAAACTAATGCATAGGGGTTGTTATCAACCCAATACATTCGTCCCTTTAATTACCAAATTAATCAATATTAAATTTTGAAATTCATTTTGGTAAATCTAAATTGGGGAGTCACCCTTATCAATAAATAAAAGAATACACATCCTACCAAAGTATATATAAATACTCAATGGTTGTTATGATAGACCACCTATCTATAGGGCGATTTAAACAATTTATTACCATCTCTCAAATCTCCATCCAAACTCACCGATATTCAATCCAATCCATATTATCTTGAATTTCCCCAAACAACATAAGTCATCTTAACATATTCAATAAAATTAAATTAAAATTTTAAAAAATTTAATATAAAAAATCCAAAGAGGGATAATGGAAGATAACTCACCAGATTCCCATTGATAAAAAATCCCATAAACAACATATAGAAGGTCTACTAAGTACCCCCAACAATATTACCATGAAAATACCTAACCAATAGCCAAAACAAACTAATTTAATTAATTTAGTTTTGTATTTATAATTATTTAATGAATGATAGTGACATACCTTGATGAAATATCTCACAAATATGTGAAGATAACCCCTCATTTTATCCTCTTCCTTGGAAGACTGAAAACCCCAATGTCATTATATTATTCCAATATGATCTGGTGGAATCAAAACTAAAAAAACCTAACTAGAGAAACCCGGAGTTATAGGCATCCAAATAAAACTCCATGATGGAAAATAGATTCAAAATCTTATTTCAAGGTTTGTGAAGCACCTTATGGTGTATGATTCTGACCTAGAACTAGGGGGAAATCCCCTAGCATAGTGGTGGATGTGGGATTTGTGAACTTGGGATAAAGGTGAATGAAAAAGGGGGTGAAGTACTTTATGGTTAGGAGAGGAAAAATAGGAAATTTCCCCTTTTAATGAGTTGCAATGTTTGGCCACAAGGCTTTCCCAAACATGCAATAACTATGTTGTGGGATATATCTTGGTCCCTAATCTCGCACAGCTTCAACACATTGTTTTAAAAACCATGCACCAACTGTGGGCCTCTAATATCTAAGGAAAAATCCACCTCACACGGTTTCACTAAATGGTTTCTCAAGTCATGAAAAAACCATGTGACATGTCCACATAAAATTGAAGACCACTTTTGTGGTCTCCTATATCCCACCCATGATTTATCAAACCATTATTATATACAATATGGCCCACATGGTTAGTTTTAATATTTAGAACTAACTGATTTCCTATTTTTCATTGTTAGATACAAAATTCTAAAACATAGGTTTCTAACCCCAAAACCCTATATTATCCCAAAACCCTTGATCTACATCCCATGTACCATATGCAATGCCCCGACCCTAGTTACCCAGATTCGGTGCATTATTACATAAAATATCCATGATCACAAAAGATAAAGTCTCGAAATACCAATTAGTTTAGTATCCTTGGAATCACTAGATACCTTCATAAGTCTTACATTACATCATAAAATGAAAAATACAACAACATAGTCTCCATATTCCACACTCATATCCCCTTAGACTATCAATGTAGGTCTGTTATAAAATACTTCTTCACATCCTAGGAAAAATAAAACATAGAAAGGGGTGAGCTCAGATGCCCAATAAGGATAACAATATAGCGGACACTTTCATAAATAAGCATAAACATTTAAGGCAATGCATAACTAAAACAAAAGCCTTTTATAATTGAACTTCAACATAATATGGAAAAAATGAAATGAAATAATGTCATTTACTTATTCACATGGATATTCTACTAGTCGAATAATCACATGAAATATCAATAACCACTTTCATAATGATGGAACACATAATTCCAAACTATCATAACCACATAGCCAAGGCCTCGTGCCAAGACTACAAATAAGATTTTTTCAAGCCCTTGTGCCAAGACACTAGTTTGTCTCATGAGACCTACCGATGCATCGTGGAGCTATAACGGGATCCACCCATCACTTATTAAGTCCAATGAATTCCTCATATGAATAGGTTTAAACATAACATAAACATTCATATTAAAACTAGCATACAAAATTTCGATAATTTTTCCATAAAATATGAATGGTATAGAAATAACACATCCATAGTCATAAATATCACAAAACCTTCAATAAAATATGGATGTTTTGTATCATAATAAATCAAGTTCAAATAGGCTTAAAATCCATCAAAGGATGTCGACATAGATGAAATCAAAACTATTTGAGAGAAATATGTCTTTTTTTGAAATCATTTAAAAGTCACGTAATTATAAAAGAAAAAATTTACTTTGAAAATATTCTTATAAGATCATAAGTGAAGATTCAACGATTTTATAACGGCATAAAATAGCCGCACCCTCCATATAAGTCAAAAAAGACATTCTTAACTTAATTCTGTCGAAAAGGTTAAAAAGGACCTTGTTTGGAAAACGACGGAAAGATTACTTTTTAAACATCTAATAAAAATTAAAACAAGGGTATAAATTAATTTAAACCATATTCTTTAAAATAGTAAGAATGTTTTGAAATACATTTTTATGAAACATGGATGTGGATGATAAAGAGGTCCTAGTAGATAATTATGTATAAACAACATTAGATAATGAAGAGATTGTGAAATAAAACCTTACCTTGTACTTTTCCTTGGTTGAGGGTAGGATAGCCTCCTATAAAATGGTGAAATAATTTTTATTAAATGATACAAGAATCATATAAATTAATATGATATCACATATGATATTTTAACATTGTTTTGTTAATAATATCTTAGTATTATCGTCATTTCGGGTGTTAACTTACTCTTTTTATTTTATATGTTTTTTTACATAGGCTATGTTTGTTATGGATTGGTTGTATAATTTTCATATATAGAATGATATCAAGTCCTTAAAACATTATTTTTAATCATCAAATGAGAATTAGACTTGAATGGATATGATGGGGAATGAATCTCATCGCGTTCTTGGAGACGGTAGTCCGTACGTACGCACGAGTGACAATATCATTCTTTTGATATTAAAATAATATATAATTGGATGGTATATCATATATACATAATAATTATCATGTTATATTTATTATTTACATTAATTACACATCATTATTATACCCATCCAAATAATAATTTATTGAATAAGAATTACACCACGATGTGGAGACGGCAGGCAGTATGTACGCATGTATGGTGACATGTCGTTCAAAGGATGGATAGAATACAGAATATGGTTATACAATATTTATAATAATGTCACATTATATATATGATACTGGAGTCATTATTTTAGAATTTAAATAACAATGAAATAAGAAGTGGATGAAGAAAGGAACTTGAAAGAGGGTGGTGAAAACATTACCTCTTCTTCGGGATCTTCCTTTTGATTTGATCAAAAGGGCTCCTTATGTTGGCTTTCTAATCAAAATAAGGCCTCTATATTTAATTGAGTGATGTTTAGAGAATATTTGGGTAGGGTTTGGCGGATAAAAAATGCTTTTAAGGTGTGATTAATTGGTTAAAAGTGGTGTCCTTTTATAAGGGGGAGGAGGGGCTATTTAGGAAAAACTTAAAGTATTATTTTATAATAAATTCATATTTGGTTTCAAATGTTTTCAAAGTGGATTATTCAAAGTATAATGTGGGTATGAGTCAAAATATTTTTAACCAATAGATTTTAAATAGGTTTTGGTCACTATATTAACATTATCTTTTAGTTTTAACTCTTAGTTAATTAGTTTGACATTTACCATGTCACTTTGTATTTTTATATTATATAGTTAATAAACATAATATATACATCCAAGCAACCCCCAAGTGGTTAATTAATGATAAAAATATCATTATATAAGACCTTTTTCTAATCCTTAGATTTTTAGGTATAGAATATCAATTAATAATATAATATTTGTTTTAAAAACTCATTTATGCCAATTTTGACACTATTCAACAATTGGTTTGTGTTAAAGTCTTAAAAACATTATTAATTCGAATAAAATTCATTGAAGAAATTATAACACTTAATATAAACCAATAAAATATGTGGATGGCATCAAATCGTTCAAATTATATTTATTTTAACTTTTATAATACCAATTATTTGATTCTATTATGAATAAGAAAAATACTTCCTCATTATTGTGTCATCAATAAATTTGATTATTAAATTTTTAAAAATTATAAATAAAATACAATTATGTAGTAAATCATTTTATATTTCTAATTATTTTTTATAGTCTAAAATATAACATGTATAACCTTATGTAAAAATTGTTTTTCTAAAATATATATGGTTGTGTCATTTTTGTATTTACTTTAACTTAATTAATATAAATTGTCCTTATCACCTACAAGTGGCTCCATGGGGTTCTAAAATCGACCCAAAGATGTCCATGGTCGTAAATGTATCAACCAATAAGGTTAGGATATGTTTTAAAGAAATTTAATTTAATTATTATATTATTTTCCCCTTATTTACCGGATTTACCCTCTAACCATAGTAAATAAAATATTTACCAAAGTAATTATTCAAAATGTCTAAAAATAAAAGTTACCAATTTATATAATTTGTATATCCAAATTCCAAATATGGAATCTATTTTTCCAAATTCAAAACACAAAAGTGGCAGAAATTAATTTAAAATTAATTCCTATTGATAAAACAAAAAGCGTGTTTTTAACATATAATAACTATCAAAAGATTGACCCTTATTTATGTCTGGTTTAATTGTGAAATTATGTCTAATGAACAAAATTGTATTATATGGTAAAAATATCTTCTAAATATACTTTAAAACCAATCAAATTAATAATTTGTCACTATTAATTATTTCGATTAAAAAAAAAATTTTAATTAAAATTTACTAATTTTCATTATTCATCGAAATATAAAAGTTATCCAAAAAGTACCAAAATTTCACCCTAGGATAATTTTGATATTCAGAATCCAAAAATGAAGTCCATTTTGAGAGTTAAAATTTATAAAATTTTAGAAATTGGGTATTACTATTAATAACAGCTACTTTGATTGGTCGCGATGTGTTAGAATCTCAAAGTTGCATACAATGCAAACTAACATACCGTGGAAGCCTGGGGTGTTACATTCTACCCTCCTTCAATAAATCGCATCCTCAAAATTTGAAATTATTCTTTGAAAATAAAATGTTGAAAATAGAAAATATCTTTGTGGGAAAACCCTCATTAGAAATTAGGTTAATAAAATTTCGTCTTAATAAGAGGAAAAGAGAAATGAAAGGTTTACCACCAAATTATGATCTCAATTTAGAGAACATTGATTGAAATTAGAGACACATAATTGGATGAAAAAAAATAAATATTTATAGGTAGTGATTATGGTCATCACTCACAAACAATTGTAGAATTTAGGGCCTCAAAACCATCAATCTATGATGATTTAAAATATCATTGGTTCAACAAAAATAATTATTAGGATAACACATTTTTTGTTTTAAGTTCCCTTAACTAATGATTATGAATTAGTTTCTTCATAGAATAAGAGAAATATATATACATATATTTATATATATATACATGACAAGTAGAGTTTCATCCTTCAACTATTTTCTACCACAAACTTATCTTTCACTCCAAAAGATTATAAAACTAAAAAATATTATATTTATCCTAATTGTATAAGGATCCAAACATTAAAATATACCATTAAAATGAATAAAAATACTTTGTAATGACTAGGGACTTCCTACAGGCTAGTGGTAGGTAATAAATCCATGTCACACTATGGTTTTAGGTTCGATTCCTACAGCTTTGTCCGACGTGACGGGTTATCACCTGACTTGCAGGTTGTCCTTTTCCTAAAACTATAGTATCATAATATTCCAAAAATTGATCATAATAATTGTTTTAACCTTAAAAAATACTATCCAAATTTCAACTTAATCCACTTCAAACATTATATTTATCTGAAGTACCTCTATCCAAACTCTCTGTAAAAGGTATCTAAATTCCAAAAATCATTTGTCAAATCAAATTACCCATTCAAATTAATGTTTATCTTATTGTCACATACTGAAAATATGATTACCTTAGTCATATTAGAACCTTAATGAAAACAACAAGCACTACAGTACAATCATTATATATATCACATTATTCTTATAACCAGAATATAATCCATGAGTCCAAAAACACATATACATTAATTATTCCACTTTAACTATAGTAATAGCATAAGATTGGCCTTGCTCCCTTGAAATGTTTTCAGGTAAGTTTCCTTGTAACTTTGGGCATTCATTCACAAAATTCCCCATTTCTCTACAATTTTAGCATTCAAAGTTGACAACATCATTCTTTCCCTTACAATCCCGAGCCTGGTGACCTTTTCCTCCACATTTGTAACAAACTCCCATTCCTTTTTGGCAAGTACCGGGGTGTTTCTTCCCAAAATTATAACATAATGGAAAATCCTTCTTTCCCTTTTTCCCTTTATCTGTCTCTTGTTACACTGTTCTCTTCTTATCTTGCATTACTTTATAGTAATAAGATTTAGAGAAATCCTTTTCTGTCTTTATAGCACATGAGACAATGTCTTTGTATGACAAGAAGGATTGCGAGACTATTGTTCGTTGGAGAAATGGTTTTAACCCATCAAAGAAACAATCAATCTTACTCTTCGGGTTACGTATATAATCTGTTGCATGCCTCGCTAACTTTTTAAAGTTATCTTCATACTTTGGACATTCTCATCCTCCTTTTTCCTCAGAATCAGAAATTGCCTCTCCATATCTACTCGATGGTCATGAGGAAAGTATTTTTCTAAGAAAATATCTTTAAACTCCCTCCATTCCATACTTGATACTTCTTCATCATCCTTTGTGTTTTGAATTAATGCCCACCATTGATCAGCATCTCCAATGAGGTGGTAAACTGCCATGATAACATTTTCCCTTTCACTACTCCCCAAATAATGAAATATTTTCTCTAGGGAACTTATCCATTGCTCAGATACTAGTGTATTTGTACCCCCATTGAATGTTGGTGCTTGTTTCCTCATGAAGTGATCTAACATTGATCCTCCACGTTGTGGATCGGGGTGCTCCATACGGGTAAGGTTATTATTCATAACCTGAGTGAGTTGTCCCAGTATGGTGATTAGCTGATCAGCACCAGTTGCATCACCAGAACCACTATAATTATCTTGACCAGGAGGGAAATCCCTACATGGAGTGCATGCACTGATACGGTTTCCATTTCTTCCACTAGGCGCCATTTCTAAACAATTTCATACACTAGATTAGTTTATGAATCACAATACATAAATCCAAACTTGTAAAACACTTATCATAAATTGAACAGTTTATGGATATAATCCATAAGCATAAAAATGTTTTCTTTGTGAATGTATATACTCATAACCCCTTCATAATGTTTTGTAAAGAAAATGATAATTATCCAAAGTATATCCCCTGGGAGTTCCGTAACCAAGAGTGCAGCAAGGCCCGTTACCGTGCACCAGTTCCCATTCAAGTCTAGCTCAAATCAGTGTTTTCGGGTTCACCCCTAGGTATATTTGTGCCAGATCCACCTATACCTGCTCGTATCTAGATAGGGATGTATTGCTCGGAAAACACACAAAATCTCTACAATACCAAAATTCTTTGACGTTATTCAACACTTATCCTCAATGTCCATCTTAGGTGTATGTGCTCTAATCAGAGTTTATCTATATCCAACTTCCACGGTTTGTACTAAATTTTCTCTGATACCAACTGTAATTCAAATACCCCAGTTACCCAGAGTCAGTGCATTATTACTTAACATTGTCATGATTACAAAATATCGTGTCTCAAATGGCCGATTAGTTTAGTAGCCTTGGAATCACTAGATACATTCATAAGTCTTACATTACATCATAAAATGAAAACTACAACAACATAGTCTCCATAGTCCACACATATATCCCCTTATAATATCCCTACAGGTTTGTTATAAAATACTTCTTCACATCCTGGGAAAAATAAAACATAGAAAGGGGTGAGCTCAGATGCCCAGTAAGGAAACCAATATAGCAGAAAATTTCATAAATAAGCATAAACATTTAAGGAAATGTATAACTAAAACAAAATCCTTTTAAACTTGAACATAAGCATAATATGGAAAAAATGAAATGAAATAATTCCATTTACTTATGCACATGGATATTCTACAAGTCAAATAATCACATGCAATATCAATAACCACTTTCATAATGATGGAATGAATAATCCCAGACTATCATAACCACAAAGCCAAGGCCTCATGCCAAGACTAGAAATAATATTTTGTCAAGGCCTTGTGCCAAGACACTAGTTTGTCTCATGAGACCTACCGATGCATCGAGGAGCTATAGTGGGCTCCACCCGTCACTTATTAAGTCCAATGAATTCCTCATATGAACAGGTTTAGACATAACAGAAACATTTGTATTAAAACTAGCATACGAAATGTCAATACTTTCTCCAGAAACTATGAATTGTATCGAAATAACACATCCACAATCAAGCATATAAAAAACCTTCAATACAATATGGAAGTTTTGTATCATAATAACTCATCTTCAAATAAGCTTAAAATCTATCAAAGGATGTTGACATAGATGAAATCATAACTATTTGAGAGAAATATCTCTTTTATTGAAATCATTTAAAAGTCACCTAATTATAACAGAAAACATTTTCTTGGAAAATATTCTTATAAGCTTTTAAGGGAATCTTAGACGATTTTATAATGGCATAAAATAGCCACACCCGCCGTATAAGTTTAAAAAAACATTCTTACCATAATTATATCGAAAAGGTTGAAAAGGACCTTGTTTGGAAAACGATGGAAAGATTCCTTTATAAACTTCTCATAAAAAGTAAAACAAGGGTATAAATGAATTTAAACCATATTTTGCAAAATACTAAAAATGTTTTGAAATACATTTTTATGAAACATGGATGTGGATGATTAAGAGGACCTAGTAAATAATTACCTATAAATAACCTCAGATAATGAAGAGATTGTGAAACAAACCCTTACCTTGTACTTTTCCTTGGTTGAGGGTAGGTTAACCTCCTATATAATGGTAAAATAATTTTTATTAAATTATACATGAATCATATACCTTAATATGATATCATATATGATCTTCTAACATTATTTTGTTAATAATATCTTAGTATTATCATTGTTTCGGGTATTAACATACTCGTTTTCTTTTATATGTTTTTTTACATAAGCTATGTTTGTTTTGGATTGGTTGTATCTTATTCATATACATAATTATATCAAGTCCTTAAACATTATTTTTAATCATCAAATGATAATTAGACTTGAATGGATACGATGAGGAATGAATCTCATCGCGTTCGTGGTGACGGTAGTCCGTACGTACATACGAGCGAAAATATCATTATTTTGATATTAAAATAATATATAATTGGATGGTATATCATATATACAGAATCATTATCATGTTTTATTTATTATTTACATTAATTACACATCATTATTATACCCATCCAAATAATTATGTATTTAATAACAATTACACCACGAGGTGGAGATGGTAGGCCGTATGTTCGCATGTATGGTGACATGTCATTCAAAGGATAGATAGAATACTGAATATGGTTATACAATATTTATAATAACATAAAAGTATATATAATATACTGGATTCATTATTTTAGAATGGAAATAACAAATAAAGAAGAAGTGGAAGAAGAAAGGAACCTCAAAGAGGGTGGTGAAAACATTACCTCTTCTTCGGGTTCTTCCTTTTGATTTGATCAAAAGGCCTCCTTAGGTTGGATTTATGATCAAAATAAGGCCTCTAGGTTGAAGTGAGGGAAGTTGAGAGAATATTTAGTCAGGGGTTGGCCGAGCCAAAAGGCTTTGAAGGTGTGAAGAATCTGTTTGAAGTGGTGTCCTTTTATAAGGGGGAGGAGGGTCTCTTTAGGAAAAACTTAAAGTATTATTTTATAACAAATACATATTCGGTTTCTAATGGCTCAAAAGTGGATTATTAAAATTCTAACGTGGGGATGGGTCTAAATACTTTCAACCAATAGATGTTAAAAAGGTTGGGGTTATTATTTTAACCTTATCTTTTAGTTTAAATTCTTAGTTATTTAGTTTGACATTTACCATGTTACTTTGTATTTTTATATTATATAGTTAATAAACTTACTATATACATCCAAGAGACCCCCAAGTGGTCCATTAATGATACACCTATCATGATATAATTCCAATGGCCGAACCTTAGATTTTTAGGAAAATAATATCAATTAATAATATAATATCTGTTTTAAAACCTCATTTATGTCAATTTTGACACAATTCAATAATTGATTTTTGTTAAAGTCGTGAAAACTTTATTAATTCAAATAAATTCTTTTAATAAATACTAACATGTAATATTAACCAATAAATTTCTTGGATGGTATGAAAACTTTCAAATTATATTTATTTTAACTTTTATAATACCAATTATTTGATTCTTTTATTAATAAGGAAAATACTAGATCATTATTGTTCCATAAATAAATTTAATTATTAAATGTCTAAAAATTATAAATAAAATGCAATTATATAGGAAATATTTTTAGATTTATAATTAATAATTATAGTCTAAAATATAACATTTATAACCCAATGTAATTTTTTTTCTAAAATATAGACGCGTATGTCATTTTTGTATTTACTTTAACTTAATTAATATAAAGTGTTCTTATCACCTACAAGTGGATCCATGGGGTCCCAAAATCGACCCAATGATGAACCTGGTTAGACATGTATCAACCAATATGGTTAGGACACGTTTTAGAGTAATTTATTATTATTATTATAATATTATTTGTTTACCTTTATTTACCGAATTTACCTTTTAACCATGGTAAATAAATTATTTACCGAAGTAATTATTCAAAATGTCTAAAAATTAAAGTTACCTTTTTACAAAATATGGAAATATTTATTCCAAATATGGAATCCATTTTTCCAAAGTAAAAATACAGAAGTGGCAGAAATTAATTTAAAATCAATTCTCGTTGTTAAACAAAAAAGCGTGTCTTTAAGAGATAATAACTATCAAAAGATTGACACTTGTTTATGTCCGGTTTAATTATTAAATTATGTCCAATGACCAAAATTGTATAAAATGGTAAAAATATATTTTAAATATACTTTAAAAACACTCAAATTCATAATTTATCACTCTTAAATATTTTGATTAAAATGTGGTTTTTAATTAATATTTATTAATTTTCACTATTCATGAAAATATAAAATTATCTAAAAAGTATTAAAATTTCACCCCAGGCTAATTTAGATATTTTTAATCCAAAAACAAAGTCCATTTTGAGAGATAAAATATATAAAATTTCGAAAAGTGGGTATTACTATTCATAATGGATACTATGATTGGTCGCGGTGTGTTAGAATCTCGAAGTTGCGTACAATGCAAACTAACCTACTGTGGAAGCCTGTGGTGTTACAACATACCACATAAAAAATATTATTTACATAATTTTTAACTTTTTATTTCTTTTTTAATCCTATGATCAATATTTTTCCGGTCCAATAATAAAAAATTCAAAATCTTTAAAAATTTTCCAACTCAAAAAATAGGATCTTACATATTCTTTCTCATTTTAGAATTTATTTAAGTAGTAATTATGTTAATTTAATGTTCTATATTATATTCTTATATTTTATTTGAGTGATCATCTTGAATTAATTTTAAATCCAATGGTAATTTAGTTATCTTTTTTTTAATTATTAAATTTTTAGTGAGAGATCGTCATTATCTCTTCTCATAAGACCTTTATAATCCCTTATAAATCTCTAATATTAATGTAAAATTTTGTTATAAATCTAAATATCAGAAAAACATTCTATTTTTTTGTAAATTAATGAGTCCATGGTTTTTTTGAAATTATATTCATGTTTTAATACTAAAATTGGATATAGGATATTGATCAATTTACATAGTGATAATAACCCGGAAAATGGTTGATTGGGTGTTAAATCAATCTTCACATAGTTCAAAATAAATGGGTATGGCTATAGACATGGTTTCACACTCCCCCGTTATATTATTTGGGTGCTTCAAAATCTCTTTACAAACCATAATGAAGGATTTGAATAATTTTTTATACTTTTAAAATAAGTTTTCAAATTATTTATCTAATATATGTATGTGATACTAGAATTATAGATTTTTTAGTCTGAAGGGAATAATTATATCATTGTTTTTGCCTCCTACCACTACACAATATTGAACTAAATGGCTATTACCAATTGATGTCCATAAAACATAAAAGTATGATTTAGTAGAACGACCCTATTATATCATTGATATGGCTTATTTCAACTACATTATTAATATAATGTCATTTCTAAAATTATTGAAGGATATGCACCTTGATAAATATATTCTTAAATTGAATGTAGAGAAATTGATATTATATATATCAGTTATTTTTATATTGTATCAATTAATTAAATATACATTATTATGTATTAGAATACTTAGGAAACATTATGATACATAGTTTTTATCAATTTTTTTTATATTATGGATAAAATGGACTTATTATATGATGGGTGGGGCCCAAAATTATATCTCATATCAAAGCATCAAAAAGTCTTTTGAGACTTGCTAAATTTTGTATTTAGAGTATTCATTATCTGTTTATTTATAATGTCTTGGAATGAATCTTTGATAGTTTGTTTGTGATGTTTTTTAATATGAATTACATCACTATGAGATCAGTTATTATTATCCTTTTATTTATTTATTGTTATATTATACATGGATATATTTTACTCATAGTTTAATTTTAAATTATATTATTATATTCATTGATTTTGGATATATTATTTATTCATTTAAATGTTATGATAGATTCCACTGTACCCCACCCCGTACTCATTATCAAAGATCCAGAAATTATGTTATTTACCATTCCCCCAAAAAATAATGAAGATTATTAAATTTTACATAATGAAATTCAAGGAGAAATAATAGTGCTTTATTTTATTTAGACAATTTATTTAAGGTTTTAATGTTCTGTAATGTTCATTTTAATATCTAGTTTCTAGAGACTACAAAAATTTTCAACACTAAATATTTCGATATATATATTATATACCAATTTAATAAAATAACCATTAGATATGGGGTTTTGGTGTTGGAGTTTTTATATTCGGTATCATAGAAAGTTTAATAGAAACCTTTATAACTACATTTAGAAAGAACATCGATTGGGAATAGAAGGATATGAAAAACACTTAGTTTATTATTGAAATATTTATACATAAAATAAAATTGATATAAAAAATAAATATAATTTATATACAATTATTTGAAACTAATAATGTTTTTCAGGGACTAATTAAATATACCCCACTATCTAGAAATAGTTTATTATATAATGAAATAAAATCTTTTCAACACTTTTAATTAGTGTTCATATTTCCCACATGATCAAATACATGATGTTTGTGTTGGATCTATTTTTATTATTAATATATTGGTGTAGTTCACTCACATTATTAAAAATAACCATGCTCATAAGGGAAAACCATACACACCTTTACAAGATGTAAATAAGTTGGATGGTTTCATAAGTAAATTACCTATATATTTCAATAAAATCTATAACCCATTAGTGGAAGTGAAATAGGTCAACTATTAAGGGATGATATTACATAATTTGAGATTTTGTGATGGGTACATGGTCAGAAATACTATATATTATATAAATAGATATTATGATCATTGGTGGTATGTGATTCAAACCCCCATAAAAGTGGAAGAGAGAGAAATAATTGAGTGGAATGATTTTAATGTTACATTGATGGAAATATGTATTCCTCATGATAAATAACATTAAATGGAATGGATATAATGAAATTTTCTTTAAAATATTGATGAACATATGGATGAGTATGAAGATAACTTTATATTGTTCACAAGGAATGATTATGGTTGTGTATTTAACCTGAAAACGAAGATTAATCACTTCTTTAATGGATTAAAGAGAAGACATATAAGGGAATTGGTCTCTCAAAAATTATACTCTTAAGAGGATATAGTAACCATTTTCATCAATCATGAGTGTCAAGAACCAACCCAGTTTGTCTCCAAAATGCTCACCCATGTCGATCTATGGTAAGGAACTAGAGGCATTACAGATCCTCTCGGGCTGGAAACTAGTTCGAGAAATCAAAATAGAATTCATGTGAATGATTTCACCCAATTTAAAAAAATATAACATCATAATCAAATAGATATAATGAAATATAAAATATTCCAAATTGAATATCATTTATTAAAAATTGAATATTCAACCAAATTATACAACAAAAACCAAACTGATCCCAAAGAGAATACCATCTCTATGTGACCCTGAGGGTCTCTCTCCAATTCCATAACCAACCAATACCCACAAAATTGAATATCAAGATAAAAAATGTACCCAAGTTTAAAAAATTAAAAAACTATAAGAATGAGTATTAAAACTCAGTAGGCATACCCGAAAAAGTCTGTTACTACATAAATTAATTTAAATAAAAGATCCATCAACATCATATTTGAGATACAACATAGAAACAAATGATTTTGTACACATTTCTCCTAAAAAAATATAGATTTCCCATTTTTCATTCAGAACCACATTTGATTCCAAAGAGCAACCATTTTTATATAAAATAGAGAGTATAGTGTTTTTAAAAAAAATAGGAAAATAGAGTGTAATAAAATTCCAAAAACATTTTTTCCATATTCTAATAATAGACCAACTCACCACATTTCAAATAAGGTGCACCGCACGAGATAGAAACAATAATGTTCACATAATAATGTAAATGGAAATAAAAAAGAAAGAGTAACCAACCAATAAGAATCTCAATCATCCACCATAGAAAAATAAGTTTCAAAAGACATAGGAGAATATATTATCATAGTGGAATAATCTAGAACAAACTATTCAACTTGACTTATTGCAAAGGTATGCCTCATTAGATGACATAAATTTTTCCAAGACCCTCAATCTTACCCTACTAAGTCTGACCAAGGGGCACTATCCCATAGAAAAATAAACATATCCACTACTCTGGGAAAATAGATTGGGAGGAATAAATATCTAGTGTAGCACCCATTAACTAAAAATAAACTATATATTCTAGGTTCCCATGTCATTAGTAATGTGGGGGTGAGCTATCAATGCAAACCAAGCATCCAATCACATGAAAATATATCATATTTAAGAAACTAAGACAACAAGACACCCCCAAGATGTAAGAACCCAGACCTTCCTTCTAGGTATTTTTTTCCCTTTTCAAGAGTTTTTTTGAAAAGAGGAGTTTTTGGAAATTTTTGAAGTACACGTCATGTACTTTATGAGTGCAGGCTATGTACTTCATTGCCGCAGGAGGTTGTGTGCTGGCCGTGTTCCGGCCACACAAACGGTCATGTGGGGCAACTTGGAGGCCACTTAAAGTGGAGTACAGAAAGGGTTAGTACATGCCGTGTACTCCAAAGGTACAAGCCTTGTACTTCATTTTTTTCATTAAACCAACTAGGATTGCATCTGATTGCCCAAAACGTCCTCATCTAGGTCTCTCTCGACCGAGAGAATCCATACGGTGTCGAGACTTCTCTAAGCCCCTGAACCTCCATTTTTTCTTTGAATTGACTGTTGTCGACTACGTTGGAACCATAGTGGTAATATCTTCCTTCTACTAGAGAATCATTTTCCAATTCTTCTTCTTTTAAAAATTATTATGGGTTGATCATTTAAGGCCTTTTTGTATATCTTCAATGTTCTAAGGAGATTCATGCCTTGTGGTTCAAATATATTGATCTCATAAATCCAAGGTAGGTGGTTTGTGCCTTTCCGTTCAAAGTCTTTGATTATTATGTGAAAATTTGACCAATACCCTTGAACGGGGTATTGCATGTTTACCATTTTACCCCTGTGTTTTCCTTCTATTCTTGTTGCCTGTGTAGATGTAATTTCTATATGTTTTAGGTTGATTTCTATACCTTGGATGTTCTGCTCAGGACTTCTTCTAGTTACGACCATTTGGTCATGTTTAGCCTATTGGCCGTTTATCTATTTCCATGCCTTGGGATAGTAGGGTGGAGTGTTGTTTTCTGACATGCAGCCAAGTAGTTTCGTAGGGTTACATTGGACATATAGCATTACTATTCATCAACCTACATGGGGCTGTGAGATCCTGGTGTTATGGACTATAAGAGGATAGACCGAGTGAGCTTCCTCAGAGAGTCTTTGGACATTATAGACTATAAGAGGATAGACTAAGTGAGGTTCCTCAGAGAATCTTTGGACATTACAAGGTATAGGGGGATAGACTGAGTGATTTCCTCAGAGAGTCTTTGAGATTTATAGACTATAATGGGATAGACCGAGTGAGCTTCCTTAGAGAGTTTTTGTTTTACTTTGAACTAACTTGAACCATCCTAGACTATAGGAGAAATTGACTAAGTGAGCATCCTCAGAGAGTCTTTATATGACCTGGGGCTATAAGAGGAATTGACCGAGAGAGATTCCTCAGAGAGTCTCTTGACATTGGGGCTATAAGGGGAATTGAACTTGTGTGCTTACTAAGAGAGTCCCTGACTACTTTAGACTACAAGGGGAATTGACCAAGTGAGATTCCTTAGAGAGCCTTATAATTTTCGTATGAAAAAACCAGAGGGTTTAGGATAAGTGTACTGTCTAGAAGGTTGTGGGTACTTGTTTGGTAGGACTAGAGGGGATGGTTGTGGGTACTTCCCAGAGGTTACCTGTCACAACCCATCCTCGAGGCCCATGCCTTGACTACCCCATGTCCACCTTCCATAGGCCTAGGGCCGACGACTAGCACCAAAGGTGTAAATATCAATAAAAAGGGAAGGCATTGAATTTATAAAGTAAAAAAACACCACAGAGTACGCAAGCTAAGTAAACACTAAGTAAAATGAGTTCAAAAGTAAGTGCTGAAAAGTAAATGGGCCAGAATACAAACACAAATGAAGGTAAAGTACAACTGAAATTAAAGTACAACAACTAACAAGTAAAGTAGTGTGTCTGAGTCGTCCTCTAGAAATCCCACCTGAAGGGTGGGTACATGTAGTTTCCTCTACTCCTCGGCTCCGGTTGTCCACTCCATGTATGTCCCGTCCAGTGATCCACCTCCAAGTACCATCCAACTCCACGAGTTCCCACCTCAATTTGCACTATCCGTCATCTGCATCCAACACAACATTGTGCGGGCATAGCCTGTGCAGGGGTGGGTATGCACTACTCAGTAGGACCTCGAGACCCCCGAAGGTCTCCTAGAATCCACGAAGGATAAACCACAAAGGAAAGTTACAATCACGAAGTAACAACTAAATCTACTTAGGTATATGCCCATACATATACCTAAGTCATCTATTCCAGCTCGGCTCTAGCACACAGGCCCAAGCAGAAACCAGTCCACATAGGAAAACATAACCCATTCAACATAGGAATTCATAACCCAATACACACAGGAAAGCACAACCCAATCCACACAGGAAAGAACAAAAATCATTTCGATGATAATGACTTTATGTTAAGACTCAAATCACACAGGTATAAACATTGTAAGATGATAGAGATGATTAGATGTAACCAATGATTCACTTAAGCTGTCGGACACACATAGGATACAAGACCATCTAAGCTGTCGGACCCATAAAGGATACAAGACCAGCTACTCTTCCAAACCTACATAGGAAACAAGTACAGAGTCAAATACTGCGGGACCCACATTGGATACAAGAACAATAGTCAAATAATCCCGGACCCACATAGGATACAAGAACAGTAATCATCGGCGTCAAACCCACGGAGGATTCTAGTACGGTCGTCATCGCTGCCGAACCCACGGAGGATCACAGTAAAATCGTCATCATCATCGTAGTCACAACCAGCTCTAGGGTTTCCGCACACAGCATGCTCAATTATGGGAGGGTCCGCTCCACGATCCAAGGGGTTGATACATCATCAGTCATGAAGTCCAGATTTTATGTATCAAAAAGTTTCGCCTAGTCGAATGGAACTAAACAAAACAGAAGGCTCGTCAATCAGAAGCCCGGTCTAGGAGTTATTAGCTTATTTGTCCCAGGGCCCGGTTGGTTTTTAAGCTAAAACCAACCCGACCATACTCCAGCTATGTCTAAACCTCGAGTGGAGTAAGCCAAAAGAACCGTCTCACTAAGAGAAATCCAACAAAGTCGACGACATGTCAATCGGACGTCCGAAGCTCATGTTATAAGCATTTTCGCTCCGAGCGCCCTGTTGATTTCGTGTTCGAACCAACTCATACATACCAAAAGTCTTTTGAAACCTTGAGTGTAATATACCTAAATGAAATTCTCGATCCAAGGATCTCTACGAAACAAACGGTGCGTCGATCGGAGGTCCGTAGCCGAAGTAATGGGAATTTGAACAGATCTGTCTGGAAATCAGGGGGTTCTGGCCCGGTCTGAACAGTCCCGATACCCCTGGGTCGGCCCAAACCGGGTCAACCCGACCCGGGTCCGGGACCAGCCCAGCTGGAGTGGCCTGGCCCAGTGCGGGCGGCCCAGCCCGGCGTGGGCGGTCCGGCCCAGCGCGGGCTGCGGCTTGGCTCGAGGCCAAGCTAGACACGGAGGGGGGGGGGGGGGGGCTGTTTTCCCAAAATGGCGGACCCCTATGGGGTCTGCCCTAGGTGGCTGCCGGGGGTTTCAAACCCCCAACTTTCTTAGAAACGGCCAGCCATTAAGGTCAGCTGGTTGTGCCACGCGGGACCAACGGGGGGTCCCGCCTCCTTGAATGCCATCCGGCAGGCCGACCACCTCCTACTGCTCCGTCATGGCTCCTGTCTGACCGGCGCGACGCAATGGCGCTGCGGCCCACCGCCGTGGCCCGATCTTAGTCGCGGCCTCCATTGGCTTCACCTGCGCGGCGCATCGACGCCGCACTCCTTCGCTGCGACCCGCTCCGGCCGCGGTTCCCTCATTCTCGTGTGGTGCAACGGTTCCACCTCCGTTTCATGGCATGAAGAAAATAAATCAACAAAAAGAGGAGGAGGTTCGGCTGTGTTCGTGCTGTCTGACCTCCTCCCGTTATATTGATAACAGGCGGCCAATATTAACGATGACCGTCGAAATAATCCTGAACGTGATAACAACCCCTACCTCGATTCATGAAGGTTGATCGCTTGGAAAATAAAGGAGAAAGCTCCACTGTTCCATAGACATTGTAGCGGAATGACAGCGTCACTTCGTCAAGTGTCGAGAAAAAGGAATCCGAGGTTGGCACCAGCGTTCTTCGCGTTCTTCAACGATGAGAAAGATGAAGTTCTTAAATACATAGAGTTTTCTTTCCAAAATCTCCAAACAACGAAACAACTCAAATAAAATAAGGCTTTTGCCTTATTTTATTACTTATGCCAACATTTTAAAAATTCAAAAGATGAATTCACCTAATTAATTTTGAGTTTTCAAAATTAATGGTGTGCTAAGTTGGAAACATTTATGTGAGGGTGTGTTACACAATTTAAGAGGGGAGGTTTAGAGGAGTTAGGGAAATTGAAAGGGTGGGGCTTGTATGGGCCCCACCTCACTAATATCCTATCAAGTTTAGTTTTGATGTAGTGGGTCCTACCCCAACTTCCTCGCATAGGTTGTAATTACTTAGAGTAGAAATAAAATTGTAACACATATTTTATTTCACTCTTCAATTAATCAATTTACTTAACAACACCGCCCGACCTAAGCAATTACTGGTGCTGCAGTTTCATTAGTGCCCTCAGATTTTGTTTCCAAGCACCGGTTCAAAAGTTAGAAAACCCGCTCGTTCATTCACTGAACGTACCCGAGCTAAACTTCGTAAATTGATTCCGGGCACACCGAGCCTCAGAATCAGGTTCCGTCAGAAACTGTGTACTCATAAAATCTCAAATAATTTAATAAAAAAATTTACTTGAATTTTACGGGTCTTTACATTACTCCCACCTCAGGATTTACATCACCATAATGATACATCACAAACTAGGGGAACAAATGAGGGTAATGATCACGTATCTGAGCCTCCCGCTCCCAAGTGCTCTCCTGGAGGTTCCTGTGCTGCCACCTGATGCGCACTAGAGGAATCGACCACTCATGTGGGACCCGCTTATGTCGATCCTCGATCTCCACCGGGACCTCCAAAAATGTCACCCCGTGATCGATGTCCAGCTCCCCATGGTCGATGATATGCATCGGGTCGTGCACATATCTCCTCAGATGAGATATGTGGAAGACATCGTGCACCCAGTGTAACTGTGGTGGTAGAGCTAGGCGATAAGCCACCTCACCTATCCTCCTCAGAACTTGGAATGGTCTGATGAAGCATGGAGATAACTTTCCGCCCATGCCAAATCTCCGTAATCCACGTCGAGGTGAGACCCGTATGAAAATGTGGTCACCATCATCGAACTCTAGTGGTCACCGCCTCCTGTTAGCATAAGATTTCTGTCAGCTCTGAGCTATCCTCATCTGCTCCTGGATGACCTGGACCTTCTCCGTCATAGCCTGGACCATCTCTGGTCCCGTAAGTGCTGACTCACTAGGGTCTATCCAGCACAAAGGTGATCTGCAAGGTTGTTCGTACAATGGCTCGTATAGTGCCATCATAATGGTGAAGTGGTAGCTGTTGTAGTACGCAAACTCCACCAAAGGTAGGTGATCCTCCCAACTGCGACCAAAGTAGAGGACACATGCACGGAGCATGTCCTCGAGAGTCTGAATGGTCCTCTCCGTCTGGCCATCCGTCTGAGGGTGAAAGGTAGTTCTCAGGCCTAACTGCGTCCCAAATGCCTCCTGCAACCCCTTACAAATCCGGGAAGTAAAGAAAGCATCTCAATCAAAGATGATAGATGATGGCACACCATGAAGCCATAAGATCTCCAAAATTAAGAGGCGTCCCAATCTCTCCACTGAGCTCTGCTCCCCGATGGGTAAGAAGTGGGCCGAATTGGTGAGTCGGTCGATGATCACCCTAATGGAGTCGTGTCCTCTAGAAGTAAGTGGAAGCCCAGTCACGAAATCCATAGATATACCATCCCACTTCCACTCTAGGACCTCCAAGGGTTGTACCAAGTCTATCGGTACCTGTTGCTCTGCCTTCACCTGCTGGCAGGTGAGGAATCGAGAAAAAAACTCTGCCACAACCTTCTTCATACCCGGCCACCAGTGTTGTCGTCTGAGATCTTGGTACATCTTCACCACTCTAGATGTACCACTAATGGGGAAGTGTGAAACTCTCTCAGCACCTCCTCCTATAAAGCAACTGGTACCATGGTACGTCCTCTGAAATGGTTGGCGTGTTCTCCTCCTATAGAGAATCCATCAGGTGCATGTCCTGAGGAAATCTGTGCATGCCATGTCTCACAGTCAAAGTCCCCACGTTGTGCCTCTATGACCCACTGATGAAGTGGAGGAGTGACTGTGAGTGATAGAAGAAAGGCTGCTCCATCTCTATCCATGAAGGATATCTGCAAAGTGGCTAGCTGCCTTGTCGCCTCTCCAAGTAGCTAAATGCCCATCCTCCTGCTGAGATCATTGGCTACTACGCTCCCCTTCCCAGTAGTATAGAATATCTCAAAGTCATAGTCTTGGAAGAACTTGAGCCATTACCGCTGACTCAGGTTCATGTCCTTCTGCGAGAAGATGTACCTGAGAATCTGTTGGTCATAGTAGACTGTAAAGCGCTCGCCCATCAGATAGTGTCACCACATCTTTAGAGTGATGACCACTGATGCTAACTCAAGGTCATGGGTAGCGTAGTTCGACTTGTGCTACCTCAATTGTCATGATCTATAGGCGATCACTACCCGCTCTGGCATCAAGACACACCCCAGTCCAGTCCCTGATGCATCGTAGTAGACTACGTACCCTACTCCCTTCTTCGGTAGCCTCAATATGGGTGAACTGGTCAATCTCTGTCTCAGCTCCTGGAAGCTCTGCTGACATCTATCTGACCACACAAAGGGAATCCCCTTTGTCGTTAAAGCTAAAAGTGATGCTACCACTCTAGAGAAGTCTGGCACAAATCTTTGATATTACCCAGCCAGACCCAAGAAACTTTGATCCTCTTTCACGCTCCTAGGTGGCTCCCAATCTAGAACTACCTCGATCTTCATAGGATCCACCGCAACTCCCACCTCAGAGATGACGTGCCCCAAGAAGTGGACCTCACATATCCAGAACTGACACTTCAAGAGATTACCATAAAATGGTGATCTCAGAGTGTGTCCAGTACAACCCGCAAGTGGTAGGTGTGCTCCACCTCAGTGGTCGAGTAAATCAAAATTTCCTTGATGAAGACTTCGACAAATCTATTGAGGTAAGGCTGGGAGATTCTGTTCATGAGACTCATGAACACTGCTAGAGCATTGGTTACGCCGAAAGGCATTACCAAAAACATATAGTGGACATACCAACACCTAAAAGACATCTTCTGCACATCATCGTCTCGAAATCTAAGCTGATGATAGCCTGACCTGAGGCCTATCTTTGCAAACCACCATGATCCCTTGAGCTGATCGAAGAGGTCGTCAATCCTTGGAAGCGGATACATGTTCTTCACGGTCACCTAGTTTAGGTGACAGTAATCAACACACAGTCTCAAGCTCCCATACGCCTTCTTGGCAAACAAAATCGGGGAATCCTAGGGTGAAACACTGGGTCGGATGAATCCCTTTCCCTACAAGTCCTCCAGCTATACCCATTGCTCTCGAAGCTCAGCGGGAGCCATCCGAGATGCTGGAGTAGATATTGGGGCTGTCCAGGGGTATATGTCAATATAGAAGTCTACCTCTCTATGAGGAGGTATTCCTGGAATGTCGTCAGGAAAGACATCTGCATACTGATCCACCACTGTAGGAAAAATTGGACTTTGCACATCCACTACTCCTAGGATGAGGCAAGCCAACTGATGAGTGATTGACTATCCTCTCCTCTGCGTGAGTCTATCCTGTGCTGCAAAGGCTTCCTTCTCACTGGTGAAAGTGAACCTACTCCCGTAGGTGTGGACACACCACACCTTGCGCCTAATACAGTTGATCTGAGCATGGACTATAGATAACCAATTCATGCCCAAGATGACATCGTAAGGCCTCGACGCTGCTACAAGAAGATCCCAGCTGAAGCTCTCACCTCCTAGAGTAAGCTCACACTGCCAACACCAATGGGTAATTGTCGAGTTTGCTTATGTAGGAGTCTCTAGCCATAAGGATCGAGCCAACAGCTCCATTGGAATCTCCGAGCTCCAAACAAGGGCAGTGACAATGAAAGAATGAATCTCTCCTATGTCTATAAGAACTGCATCAAGGGTGGAGTAGACACAGATAGTTACTCAAATCATCTCTGGTGCGCCGTGGTCGTAGGCCTCTACTGCCTGATGCTGTGCCTGCCTCTGTCCCCCAGCTCCCTGTGTTCGGGGTGGACCTCCTGGTGGTGGTGGTGGTAGAGCCTCAAAACGTCGTCCACCACCTACCGCTCGTCCAACTCCTCTACCTCTTCCGCCCGCTTCCTACAGACTTCCACGGTCGAACCTCTGCCTCTGCCTGGGTGGTCCCTCAACCGTCTACTACTCCTCTGCATGGCGAGTTAGGCAGTCACAAGCCCTGTGGCCCTACCCGATGCATGCATAGCACTGTCTACCCCTCAGAAGGTTTGCACTGCGTCGTGTGCCCCACACCTCTGGGACAGTATCCGGAGGTCGTCCGCCTGATGGTCTGGTCCGCTTACTCCTGTGACATCCGTCGACTGCCACCCGCAGAATACTCTACTACGTGCCGCCCTGCGGAAGGTCTCGCTGCTAGTGTAGGCTCAGCAAGAAAGCTCTCTACAAGAAGGGCTCGCTTTAGTACTCTTGACTGCGTCGGAATGGTGAGGGAGATAATCGATGCCCTGATCTCATGCTTCAGTCCATGCATGAAGGTCCGAGACCAGAATAATGGGTCTCATACCATGTCCATGGAGTAGCACGAGAGGTCAGTAAATCTCGCCAAGTACTGGGCTACTGTCATGCTACCCTGCCGCAGCTGTAGTAGATCCTGGATATGCACCGCACGGAGGGTGGCAGGAATGAACTCTGAGTGGAAGAGGCTCTCGAAGTCCATCTAAAGAAGAGATGCCTCGTCATGCACCTGTAGCATCTGGCTCCACCATCTACCTGATGCCGTGTGCATGAGACATTCCACAAGGATCACCATGAGGTCAGCTGGTGTCCCTACTAATCTAAAAACTCGTACAACAGCCTCCAGTCAATCCTCAGCTGCCTGAGGGTCCGTCTCCCCATGGAACCTAGGCAGTATCTGATGCTCAAACTCGTGCAGTGTAGTAAGGCGATGTGGACTCTCAGTGGCTGGAGCTGGTGGCATCGGTGGCTCAGCGGGTAGAGGTTCCGCCGGTTCCTCTACTATAATAGGGCCATGCACCGAGGCCTCATCACTTGGTGTATTTCTGTCTCGCACAAAGCTCGGAACCCTAGCTGGCTGCCATCGTGGGGCCATCCTGAAATGAAACAGGTGCACCACAGTCAATACAGTATACCTGGTGAGCTGACATAATGTAATCATGAAGAAAACTTTTGAAACACAGATGCAATCAATGTTTTTGTGCAGTGAGTCGGAAATCAGATGTCAGGGTCCTTGTGTATAGATACGTCGGCCACCACACCAACACTGGACTCCCTGGACTAATTACCACATTCACTACCCTTAACATTATTTCTCCACATAGACGAAAAATTAGAGTATTGAGTTATGTGGTAGACCCGAACTCCTTTGATACCAATATGTCACGACCCGTCCTCAGGGCCCGTGCCGTGACTACCCCAAGCCCGCCTTCCATAGGCCAGGGGTTAGCGACTAGCACCAAAGGCGTAAATATCGATAAAAAGGGAAGGCATTGCCTTTTTAAAGTAAACAAACACCATAGAGTACGCAAGCTGTGTAAACACTAAGTAAACTAAGTATAAAAGTAAGTGCTGAAAAGTAAATGGGCCAGAATACAAACCCAACTGAAAGTAAAGTATAACTGAAATGAAATTTTAGCAACTGAAAAGTAAAGTAGTGAGTCTGAGTTGTCCTTTGGAAATCCCACGCGAAGGGTGGGTACCGGTAGTTTTCTCTGCTCCCCGGCTCTGACTATCCGCTCCGTGTACGTCCCGTCCAGTGATCCACCTCCAACTACCATCCAGCTCCACGAGTTCCCACCTCAATCAGCGCTGTCCGTCGTCTACATCCAACACAATGTAGTGCTGTCATAGCCCGTGCAGGGGTGAGTATACGCTACTTAGTATGGACTCTGAGACTCCCAAAGGTCTCCCGGAATCCACGATGGATAAAATAGAAAAGAAACATATAATCACGACGTAACACCTAACTCTACTTAGGTATATCCCATACATATACCTAAGTCATCTATTCTAGCATGGCTCCAACACACGAGCCCAAGTACAATCCAGTCCACACAGGAAAATATAACCCATTCCACATAGGAATTCACAACCCAATCCACACAAGAAATCATAACCCAATCTATACAGGAAAGCAAAACAATCATATTGATGATAATGATTGTAATTTAAGACTCAACTCAGACAGGTATACACTTTGTAAGATGATATAGATGATCAGATGTAGCCACTGATTAATCTAAGCTGTCAGACCCACATAAGATACAAGACCAGCTAATCTGTCGGACCCACAAAGGATACAAGATCGGCTACTCTGCCCGACCCACATAGGATACAAGTACAGAGTCAAATACTGCCGGACCCACATATGATACAAGAACAGTAGTCAAATACTTCCGGACCCACATAGGATACAATAACAGTAGTCATCGTCATCGAAACCATGGAGTATTTTTGTATGGTCGTCGTCGCTGCTGAACCCACGGAGGATCCCAGTACACTCGTCATCGTCGTCCCAGTCACAGCTAGCTCTAAGGTTCCCGTACACAGCACGCTCGATTCCCGGAGGGTCCGCTCCATGAGCCAAGGGTTCAATACATCAACTGTAACGAAGTCCAAAGTTGATTTATTAAAATGTTCCGCCTCATCGAAAGGTACTCAACATGACAGATGACACGTCAATCGGACGTTCAGTCTGAGAGTTATTGGCTTATTCGTCCCTGGGGCCCGGTTGGTTTTTAAGCATAAACCAAGCCGAACATACTCCAACAGCATCCAAACATCAAGCGGAGTAAGCCAAAAGAACCATCTCAATAAGATAAATCCAACAAAGTTGATGACACGTCAATCGGACGTCCAAAGCTCATGTTATAAGTGTTTCCGCTCCGAGGGCCCGGTTGATTTCATGTTTGAACCTACCCAGTCATACCCAAAGTTCTCTGAAACTTTGAGTGTAATATACCAAAATGACCTTCTTGATCCAAGGATCGCTACACAAAGGATGGTGCATCGATCGAAGGTCTGTAGCCCAAGTAATTGGCGTTTGAACAGATCTGTCCGGAAGTTAGGGGGTTCGGGCCCGGTCCGACCCGACCCGGCTGGCGCGGCCCGGCCCATCACGGGCGCCCAGGCATGGCGTGGGTGGCCCGACTTGGCGCGAGCTGTTCAACCCGGCCCCGGTGCTTCGGCCCATCACTGACCGCGGCTTGGCTTGAGGCCGAGCCGAACGTGGGGGGGGGGGGGGGGCGCCCCCCTGTTTTCCAAAAATGGCAGACCCCTATGGGGTCCGCCCTAGGTGGCTGCTGGGGGTGTCAAGCCCCCAGATTTCTTGGAAACAGTCAGCCATTAAGGCCGACCAGTTGTGCCATGCGGGACCCTTGGGGGGTCTTGCCTCCTTAAACTCCGGCGGCCGGCTTGGCCTACCGCCTCCTGTTACTCGGCCGCAGACCTTGTCCGACCGGCGCTGCGCGATAGCTCCACGACCCGTTCTTGGCCGCGGCCTCCTTTGGCTTCACCAGCGCGGCGCGTCGAGGCCACACTCCATCGTTGTGACCCACTCCAGCCGTGGTTCACTCATTCCCGCGTGGTGCAATGGTTCCGCCTCCGTTTCACGCCACGAAGAAAATCAATCAACAAAAAGGGGAGGAGGTTCAGCCGTGTTCGTGTGGTTTGACCTCCTCCTGTTATATTGATAACAGGTGGCCAATATTAACGATGAACGTCAAAATAATCATGAATGTGAAAACAACCCCTACCTCGATTCATGAAGGTTGATCGCTTGGTGAAGAAAGGATAAATCTCCGTTGTTCCGTAGACGTTTCCATGGAATAACGACGTCACTTCATCATGCATCGAGAAAAAAGAAGCCGAGGTTGGCACCAATATTCTTTATGTTCTTCAACGATGAGGAAGATTATGTTCTTCAAAGACATAGAGTTTTCTTTCCATAATCACTACATAGTGAAACAACTCTAATAAAATAAGGCTTTTTCCTTATTTTATAACATATTAAAAATTCAAAAGTTGAATTCACCTAATTAACTTTGAGTTTTAAAAATTAATGGTGTGCTAAGTTGGCGACATTTATGTGAGGGTGAATCAGACAATTTAAGAGGGGAGGTTTAGAGGATTTAGGGAAATTGAATGGGTGGGGCTCGTGTGGGGCCCACCTCACTAATATCCTATAATGTCGAGTTAGGATGTAGTGGGTCCTACCCCAAATTCCTCAGATAGGTTGTAATTACATAGATTTGAAATAAAATTGTAAGACATATTTTATTTCACTCTTCAGATAATCAATTTATTTAACAACACCACCCAAGAGAATGAAACTCCAATAAAGGTCTTCCTAAGCAATTAACGGCGTTGCAGTTTCATCGGTGCCCTCAGATTTCAATTCTGAGAACCGGTTCAAACGTTCAAAAAACCCACTCATTCATTCACTGAACGTATCCGAGCTAATCTTTATAAATTGATTCCAGGCACACCGGGCCTTGGAATCAAGTTCTGTCAGAAACTGCGTACTCGTAAAATCCCAAAGAATTTAAGTAAAAAATTTCCTTGAAATTTACAGGTCTTTACATTACCTGTTTGTGTTTAGCTGCTTGTTAGCAGTTGCTTGATATTGGAACTGTGGATTGGTACCGCTGAGTATTTTCCTATTTATTGCTTTCTGTACTTTACTGCCATATATATTCACTGACTGTTAGGAACAAATCTTATGGTGGTTGCCAACTGGGATTCATCTCACACCCTGTTTGGGTCATTTTTTTGTCCCAAACAGACTATGTTTTTACAGGTATAGATAAAGGAAAGCACCCTTCTACTTCAGGTACTTGACTTTCTATAGAGCTGAAGAGCGTGGGACCAAGCCTGGGCTTGTGATGCTGAGGATCTATTTATATATTTCTTTTTTACTTTGGTTTAGTACTATTTGTATTCAGCATTGTGACTTGTTCGGCTGTTTTCCTAGACATATGTATCATGTGGCATATGTATATATATGTGCTCCATTTGTTTACACTTTTAGTCTTCCGTTGTTTACTCTTGTATGGATGTTTACTATGTCTGATATTGATTTTGTTTATCTTCCACTGTGTAATTTTCCATTGAGGGCATAATTTCCCCACTATCAAACCCAAGGCCCTCACTGCTAATCGACAGCCTCTGGCATTTGGGGAAATGCGCTTGAGGTCATGTGACCAACCAGGTATGGGGTACCTCTATGTGGTTTCCGGAAGTGGGACATTACAAAGTGGTATCAGACAATTTATTTTCTCTTGACTTACTATTTGGAGCCTATAGCCAGGGATAGGATGGAATGGGTACTTAGTAATATGTTGTGCCCGGGAGTAGCTACCCCATGTATAGGGAAAATCCATAATACCTCATTTATTTTAATTTTACGGGTTTGCAAATTTTACAGTTTATTTTATTTCACCATTGGGTGATTTACATTCTTTGTGGAGTTACCGTTGTTGTAATGTTAGTTTTATTTCTATCACAACCCGATGAGATAAGTGTATGCCATTTCATGCATCATATAGGAACTTGATAAGAAATCACATGCCATGCATTATTTCGATGTCATTTAGGATGAATTAGTGAATGCATGTTGTTTTGATAGACATTGTTTAGATTATGCATGTTGTTGTGATAGATGATTTGATAGAATCTCTACTGTTTGATAAAGAATTTGATTGTAAAGTTCTGTGTTAGTGTCGACACCAAACTTTGGTCCTTGAGGTGTTATGAGCCCTCATGGACCAAAATTTGATGGATCATCGCTTTTGTTCCTTGTTATAACTTGTATAAGATTCCAAACATTTATTCGCGGGGATTATGGGCCCTCATGGATCGAAATGTGGCACCTTAACGTTTGTTTTCTATGTTTTCTGGGCTCCGAAACAGTTTCTGAGGCTACTGTCTGGAAAAACGCATAATTCATGGCATGTACTTTATGAATACACATTGTGTAGTTTTCAAACCGTGTCATTGACTATGTGGGAATGGACACGGGGTTATGAAAAACCTTTCAAGAACACACCATGTACGGTATGTACACACCGTGTTGTAGAGACCGTGTGCCTACCCATTTGACTAATGACATGGATGGATGAAAATTCAACTATATACATCGTGTACTAATTTCACACATCGTGTCATGTAACCTAAGTACTCGGCCATGTCACGAACAACACGGGTCAAGGAAATCCTTCAAGTACATGCCATGTACACATGGAGCATGCTGTGTTTGTTTGAAACACGCCGTGTAGTGTAACCTGGGTACACTGGTCGGGTCACTAACAACACGGGCTGGTGAAACATGTCTGGTACATGCTGTGTCCTTCATGAACATTCCGTGTAGTCTAGAATTAAGAGGACCGTGTGGGTTATCCATGTAAGGAAACTCAGGCAGTGGAATAGAGTTCAAGTACACACTATGGGTGGGGACAACACACCATGTGGTTGGGGTGTTATACGACCAGTTGTGGTAGAAATACATTCCATTGAGAATGGATTAAGAGAACATGTCGTGTAGTTTTTATACACACAGTTTAGTCATGTTTTTTAAAACGTGAATGTTTCTTTCTCTTGTTCCTTTATTATACTCTCATGTTATCATTCCTTGATAATCTTGATCTAAGGTGTATGTTAGACCTTTCAGAGTTATTCCACCGAGACGTCCTATGATTGTACGCCAGTTTCCAGATGTTGATCTAACACCATATATGGCTAATCAGGGACTTCCAGTAGATCCTCCTGTTGTCCCAGCCTTGGCACCAGCCGTTATACCTAACATGGGAGCAGATGCTCAGTTCAGAGAGGGCATTATGAGGATGATGTATACCTTTCAGGGGGTATCTCCTCCTGCCCCATCGATGGAAGAATTGACATGTGTTTTTCAGCAGCATCATCCTTCTACTTTCTTAAGGGATGGAGGACCCTAGGCTGTAGAATCATGGCTAGAGGCCACACTAAAAATCATTGAGCTTATGGAGATACCTCTAAATAAGAGGGTGAAGCTCGCTCATTTTATGCTCCGAGACTCTGCCAAGAGGTGGTGGGAGATGATCTCACAGTCAGGACTCTAGTAGAGTAAAACATGGGATGTGTTTTAGCGCATCATCTATGATTACTTCTACCTGGAGACCTTGAGGACCGATCAATCCTGATAGTTTATTAGTCTAGAGTAGGGTACTATTTCTGTTATGGAGTACTCATCTCGCTTTACTGAGCTACAACTTTTCACGCAGATTCCAGGAGGCGATGAGTTGTTCCTTGCATGGAAGTTTAAGGATGGTCTGAGGCACGACATCTAGATGCAGGTGAAAATATTCAGGTTGACATCGATATCCTATTTCTTCAACCAGGCACTGATCACTGAGCACAATCTGAGGGATTCTGGAGTAGTGATCCAGGGTGATTCAACATCTAGAGATAGTGTTCCTCCTTTTGACAATAGGAAGCGCCACATGGAGTCTGCTCAAGGAAATCAGAATAGGAGGGATGTATCTTTAGGTATCTAGGTATTATGCTACCAATTAGAGAGGAGCAAGAATACTAGGACTCAGTGCCAGAGAGACCTGATGGAGTGCTGATATTGCAGTAAGATGTGTCACCTTCATCATTTCTGTCAGGTTTTCTCACTGGAAGTTGGTGGAAGGGGTTCTTCTATGACCCAACGTTCAGGAGAAGAATTTCCATTTTCTCACCAGTCTGGGAACTGGAGTTCTTCTAGACGTTCGGGCTGAGGTGGAGGTCGCATCCATGGTGGTCAGTCACCAGGCTATCAGCGATAGCAGGGCGGATTAGCTCAGAGCGGTCAGGCAGGGTCACAGGGCCATGGTATAGGTCAGACATTTGAAGTGGAGTAGACTGAGTAGGAGCAGGATCCCGGGCCTTCTAGAGTTCCAGGTAAGATTATATAGCCATAGTTTTATCTTCTTCTCTTTTCAATATAGGGGATTCTCATAGATTTATCTCTATTTCTATTGTGGAGAGCCTTTAGCTCTGCATATTTTCCACTACTGATATCTTGACACTCAAGACACCATTGGGGACTAGGATGGCTAGTGTACGTCAATTCAAGGAATTCCCTCTAGTGGTAGGTGGGTACCAATTTTTATGGGACCTATATTTCCTAAAGATGAAAATTTATGATTTTATTCTCGGGATGGACTGGTTAGTTCCTTTCTATGCAGTTTTCAATTTCTATCACCGCATGGTGAGTTTCATATCACAAAAGGGTGTATTGTTTCTTCACTAGGGCGAGTGGGATGTTTAGGCGAGTATAGCAGGTATAGAGTATCTTGGGTTATGAGATGTCACAGCCCAGATTTATAGTCTATATATAGATGACCAGGGGAATTCATAGTTATAATTTCCTCTAGTGGTGGATCATTTCATAGATGTATTTCCAGAGGAATTTTCAGGGTTACCTCCAGAGTGTGAGGTAGAGTTTTCTATTGAGCTCATGCCAGAAGCGGCACTGGTGTCCATTCCTCCTTATAGGATGGCTACACATGAGTTACAGGAACTCAAGAAGCATTTGGAGGAGTTGTAGTAAAAGGGTATCTTTTGACCCATTTCATCTTTTTAGGGTTCACCTGTCTTATTTGCGAAGAAGGCAGATGACACCCTCAGGCTTTGTGTGGATTATCAGAAGCTAAACCAGTAGACGGTCAAGAACTGATATCCCTTACTGAGGATCGATGATCACATTGATCAACTTTGATGAGCCTGTGTATTCTTGAATATTGACTTCAGGTACAGTTATCATCTGTTGCACATTAGAACATATGATATACCTCTCACAGCCTTTCGAAGTAGGTATAGTCTATATGAGTATATGGTCATGTTGTTCGGTCTCACAAACTCGCCTACAGTATTCATGGCACTGATGAACCAAATCTTCCATCCATACTTGGATTCATTCATGGATGTTTTCATGGATGATATCTTGGTGTACTCTCACACTCGACATGACCATGCCACACATATTGAGATTGTTTTGAATACACTGAGGGAGCATCCGTTATGTACTAACCACTCAAAATGCCACTTTTGGATAGACCAAATTCACTTCTTGGGTCATGTTATCTCAGAGACAGAAGTATTAGTAGACCCAGAGAATGTAAGGCCAGTAGTTTCCTGGGATCAACCGAAGAATTCCTTTAAGGTGAAAGGTTTTCTAGGGCTGGCTGGATACTACAGACATTTCATATAAGACTTTTCCTGCTTAGAATCACCCTTGACAGGTCAGACCAAGAAGGGTGCGAAGTTCTTATGGTCATAGTTTTGCGAGTCAGCCTTTGACAAGTTGAAAGGGAGGTTGACATCAGCACCAATACTAGTCTTTCCAGAGCCAAGAAAGAGCTATACTGTATATTTTGAAGCTTCAGGTATCGGGCTGGGAGCTGTGATTATGCAGGAAGATGGAGTCATTGCGTATGGGTCTCGGCAGTTAAGGCCACATGAGAGGAACTTCCCAACACATGATCTAGAGTTGGAAGATCCTGTTCATGACTTACGAGGTTGGAGACATTATATTTTGGGAGAGCGCTTTGTGGTTTTCACTCACCAAAAAAGTCTCAAGTACATTTTCACTCAGTGTGATTTAAATTTGAGGCAAAGAAGGTGGGTTGAGAACCTTCGGTCCTTTGATTTCGAGCTTACCTACACACCTGGGAAAGGAAATGTTGTGGCTGATGCACTGAGTAGGAGGAATCAGTTATAGGTAGTTCAGGAGGCCAACAGTGAGTGGAAACTTATGGCTCTATTATTTGAGATGCATTTGGAGGTGCAAGACAGATATGGGTAGAATTTTCTATATTCTGTAACTATTACCCCTACCCTTTAAGATCAGGTGTGAATGATGCAGCTATCAGATTCTGGAGGCCCAGTCCTGAGGGAGAGTGTGTTAGGAGAGGACCCTACTCCTGGATGGAGAGTAGGTGAGGATGAGATCTTATGTTTTAGGGACGTGTATGGGTGCTAGCGGACATAAGCAAGGAGCTAATGTGGGATTTCCATTCCTCAGTTTGGGTAGTTCATCCCAGTGTCACCGAGATGTATTATGATCTACACTGCCAATATTGGTGGCCAGGTATGAAGAGAGATGTTGCTAGTTTTTTCATGAGGTGTTCCACTTCTCAGCAGGTGAAGGAGAAGCATCAACAATCAACATGTCTTTTTCAGCAGTTGCCCATTCTCGAGTGTAAATAGAATGACATCACGATGGACTTCGTACAAATGATGCTGAGACCACATTTAGGGAATGATGATGTGTGGGTTTTCATTGACAGGATTACAAAGGTTGATCACTTCTTACTGATCAAGGAGACATTCAGTTTTGATGAGCTGGGATAGATTTATATTTGGGAGATTTTAGGTCTGTACGGAATTACACACTCCATTGTTTCAGACAGGGATGCACATTTTACTTCTCGAGTCTTGTAGGGTCTTCCAAAAGCTTTGGGTACATAGGTACTTTTGAGTATAGCATACCATCCCCAGATAGATGGTCAGTCTGAGCATACGATTCAGGTGCTTGAGGATATGCTATGAGCTTTCATTCTGGATTTTGGAGGTTCTTGGGAGAAGCATATACCTCTTGTTGAGTTTTCATACAAAAATAGATTTCAAGAAACTATTTAGATGCAACCTTCTGAGGCTTTGTATGGTAGGCTATGCCGATCAACCTTATGTTGGCTAGAGGCTAGAGAGGCAGATTTGCTGGAACCTCATCTTGTTCAAGAGACCTCAGAGAAGATAGAGTTGATTCGGAAGAGGATGGATATAGCTCAGTCTCGATAGAAATCATATGCTGATCAGTGGAGATGACCTCTAGAGTTCGAGGTCGGGGATCAGGTTTTCCTACGTGTCGCACTGAGGCTAAGACACAAGAGGATTCAGAGACATGGTAAGATTTCACCAAGGTATGTCAAACCCTTTTTGGTGTTAGAGAGAGTTGGTCTGGTTGCCTATCTATTACAGTTACCTCAACATTACCGGTCGATACTTGATTTATTCCATGCTTCTCAGCTCCAACGTTACTTTTCAAACCCGTCTCATGTCTTTCAACCTGAGGAGGTTGAGCTAAACATGGATGCATCGTTTGAGGATCATCCTATCCAGATTATCAATCATAGTACAAGGGTTCTTTGTGGCCGGTTTGTTCCTCTAGTACATGTGCTATGGCAGCACAAGAGGGTACATGATGAGAATTGGGAGAGGGAGGCCGATGTACGATCACAATGGCTGGAGTTGTTCGAGGTTTCTTCTTCTACACAACGCTAGGAAAATTCGGGGACAAATTTGTTCAAGGGGGGATGTTTGTAAGAACCCAAACCTTCTTTCCAGTTATGTTTGTCATTTTTCTGGAGTTTTTGAGAAAATCGGAGTTTCTATGAAATTTTTAAGTTCACTCCGTGTACTTTATGAGTACAAGCCATGTACTTCGTTTCCACAGGAGGCTGTGTACCGGCCATGTTCTTGCCACACACACAGTCGTTTGGGGCGAACTGAAGCCTGCTTAAAGCCGAGTATGGAAAAGGTGAGTACATACCATGTAATCTAAAGGTACATGCTGTGTACATTATTTTTTTCCTTAAATGAACCGGGCTCATGTCTGATCTCTATAAAAGTCAACTTCTAGGTCTTGCTCGACCGAGCGGAGTCATACAACACTGAGACTTCTCCGAGCCCCTGAAGCTCCGTCTTTTCTCCGAATTGACCATCATTGATTGCGTTGGAATTGTAGTGGTAAGCTCTTCCTTCTACTAGAGAATTGTTTCCCAATTCCTCCTATTTTACAATTTATCGTCGGTTCAACATTTTATAATTTTTTGTAGATCTTCGACATTCTATGGAGATTCAAGTCTCATGGATCAAGTATATTGATCTCCTAAACCCAAGGTAGGTGGTTTGTGCCATTCTGTTCAAATTCATTGATTATTATGTGAAAATTCCACTAATACCCTTAAACGGGGTATTGCGTGTTTACCGTTTTAGCCCTATGTTTTCCTACTACGCTTGTTTCCTATGTAGATGTAATTTGGATATGTTTTTGGTTGATTTCTATGCCTTGGATGTTCTGCTCATTCCTTGTTCTGGTTATGACCGTTTGGTTCTATTTAGCCAATTGGACATTTATCTGTTTCCATGCCTTGGGATCGTAGGGTGGGGTGTTGTTTTCTGACATGTTTGAGATGTTGTAGACTAGTTAGCCATGTAGTTAAATAGGGTTACATTGGCCATATAGGAATATTATGCATCAAACTAAATAGGACCGTGAGAACCTAGTGTTATGGACAATAAGAGGATAGACCGAGTGATCTTCCTCAGAGATTCTTTGGACATTATAGACTATAAGAGGATAGACCGAGTGAGCTTCCTCAGGGAGTCTTTGGACATTACAAACTATATGGGGATAGACCGAGTGAGCTTCCTTAGAGAGTCTTTGAGCTTTATAGACTATAAGGGGATAGACTGAGTGAGCTTCCTCATAGAGTCTTGTTTTTTACTTTAAATTACCTTGAACCATCCTAGAATATGTGAGGAATTGACCGAGTGAGCTTCCTCAAAGAGTCCTTATACGACCTAGGGCTATAAGCGGAATTGTCCGAGTGAGCTTCATTAGAGAGTCCCTTGACCCTAGGGCTGTTAAAGGAATTTACCGAGCGAGCTTCCTCATAGAGTCTCTTGACCTTAGGGCTATAAGGGGAATTGACCTTGTGTTCTTCCTCAGAGAGTCCTTGACTACCTTAGACTATAATGGTAATTGGCCAAGTGAGCTTCCTCAGAGAGTCTTATAATTTTCGTATGACCAAACCAGAGGGGTTAGGCTGAGTGTACTACCCAGAGGGTTGCTGAAACTTGTTAGGTAGGACTAGAGGGGTTGGATGTGGGTACTTCCTAGAGGTTACCTATTTGTGTTTAGCTACGTGTTAGATATTTCTTGATATTGGAATTGTGGAATGTTACCGTTGTGTATTTTCCTGTTTACTAATTTCTATACTTTACTGCCATATATATTCACTGACTATTAGGCATGGATGTTGTGGTGGTTTTCTACTGGGATTTGTCTCACACCTTGTTTGGGACATGCTTTTGGGCCCAAAAAGACTATGTTGTTTCAGGTATATATAACGAAAATCACCCTTCTACTTCAGGTACATTGATTGCTATGGAGCTGGAGGGCATGGGACCAAGCCTGGGCTTGCGATGCTGAGGATTTGTTTATCTATTTCTTTTGTACTTTGGATTAGTACTATTTGTATTCAGCATTGTGACTTGTTTGGATGTTTTCCTAGACAAATGAATCGTGCGCCATATATATATATATATGTTCTCAATTTGTTTACACTTTTAGTCTTCCACTGTTTACTCTTTTATAGATGTTTTCTATTTCCACTATTGATTTTGTTTATCTTCTGTTGTGTACTCTACCAATATGTGCATAGTTTCCCCACTATCACACCCAAGGCCCTCGCTGCTAGTCGGTAGCCTTTGGAATTTGGGGAAATGTGCTTGAGGCCATGTGACTAGCTGTGTACGGGGCACCTCTGGGTGGATTCCGGAACCGGGATGTTACACAAGACACCATAAGGAACAACCTATTTACTTTAGACCATCCAATCAAAATAAATCCTCTCAATTTGGGACTCCCACAAAAACAAATATAACCAAGGTGAGAGAATTATCCAAGGAGAGTTTTCATGATTTCTACATTTCACAAAAATGCCAACTAGCCTAAAAGAACCTTTGAGAAACCGTACTTATTCAAGGAATGAAACCCTGATTTAAAATAGGCGATTACACACCATTAATCATTTCAATATCATTTAAAATATTCCATTTAGGCACTAATTCCACATTTTCATACCAAATCCTCTTTTATCATGTTTCCAAATGGACCACACACTATAAAAACATGTCAACCCATTTCATAAGCCAAATACACACCTCTATTAAATCCAAACCCCTTGAAAACCGCATTCATGAACCCCAAACCATCATTTCAAGTGACATAATTATATTTACAATGAAAAAACATGCCCTTGTATGCCAGATATGAAACCTCATAAACCTGAGCTGCACCCACATTGTTATCCTTCAATTTTACGAAACTCTTAGATAGATAAATCCAAAGGTTGGAAGAGAAGTTGGGACTTCCATCCCAGAGGAGGTTTGAAGCCAACCTGAATGTGGGAATACTGGGTGTGATAGACTTGTGCAGAGTTTGTCAAGGATTTGAATGGAGTTGTGATATACGAAGCCGTCTGGGTTGGGAAAACATATGTTTATAGGCATGACAACTTCGTGCCGGAGATACTCAGACATTGGAGCCTAGAAACCAATTCTTTCCATCTGAATCTTGGAGAAGTAGGAATAAGGTTGTGGGATGTCCACAAAATCTCAGGGTCTCTAATTTTGGGTGATATGTATGATGAATTAATCCCTCCCAAGGTGACTTGGAATGATTCAGAAAAGACTCCAGCTTTATCTCGGGAATTACGTAAAATATTCAATAAGCTCCAGAGTTCAGAGACCTCCTTAACACATTCTAGAAAGGATATTCATCCAGAGGAATGGATGAATATATTTCTTATCGAGAAGTAGTAGAAGGAGCCGAAGGAGAAGTGATCTAAGGAGAAGGGATCCAAGAAGAGTAAGTCCACTCTTCCTACCACTTCCCCAAAAGTAGAGAAGAGGGGTGCTCCTGGCACATTCTGGCTGACTCTAGAAGTAGGAGAATTTGAGAAGTGGGGATATGAGGTGAATCAGAGGATCCCAAAGAAGACTCATCTGGCAGGATTCTTGGCCTTGTGGCTTAGCATTTATCTTCTTCCAGTTAGGGACTCAAAGGGAGGCGTCAGGTCAGGGAACTTCGTTATTGCGGCAAAGTTGGCTGAGGGAAAAATGGTTGGGTTGGCTACCCCCATTTTAGAATAGATTCACAGGAACTTACTCCATGTCTTTACTAGTAAGTCTCCTTTAAGAATAGTGGGAACATTCCATGTTTTGTGGGGATGGATTTCTACTCACTTCAAGATGTGCAATGTACATAATGGAGTACAGATTCCTGGAAGTTCTTTTAGGCCATTAGTGTAGGCATTCTCTAGAATTGATCCATTAGTTCTCAATGCTTATAACATAAAGGTGAGGCTGAGCATGTATAAGGAATTAAAATTCTTTCCTTATGGAAATCTGCCAACCGGCGGTTGTTTGATGATGGAACAACCAGTCTGGATTAAAGGGCATATATGCTGGCCTACAGAGATAGTGTGCTGGTCGCTAGGATTGACAGAGAGATTATATGTGAGGCCCATGATCCATATAGATTTTCACCTCAATTCAAGTGTTTGTAGAAGACTGATGTATCTCCTCCTGTGCATGTCAGGTTAGAGAAACATCCGATGCTTGCCTGACAACTATGGTTACTGACATCTTGGGAGAAGACTGGGGTAGTGTTTGATCAACCATTTGAAAAAGCAGCATATAACTTGACTACATGGTATGCCAAGCACTGTATAGCAGCATACCCTAGAGGTGTGCTGAATCACCTGATTTATCAGGTGGGGAAAAGGAAAAGGACTTTAGAAAAAGAAACCCTTCCTCATGAAGGTGATGCTTCCCCACCTGAAGCGGATTCATTAGATTCCTCATCTAGGACTGATTCACCAGATTCCCAAGATGGGGATGATGAGGTAAAATAAGAGACAAAGCGGCCTCATGCCCAATATAATCCTCTGGTCGGAATCAAAAGACCCACTCCATCAACTCCTAGTGAGTTACTTCATTGTGGAAATTTAATCACCACTACCTTATAGAGCAACAAGTATTATTTTCTTATTCTCAATCAATATGTACAAGAGTTGGGAAGAAATTGAAGTCCAAGATTGTAGGACCTTCGTCACAGCCTTCTGGTACACATACTGAATATCTACGACCAGAGGCTGTCCAGACATGACAGACTCTATATTTTGGTACTGAGACTGCCTGACTGAATTTGTGCGAGGGGCTACACCTCCCTAGAATAGGGAATCTTGTGGCTTATACAGATATCCATTATGATGATAACCCCAATGAAGTTCGAGCTTATATCAGAGAGATAGAAATGATCATATATTCCACTGATGATTCCATTCTTGTCACCAAGCGGGTGAATGAAATGATAGATCGTGTCCCCACTGAGGGGACTATTGAGGAGTGGCGCGATTACGTGGCCCCTAAATATGTAAGTTTTATTTCCTTATTTTCCTTGCAACTTAATTTCAGTCAAAGCTTTGTTACTCAAAGAAATTATTTTCTTCACCTTGTAGGTTACAAAGAAAGGAACTACTGAGGTTCCTTTGCCACAATATAGCCCTGGTGGTACTGCCATTGGGGCTCCTGCCGAATCTACTCACGAATCAGGAAAGATATCTCCAGGCCAGCAAGACATGAATGAAGAGTTAGACATGGGCTTCCATTCTACAATTCAGGTACCTATAAGGGAGACTGACGAAACTCCTAAAAAGCCAAAGAGACAAAGGCATTGAAGGAAGAAGTCGACAACTAAACACTTCATCAGTAGTGGTAAGTCCTTCGGATAATCGTGAATCTTAACCCATGAAAAGGTTGCTCATTTTCCTTGGGATTGCAGGGGATTTTTCAATTTCCCCTCTGATGGAAAGGACCGATCCTCTTTGGAGGACCATAGAGGGTGCTGTAGAACAATAAAAAATTTAGGCTGACGTAGTTGCTCTTGGAGAAGATCCAACATCTGTTTCAAATATACCTCATGCTAATGTTGTAAGAAGAGAAAAACCTTTTTCTGGTAAGTTAACAATGATTCATAAAAATTTTGAATTAAACACCCACTGACTTCCAGTTTGTGATACTTCAGGTTCAACCCCTGCATTAGAGCTTTTGGCGTCTATTGCAACTGATGCCATGATTTTATCTGAAGATGTTATCCAGGGTCAGGGACCACAGGATGGAGGTCACCAAGAAGACATATCAAATGCTCCCACTGGTGAGATTAACCAAGATTTTGAGATGACATTAGATGAAATGATGGAACTTGGCACATATTTTGATGATTTTATAAATCATGTTAAATTACCATGTAATTTAGAAGATTATAGATGTGAGTTTTATCCTTCATACTATTATAAATAACTTTATAATACATGTCTAGTCATGATCAGTTCAAATGTGCAGTTATGTCTGAGCAAGCTACTGAACTACCCATGCCTAAAGGGGTTACAGAAAACCCTATTATTGCAGATACATTAGCAGAAGTGGAACTGAACCCAATGGAGCTTCCTCAAACTCATCTTGAAAATCCTATCGAAGCTAGGAAAGAAGGGGAGGATCCTTCTTAGGTTTATGATCTACCATTGGGTAAGGGATAAAAATATTTGCGAGTGTACTTAATTTTCAAGATAATCAATCAACTTTTTTTATCCTTTGAAACTAACCAATGATTTAAATTGATTATGCAGGGACATCAATTTAAGTGGCTAGATCTGGAGGTGAGGCCTCACCCTCCCCCCCAACGGGAATTGAAAGTGAAGAAGCACTGGTCAGGGGGGAAGGAGTAGAACATGACACTTCCTTAAGTGAATTAATCCCAAATTACAATCCCCCCAATGACAGTGATGCTGAGTCGGATCCAGAAATACAAAAGGCATTCTAATTTTCACAACGCAATGCATGAAAAAACATATGGAAGATCATATCCAAAGTGACTTTAGAAGAGCTATCATCAAAGATCCCCCGACTGTCATCCCTATTTGTCATACTAGGACTTAGCGCTTTTGGATATCAAAAGATCCATGCCATAGTGAAGCAAGTCATCGTAAGGAGGGAGCAGGAGAAAAATTGTCATGAAGATCTAACTAGGGTGAAGCTCTCAGCCAATATTAGTTAATTGGAGGCTGCGGTATCCTGAGCTGAGGCTGACTATGCTGCCAAGATGAAGGAACTGAAGCATAAAATCAACGATAAAGTCATCTAGCAGATGCACATTTAGAAATAGTTAGATGCTCTTACTGTAGAACTTGACCAACTCAATAATTCATTGGATGGAGCTCAAATGAGTGGTATGAAAGCCATCACAGATGCCAAGAAATCACTCCATCAGGCTGAAAAGAGTGATGTTGGTCGAGTGCATGAGCTTCAAGTGCCTGCTGATGAAGCTCATGTTGGGACCAAGTTGAATGGAAAAGAAAGTTTGAAGAGTTAGCCTTTGCAGAGTGTTGTATTTTGTTGTCAAGGAAGATAAATCAATTCACTTTGTAGAAGGATCACAAATCAGACGATGCTTTTATGGTATGTATTTCACACAAATCATGAGTTAGGAGAACTTGTGTTGCAAGCCTTATGAAGGAAAGGGGGAGAAATGATGATGCCAGTCATATAAAGTTTTCATGGGAAGGAATTATGCTGTTGGGGGATAGGGCAGTTTCAGTTCCCATTTCAACTCTGACGATGCTAAAGATGATCTAACAAATGATAAATATCACGATAGTGGGACTCGTGATAAGAGAAGAAGAATGGTTATGGGAGGCAGTGAAGAGAGAAAGTGACAAACCAATGGACAATCTGGGGATGGCAGAAAAGCACAGTTTAAGGTGGCGTCGTTTTCCAGTGTTTGCCAAATTTTAGGGCCTGAAAATCGAGAGATGAAGAAATGTTCTTGGCAATGGATGTTGCGCACAAGATTGAATATGGTTTATATTTTCACGTTCAAGGAGTTATTCAATGAAATAACATTGAAAAATGATAAAGGAATGGAGTGCATGGAAATTGAGGCATGTTGCGCGCAAAATTAAAGTGGTGCACACAATATATGCAGGTTGCGCGAAATAGTAGCGGGATGCGCGAAAAAAAAGTTGTGCGCGTAATATCAGCGGGTTGCGCAAAAAATGAAGTTTTTGCGAAATATTGGAATGGTGCGTGAAATTGAGTAATGAAGTTTTCGAGCAAAAGGTGGTTCAAGATAAGAAGCTCGAAAATTGGCAAAGGCTTGAAATGCACGAAAGATTGGAGCAGTGCGCGAAATATGATGTCGCGGGAAAGATTGGGTTTGCGCGCAATATGGAATGCGATGTGGAATTTTGCACGCAATTGATGCTTCATGCTTAGAAGGATGAAAAATGGAAAAGGCATGAGGTGAGTGAAATATTGATGCATGGCGCGAAATATGAAGTTGCATAAAAAAGGTTTTACGCGTATGGAGGAGGTTTTACGCGCGGATTAGTGTTTTTTGCGTGGGTTCAAAAATGCCTATAAATATGAGGCTAACCCTTGTAAGTTGTTAATGCTCGACACTTAGAAGAAATCCCGAGCTCTGGCGCGCGTAAATTATACGCTAAGTGAGTTGCGCGAAAATAAAGAAGTTTGCATGAAAAGAGGATAGCTGCGCGGAAAATTGAGAAGTTGCGCGAAAAGAAAAAAAGGTGCGTGCAAAAGGAAAGTTGCGAGAGAACGTTTTTCACGCCAAAAGGGATTTTACGCGCAAGTCATTTGAATTGCGCGCAAGGCACCCTAAAGGCTGCGCGAAATATTTTGGGTCTTGGCACATATTCAGTATTGCATAAGAGAGTTCTTACCGTCTTCTGGGTAAGAAAGTGAAGATTTGTACTTCAGAGAATACATCTGTTCAATTGTAAAGAAGCAGTGAAACATTGTGTTACCCTATTTGTGCTAAGAGAGAGCACACACACTATTGGATTGTTTTCAATGTGCTGCACGAGTGTAAGGGTATATCCTACTCGTTGTATTCCACATCAAAGGATTGTTTTCTAGTGGATTGTGTGGTACTGGATTGTTTCCGTACCATACCAAGGATGTAGATACTCTTGTTGAGTAGTGAACCTTGTAAATCTTGTGTTCATGTGTTTGTGTGTGTTCAGCATGGAAGAAACTCTTTAACAGGAGGCGAAGGTTGTTTCAAAAAATGGGAAACATAAAAATAAAAAGATATCACTGATTCACCCCCTCCCCGTCTCAGTGATACTTGGATCCTGACTGGAAACTTCAGCTCGGGATGATGTACATCAAGTGAAGACTTATGTTGACAGTCTTTTCTAATTTCTTGGAAAAGAGACGAAAGTCTAATCTGTGGACGCCCTTCTAATTCTTGTGCATCAAATTGAAAGAACGCTTTCATTTTCAATCATCTGTGCATGCATTTTCCTTTGCTATTTTCTTTAGATTTTTACCTAAGCCAATGGGCCTAGTAAGCATAGTTTGATTTTTTACTTGGATTATTATAAATAACACTACAATCTTTGAATCTTTTAATTTCTCAATATTACCTAAATCATACAAAATGTATGTTTACTGAGCTAGAACTTGACTTTTATTCAGATTTACCTTGTCTTTTGTGGGCAGTTTAATGTTATGCACATCGGACATAAAAATGCTAATGTTTAAGGTCGAAATAACTTTGACCAAACAGATTAACATTGACTCAATTCCTTGATAATTTATCTAAAAACATATTACCATGTTCAAGTATGAGGGAAAATATGTAAACGATGACTTAAGAAATTTTAAATCTGAGGAATGATATGAAAAATGGCTAAAAGGCATTAGAAGAAGTAGTTACCAAGAATGAAGTTACCATTATTTAACAAACCCGTTAGGGGGTTGAATTATGCAGGGCCACCTAAGGGCATTGGCTTCATAGTCAAATGATGGTATCTTTTGGCTGAAAAGTCTGTTATGTAGACTACTTATGCAAGGAAACCTAAGGGCACATGCTGTATAGTCAGGAAAAATAACACTTAGAAATTTACTTTTCTATTGCTAAAAATCTAGTGGAAGTTTATGGGGATTCAAATTTTCTAATTCAATGAGTTTGCTATATGGAGAGAGGTACTTGAATATGGGGAAGATATTTCCAAACAAGATTGTCCAAGAAAAGGATTAATGTCACTCCTACGAAGGTCTAACCCAACCATAGGGAAGAGAAATATAAACCATAGACTTGAATACTTTCAGATCATGAAAAAGAACATGAAACAAATATGTTAAGGATGTATATTTTTTCCGGATCCTTACATATTTTTGATAAGACTAACAAGGAAAAAAGATGTTTTCTTCCCATGAATGAAGTTACCATTATCTGATAAACCCATTAGTGGGTTGAATTATGCAGAGACGCCAATGGGAATTTGCTGCATAGTCAAATAATAGATTATTTTGGCTAACAGGTCCGTTATATAGACTTTTTATACAAGGCCGCCTAAGGGAATGTGAAACTTAGTCAAGAAAAAGAACTCTCAGAAATTTTACATTTTTGTGACTAGAAGTCAAGAAAAGGGTTATAGAAGATCTGAAAATATTTAAGGTTAGGATTATGACACATAATTATGAGTATTGTCCAATGTATGCAGAGATACACTGATCAATGATAACCATAATCACGTTGTGGCTGGATCCTGAATTGATATATTGGACTTCACTACGTATCCCATAAGGATGGGAATCAAGCCATACTTAGTTCTTAAAATACAGTTTAACATCATGTGGGACTAGAGTATAAGAGATTTTTGTTTAGGGTCATAAAATTCACACCATTATAAGAAATACACAATGTGTTTTTTCCCAGGGAATTTTCATCCAAGGAACTGAAAGTGGAATTTGGGGTTAGGCCCAAAAGACTTGGGGCTGGATTCGAGGGACACTCGAATGTTCCTACATATCCCATAAGGATTGGAATCAAGCCCACGTTGTTCTATAAATACCCAATGTACAAATTCGGTTCGTACATGTGATGGGTGAAAGGGGAATTTAGGGAAATGACGGTTTAACCCAAGATAAATGGTACGGGCATTGCCATGTATGCACATAGTCTTTAGAATATAACATGATTGAAAATCAAGGTAAATAATGATTCCCTCTCAGGTGAGGGTATCAAAGAATATTTGTAGTTTATTTTCATACAGGACAAAAATGCTGTACAGTTTAACGTCCTATAACAAGGACGAAGGTGAACCAATGTAAAGATATTGATTCTGGGGGAGGTTTCACGAATCAAAATCGAATGAGATGGAGGTGAACTGTTGTGAATAGATTGGTTTTGGGCTTGAACCTTGGGAGGTTTCCTACGCACCCAGCCTAGAAGTCAAGTATCAAAGTCCGTGTAGTTCAATTAAAGAATGAATTAGTGATCATGTTTGTTCTTTGGGACAACTACCTAAAAAATGGTGTTGGGACTTACGCGTGGTTAGCATCCCAGAGAGGGTGTTATGGTTGAAATTGGCTCTAAGCTCACGTGAGTCATACTCAGTGTGAGAAATAAGAGGTAACAACAAACTTAACAATGCACAGTTTAATGTCATATATAACATATAAAGGGATTATGCAGTTTAAAGTCTTGCAGTTAGGACTATTGGTGATTCATGGTTTAGTGTCATGTAGCAGGGACAAAATACAGTTTTACGTCATGTAGGACGTATTAAAGGATTTCTGTACATTTTAGCATCATGTAGATAGGACGATGGGGACAATACAGTTTAATGTCATGTTAGAAAAAAGGGGATTGTGCAGTTTAATGTCCTGTAGTAAGGACAAAAGAGGACACATTTTAACATCATGTTTGATGTATTTGGGACTTTTTCATAGTTTAACGTCATGTTGGACAAAAAAGGGATGGATACAGTTTAGCATCACGTTGGACAATGGAGAGAATAGTTTAAGTTCATATGGATGGACCATTTTTGTATAGTTTAATGTCGTATAAAATGATGAAATGGGCACATTTTAACGTCGTGTTGGATGAAGGTGAAAATAGTTTAAGTTCATATGCATTGACCATTGGTTATGCAGTTTAACGTCTTGCTGGATGTAAGAGAATTCTGTACAGTTTAGCGTCATGTAGTTAGGACGTCATAGTTTAACGTCATGTTGAACGTCACAATTTAACGTCATGCTAGATGAAAGTGCGAATAGTTTAAGGTCATATGCAAGGTCCATTGCGGTATTTTGTATTTATGAAAAATATTTCATCAGATATCTGGCATTGGTTGGAGTAGTGATGAGTTCTCCATCCATTGAGATTAAAGAATAAGCTCTATTGGAGTAGACCTTATATATTGAATAAGGTCCTTCCCATTTTGGCTCAAGCTTGGGAGGTTTTTTTCCTAGAATCATTGGAGTTATATGAACTAATAACAATTATCCTTGAACGAATGAACTAAGATGGACTTTTTTTTGTGAAAGCTCGTGCTATTCGATTCTGATAGACTTCCAAGTGGTGTAGGGTGCATAATATTTTCTCATCTAACCATTCTAATTCTTTCAATTGCTTTTGAGATTGTTCATTAGTAGATGAATAATTACAAATGGCTACTCTAAGAGAGAGTAATTGAACTTAAATGGGCAAGACTGCTTCCGTTCCATATACTAGTGAATATGGAGTTGACCGCATTGTAGTGCGTGTGGTTGTCTGATAAGCCCATAAAGCATGAAAGAGTTTATCAGGCCATGACCTCTTATCATTATCCACCATCTTTTGCAATATATTTTATAGAGTCTTATTGAAGGCTTGTATCTGGCCATTGGCCACTGCATGATACCGAGATGAATGGTTTGATTTAATGTTGTATTTATGATACAACTTCTTCACCTCGGATGAAAAGAAATTGGTGCCATCTTCCATCAATATGGTATGAGGGACACCAAATCTGGTAATGATGTTAGACTTGATGAAGCTAACAATGCATTTAAAACTAAAATAATTGATTGGTTTTGCCTCTTCCCATTTGTAAAAGAAGTCAGTAGCAGTGAGAATGTACTTAAACTGCTTGGATGTAGCTGAAGGATAAGGTCCCACCACATCCATTCCCCATGTGGAAAATGACCACGAGTATTTAGCTGAATGATGCAACTCTGGGGGGTGATGAATGAAGTTGGGAAGTACATTAAATGAATGAACCTTCTTTTTGAAATCAATACAATCTTGTATCATTGAAGGCCAAAAGTATCCAACCCTTCGAATTTGATCAGACAGTTTGTGTCCAGATTGGTGGGCACCACAAACTCCTGCATGAACTTCTTTCATGACAGCCATTGTATCTTCACCATCAATGCATCTGAAGAGAACTCCATCAAAACCACGCTTGTAGAGAACTTTCTCTAAGTGATCTGGACTGTCATAAAGAGTAAAATTGACCACACGTCGCCAGACTTGTTCTTTCCTGGCTCTATCAGGTGGAAGTGCTCTATTTTGAAGGTATTCCCTGATAGGTGTCATCCATCCTATAGTATGACCATATGGTTCAGGAATGGGAATAATTTCATTGATTTCCTCTATTCTGGCATGAACATAAGGTGAAATTGTATGATGGTGGGCAATACTGATGCTTGTCTCGTCCCGATTTGGATCTGCCAGAGCTGTGGCTATATTATCCAGTGCATCAGCTTTGGAATTTTGTGATCTTGGGACATAAGAAAATGTCAGTTCCGAAGGGAATTCCTCCATTAACTCTTTGATGTAATCATACAAAGGTATCAATTCTTCTTTTCTGATGGCATAATCCCCATTGACTTGTTTGATTACAAGGTCTAAATCACCTTTCACCTTTAAGTGATTCACTTTGGCTTGAAGCGGAAAATTCAATCCTATGATGAGAGCTTGGTATTCTACTTCATTATTTGTACCACCTCCCAACAATGAGAAGGAATAAGGTAACACCGCATTTTCTAGAGAAATGAGCACAATTCCTAAGCCAACATTGTTGAATTTAGGATTTTCCATTTTCCTCCCTATTGGACTTTTGTAAGCACTATCAAAGTACATTTCCCATGTTTGAAGACTTTATTTAATAGATAAGACTTCCTCATTAGGGAGTTCAATATCTGAAGATGTGTCTTCCACTGAAGGGTGTTCAGCCAGGAAATCAGCCAGAGCTTAGCCCTTTATTTCCTTTTGAGACATATATTGAATATCAAATTGCTGCAAGATAACTGCCCACCTTTCCAGATGTCTTGTAAGCATTAGATGAATAAGGATGAATTTGATCGGGTTATTGAGAGATACCAATTGGGCCTCATGATGTTGCAGGTAATGTCTCAACTTCTGAACTGTAATGATTAATGCTAGCAATAATCATGTTGTGGGTGGATCCTGAATTGAAATATTTAACTTCACTATGTATCCCATAAGGATGGGAATCAAGATATACGTAGTTCTTGAAATATAGTTTAATGTCATGTGGGATGAGAGTATAAGATATTTTAGTTTAGGGTCATAGAACTCAGACCATTTTAAGAAATACACAATGTATGTTTTCATAGGGACTTTTTAGCCAAGGGTCTGAATGTGGAATTTGGGGTTAGGCCCAAAAGACTTGGGGAAGGATTCGAGGGACACTCGAATGTTCTTACATATCCCGTAAGGATAGGAATCAAGCCCACATAGTTCTAGAAATACCCCCTCTACAAATTCGGTTCGTACATGTGAAGGGTGAAAGGGGACTTTAGTGTAATGATGGTTTAACCCAAGATAAAAGGTTCAGGAATTGCCATGTATGCACATAGTCTTTGGAATATAACATGATTGAAAATCAGCATAAATAATGATTCCCTCTCTCGTGAGGGTATCAATGAATATTGTAGATTATTTTCATACAGGAAAAAAATGTTGTACATTTTAACATCGTTTAGAAAGGACGAAGGTTAACCAATGTAAAGATATTGATTCTGGGGGCGGTTTCACAAATCAACATCGTATGAGAGGGAGGTGAACCGGTGTAAAGATATTGGTTTTGGGATTAAACATTGGGAGGTTTCATACATACCCAGCCTGGAAGGCAAGGATCATAGTCTGTGTAGTTCAATTAAATAATGAATTAGTGATCAAGTTGTTCTTGGGGACAGTGACCTAAAAAATGGTGTTGGGACATACACATGGTTAGCGGCCCAGAGAGGGTGTTATGGTTGAAATTTGCTCTAATATCATGTGATTCATACTTGGTGTGAGAAATAAGAGGTAACAACAACCTTAATGATGCACAATTTAATGTCATGTAGGACATATAAAGGGACTATTCAGTTTAAAGGCTTGCAGTTAGGACTATTTGTGCTGCATGTTTTAGTGTCATGTAGCAGGGAAAAAATATAGTTTAACGTAATGTAGGACTTATTAAGGGATTTCAATACAGTTTAGTGTCATGTAGTTGGGACGATGGGGACAATATAGTTTAATGTCATGTTGGACAAAAAGAGGACTGTTCAGTTTAATGTGATGTAGTAAGGACAAAAGAGGACACAGTTTAACGTCATGTTGGATGTATTAGGTACTTTTTCACAGTTTAATGTCATGTTGGATGAAAAAGGGACGATACAGTTTATTGTCATGTTGGACGATGGTGTGAATAGTTTAAGGTCATATGCATGGACCATTGCTGTATAGTTTAACGTCATATAGAATGATGAAAAGGACACATTTTAACATTGTGTTGGACAAAAGTGCAAATAGTTTATGGTCATATGCATGCACCATTGGTTTTGTATTTTAACATCTTGATGGACGTAAGGGACTTCTGTACAATTTAGCGTCATGTAGTTAGGACGTCATAGTATAACGTCATAATGGACGTTACATTTTAACGTCATATTGGACAAAAGTGCGAATAGTTTAAGGTCATATGCATGGACCATTGGTTTATTTTCTATTTAAACAAAATATTTCTTCAGAAATATGGCATTGGTTGGAGTGGTGATGAGTTCTACATCCATTGAGATTAAAGAATAAGCTCCATTGGAGTAGACCTTATGTATTGATTAATATCCTTCACATTTTGGATCAAGCTTGGGAGGTTTCTTTCCTGGTATCATTGGAGTTCTGAGAACTAATACCAATTCTCCCTGAACAAATGAATGAAGATGAACTTTTTTGTTGAAAGCTCATGCTATTCGATTCTGATAGACTTCCAAGTGGTTCAGGGTGCACAATCTTTTCTCATCTAACTGTTCCAATTCATTCAATCGCTTTTGAGATTGTTCATCTATAGATGACTGATCACAAATGGCTAATCTGATTGAGAGTAATTGAACTTCAATGGGTAAGAATTATTCCATTCCATATACTAGTGAATATGGAGTTTACCGCGTTGCAGTGCGAGTGGTGGTCTGATAATCCCATAAAGCATGAAAGAGTTTATAAGGCCATGACCTCTTATCATTATCCACCATCTTTTGCAGTATATATGATAGAGTATTGTTGAAGGATTATATCTGGCCATTGGCCGCTCCATGATACCGAGATGAATGGTTGGATTTAATGTTGTATTCTTGATACAACTTATTCACCTCAGATGAACAGAAATTGGTGCCAATGTCCGTCAATATGGTATATGGGACACCAAATCTGGTAATGATGTTAGAATTGATGAATGTAAAAATGAATTTAGAACTGAATTCGTTGAGAGCTATTGCCTCTGCCAATTTGGAAAAGAAGTCAGTAGCAGTGAGAATATACTTAAATTGCTTGGCTGTAGCTGAAGGATAAGGTCCCACCACATCCATTCCCCATGTTGAAAATGGCCACGAGTATATAGCTGTATGAAACAACTCTTGGGGATGATGAATGAAGTTGGAATGCACTTGGAATGAGTGACACTTCTTTGTGAAATCAATACAGTCTTGATTCATTTAAGGACAAATGTATCCAAGCCTTCAAATTTGATCAGAAAGTCTGTGTCCAGACTGGTGGGCACCGCAAACTCCCGGATACAATTCTTCCATGACATCCATTATATCTTCACCATCAATGCATCTGAAGAGAACTCCATCAAAACCACACTTGTAGATAACTTTCTCTATGTGATCTAGGCTGTCATAAAGAGTAAAATTGACCAGACGTCTCCAGATTTGTTCTTTCCTGGCTCTATCAGGTGGAAGTGTTCCATTTTTAAGGTATTCCCTGATAGGTGTCATCTATCCTGTAGTATGACCATATGGATCAGGAATGAGACTAATTTCAATGATTTAATCTATTCTGGCTTGAACATAAGGTGAAATTATATGATGGTGTGCAATACTAATGCTTGTCTCATCCCGATTTGGATCTGCCAGAGCTGTGGCTATATTAGCCAGTGCATTAGCTTGGGCATTTTGTGATCTTGGGACATAAGAAAATGTTTCTTCCAAAGGGATTTCCACAATTAACTCTTGACGTAATCATAAAATGTGATTAGTTATTATTTTATGATGGTATATTCCCCATTGACTTGTTTGATTACCAGGTCTGAATCACCTTTCACCTCTAAGTGATTCACATGTTCTTGAAGTGCCAACTCTAATCCTGTGATGAGAGCTTGGTATTATGCTTCATTATTTTTACTGCCTCCCAAAAATGAGAAGGAATAAGGTAACACTGTGTTTTCTAGAGAAATGAGCACAATTCCTAAGCCAACTTTTTTGAATTTAGGATTTTCCATTTTCCTCCCTGTTGGACTTTTGAAAGCACCATCAAAGTACATTTTCCATGTTTGAAGACTTTATTGAATAGAGAAGACTTCCTCATCAGGGAGTTCAATATCTAAAGATGTGTCTTCCACTGAAGGGTGTTCATCTAGGAAATCAGCCAGAGCTTGGCCCTTTATTGCCTTTTGAGACACATATTGAATATCAAATTGCTGCAAGATAATAGCCCACCTTGCTAGACGTCCTGTAAGAATTGGATGACTAATGATGAATTTTAGCGGGTTATTGCGAGATACCAATTGGACCTCATGATGTTGTAGGTAATGTCTCAACTTCTAAACTGCAAAGATTAATGCTAGGAAGCACTTTTCAATATTTGAATATCGGGTTTCTGCTTCAAGCATAGTCCGACTAAGATAGTAGAGGTTGTTCTCATTCCCAACATCATTCTTCTGAGCAAGAAAGGAACCCAATGATCACTCTAAAGCAGTCACATAGAGGATTAGTGGTCTTCCATAAACTGGTGGCATTAACACCGGTGGACTCAAGAGATACTTCTTGAGAATATTGAATGCTTCTTGACATTATTTAGTCCACTGGTAAGTGACTCCCTTATTAATCAATTTGGTGAAGGGTAATCTTCTTCCTGCCAAATTGGAGATGAAACGCCGAATATTGGCTAAGTGTCCTTAAATCCCTCTCAATTATTTCAAATTTCGAGGAGGTGACATACCAAGGATTGACTTTGTCTTCTCAGGATTGACTTCAATGCCACGATGGCATACAACAATGCCGAGAAACTTCCCTGAGGTTATCCCAAAAGAACATTTTAAGGGTTTCATCTTCAAATTATGTTTCGTAGTTTGTGGAATATGATTTCCAAATCATCCAAGTGATTAGAACGTTGTTTGGATTTAACCACCAAATCATCCACATAACATTCAACAAACTTCTCTAAAAAGGTTTTGAAGATATGATGCATGACACACTGATATGTTGCACCTGCATTCTTTAGGCCAAAGGCCATTACCCGATAGAAAAACACACCCTAATGGGATATGAAGGCTGTAGATTCCATATCTTCTGGATCCAATCAGATTTGATTATACTCGGAATATCCATCCATGCTGGAGAATGCTTCATAGCCAGTTGTTGCATCAATTAATAGTTCTGTAATCAGAACTGGAAAATCATCCTTAGGAAAATGTCGATTAAGATCTATGAAATCAATGAAAAATATAATTTTCCCATTCTTCTATTTCACTGGGATAATATTAGCCAACCAATTGGGGTATTGAACTTCTATGACGAAGTTATCTTTGATTACCTTATCCACTTCAGCTTCAATTTTTGAAGCATAGGTTGGGCGTGTTCTGCTAGCTGCTTGTTTGAATCCTCGATGTTCTTCTGGAAAACCCAAACGATGAGTGGAAACATCAATATCAAGCCCTGTAATCTCTGTATAGTTCTAAGAAAATATATCTCGATTTTTCTTTAAAAAAGAAGTATACATCTCTTACTCTTCAAGAGTCATAGCCGCACTAATTAAAGTGGGGCGCGGATCTTCTTTTGTACCCAAATTTATTTCTCTAAGTTCATCCATAGTGGTAGAGATACCCTCTTCAAATGATGGAGGAGCATCCCTGAGATCTTCCTCTTCTTCTTCAACATGTTTTATTTCTTCTGTTTCTACTTTCATAGTAGATAATGAAGCATAATTTTCATGATCAGAAGAGACGCTAAAATTTGCACATCTTGAATAAGAAGCTTCCATTTCCGACCTGATTGATGATGAAGGGTCTTGTTTGGGTAATAAAGAGGAGATGATGGATTGAGAATTGACATCATCGTTCACCTCTAACATTGCTATAACTTCTTCTGGCCTGGTTGGCGAAGTATAGACTTGCTGTATTTCAACAGATGAAATGAAGACATCTCCATTTGAGGTTTCATCATTGCTTGGTGAATCAACACTTTCTCCCATGCTGTCTGGCTTGATTGTCATAATTGACATTATGAAGGTTTCTATAAGAGTATTTTGATTTGGATCTATCCTGTCAATTTGACTGATAGGCAACACATAATCTGTACTCACATGTCCTAATGGGTTTACTAGAATATTTTCCAAACCATACAGAGCATTAACTTTGGTAATCTCCTTTATTATGGATTTCTTATTTCCCTTCATGTGATAAAATTCTTCCTCAATGTATTGAGATTCACATGTCTTGAACGAGGACTTATCACCATACAATGTCACAACTTGACCATCAAAACAATATTTGAGACATTGATGATATGATGAAGGGATAGCCACATGTTGATGTAGCCAGGGTCTTCCAAGCCAGATGTTGAAGGCTGAGTTTTGATCAACAACCATGAAATCTAAATTGGATACAAGATCTACAAACTGAGTTTTGAGTGTAATATCACCCATTGGTTCTTGTTCATTTTTATCATATCCATGTAACAACATAGTAAAAAGAAATAAATCAGATTTCGTGTGGCCCAATTGACGAAGTGTATGAATGGGCATGAGGTTGACTCCTAAACCATTATCAATGAATGCTCTTCGGATGTATACACTATTGACCTTTCCAGATAAGTACAATGGTCTAATATGTCCATGCACGGCATCATCTTCATCTTCATTAGTAAAAGACATTACTACATGGCATTCTACAAGATTATTCTCTACATGGTAGACTTCATCTATAGCAATTTCAGTTTCAAACTCCTGAGGACTCGACAGAGCCTTGATGAGTGCCTCCCGAAGTTCCTTTGATAAATTAAAAGCATCCAGAATAGATAACATGGCCGGTATTTGGGCCAAGTGTTTCAATACATCATACTTTTGATCCAAAGGTCTGCGTTTCCCAATAAGAACATGTGGGTTAGCAAGTACCATGTAAGTTGATACTTTGGAAGTTAATGCATCTTGTACTGGGATAGGAGATGGTAATACTTTTGGATTTGGAAGATTAGACCAATTAGGTATATTTAATTGCTGAGAGGAAGAAGATGGAACCAACAACCGATCTTACAGAATAATTTTGACAAGACTGAGTCTTCCTTGTGTGGAAGAACTTGCTTTTTCTTGTTGGGATCGTTAAATGGATCTACCATGAGTTTCTACCGCATACACAGTTCTAGCAGAGGTAGAATTGGAATAGTGGCCTCTGAAAGATCCACGTCTTCCTCTGTATCCTGAGCCTATGGAACTTCTTTTGATTCCTCTGTTTGATATGGGGAACCCATGTTCATAAAATTAGAAACTGTGATTGGCATAAGGATCTGTTAAGTGAATAATATTAACAGAACTGAATATTAACCCTTCATGCGATGAAGACTCTTCCTGACTAGCCAATTTATGCTGTGTCGTTTGGTGGGGCGGTGCCCGTGGCTTTGAAGTAGATGGCACGAAATATTCCAGAGTCAAAGACAAATTAGGCTTTGACAAATACTCATCTTCTTCTGATTCTTCTTATTTCTTTGAATTGTGTCGTTTATTTGAGGATTTTCCCTCTGAAGAAAAGGGTTTTGCTGCGGCATTCATGGCAGAAGACACAATTGGTTTCTTCAATTGTGTTCACCAAATAGCATGAGTTTGGTTGATTGTTTTTCTGACCATCTAATCATCATATTTTTGTGAATTTTTGTTCTTTAATTCTTGCAACTCGCCCTCCTCCTCTAGATCTATAGCAGTAACACATGCTACCTAAGCTGAAGAACCTTTCTGTTTGACTTGTCCCAAGTTGACCATTTTTTGCAGGAGTTCTTTGAAGACAAAACACTCCTGAATGGGATGCCCTAACATCTGATGAAATGGGAAATAGTTTGGATGGTCTTCATCTCCTTCCTTGTTTGACCTCTTGGGCCTTGGAAATTGAACCAAATTATTTTCCAGACCGAAATGAAGTAACTAGGAACTTGTTCATTTCAGAAAGAGTAAAATTTTCTTTTTAAACTCTGAAATTGTTTTCATCCTTGATCTCTTTGATCATCTTGACGAAATGACCTCTATTGCTGACACTTATGAGGTGGAGCCCTTCGATAAGATGAAGGTTTTGAAGTAGAAGTAGGTACATGTGCTTGTTTAAGTATAACTGTAGCAGTCTCTGCTTTACCCATTCTCCTTCCTAGAGCTGATGGAATTACACAAGCTTTATCCATAGTCTTCATAAGAGAATATTCAATCTATTGAGCGATTGAAGTAAGGTCTCAAAAACCTCCTGTGTATTTCATAGGGACCAGTGGTGTGCACAACTCATCACATAAATTTTCTACACCGGTTAGCAACAATTCCTCTTGAGGGTGTGCTAAGATTAGGGAATATGTTAATCCCTTCCAGCGACCAATGAAATCTGGGACCCTTTCATTATCCCTTTGATTACAGTTTGTATGATAAAAAACTGTTGTCTTTGGAAATGTTGATCTGAAATGAAGAAGGAATCATTGACAGAGATCCTCCCATCTAGTAATTGACTGGGATTGCAAGCTTGTGTACCAAACAAAAGCAGGCCCTTGTAATGACTGTACAAAACACTTGAGCTTAACTACTTCCTGTTGTTGAAGGGTTCCCATCGTAGGATCGCAACAAGAAACAAAATGTGTTAAGTGTTTATCTGGGTCTCCCAAACCATTAAAGATTGGGAATGTGGTACTTGAAAAATTTAATGGGGGAGGAATTGCATCAATCCACTCAGGGTAAGCTCTCTTTTCTGGTTGAATTTGAGCACACTTTCCCTCTATATCTTCCAACTGAGCTGTTAATGACTCAATAGTAGTTATTAAATTTTTAGAAACATTCGGTTGAGCTTGGACCGGTTGAGCTAGGACCTGAACAGGTGCAATGACTTGAGCTTGGACAGATGTGGTGGCTGGTGCTACAACTGATGGTAGCACCACCAATTGTTGTTGCACTTGACCTGTAGGATTAGACCTGTGAGAGTGTACTAATAAAGGATGATATTCTTGATCCATCTCAGTTGGCACAAAAAATTCCTTTGAGTGACTGACTCCAGCATGCTTAGGAGGAAGACTACCCTAAAGTAGTTCTTCATTCATCCTCCTCAATTCCTTCATTTCTTCCTCTTGTTGTGCAAATCTTTTTCTAGTGAGAGTGATTGGCCTTCTCCAGAGGAAGGGTACGTAAACTGATTCTTTTGTTTCCCCTTATTGGACACCTTTAAGAGAGGGGTAATTCGGTTACTTGAAGGATTACCTAGGTTCTAAGTAATCCTTTGATTTCGTGCACACACACCTTCTTCATTTGTGTCTATTCGTACAACTTCTTGAGCAGGAACCTCTTCATCTGATCCCTCTGAATGAACCTCATCTGGTGGATCAACAAAAACAACATTGATGACATTGATTGATGCATAACGCATTTCATATCTTCTATCAGCATTTATGTGATATTGCCTTTTTCCATGTCCTTGATGAGACATTTCCTTTTGTTGATTCGATCCCTCAGGAACTTCTTGACGAACCGTAATTTGGAGGGAATCTCTTGATAATTGGGATCTTCATTCCTCTTGAGGCTTATTACCCAATTGATAGAAGACTAAATTTCTATGAGGGAGGGATTGAGGATTTGAAAAAGTCCCCAGTCCGGTGGACTGGGGCTGTCCCTGCTCAACTCCTCAAATCCAATTTGTTGATTCAGAGGGTTGAGTTAAAAGAGTCCCAAGTCTAGAAAGCTGGGGTGTCTCTTGACATGCTATATCTGAGACTTTCCTAAAATCTCTCTTGATATTACAGTCCTTAGTACGGAAATTAGCTGGATGCATCAACCTACGTCTAGTTTTATCACCCGGCTTTAAAGACCATTGGATGATTTCTGACACTTCTGTCACATGGTGATGTGCTTGCTCCAAACGAGAGGCCTGTTCAATATTCTTGTTTGCTTGATATAGGAGTAATTCAACAACTTGTTCTCTGTATTCTTTATTTTGAGAGGAACTATTTGAATCTTGTTCTTGGGAATGTTTTTGATTACAAACAAAAACCATTGACTATGGCCGCCATGGGCAATAACATCGCATGAGACCATTTTTGGCAGGCATTGCTGACTGGAGAGTATGGTGAAATGTAGTTATCTATGAAAACATCATCCCCTGATATGAATACTAGATGGGTCATTTGAAATTAACTGGTGCAATATTCTTAGTGTGCCAAGGCATGAACGTTGATGGCCTCTCTGCTACTTTTCAGCCTTCAGATATCGAGAAACTAAGAGAGATACCTAGTCAATTTGGCACTTCACCTTTCAACAGTTATTTTCTCATGTTCAACATTTCCTCTTTATCATTTAATAAAGATTCTTCCACCATATTAGAACAGAGCTGGCGCTTCCTTGATGCTTCATTAGATTCAACAAGATCGGTAGAGAATTCACTGATCAAACTAGAAGATGAACGACCCAGGGGTGGTTCGGAGAATGAACTACACCCCATGCTATCTTCTGATTGAGAAAGTGTTTCACCTGATAATGGTACAACACCAAACATGACTGGATTCACAATTACAAGTGCCTCAAGATAAGGGGGATTTCTTGTCACTACATTGTTTGTTGTAGAATTTTCCAAGAAATGCGAATTACTACTGCGTAGAGGACTTTTGCAGCTAAATTCATCTTTATGGGGATGACCACCATGGTGGGTTACAGCAAAAGATGAAACATTTTTCTACTTGGTCTTCTAGCCACACAGAGGGTTCTTATGGCTCTCACATAAATATGAAACTTTGAGATCGACCAAATCGTCATGAAGAAAGCCTTCATGAGGAAGTATCAGATGCAGACCTTTGGAATTAATGTTCCCACTATTGTGAACTGAGGGAGTAGAATCTTGAATTGCCACAGATAATTGTCTGAGTGCATCAAGAACTCCAGCATCGAGTAAGGCCTTCTCACAGATTGGACCTTGATTTATTGACTGTGTTGGGAGGGTCTTCTTCTTAGACACCTTCTTACTGAATTTGGCATGTTTATGTGCATACTCAGGAGAAATGATCAGGTTAGGCTGATTATCTCTACTCAAACCAGGTGTATGTTCCTGACTTGGTTGTCTGTATTATATGGGGGAGTACGCCCCACAACCCTCTTGGACTAGAACAGAGGTGTGTTCCTGTTATGGAGTGAACTGTTGATGTTTCACTCCACTGACAGGGATAGATTTATGTGTCTTTCCCTGAGATGCTACTGAAGCTATTATAATATCCTGGCAGGCATCCAAAATATGAGCTGGGATTTCCTTCTACTCTTTCACCATTGATAGAATATGCTTGGTGACTTCAGATACCAGAATAGGGATATATGTCCATTCAGTTCTTGGAGTAGGTTTGTGTTCCTGCTCCTATCCTCCTTTTCCAGTCAGTGAATCCTGACAGTACTCAAGTGTAGGGGTAGAGAGTTGAGTCTGCCTTCTGTTTGTCGTCGGAGCTTTCCGACTAACTTCTCCGAATGCTACCAAACAAGACTGTTGATAGTCTTGATCAATACTAGAAGGTGTATGTTCCTGCTGATTTCACTCCACCAAACATGGTTGACAAGCTTCCTTTAACACTGACAAGCGAGGCTTCTGGCAGGATTGATGAGTGTAAGCAGGTTTATGTGCCTGTTTACCAGTTTTCAACACATTGGGTTTGCGGGCTCCATCACATGTAGTTAGAAGAGCCTGCTGACTAGCTGATGATTTATAAATAGGTGTATATTCTTGTCCATAGTACTCTGCTGGAATTTCCTGGTGGGATGGGAGTGATGCTGCCAGATGAGTCTGCTGGACAACTAAATTAAAACGGATGGGTGTGCATGCCCGCTCGTTGCTTACCACCAAGTTAGGTTGGTCGACTTCTCTGGAGATGTCAGAGATGAGAACCTTCTCACTGTTAAACGGTTGTCACCTCTAGTGATTCTTCTTGCCTGCTCAGGTTCATGGAACCTGAGCTGAATGCCTGGAGACGACACCCTCATCATGTTGAGGGCGCACTGCTGCACGAGTCTGGCAGCGATTGTTGGTGGGAGCCCTCGGGAGGGACTCCTATTTCCTTGAATTAAGGCCCGAGGGACCTCCTCATTCACCTCCTCATAATATGAAAGTGAATGGTGATTGCGTTCTGGGGATAATGACCCTAAACAGTTGGAGATGGTGGTTAGCACCGCCTGTTTCTTGATCACTGGTCATCGTTGTCCGGACGACCAGGGTGAGTTGTTCACTTGGAGGGCTTATCAAGAAGCTTCTAGAGTTTGAACGGTACCGTGTTGATGATACTCTTTAACCAGAACATTTGATACCCAGCGTTGAAGAAGCTGAGTAGGTTATGTCATCCTCGGAGCGGACGATGATCTAGAAGGAGTTGTTCTAGATGCATTCATAGAGGAGGTTTTCACAGTAGAGGTATTCACAAATGTGAACTTAATAAAATCCATTCTTGTAATGCATAAGATCTTGGAAAAGAGTGCCTGTTTGATATAACAAACATAATCAAGATAAATTCGGCCACTACATCTTTTGTATGAGCACATATGTTATTGAATATTCTGTTGGCCCTCTCATTGAGTTTTAAATAGGGGACTAACAAATAAGTATAAGAACTTTTTAACTTGGTTAAGGATTCACGTCGGGTTCACCATTTTTTGTTTCCCTATGGAATTGGGGATGACCTTGTTTATTGAAGGTTCAAAAATTCCAATCGGTTTCCAATGGGTTTGTTCGTAGAACCTAAAACATCCAATGATTCCATGTCCATTTGGACCTACTTTCCAATGGTATGAGCTCATTAGTTGTGGACTGATGAGGCATAGGAATTTGCATTGGTCGAGAGGATGGGAGGTCGAACTCATCACACCTTTTTGAGGGGAATTATTGTCTACTCCGGGACTCTCTTTATAGATTTAAGTTATGTTTGTGAATCCTTATTACATTACCAAGTATAAAATGAGCTTTCCTTTAGATCTGACAATCAATGATTGATATGTATGAGATTTAGATAATCTTTTATAAGTATTCGGTGTTCTACATTGATAGAGAATCATTTGTATTTGTTATAGATTCTTAGTAAATGGTATCCTTCAATACATAAATGTCTCTTGGTCATTGTGATGACCATAATAGTTTTAAAGCCACTCAGTGGGGCACTTGAAGTTTATTATTATTTAGAAGGACATGGATTATTTAAGAGTTGGGATTGTACACGCAGATGGGCTACCAACATATCTGTTTTTTAGAAAAGGAATCAGAACCCATGTAGTTCGAGTAAGGGAGTATGATGTTTATGTATGATTGAGGGCTCAAAGAAAGATGTCAAAATTACATTTACACTCTAAGCTCACGTGAGTCATGCTCTCTGTGAGAAACAAGAGGTATTGGTAAAACCAGACAATTGTTCCATTAAAGATGCAATCATAAGAAATGATGTGAGGCTTATGTATGTATGAATGCCCAAATAGATGAAGATTAAGATTTACTTCAGGGAAGAAATCCAAGAACATGGTCCATAAAGGTATATGTATTTTATGGAGATTTGGATACTCTAATCTTGGGGCTTACTCTTGAGGAAGATGCCCAAGTTATAAGAGGACTTATGATTGGGTTTTAGTCATGAGAAGGAAGCCTAGATCAAATGTAAATTAGGACTGGTTAAGAGAAATTAAGACTGGGGCTTATTCCTAAGAACGAGTCCCAGGTGAAAGGGATTTAAGAAATTAAGGGACTTGGGTCTTACTCCTGAGGAGGATGCCCATATTTGGGAACTTGTACTGGGTCTTACTCCTGAAAATGATTCCTAGGTTAAGGGAATTATGACTGGGGCTTACTCCTAAAGAGGATTCCCAAATTTATGAGGACTTGGGGATTAATCCTAAGGAAGATACCCAGGTTAATAATTCTCTCATCTTAAAGGATGAGGTTGAATGAATGAACTCTCTAACTTCAGTGATGTAAAGATGTGTAAATCACTAGGTTTTGTGTGATGTTCCACATAATTCCTCTTAGATAAGGAATCTAACAAGGAAATCATTCCATAAATGGCTTTGGAGAGAATTCTGAACGCTTAATCTTGAAGGGGAGTGGTGGATAGGTGTAAGAGGGGTGAAATGGGAAAGAAGGGCACCCAAAATGAGAGGGGCGTGCAAGTACTGCGTGGTCGCGCAAGTCCTGGTCGCAGAAGTATACTTGCGCGACACATGGGTACTTGCACGCCTGCCAATCCTTAGGGTAGAACATGGGTGAGGAATGACTCAACCCCTTATTACTACCCCAAGAGACTTCAAAAAGAGAGGCGCGCAAGTTTTGAGGAAGGGGTAAGGTGACACACAAGTGTGGTCATTTCCCTTAAGGGCTAACCATCTAGGCGCGCAAGTGTTGATGTGTTTCAACACTCCGGCCTTCCTCCCCCTCTTTAGATCTTCCGTTATAGGTAAAAAATTACTATAGAAGTGTTTGGAATCCTTGAGAAGAGACTTGGGCACTGGGGGATCAAATATGAGGTTCTAGAATTTTTCATCCCCGAAATGGGGGGGGGCCACAGGGGTATGTATAGGCCAGAGAGACCCTGAGCGAAATTTCAAAGAGGGCGTGCAAGTCACCTGCGTGACCACTGGGCATCGCACAAGTATACTTGCACGACCTTGGTGGAACCTGCGCAACCCAAGTGTAAATGACTCTTTGTTCATGCCTTTGTCGATTTTTTGTGTTTTCTTCAAAGGATGCATCACTTTATGGTAAGGCATTTCCCTTTCCATTTGTTTAGACTCTGTGATGGAAAGGAGCTTCAACAAACACCCTTAGAGTTTATAAAAATAAAATCAAATTTTTAATTACTTGAGAATGTTGAATGGTTAGGCCGCACGGTTTGCCAAACCGTGTGACAACCACGTACCAGTTTCTAGACAACCTAGGTACTCGCACAGTTTAGATGCAAGGTTTGGTAAACTATGTGACATGTTCCTATCCAAAATGAAAGAGCCATTAACACCCCATCTACAAGGTTTTCCTAACAATTTGTGGGTCGTGATCCCCTGAACAAAGGAATCCCAAGGCTCACACGGTGTCCTTGATCATGTTGTATGGTTTCCTCTAGCTGTGTGCCAACCATTCTCTACCTAATCTCTAGCCCAAAATCTGAATTTTTCACTAAAAACTCAATTTGAATCTAAAGAATAAACACAAAAAAATTAAACAAAGGAAAACCTCAGAACGTACTCATATAATACAAAGAACTCCGGGGGAAAACCAAGATCCAAAAGATGAAATGAAAAAGTGGAAAAAAATAAATATATATGTGTGATAATTTCCCCACCATAGTGATATATACACATAGAAATACAAAAAAATTTCTAGTTGATTGGTCAAAGAAAATTACTCCCACAAGGGCATGATCCAACCTCCCAAACCAAGAAATAATCAAACCTCCCAGGAAAAAAACTAATACCTCTTACCTAAAATGAACCAATGAAACCAAACCACTTCCCAAGAAACAAAAGTGAAACTTGAGGTAAAATTTTTTTATCCTTGCTTCGAGCTGAACAATTGGTAATACTAAAGAAAATAAAAATGTTTACTCAAATATAAAAGAACTAATAATTAGAAAACTCTAAAAAAACCACCCACTATCAAGCTAAACCAAAATCTAAACCGGATTATAAACCCGTGATTCCATAATGGACTCCCCACAATTGGAGACCAACTAGAATATATCATCTCTATACGAAGACATCAAAAAGATCCATAGTGGGTCTCCAAACCATTTATAAATAACAAGATTAAACCAACCAACATGTCTGATATGAGAATACCAAAAAAGACCACCCCAATAACTTTCTGCATAGAAAAAACATTCACACCATGGGAGGGGGTGGCGGAGGGTCCTCAAGAATGCGACCCCATACCAAATGACTAGATAACCTATGATTCGTCATCTTCGTTGGATGAAACCATCTCTAGATAAAAACAAAACCAAAACTAAAACTCATCCTCCAAGTATAACCACACATGTACCAGCATAAAGATATCCACCTTTGGAAAATTCGACACTATGTGAATTGCATGGGACAAGATCACCATGCTTCTTACAGCAAAAAGAAACATAAAACAACAAGGGAAAATACCATAAGAACTCTTAGCCCACCTACACCACAATAGAGGAGATGAAAAATGAGCCATGGTTTCTCACACCCTGATGATTTTCTTATTACATGAGGAGCTTTAGTCCGGGACCTATGGATTTATCCCTGAGGCCTTGAGGCATCTGCTACCCCATAGTCAAGATCTACCAATACCTAATTAGAACTCACTTTTTAGGTTTCATGAGTGGCCACACAACATCCTAGGTAGAACCAAAAGAACCAAGTACACCATGAGACTCACTTTTATCTAATAAGAAGATTCAACCAAATTGGGAGATACACACATGTCATTATCCTTCACTATAACATGAATTTTTTTGAATAAGTTACATGTAGAACACACCTATACATTGTATAAAAAAATTACATATTTCCAAAAGACATGCATTAATTAGAAAAGGGATTATTTAGAGATAAAAAGTGTCTACTTTTACAATCTAAATATGAAACAATAATTAAAACACCACTGGACACAAACACCCCAACAAAATTAATTAAATAGAAGGGTACTTTGAAATAAGACCAAAACAACACTCTACTACTACAACCGTGCTATAATGGATTTTAAAGGGTTGGATTTGACTCTATGATGCATCCTAGAAACACCATGATAGAACTTTTTCTGTGAGCTAGGAATCCACATGCATGATAGGTCATTGCAGGACACATACACGATGGATTATTATGATCACGATCACCTCACTAATGACACACCGTGGTCTTAATATTATAATATATTGATGAAATATCAAAATGACTATTAATTATATGACCAACAACCCCAAAATTATCCCAATTTCCAAAATCCTTACTATAATTCCCCTCACCGCTTCTAGATACAGGAGGAAGGTCAAGTAAATCAAGCACTCTCATTGGAACAACTTCAACCTGAATAGATTTCCCCCACAATATCACAGAAACTAGTTAGACCATACTATGAAACCATTATCTATATATCAGGACAAGGCCAGTTCATAAAATAACAACCCTTCAATGAATAATTCATATCCCATTACAGAAGTTAAGGAACTAGATCCAAAAAAGAATAAAAAACTCCAACATCGATCCATCACCTTGATGAAGACAACACCTCTCAATCCCCTTCCACACCATCACTACATCAGAGAAATAATTTTGGGTGAACGATTCTCTGAAAAACTCCCAAGTGAGATCTTCATAAGGATTGTTTCGAGTTACATACTTCCACCACTTCTAGGTCATCCCATTAAGCTTAAAGGTAGTAAACTAAACCTTTAGTGATTCAAGAGACTTAAGGAAACTGAATCTTCTTTCGATTTTCGACATCCACTCTTCCTCTAAGAGAGGATCCACTTGACCATAAAAGATATATGGATTAAATTTTTGAAATTCTTGAAGGAAGTCTATGGGTAAATCAACTGGAGGGATTTTTAATGGAAAACCACTCATAGTTTCACTTATATTATCAATTGAATCCTTAGTTGGGGTAAACACTAAGAAAGAAGGAAACCAAGAACCGTATAAAAACCTACTTGTCATAATGAATTTTCATACATAATTTGCCACAAAATAAACATCCCAATAAAAATAAAACACACCAAACAACCTCTTATAATCATAAAATCACAATTTTCCTCTTAAAAATTATTAAAACGAAAAAAACATGGTTGGGTACACACTCACCAATGGAATTCCTTAGAGACCCACTAACATGGATATTCCCATTCCAATACAAGAACCCATCCACTCATTCCAACGTTAGATCTCATCCTACCATGCCATCACCAATCCATTTCTTAAAAATATCCATGCAGGTGGTCACTCATGGGAAAATCCAAATGTAAAAACAAAATATTCCTATTTTTCGAAAAAACAGTCAACCAAATTTTCATATTCTCAATCAAATTACCATTTCAAAATTTCTATAACTTTTGAAAATCACAGTAGCCAACAAGTCAAAAATATTTTCAGATTATACAAATTAATCTATTTCCCTCCATTTAAAACATTTTTAACAGATTAAAAAAAATCATTCCATCAAAAAATAACTTGATAAAAACTCAATATTCCCACTTAATAAATTTCTAAAACATCTTTAAAATAAAACATTACATCCAACTGATTTTTTTTCAATAGACCCTTTGTTTTTATCATAGAAATCCAATATCAATAAACTCATATTTATTTCACATTTTTTTTTTATAAAAATTCATTTTTCAAAGCATTATTAAAAACAAATCTAAAATCACATTTTCCATCTTCTCAAAACAAAACCATTACCTCTTTAAATAATTTTTTCATAATTAGAAAATAATGGTTTAAAAACAATTTTCATAATCATGGAAGACCCGAAACAATTTACATGTTGAAACTAGAGTCAATGGGTGACTAGGAAATATGGTTGGCAGCCATAATCCAATCACGAAACTATTTCGTAGAGTTTTCTTGAACTATATTTGAATCTATCCATGGAATTATAGGACATATGTTTTCACTGAGACCCTTATCCCATCCTCTTTTTATTTCCCAAATACAAAAGAACCTATAGGAACTAAAAAAACCAAACTGATCCTCAATTCCCTAGGCAAACCAGGGTTCAATCAAGAATGTATTGATCAAACACTCTCCCAGACCTACACACCAAATTTTAATAGTCCTACTCCATTTAATAAGATATTTAAAAATAATAAAGGGTGTTCTGAAAGAAATCTCATATAACAAACCAACCTCCATTGATACAAGTTTTTGATGAACCAACTCAGGTCGACCCTGAACCAGTCACTCGATTAGATCCATGGAAAGGCCTAAGTGGAGTTCTTTATTATCCTATGATGGAAACTAGTATTAGATTGTAAATATATAAATCATAATAATCATTCAACCCAATTTTTATAAATTTAATAGTGGAAACAAGTATAGTATCCCAAATAAAAATAATATTCCAAATTGAACATCATTTATAAGAAAACAATGATACAACAAACTAATAAAACAAAAACAAAACTAAACCTGAGAACCACAAATTCCCTATGATACCATAAGGGTAACCCTCTAATACGAAGACTAACCATCACCCATGGTGATTGAAACAAAGAGAAACCTAAACAATAATCTATAAGAAATAAATAACTATTGGTGTGAGTATTAAAAATCAGTAGGAATGCATAGACAAGTCTATTCATAATGAAATTCTATAAATAAAAGAAACAACAACATTATGTTTTTGATAAAATATATAAATGTAATATTTTGAAAAAATTTCCACTTTAAAAACAAACACGATCCATTTTACTTCTTCCATTTAAAACCACACTCCTTTCTATGGAGGAACCATTTGCATTTAAAGTAAAATATATTGTTTTTATTTAGAAAAATGAAAAGAGACTGTAATGACTTTCCAAAATAATTTTTTATATAATAATTTAAAATTCAACCTCACAAATTTTCAAATAATGTTCACTATAAAAGATAAAAATAAACATAATGACATAATAAGGGAAATTAAAATGAGCAATCAGGATTAACCAACCAACAAACATCTAAATCATTCGCCACAAAAAAATACGTTCCATAAGACATGTTAGAACCTATGATCTCAATGAAATAATATAGAGCATACTATACATCTTTACTCATCCCAAAGGAATTGATCACCCGATAACATCAATTTCGCCCACATTCTATATTTAACCTTTCCTAGTCTGACAGATAGTCACTATCCCATAGAAAAAATCCCCTACTATGGGCAACTAGGTAGTGTGAAATCCTAATCTTTTGTAGAAACCATTGGAAAAAATATTCTAGCTATGCTAGGTTCTCATGTCAAGAGTAAAGTGGGGGTGAGATAACAATTCCAACCAAGCATCCATCCACATGTACATATATCATTTACAAGAAACTCACACAACAATTCACCAACAAGACACCACAAGGAACAACATCTTCCCTTAAGAAAATCATATCACAATGGATACTCTCAGTGTGGGCCTCAAATTATAAAAAACATAATAAAAGAAATGATAATTCTATAAGGAGGGTTGTGAAGGATTTTACATTTCACTAAAATTCTAAATCGGACATAAAAACACTTTGAGAAACCATACTTTTTGAAGGAAACAAATCCACCATTCAAAAAACCTTTAAAAATGCCATTTTTCATTTAAAAATAATTTATAAAATTATATTTAATAAATCACATAAAATTTTCAAACTGAAGTCACTTTCATAAAGATTCCAAATAGGTCACATAACATCATCACATGTTAAACCACTTTTATAAGACAAACACAAAACTCTTTTAAATCCAAAACACTTGGAAAACCCATTTAATAAATCCAAACCATAATTTGAAGATCCTAAATTATATTTTCAAAACTAAACTATGTTTTAAAAACCATATTCCAATTGCAACACCCAACATGACATTTTATCAAACACTTGACATGAATCACATAAGAAAACAATTCTATATGCTTCTATACAATTTAGAAAACCTCTTCATTTTCCATAAATAAATGAATCTAAATGGTACAAATCAATATGTAATATATAAGGAAGGTGAGAAAATAATTAAAATAATGATTATCAACTTTTATGGGAAACTGAAAAGGTAAACCTACTTAAAATCACATTCATTTTAATAATGCTAACCCGAAATAACTCCAAAAATGTTATTAGAGCAATGAACAACCAAGAGAAAATCTAATAAGAAAACCCCCAACATAAACCAACGGAAACATAAACCCTTGATACAAAATACTAGGGGAGAAGAATCACTCAATATACAATTTGAAGAATAAAGAAGAAGAATAGTAGAGGAGGAGAATATCTTAAGAAATCACCAATAAAAAATTAAGAAATCAATAGATCAAAAAATGGGAGGAGGAGAGGAGGCTTGAATAGGAAGAGAGAGGCTCAAATTGGGATGCATAAACAAGGTAAAGGAGTGAAAAGGCTTTTAGGGCTAACATACCAAGAGGGTATAAGGGTAAAATCAAATTTTTAATGACCTGGGCATAGTGTGTGGTTAGACTACATAGTTTCCCAAACAATGCACCAACCATGATTTCAATACTGCATAAACGGGGTACTCTCACTAATTGGTTGCACAATTTGGTATACCAATCACCAAACATGTGACATGGTTCTATAAAAAATGTTAGAACCTTGAAAATGCGTTCTACACAATTTTATTAACTATTCATGGGCTGTGAACCCCCAGCCAGAGGTATACCAAGGATGGCATGGTAACTCAGAGCATGTCTCACAGTTTTCTCTAACCATGCACTAACTATGTGCTAACTTATATGACACTCAAAGTCTCCATTTTCACTAAAAACATGTCAAAAAACTAAATAGTAAACAAGTGACCAATAATAAAAAATGGAAAACCCTAGAAAAATATCAAAAAACACCCAAAAATCGAGAGGAAATCCAAGATCCAAAAGTTAAACCAGAATAGAGGATGAAAAAAATCCATGTGTAAATATGGGGAGTTCTCTAAGACTTTTAATTTCAATTGTAATAATGAGTATAATGGGGGGGGGGCTTAATAACAATATGTTAACATGAATTTATAATAAAGAAGAATGGAATGTTAGAATTTCCGAAAAGTAATAATTATAAAAATAAATATCATGGGAATGACTTCAATGGATTTGAAGTTTACTTTAAATATGGTGATAAAGGCCATTATGATTATTAATTCAAATAATAAAGTGAAATTTCTACTATCTAATGACGAAATTACAAGGTTATTTGACATAATTAAAATTAATTCCTTATTAATCAAGGGAACTAACTTTATTAGAGTCCTAGAGATAAAGTTCAAGAATATTCAATCACAAAAATAGAATTTGAGGTCACAAATGATGTCATAAAGGATTCTCTGATCATATACTCAATATTGGATAATAAATTTTTTGATTTTATTTCTACATAGACATTTATCTCTTTATTTTGTCTAGAAACATTCAAAAATCCCATAATGCATGAAGGAAGAATCTATCAATTGATTTTATAAGTATAAATCTAATTACAAAGAAAGTATATGCGAAATTAACCATTAAAATAAAAATAGGATACTTATTCATAAACCCTGGGGTTCAATAAATTTTTGGCTTTTATATAATTCTTAAGATGAATTTATTGTTAAAGTATTTGAAAATAATTTATTCTTGTGATAACAAGATTTAAATCATTAAATATATAACCTAATCCCTTATTTATAGAGGAGATACATAATTGCCTAAATCTTGTTAGGAACCACCTTTTATGGATCATCTTAATGATTATTTTGAGAATATAAATCAAATAATGATAAAGATATAATTAGAATTGATTATGTATCTATTGAAATGGATTATATTAATACATTTATTAATGAACATACTAGATATCCTCTAGATCATGAGATTGAATACCCTATTGATATTATCTCTAATACAAATCCCACATGTATGCCTCAGTATATAATTTCTCTATAGGAATTCATAGAATAAAAAAAACTACAATAGTTATGGGATAATGGTGTCTTATTCCATAGTGTATTACCTTGGAGAGCACCACTCATATTTTTGATGAAAAAGGAAGAGAACAAAGGGTTATGTATTGACTATATGGAAATCAATGACATAACATTTAATAATAAGCATCCCTTACCCTACATTGGTTATTTCTATCTACTTTAAGGGGATCAATATTTACCAATGATTTCTCCTTCGTCTCGTAATAATCAATTAAAATTCAGTAAGGATGATATAAAAAAAAGGATTTCCATAAAATCTATAGGTTTCATGAGTTCACAGTTATACCTTTTGGTTTAATAAATGCAACTTCAGTGTCTATGGTTTTAATGAATAGTGTACTTAAGGATTCTATTAACAAATTTATATTTAGTTTTATTAATTTTATCTTGATATAATTTAAGTTCTATGAAGATATTGGAGACCAGTAATATATTATCCTTATGAAGTTATTTAAGAAAGTTCTATATAAGAAATTAAGTCATTGTAAATTTTATCTTCATAACATTTCTTTTCTTGGACATATTATCTCTAATGATAGAATAATAGTCGAACTCACAAAGAAAAATGTTATTAAATAATTTCCCATGCCTAATCATATAATTGAGATATGTTATTTCCGTAATTTTGATACTTTTCATCAATGATTTTTTGAATTTCTTTCCAAATATTCAAACCCATTAACCAGGTTCACACCTATTTGGAAATAATTCCCATGGTAAAGGATGTGTAAATAAATTATTGTGGTTCTTTAGAAAATATTGATCAACATACTATTATTATACCTATTATCAATACCAGAATGAATTTTTATATACAGTGATTTATCATTGAAACTGATGAGGCATTTCCTCATGTAAAATGATAGATTTGTTGGTTATGTTTTAATGCAATCGAAATCGGACGAAAAAGTATATCCAAATCAGGATATTGATTTGATAGTTGTGATCATTGAATTGAAAATATATAGACACTTTCTATATGGTGAACTATGTGACATATATGTAGATTTACTATATATGAAATATATATTCAGTCATAAAGAGATCAACATAAGAAAAATAAGGAAATTAGTTATAAAACTGATTGATTAGAAAATAGAAAATGTACAAGATTTCAGGAATCATTTCAAGATAGATTAGTGTGGAGATAAAATATATAATAGTTATTGGAAAATAAATTGGAATTTTATTTTAGTGGTCATGTCATCTTCAAAGTTACATGATGGTAGGGAGTCATATAGTTTTTTATGAAGGGGAAGATATGTTTGGGTATATTAGGGATTTATACATTTTATAGAAAATTGGAGTTGTGGATTATTATTTTGATTTTCTAAAAAACCTCTCTAAATTTCATTAAGTCATTAATGTATGAATGATAAGGATGTAGATGATATAATATATACATCTAATAACCACTGATGAAAAATTACCTGAAACTGACTTGTCATATAATGAAGAGTATATCTAGATTATTAACACTAGAGATCATGTGTTATAAAATTAGATAACCCAACTGGAAAATGTTATTTGGAGGAATGACACGTTTGAAGAGGAAACATGTTTGCCTAAGGAAGTAATTAAATAAAATTACTCTTATCTATTCATGTATTAATATATACCTCATATTTCAAGAATGAATTTTTTTTACGGGGGAGAATATATAGAAAATATTCAACTATAGTAAATACAATTCCAAAAAAAAATGTATTAATTAAAATTCTATTAATTTATCATAATATCACACCCAATATTTTATAATAGACAAATTAGAAATTTCAACATCAATAAAATCTAAAACAATCCCACATATCATGTTATAATAAGTGAAAACACTAAAATTATTTACTACATTGGATCACACTATGAAAAACATCCTATACATGAAATACATTGCAATTAAGAAGAAAAAAATATGTAATGTAATAGACACAGAATATAAACTTTGAAATATGAATGATTTTTATAATTAGACATGATAAATAAAATAATATCCTACGTAAATGATTTTTATAATTTTAATGAATTTTATATATAAGAGAACACATGAACATTAGAATATGACCATTTGGAAACTGATCATTAGAATAGTAGTATTTCCATTATATATACATGTTCATATGAAAATGCCTAAAACCTCTTAAGAATAATTATAAATATAATTAATTGAAATTAACCTTTATACATGAATAGTAATATAATTTTACACATATCTATTTTAATAGAAAATACAAAATAAAAATATATTTTTTAAATTATTAGTGCCAAACATGTGGTTTTATACTACACAATGAAATTTACACAATAATTTAAATTATAATATACTTAAAATTATTCAAAAAATGGACATAAAATTTGAAATCAACACATCTAAATTGACCAATGGTGTTTTTTTATAATTTTGAAATACAATATTTTTTTCAATTTAATAGTAAAATAATCTATTAATATATAATATGTATTATGAATTCATTATACTAAAAAGATTATGTAATAATTAATATAAGTTAATCATTGACCAAAAATTATTTATTTTATTTATATGAAAAAATTGAATGATTGAAAATTAATTTTCAAACTAAAAATATACCTTCAATAATATAATGTTGAAAAAAAAAATTTATGAAATATGGAAAATTTATATTTATGTGGAAAAAATAAAAATAAAATTATTTTGGGTCTAAAAAATGGAAATTTAAAAAACCATGCCTTAAATGAAGAAATACTTGAACTAAAATCACGAGAAAGATAATGTTTTTTCATTTTCCCTAACATATATTTTAAAGTATTATATTTATAAATTTATAAATAATTATTAAAAATTTTATATAAATACCCATCCCACTACCCATTCCTCCTCATTACAAAATATTTTCTGTGATTATTCATTCATTTTCCCTCTCATGAATTCATCTAAGTTGATCATAAGTCATTATTATAAAAATTTAGTAAGATACCTTTTTATGTAAAGGTAACCAATCCACCTCTATCCATTGTAATTGAAATTATTTTTTATAATATAATTTTAATTAAATCTTTATATATTTATATAAATGAGATTCCATTGTATTATTATCCATTTGATGTAATTTTTTTGGCATATAAATTCTAAACATTAATTTTTTTCCTTTCCAAAATATTTTATTATTCCTATGTAGGGGTCTATAATTTGTTTTTATCTATTATTTGTGTTGTACAATAATTTTTTTTCATTTCAATATGAAATTTTATTGTGATTCACTGTTTATATATCATATTAAAATTTTTTATTATTATTTTCTCTTATTATATCACTTTAAATTTTTTTATAATCATTAAAAATTAGTAAAATCTTGAAGGATAATCCTAAATATAGAAATTAATCCTATTGTTTTTTATATAATAAGTCTGTGGTTTCCTATTAATGTAATTATTTCCTTGATATTAAAAGTGGTTGAATAATATAGCTCAGATTATCCTTGGGATATTAACTATGAAAATAGTTGGTTGGATATTAACTTAATCATTACTCGGTGCTAAACAAATGAGCTTAACTGCCCACGTAGTTTAACACTCTTAGTAGATATGATTTTGATGATTCAAAATCTATTTATTAACCAAAAATATGGATATTAATATAATGTTATAATGTTGAAATAATTTTTTAATTTATATATATTTTTTTTTAAAATGGTTGGGGGTCAAGCCCCCTGTATTATTTTTATTACATATTGAATATCATATAGTTTCTACGATGATTTTTTATATTTTCTTAGATATACACATTTTCTCATTAAATGGGAAAATATTGATATTCTATATATCTATTATTTCTATATGTATAGATACAGACCAATTATCAATGATTGTTTATGTGGTTCTAGAGGTAATATTACGATATTTATTTTTTATCCAGTCTGTTCAAATGATCAATGCATTGGACTTATTTTTTTATAGGTTGGGATTTGAATCATATATCCCATAGATACAATGGTAGGTCTTATGAGACAAACTACATAGGTATTTGGAGTATTATTTACCCATTTATATTTGATTTCTTATCATGAGGCCTCAACAATATGTTAAATATTTCATAAATATATATTCCATCCCTATGAGATTAGTTATTTTTATCCATGTGTTTATTTATAATTATGTTCTCCATGGACATATTAGTATCATAATTTTAGTTTTTATAGAATTCTTATATTCATTTATTCTGACAATATTATTTATTTTCTATTCATTATATGATAGATATAACTCTTTTCAACCCCTTCATAAGTTCTTAAGATAACCACTTTATTTTTTTTCTATTTTCACTGGAAAAAATACTGGTTACTACATGTGACATATAAAATTGTAATGAATAATAATAATTTTTTCTTATATACATAAGATTAATTTTAAGTCTCGATGTGATAATATATTCATGTATGTATATTTTTTCTAAGACTAATTATAAATTGGATTTTATGTATTGTGATCTAAGTATTCCATACCAATGAAATAAACTAGTAACTAGATCTAGGGTACTATAGTTTGGGTTATTACACTCATTAATTGATTTTGATTAATTGTTTAAAGTCACTCAAATTTAGGTGCATGAGATATCATTTGTATATTCTCTGTTATTTTTTTCTAAGTAGTCTTTATGATCATGGTTATATTTTTTTGGTCATTCTCCCTATTCTTAAATATTATTTATTGAGAATTATTTTGATATGAAATCACTGTAATAAAATTCTATGTTGATAGGATGTTTTATATTTCTTCCATGTCTTGCAAGAATTGTTGTGTTTTGAGACTTTTTTAATTGTTTTCATGAAATATTGATAATATTTTGGTATTTACTATTTATAAAAGAATACAATAATTTAGTTTTTATTATATTATTAAGAATTTATGTTATATGATATACTGATATATTGACCTCATACTCTTTTTTTGAGGCAAGTATTGATTAGTACATTCCATTATAAATGATTCATTTTAAAAAGGTGTTTTCATGTTAATATATGATTTCTATTGATGTTATAGATGGATCATTCTATTTTACTAGTGTTTTATTTATATAACATTCAATTTACTATGATTTTGTAATTATGCACTTAATTATCATTTCAATTATATACCATATTTTTTACTATTCCAATATTAAAATGAAAACTACACCATATTCAGTTAATCAATACCTTTATATTATAGTATGAAACCACACCACTTGATTTTTTTTAATTTATGAAACTATTATTTATGGTTAACATTTTATATTATATAAATTGTGGTTCTAAATTTTTTATAAAATACTATTTTTCAAAATTGGTTATATAAAAAATGAGACAATCAAGAGATTCAAAAGAAAATTTTCATGTTTGTAATGGTGTTAAAGAAAAAAATCAATTTAGTTATAATGATTTTTTCTAAAATATATAATTTTATTTCCAATAGAATTATGGTGTGTTTCCTTTAATTAACTGGTAATAATCCTTTTTTAAAATATCTTAATGAATAGAAAATAAATTCTATTAGGTTTTATTTCTATTTTCGATAACAGTCAGAATATATCCTTTAGGGAATTCTATTATAGGGTGGATTTCATTGTAGTAATAAAATTTTTCAAAATTCAATGAAGAATTTCATAGATACTTATGGTATTTTAGTAAACTAATTTTAATATAATTATTTTAAAATTGTTATAGATATATGATTTGTGGATCTAGTTCCATGGGTTTGTAATGAACATTTGAATTTATATATTAGAATAAACATAATATGATTACAGGTTTCTATATATAGGAGTGATCATTCTAGTTATCTATTTTTTATTATTTAGGGATAAATAAATTCATAATAAATAGTTTATAATAACCTTAATAGTGGTGATTTTATTTTAAGGTAAAACATAGTTATGATTGAATGTTAAATTTTATTTTTTTATTTATGTTGAGGTTGAGTCTATGTTTGATAATTGTTAAGTGATTAAAATGGCCTATTAATGGTGAATTGGGTGTATTAATGGTTTAAAAAAATTAGTGAAGAATAATGGATGGAATGAAAGGGGGTATGGTAGTTTGGGTGCCACCAAAACTATAGTGGGGGTCTACCAAAATTCCTATAGAAAAGTAGTGGATATGTAACAATAAGGATTCCCAAGGAAAAAATAAACTCTAAAAAAACAAGAAGCTAGGTATGTTGATAGATATATATCTTGAGGAAATATATCCAAACAAACTTCTTACAGAAAAGGGGGAGATAAACATAATCTATAGAAATTCAATAATAAAACAATCCACTTGTTTCAACCTGTTGGATACAATAAGTTTGGATTATCATTGAATGAGTGATATATAATTCATCTCCTAACATTTAAAATTCCATCCCAATCAATCAATAATAAAGAAATATGAAATTTAAAATTGTGAGAGTCTTAAACCATAGTATACATCTATCAACCTATCATTGTGTTTCTTCCCCTTCTTCATTTCCTCTTATTTATATAACTTTTCCTTATGCATACCACAATACACACTCTCCAATATTTTATTATTATCTAATTTTACACACCTTATAATATAACAACATTAACTCTTGTTTAATAAAATATTAATTTAAAATAAAAACATAACTGATAAAGTCCATTAAATTCATATAATTAATTTAAATATATTTTTTTTTCAATTCACACACTTTATCCTCCATCAAATATAATTTTGGGAATTTGATATAACATTTTAGTAGCCACATGTGGAAATGATTGTACCACATCTTCAATGTAATTAAATTCATGAAATTTCTTCTCACAATATCTTTTTGAAGTTCACCATGATCTGTTAATGTATGTTTTAGCTCAAACACATAAAACTATTTCGATAATTCATTCAAAACAACTTGTCAAATTTTAATATGGAATATGTATACTGTTTCATCAAAAACATTAAATAACCAATCCTTGTTTCATGATATAATATCCCATCATCATGTTAGATAGTGATTTTATATGAAAACCAACACATATTCAACTCCTACTATGATTTACTATTCCTCATTTAAATATAAAAAACTCTTTCAACAATGTTTTTTCACATCATTTTATATAATTCTATTTATGTTTCGACTATCTCAAGAAACTCCATGAAACAATGAACTATGGAATATGTAATTCCATTTTGACCTCATTTAATAGTGAAAATGTATAATCTGGGTTCACTAATTTGGTGTTAGGGTGAACTAGTGAAAAATATTTCATTGTTGTTTTTATTATTTCTTGTGAGATATTCCCCCCTCACTTTTATTATTGTGGAATATCATTGATGAACTTCCAACACATAGAGGAAAAAAACTAACAAGGAAAACCCAATGCATATGGTTCACTACTAAATATAACTAGATATATCTATGAAATTATATGAAAGAAAGTAGAGATGATAGAGTCCACGAGAATAATTATTATTGATACACTAATTAGGGTTTATCATTGAACTATTATTACAAGAGTAAAAAATAATAATATCTCTACATAATAATAAAAGATCATTCTTAATAAAAATTGTGGTTGATGTTGGATTTTTATTTTTGAGGTGTGGGTTATAATTATACATTGAATGATTTTATCTCAATAATGTACAGTTATACCAAACTTATTTTTTATGTAAAATATGTTTAAATATCATTCTTCCTTAACACACTGCCTAGGTGTGATGGTCACAAACAAACCACGTTTGTACTATAATTCTTCTCTCTCGCTCTAGTAATACTTATTTTACACACACTACTAATTCCATATATTATCTTAATTATTACAATTACCCAATTCCATCTTCTTACACAATAAGAGATTCATTTTGAAGTTTTCATTTGAATTTAAAAATAAAATTGGAACTCACAACATCCTTCATGTTCTCTTCAACTTCTGTCAATTATTATTCAATATTTGGATCTATCCAAGAATTTTATTTATCACTTGATATAATTAAAAACACAAGGATTTGAATTTGGGTAACCCATAATGCCCTATGTTTTCCACACAATTAATATAGTTAATTTAAGAATATATTAAAAATCAGGGAATGATACATTTAATTATGGAATTATCATCACATTCATGGAACAATGAATAGGTTCAGGGTGTGACCAGCCATTTTTCCTCTAACTACTTCTCAAAATATTTTATATTTTTTAGGGATTCCAACTTCATCATGAAATAAGTATTCTATTTCTAGACTACATTGTGATGTGATTTTATTCATTATAGTAGAATATATTTGTTGGTCGGAGTGGATACTCAAGAGGGGGGTGAATTGAGTTCCAATTAAAATTTCTGGTAAAAATATTTCTCTTAAAATCCCACTATTTAAAAACAAAGTTAAACTATAGTGAATATATACAGATTGTTAATGTTAAATTAGTTTCTCAAAGAATGATTAGGTCTTAGTTAATTTAATCTGAAGATTAAATTGACTTTTGAAACTAACTTTCTGGTTTACAATAAGTATAAACACTTGCTAATTTAACTATCAAAGTAACTTTAAAGAAAATTATATTTCAATGTACTTAGCAGCGGAATATGAAATATCTAGTATACTTATGACTTAAACTAAAATGGACAGCAGATTTAACCAAGAGGTTCAGTCTCAAGCCGAGACTTAGTCCTCTCATACAATTTATATAAATTGATACACACCCTGGATCGGGGTAAACAACAGTGCATAGACTATCTAGGTTCAAAGGCCTCTAACAAAGTTCTACGTGGGAAAACAAACAACAGCTCACAGCTGTCCAAGTCTTACTCAACCTCTACCACTATCCACAGTGGGATACAAGAGAGTTATAAAGTTTGAATGAGGATTTAAGAATACTCTAGCTTAGCTCAGGAGATAGTGTGTGTGAAAAATAAACAAGGTACACACACTTCTCGAAATGTAAATAAAAGAATCACTAATGTAATTATGAATGAGTTTAGAAAATCTTTAGTGATTGGAAGTGCAGCTATGGACTTGTTTGATTGGTTAGTAAAGATTTTGAGTCCTTCTCTGGTTTTTGTCTGAAAAACAGAGTGTCGTTTTCTTCCTTGGTTTTCAGGTTTAGCTTATTAGCCTGAGTGCATGAAGTGTTTTTTGTATTTCTTCACTCAAGATGGAGCTTGTTTTCTCCTCTAGAAATGAATTGCTTCATGTATGTCCAGTGTTCTTGGAGTATGTATGTAGTTTTTCCATATACACCACTTTTCAGTTATTACTTCACCCTACAAGCACCTTCTTAGTTTGTTTTTTTGATCTTCCTGTATTCACCCTCTGTATTATATCCAGATAGATCTTTATCTTCCATTTTATAGCTTTAAGCTCCGACAAAAAGGAATGATTACCTTTTTCATGGGTACTAGGTACGGTTACCTGACATGCCAACAGATGTCATTAATTAACATTAAATACATTAAAAACATCAAATGTAACCGTTAGCTTAATAAATAAATAATATTGAGAGTATAGATTTTTATTGGCTGGTCAATCATTAGTAGCCTTTTATTGGTATATATGTACGGTGGACTTTGTGTAGCAGTGACCTTCCATCGGTAGCTCTTTGAAATTGTATCAGTAGCTCCTAATATCGGTAGCTCCTACTCTTTGAATCAGTAACTTTTGGTATCGATAACTTTATACACTAGTGACCTAATTCTCTCGGTAGATCCTAATCTATTGGTAGCTCTTCTTTGTATCAGTAGCTTTTTTTATCAGTGACTCTGTATATCGGTAGCTCTTGGTCTATCGGTAGCTCCATTTTGTATCACTGACTCTGTATATCGGTAGCTCTTGGTTCTAGTGATATGTTTATTCGTAGACTTATGCATATCAGTAGCTCCATTATGTACTATTGGAAGACTTTTTCTATGCTTAACGGTAGAATTTTATATATCAGTAGCTTTGCGTATCGGTGACCTTAGCTTATCGGTGACTTTGTTTATCGGTAGACTAAGTACTGGTAGCTCTATATCAGTAGATATACATAGATCAGTGACTAACACTTATCTGTTTTATGAAAAACATATCCAATTGGGTTATAATTACTTCAAAACTTATATAAACAAATATAAACATTGATTAACACATTTCAAGGATTATTTTAATATTACTATCAGATAGAATGTCATAGATTGAGCGAATTAGAATATAGATAACTATTAATTTGGAGTTTCATGGTATGTGAATCATAGTTGGGATTATCAAAATAGGTAAGGTCAACAATCTCCCCCTTTTTTATAATCACAACTTATGATATTATAGTTTTATAAAAAATGTGAGTAATTGTCTCAGAGGATATATCATTAAATTCAATTATCTTAGAGAAACTAGTATATTAGAGAACATAATGTATCAGAGGTAGAATTAAAGCATGGTAGCTCTTCCTTAGATAATATTTCCCCGCCTTTGAGAATATTTATACCCCTTTGATACATAGATAATATTTCTCCCCCTTTTATTCTTAGATAATATTTCTTCCCCTTTGTGATAGCAAAAAGTGGAAAACAATAAAGAGAAGAGGAAAAAATTGAGAATGAAAAGAAGTCCAATTGTATTATATGTTGCAAAAAGTTACATATAAATAAAACAAAATACAAGGTATTCCTATCAAACATTTTTGAAACCTATTCAATCCACATCCTCAATGTTTGATTGGCTCTTTCGATCAGAAGAGGATTCTGATTGTGTGGATGCTAGTGAATGCTTGGGAATTTTATAAATGATCATAGGGGCTGAGCCATAGAAACTGTGCCTGGCCAGTACTGAGGTTTTCTTTGAGTGATCATAGGTTTAAATCTTTAAATGGATTGAGGAAAAGTCATCTGAACATGAGAAGTAGTAGAGGGAGAGGTAGGTAATGATGGAGGTACAATCACTGCCCTAACATCGACATACAGGAAAGGCATCAAAAGATTTCTAAAATCCATAATTATTCTTCCTCCCCTCTTCATAGCAGATATGAAATCATCCTTGTTCTCCATGAATTTGTCCAAGGTTGGAGTCAATTCCCTTAGTTTTCTGACTTTCCCTCTAAAGGATTGATTGACATGATGTAACGTTAGGTTTCCCAACAGAATATTGAAGTGATTGTTGAGTTGATGCTTGGTGTAAATTTTTTGGAAATATGAGTCTACCTTGTTTTTCAATTCTTTCTAAGAGGCAGAAGCTTCTCTCATATAGTCATGGACTATCTTCATTATTTCCCTAGATGAATATCTAGTAGAAATACCAAATTTTCGTAGGTCGGATGAGTCCATAGAGCCACTGGTTGATGCTGAACCAGGATCCTCCTTCATCACAGCTCGAATCTGATTCAAATCCCTTGAAGGTCTAGAAGCAACAAAACCAATAAAGAAGGTTACTGTTTCATTGATGTTTTTGGTCAACCCACTAATAAGGTTTTTCAATTGGGAATCCTAGGTGATGACATGTTCTTTCATTGAGGTTTTAAAACCTTCAAACACTGATACCATCAGGCTCACAACACTTTGGACATAGGCTAAATCCTTGTCTGCTTGAGATTTTGAACTCATGTAAGATTCTAAAGAGATAACATATTTCTTTAGAGCTTTAACATCCGCTTCCTTTCTAGATACTTGAGTCTAGAAGGCTAAAACTTCATCCACTATTTCTTCCAAAAAGGATGACATATTAAAACCGAGAGAGAGTTCAAAATATTTTTCCATATTTCTCATCTCTTCAACAAAGCAGTGCTCCAACTCAGCAATAGAAGCACTAATGGACCTTTTCATCTCATCCTTTAAGGATTCAAGGTCATCCCTAGTGATCATATCAACAGGATAAATTACAATGGGTGCTCTTTCAGATGCTATGCTGGCCACTGAGTCATTCATAATCGATTGAATTGATGAAACCAGTGAAACTTCCATCTTCTTTGTCTCTTCCACAAAACTGACATTAAGATTTTTCTTCAAATTATCCAGGTCATGCATTCTGACCACATCTTCAAGTAAAAACTCGGTCTCAACATCATATATGATATTTGGTGTATTAAAGGATTCCTCATTATCTGAATCGGTATAGTTTAATCCACAGACCACAAAACATAGGTCTTCTACCTAGTCCTTAATCTCAAAATCCACTGAAACACTTCCAAACATGGTTTCATGCTCCCCCATAATGGGTGAATTCCCATGTACATCAAGAAAATTCTCAGAAAGTCTTTCTTCTTCAGAAGAATCTTCTTCATTCAATTCTAGATCAGCAAAAACAGAAGGGTCCTTTGGATTAGGTACAACTTCTTCCATTTCTCTTACTACATCCTTAGTAGGCACAACTGAGCTTTTAGTTAATGGACTTAGACTTAAGAAGACAGAATCAGAAGCTTCAGATTCATTCTCCCTTTCTTCTTCATGCTCAGGGGACGGCTGGTCTTCCTCATCAGTAGGAGTCTCTTCTTATAATAGAGTTTCCTTTATAGAAGATACAATTTCATTAGTAGGACTTGGAGGTATGTCCGGAAATATTCCATCATACATAGAAGTATCTTCTTCATTTATCTCATCACTGTATTCAGGTTCTTCTTCATCAGGTCCTAGACCTGGATCCATCACATCCTTAGGTCTTGAAGGATGATCCACATGATTAAATTTATCATATACCTTCTTTCCATCATTAACTCACTCTCCTATCCATGGGTCCCAATTTATCTTCATGTATTTGCAAACTATTCTTGTCATAGAGAAGTTGTTTCTTACTACCATTGTCTCATCTTGAGGCTCATCTACCCCTTTCACTTTGATCATTACTGAGATTAACTTGGCAAAGAATAGGTCATTGGTCTTTGATTTTGGCCTTGTCATGTATTCCATTTGAATCATCACCAATCTACACAGATTCACTTTTACAAAATGTCTCAAGAGATGCAGGAGATAGATATCCTGATATCTTAAATTTTCAAAGTCCCCACTCCTTGGTATTAAGACATGCTGAACAAATTTGAACAGAAATATGTTCTCTCCATCCATTTTAGCAACCACTACTTGTCTTCTATTTCCATCACTGGTGAGATCCTCCAAGGCAGTCTCATAATCAAATATATCACTTGTAGATGTTATATCTTTCGAAACCTATCCAGATACACCTTCATGTGGATCCTTCAGGCATTTATCCCACTCAAAAGATGAAACAGACATCTCTTTTCCATTCACAAAAGAAATCACTCGGTTATCATCTTCTGACTTCTCAAAACTCACAAAATCATATAATTGTTTCACTAGCTTTGGTTATTAAGGGCCATTGTTGTTCGAAATGAAATCAAACCACTTTTTATCTTCTAGTACCTCGAGCACTAATTATTTTATAGCCAACAACCATTCCATGCAAAACTCCTTTTTGATCACAATGACACTATTCTGCAAATGAGGGTTCACTGGTCCTCTCCCCGACCTAGTTCTACCAATAGTACCACTTGCTTCTGGATTAGACTTCTACTTCTTTGCATTCGGCTCATCAGTGTCATATCTGATGGTAGGGACTTTGGTTTTTTCCATCTCTGGTTCAAGGGATTTATGATTTTCAAGAGATTCTGGTGTAAGGTTTGAGGGTAAAGGATTTGAGGATCGGTGGATTGAGAAGTAACTAGGACTTAGTTTTATCATTTAGGAATCATAAAATAAATAAATTAATTAAAATAAAGTAAAAATGATTCAGATTCTGGCGGCAAACAGAAGTTTAAAACATCGCACTCATCGGTAGGGTTTATCGGTGAGAATTCCTACCAATGAGGTCCATCGGTGAGGTTTTTACATCAGTGAGGTTACATTGGTGAGGTTACATCGATGAGGTTACATTGATGAGGTTACATCAGTGATATTACATCGGTGAGGTTACATCTATGAGGTTACATCAGTGAGGTTACATCTGTGAGGTTACATTGGCGAGGTTCCATCGGTGAGGTTACATTGGTGAGGTTACATCGTTGAGGTTACATTGGTGAGGTTACATCAGTGAGGTTACATCGCATCGGTGAGGTACCTAACAATCAAGGTTAAACATTCCCAACTCATGCTTAAGGTAACTTAACCTATCTAAACATAAAGGTTTGGTGAAAATGCCAGATAATTGATGTTCAGTACCTATAAATTCAAGAGTAATATCACCCTATTGGTAATGATATCTAAAAAAATGGTGCCTTACATCAATGTGTCTATTCCTAGAGTGAGATACAGGGTTCATTGAAATATTTATTGCACTAGTGTTATCACTGTTCATTGAAACATGTTTAAATTCATATCCATTGTCCAAAAGAGTGTGTTTCATCCACAGAATTTGTGCACGACAACTACCAACATCTATATACTCTACTTCAGTAGTGGAAAAAGCTATCGAATTCTACTTTTTACTACACCAAGATTCCAAAGATTTTCCCAATAAATGACATGTTCTAGATGTGCTTTTTCTATCCAACTAGCAACTAGGAAACTCATCATCTGAATAACTCATTAACTCAATGGATTGTCATTTTTGGGTAAAACAAACCTATGTTTACAGTTTGTTTACGATACTGAAAAATTATTTTAACATCAAGTAAATGAGATTATTTTGGATTGGCTTGAAATATTGCACACATACACACACTAAACATAATATCTGGTCAACTAGCAATAAAGTAAAGTAAGCTTCTAATCATACCTCTATAATTGGTTTGATCCACTGGTTTCCCAGTTTCATCTGCATCCAATTTACAGACTGTACTCATTGGAGTATCCCATTCCTTAATACTATCCAAACCAAAATATTTTAAAATATCCTTTGTATATTTACTTTGATTCAAAATAAAACCAATTTCATTTTGAAAAACTTGAAATCCAAGAAAATATTTAAGATCCCCCATTAAAATATATTTCAAATCCATTTTCCATACTTTTTGAAAAATCAGTACATAAAGAATGTTTAGAAGATCCAAAGATATTATCATCAACATATATTTATACTATCAATATATCATTAGAAATTATTTTAATTAAAAGAGTTGGATCATCAATCCATTTTGTAAAATATTTTGAAATAAGAAAACAACTAAGTCTATCATACCATGCTCTTGGAGCTTGTTTTATACCATATAAAGCTTTAGAAAGTTTGAAAACATGATTTGGAAAATGAGGATTAATAAATCCAGGTGGTTATTCGATATAAACATCTTCAATTATAAAACCATTTTTAAAAGAACTGTTGACATCTATTTGATATAACTTGAAATTCAGATGAGTAGTATAGGAAAGTAAGATCCTAATAGCTTCTAATCTAGCTATAGGTGCAAAGGTTTCCTCATAGTCTATACCTTACTCTTGAATATAACCTTATGCAGATAACCTAGCTTTGTTTCTAACTATATTTCCATATTCATCAACTTTTTTTCTAAAAACCCATTTAGAGCCTTTTATCAAAGTGTCCTTGGGTCTGTCAACTAATTCCCAGACTTTGTTTCCTTCAAATTGATTTAAATCTTCTTGCATAGCCATTACCCAAAATTCATCATTGATTGCATCATTGACATTTTTAGGCTCTAGCTGTGAATGAAAGGATTGATGTTCAACCTGGTTTCTTAGAGAATATCTAGTCTGTGTCCCTCTATCAAGATTACCAAAAAAAGAATCCAAAGGATGATTCTTTAGAATCCTAGTTGATCTAGTAAAGGTAGGACTAGAAATTTCAGGTTCATCTATAGGTTCAGGTTTAACAGAAGCAGATTCTGGAATATGTCTAGAACTGGATATTTTTACAGCAGGTTCTTTAGTTTTATCATTAAGGTCCAGAACAGTCAAATCTTCTTCAAGACTTTCAATAGAGGTTTTAGGCTCATGTGGATCAGTTTCATCAAACTTTATGTGAACAAATTATTCCACAAATTTGGTTATTTTTTTAAATACTCTATAGGCTTTTCTAGTTTAAGATTAACCAAGAAAAATTCCCTCATCACTTTTAGATGTAAATTTATCCAGATTATCCTTTGTATTGAGAATAAAAACATTGCATCCAAAGACTCTAAAGTAACTGACTTTGATTTTTCTATTATTCCATAGTTTATATAGGGTCTTCTTAAGAACATGTCTAATCAAGACTCTATTAATAATATAACAAGTTGTATTCACAACCTCAACCCAAAAATAAATAGGTAGATCATACTCATTAAGCAAAGTTCTTTGCAATTTATTGAAGGGTTCTATTCCTTCTATCTACTACACCATTTTGCTGAGGTGTCCTAGGGGCAGAAAAGTTAGGTCTATATCCATTGTGTGATCAATATAATTAAAACTGTGGATTTTGAAACTCATATCCATGATCACTTCTCAGGGTCTTAATCATAAGTCCACTATGGTTTTCTAGAGACTTGGATTATTTAACAAAATAAGAACAAGCTTCACTTTTGTGGGATAAGAAGTATACCCAAGTATATCTAGAAAATTTATCTAATAAGACATAGACGTACTTCTTCTCATTTAAACTAGAAACTCTAGAAGGTCCAAACAAGTCCATGTGAAACAAATCGAGAGGTTGAGAAGATGAAACTTCATTCTTTGATTTAAAAGAAACATTATGTTTCTTTCTATTTTGACAGGGATTACAAACATTGTCATTTGGGAATACAATCTTAGGTAGGTCTCTAACCAAGTTCTTCTTAGTTAATTTTCTATGTGAATAAATGTTGTAGTGTCCTAATGTTCAATGGAAAAGACAAGACTCTTTATGAAAAGCATTTAAACAAGTAATATTCTATTTGGCCAAATAATTTAAATCAATAGCATAAACATTTTCATTTATCAAAGAAGAAAATACTAAAACATTTTTAGGGTTAATAACACTACAAGAATAATTTTCAAACTTAACATTATAGCCATCATCACATAACTGAGAAATACTCAACAGATTATATTTAAGTCTGTCAAAAAATAAAACTTTAGAAATTAAAATAGAATTAATGGTACCAATATGTCCAAGGCCAATGATTTTTTCTTTAGAATTATCACCAAAGGTGACATAACCTCCATCAAACTTTATTATGATTTTAAAGCATGATTAATCTCTATAAATGTGCCTTGAACATCCATTTTCAAAGTACCATACCTTTTTTTGAGAACTCATCAAGCAGGTCTCCTAAAAAATTGATTTAGATGGAAAATGATTTTGGTACCCAGATCTTCTTGGGTCCAGAAAGGTTAGCAAGCAAGAATTTAGGTACCCAAATTTGTCTTATGGGTCTCATATAATTTACAGAATCAATAGATTTTGAAAGATAAAATTTATTTGATCTATAAACATATGAATAACTAGTTGAAGCATATGAATTTCCAAAACTGGAACTAGCATAATTTTGTCCAGATTTTGGAATAAATTGATTTTTGGTAAATAGTTTATGTCCAAGTTTGTAACCCAAACCAGTAGTATATTTTTGTGTAACTTTCTTACCTAACATTTGAGTAAGTGTATCTTTTACCTTTGTGAACTTTTATAAGTCCTTTCTATGTTTCTCATTAGACATTTTTAGTTTAGTATTTTCATTCAATAGTTGATAATTCTTTTCCTTTTCTATATCAAAAACATATTTAACGGTGCAAGATAAAGCATGCTATTTCTTTAATTCTTTGAACTTATCCTTAGGTTCATTACAGGTCTCTTATAGCATATTACAATATTCAAATAATTCTTTACTAGACATATTTTCAGATTCAGAATCAGAATCATCTCCATAATAGTATTAATTTAAAGCAGGAGTGTCCAATGTTACCTCAGATGTGTTTTTCATAAAACACATGTTAGCTGTATGAGAATCTTCATCCGTATCTGGATCAGAATCACTTGAAGTGTCTTCTAAATCACTCCAAGTTTCTTTCATTGATTTCTTGTACTTCTTGTCCTTATAATCATATTTCTTTTTGAATTTTAACTTCGAACAGTCATCCTTGATGTGTCCTTTCCTCTTGCATTCATAGCAGACTATATCATCTTCCTTATCACCTTTCTTCCAATATTTCCTCCCATGACCTTTGTTGTCACATTTTCCTTTATAATTTGATTTTCTAAAGAATCTCTTCTTCTTATAGAACTTCTTAAACCTTCTAGATATTTGATCCATTTTAGCATCACTGTCAGAATCAGAATCTTCACTGGTTTAAATTTCAGTTGGTACATTCATTTTCTCCATGTCTTTTCTCTTTGAACCAGTAGACTTGAAAGCCACTTATTTTCTCTTGGGTTCATCATCATCTTCTTTTTTCACTTTAAGTTCCTCCTCATACATCATAAGATTACCTATTAGTTCATTAACAAGGAGTGTTCTGATGTCACACGATTCTCTAATGGAAATAGATGTGCCTCTCCATCTTTCTAGTAGACATCTTAATATCCTCTTAATTTGTTCCTTTGCTGGAACAACCTTTTCAAGAGATCTCATAGTATTGAAAATATCACTGAACCTAAGATACATGTCAGAAATGGGTTCATCATATTTAATTTTAAAATTATCATTTTTAATAGTATATATATTCAATCTCATTTCTTTAACATTGGTTGTTCCTTCATGGGAAATATCCAAAGTGTCCCATATTTCATAAGCAGTTTTACAAGCAGAAATTTTATCAAACTCTTCATCTCATAAAGAATAATAGAGGGCATTCATAGATTTATAATTATTATTATAAGCAGCCTTTGTAGGTTCATCCGAAGTTGTTCTTTTAGTTTCTGGAATTTTATATTGTGACTCTATTGCAGTCCAAATATCAAAACCCATACTTTCAAAATGAATTTTCATCTTAATTTTCCACTAGGAATATTTTGTAACATTAAAGAAAGGTGGAATTTTATTTGCATCACCTTCTAGTCTATTTTCCATAACTAGATTTTAGAAAATATATTAAAGAGATAAAATTCAGGACTAACAGAAATTTAAGATCTTTAAAAATGCAACTAAAATCACAGTTGAAAAATAGAATGTTTAGAAAACTTGTATTAATAAAAACAATCTGCTGATACCAAATGTTGGTCGGAGTGGATACTCAAGAGTGGGGTGAATTGAGTTCCAATAAAAATTTCTATTAAAAATATTTCTCTTAAAATCCCCATATTTAAAAAACAAAGTTAAACTGTAGTGAATTTATACAGATTTTAAATGTTAAATTAGTTTCTCAAATATTGATTAGGTATTAGTTAATTTAATATGAATATTGAATTGACTTTTGAAACTAACTTACTGGTTTACAATAAGTATAAACACTTTCAAATTAAAATATCAAAGTAACTTTAAAACAAATTATATTTCAAATTAGTTAGCAGTGGAATATAAAATATCTAGTATACATATGACTTAAACTAAAATGAACATCAGATGTAACCAAGAGGTTCAGTATCAAGCTGAGACTTAGTCCTCTCAAGAAATTTATATAAATTGATCCACACCCTGGATTTGGGTAAACAATAGTGCAAAGACTGTCCAAGTTCAAAGACCTCTACCACATTTCTACGTGGGAAAACAAAGAGCTCACAGCTGTCCAGGTCTTACTTGACCTCTACCACTATCCATAGTGGGATACAAGGGAGTTATTGAGTTTGAATTAGGATTTAAGAATCCTACAGCTTATCTCAGGAGACAGTGTGTGTGTAAAATAAATAGGGTACACACACTACTCAAAATGTAAAAAAATAATCAATAGAGTAAGTATGAATGAGTTTAGAAAAACTTTATTGATTGGAAGTGCAGCTCTGGACTCGTTTGATTGGTCAGAAAAGCTTTTGAGTCCTTCTCTGGTTTTTTTCTGAAAAACAGAGCGTTGTTTTCTTCCTTGGTTTTCAGGTTCAGATTATCAGCCTGAGTAAATGAAGTGTTTGTTGTAGTTCTTCACTCAAGATACAGCTTGTGTTCTCTTCTAGAAATGAATTGCTTCGTGTATGTCTTGTGTTCATGGAGTATGGATGTATTCTTTCTGTATGCGCCACTTTTCAGTTCTTACTTCACCCTACAAGCGCATTCATAGTTTCTTATTTTTGATTTTCTTGTATTCACCCTCTGTATTATATCCAGCTAGATCTTTATCTTCCCTTTTATAGATTTCAGCTCTTGGAAAAAGGAATGATTTCATTTTTCATGGGTACTAGGTACGGTTCCCTGACATGCCAACAGATATTATTAAATAACATTAACTGCATTAAAAACATCAAATGTAACCGTTAGCTTCATAAATAAATAATATTGAGAGTATAGAGTTTTACTGGTTGGCCAATCATTAGTATCATTTTTTGGTAGATGTGTATGGTGGAATTTGTGTAGCAGTGACCTTCCATCGGTAGCTCATTGAACTTGTATCGGTAGCTCCTAATATCGGTAGCTCTTACTCTGTGTATCTGTAACTTTTCGTATCGGTAGCTTTATATACTAGTGAATTCATTCTATCAGTAGCTCTTGATCTATCGGTAACCCAACTTTGTATCGGTAGCTTTTGGTATCAGTGAGTCTGTATATCGGTAGCTCATAGTCTCTTGGTAGCTCCATTCTGTATCGGTTACTTTGTATATCAGTAGCTCTTAGTTCCAGTGATATGTTTATCGGTAGACTTATGCATATCGATAGCTCAATTCTGTACTATTGGAAGACTTGTTCTATGCTTACTGGAGGACTTGTATATATCAGTATCTCTGCATATCGATGACCTTAGCTTATCGGTGAATCTGTCTATCGGTAAACTAAGTATCAGTAGCTCTATATCAGTAGTTATATGCAGATCAGTGACTAACACTTATTTGTTTTATGCAAAACATATCCGATTGGGTTATAATTACTTCAAAACTTATATAAACAAAGATAAACAATGATTAAAATATTTCAAGGATTATTTTAATTTTATTATCAGATAGAATGTCGTATATTGAGAGAAATAGAATATAGATAAATATTAATTAGGAGTTTCAAGGTATGTGAAGGAATAGTTGGGATTATCAAATAAGGTGAGGTCAACACTGTTGCTTCATCAAAATAGACAGAATAAGAGTACTCATATCTATGAATTTCATCAATGCTTCCATGTCATGATTGATAAGTTTATAATATATTCTTATTTACTTATTGAAGCATGATATTAAACTTTTGGCTATAGAATGGGTCGTTATTTAACCCAATTATTTATTTATTTTGTAGCATTCAATTCATAATAACATTACATTATTCAGCTGTCATTTTTTCCTTATTATAAAATATGAAGTGTGTGAAGACCCAAAATCTCTATATATATAGTTTGAATCAACTGGTAAGATATCATAATGAGTTAATTTATATTTTAATTTAATCAATGGTATATATTTTTTATATATGATGTTTTTTCTATAGTAGTTAATTTTAATCTCTATAAAGTCTTCCAAACATCAAAATTTCTACTATCAACTTCTTTAATATATTTCCAAACATCCAAAAAATATATATCCCACACTGCAATAAATTTTATGTGCGTTTAAAGATGATTAATGTATTCAAATAATAAAACAAAAAATAAAATATCCACATCATATCTTCTCTAATTTTTTTTCCTTTAACACACTAGAAAATGCTATTGAATTATTCTTCATTTACTGATCTAAAAAATCTCCACATAGGACATACAAATCTCCCCAAGGTTTAGTTAACCTCATGTGTACTCATTTTTATTAATATAATCATTGTCTAAAAAATACCATTTTATATTTTTTCCTTGCATTAAACATAAATAAATTTTCAAACACAGGAAACCTAGTAATAAATTATCATTCAATAGATATAAGAATATGAAAGGCAATTCATTATAGGAAAAAATAATGAATGATAATTTCTTATTATTTGTTATGGTGAATAACGTGTAATTATTCAAAATAGTTTAATGAAATAGAGATAATATTCTTGAAATAATACATCTACAACATCTATTTTTTTCTTTGAACTAGTTTAAAACAAGATCTTATGCTTATTCACACTAAAAATGTTTGAATTGATCAAAACTGACACACAAAGGCATGACACCTTCATTGTTTATCCCTTTTATGAAATTTCTCTAAATATATACCACATATAAGGGAAATTAATATTCTTTGAATTAATATTTATTAATCCCTTTAAATTATAGAAAAAGGAATGTTAATTTAATGTTTCCTTCTCTTGATATGAAGAAAAATATCAGTAAAACAATTGGGAGAGGGGACTAAGTCACCATATCATAGACTTTGATGAGTGAAGGCTGAGATTTATTATTTAAACTCTATGGAATGGTATTCATCCAAACGTTTCACTAAAATCAACTTTGATCATCAAAATTCTACTTTAATAAAAATTTTATATTGGAAGAACTAATATAAATATTAACTATAACAATATAACCTAAAAACGAATATTTATTCTTTATTCACACCACATCACATTCTTTTTCTGCACAAAGAAATTATTCTCCAAAAAAAATTATAAAATATTTATTCAATTTTTATCTAATATTTTATTCTTGAGATCACTATAATACATTTTTACTTGATTAAAATATTTTTTTACCAATTTTCTAGTAAAACTATATAAAATATTTTTAATATATTCCATGTTTGTATTACATGGAATATTATTATATTTAAATTTATTATTATTTATTTTTTATAAAAAACTATTGGATTATGTTTTTGGATCTTATGAGATGGTAAGAGCATGGGAAATTAAACTATTATATACAATTGTTGATAACATTTCCCAAAAAATTCATTCAAGTCTTAAAAACAGTTCTTCAACTCCATACATTATTGATGAATATCATTTTTATTTACTTTATTTTATTACAAGGGCTATATTCCCCAAAAATGTATATCCCCCATCATTCATAATTAAATAACATATTTTTACTCTAAACCAAATATATCCGCATTTCCATATAAATTTTTTAATATCAACTGTGATAAAAAATGAATAAACTAATTTATAAACTCTATATCCATAAATAAATAATACTTTTATAAAATCCACCATTTTGAATGTCTTCTTAACCATTTATTGATGAACTAAAACTCCATGATATTGTTCGCAAATTCCTATCCGTTATATAATTTTCTATTGATCCAATTTTTTTAACACCCCAATATATTAAGATGAGTTTTTTTATTATTACAATGGTATAGGTGACACGAGGTCTCGCAATGTAGGGTTGATCAGTTTAAAAGTTTTGAAAAACTAGATAAAAACATGATTTCCATATTAAATTGAGCATATAAAAACATAAAATAATAAATCTTCTCGCATCCGAAATGTATTTCATAAAATCCTTCTTCATAACATAGGGATGGGATGAAAATAAAGTAAAGATCAGATACATATTAAGAGTTATACAAAATGTATTCTATCTTGAGTAAATAAGGAGTTATCAATAATAAAGAGTTGATAATCAAAACACATACCATTAAATCAAGAACATGAGTGTAAAGTAAACCAATAGATAATATTACAATATAAATCAAATGGATATTGAATTCTAAATGATAAAAAGTGAAATTTATAAATCTAAATATTCATAATCTTTTATTAAGTCCCGAAGAATATTAAAATTATTCTTACTATCAAGGACACTAAACCAAGACATTATTATTAATAATTATATAGGTATAAAAGAATTACCTATCTAATGTGGACACCGGTATTTTCTTTATAAGACCATCGATAAATTGAGTGGCTATTTATATCTGATCCCCACCATTCATTTTTATTCCCTAAGAATTCATCATATATTGGATGATCAATAAAAATAAATCAAAAAATTCCTTAAATTTTTTTATTATTATTGAATTGAGAATATTAAACATCATTATTTATTCAATAAATTAAATAACATTCTTAACATTCTTCCTTCAATTGATACTATATATATATATATGTGTGTGTGTTATATGATGGAAGAATCATCAATGTAATATAATTAATTATAAATTTGTCCATAATATTAAAAATATCGATATTAAGGGGAAACAAAATGTCTGATGAATTATAGAGATTGATAGATAACACAATCACAAGAATGTGAACGATCTCAGAATAAGATGTAATACATTATCATTAAAATATGATAAAAAACCATAGATTCCCCAGTATTTATGGTTTTTATTAAAAACATGATTTTAGGAAAGAAAATAAATATCATGAGTTAAATATAACGTCTAACATCAGGTAGGAATTTATTTATAAATCACATTATAAAATTATTTTCACTCTATTAAGAATGTTATGTCATTTTATTTTCATTTCATCTTAAATAAAAATTTCCAAAATATTGTGCAAAAATATTCTTTTTTGAATAACCATGGAACCATTTGATGTAATCATGATAACATATTAAAGATATGATGCTATGAAAGGGGGGTCAAGTAGTATATCTAATTATTTTTACTTCAGTAAATATTTGAAAATAAATTATATTGTAAACATTGAAAATATTCATTTTTAATTATTTATGAATAATTTTATAAATAGTTTAAAATATTTTTTATCAATCATTGAAGCATAAATAAATAATTCTTGTATCTTCTTTCATACCCTTGACATATAATAAAATGATTTGAAAATAAAACATTAAAATGGGATTTTTAAATAAAATTCATATTACTGTAACTAACATATTGATACATAATTGAAAAAGAGATTAAATGGAAATTAAACTTTTAAACTCCATACACAAAAAATTGAGAAAAATATAATGGTTTTAATGTATTGATATCTTTTTTATTTTAACAAAGGAAATATGATCATAAACAATCTTGAAATAAAGTGAGATTATAACATAAATCTATTAATAATTTTGTAGCTTTTGAATAAAAAAATCTTAAAGAGAAAAAATTAATTTAAAAATTTAATACCATGAATAAGGATATACTAATGGAATATAATTATTAAATGATCTATTATATAAAAAATTTAATAAATTGGCGCATAATGTAAAACATACCATATTGAAATAGAAATGAAATGAAATTTCCCTTACCATAGGTCCCCTATTAGTTTTATTTATTATACAATCTAATATTATAAAATTAAATTTATTAAATTTTATATTAAGAACCATTTTTAGTTATGTTCAAATTTTTATATTTATTTTATAATAATTTTAAATAATTTTAATGAAGATTCCTTTCTTACCTCAAGAACTTAAGGTTGTTTGGTGAATTTCTCTAAAATTACTTCAGTATATTGACAGTGGTAAAAGAAGTTATAAATTTGTTATATCATGTAAATAATTTTATTTTTGTCCTAAATATAATTTTTATTCAATATAAATTTTTTAATTTTCATCCATACATCATGGTAATAAAAATGAATGAAATCGCCTCATGAAGTTAGTAGACCACATGTATGCATTAGAGACATTTTAATTATCTAAATAATGGGAGGGTAAAACATTAGAAGATATATTATATGTATAGAATCAAAATTATGTAATAAATATACTATATTTCATTTATTACACCTTTAACATAATCAGTGTATAATGGTTATGAAAAAAAAATTGCACCCTTACGTAAAGATGGTAGGATATAAGTATTCAAGAGTGATGTTTCAATTTTTTATAGGATGAAATATAGGTGAATAAGGGATGTTACTCTAGAATAATAAAATATTAGTACAAGGAATATAATGATGTAATTATTTGATTATAGTTATAAAATATTTATTATTGGAATAAGAGGAAATAAAATGAAAACACTCGATTAATATTTATACCTCTTCTTTAGAAAACTACATTCGACTTACAATGTAAGACTTTGATGACAGCCCTTTTATGAGACAAGCGACTCTAGGTTATGGGGAGGAATGTAAAAAAAGGATTCTAATAGAATTTTATATGTATTGGTGAATCTAAGTTACCCATGAGGGGTGGTGAATAGAGGAGAAGTGATACCAATTTATAAGCGACGAAAATGACACACGTGGAATTAAATAATAGATTAAAATAATATATATTATATTAATGTAAAGTGTAATCAAATTGAAATAATATTTAAGGAATGAAATTAGAAGTATGAAATACCTTCAAAAATTAAAATTTATACATATTTATGCTTTATTTTAAACATTATCATTCATTTGACCCCCTCATTAACCCCTTTTATGATTAAATATGGTAACAGATGTTTTAGAAATTAAATGTTATAAATCTAACTATAAGTAGAGATGTGTCTCAAAAATGGTCCATGGATAAAATTTTGGGTGCATTTAAATCCCAATTTTCTTCTTTAATTATTTTTTTATTTTAAAATTAGGTAATAAAATATTATTTTTAATAAATACCATTAATTCTAATTTTGGGACAATTCATTTAATATCACATCCAAGAATAAAGTGAAATTTGAATATAAAAAAATTTAAAATTAATAATAATTTATGATTACTGATGAAATTTTTGGAATACCAAATGTAAAGAAAAATATATTTATTTTATTATCTTTAAAATCATTTACCTTTATTTTTATACTTTATCTACAAACATTAAATAAATGTTGTGTAAGATTTTTTACTAATTATATCATCAAAAAAAATTGTATCATAAAAATAATTTATATATATTATAGATAACCCCTCGGACTGATCATAATTTATTTTTCCCTAACTAAAATATATTAGAGACAATAAAATAAAGAGAGTGATATTTTGTATTTATTATTTACATAAAATAATATAAATACAATTATTAATGGAAAATGTAAAACAAATTATATATATTAGATATTAAGACGGATATGGTTTAATTAATATCATCTAATTAAATTAAGAAATGTCAATGGTTGATTTTAATATATTAAAATATAATTTTAGCCTTAATAAACCTATTTTACCCATTTTTGTGGTGAAAATTCTTTAAGATGACAATAATCCATAATGACTGAAAATGAAATGAGACTATTTAAAAAAAATTATCATCATGATTCCAAATATGGAATCCATTTTCCCAATTATATTTGTAAAAGTGATATAAATCAATTATAATATGAATACCTAAAATTCCATGAAAAAAAGTTTTAAAAACATTATTTTTTATTCCCAAACATAAACTTATAAAAAAATATAATACTGATTAGTGTAGAATTATTTAGATAATATTTAATGAATATGATATTATATTAATTAAAAATAAAATTCACAATAGAATACGGATTTTAAATTACTTTTTTAATGAAAATAATTGATTTTTTTTAAAATTGACATATTTCAATATTCAATCAAAAATGAATAAGTTATGAAAAATATAAAAAACTCATCCTATACCTATAATAAATTTATGATTGAAAATATTACCCTTATTTTTCTAATAATTTCTTTAAAAGTTGATGCAATTATTTAGAATATTCACATAAATTTTTATTTAAATTTATTTTTGGAGAAAACACATTTTTGATCCATAAAATGAATTTACTGGATGTTGAGTACTTATTTATTGTTTATTAATTTTAAAATTAAAATATATAAAAACATCTTACATTTTATTCAAAATTTGGTTATTTATATTCGGACCCACAAACACAATGACTGGGTTAGTTTTACCATACATAAATATTATTATTTCAGGGGTTCTTTATGAACAGTTTTTTGTATGCCACACATTGTTCAACATAATGTTGGTTTTAAAAGAAAACATCAACAAAAATATCTATTTATTAAATTCTCCCATCCATAAAAAATCAATCATCTTAATTTTGATTATTCATTTATAAAATAAATATGTTGTAAGATTTTAATAATATTTGACATAGGTTTTATGATAGACATTAATTTTTTGGTAATGACCAAGAAACTTATTATAAATGTACCACTATAAGAATAATTTTTCTAAATTAGTTTCTGAAATATTACTTTGTTAAAGGAGTGTAACATTCCATGACTCAATATATTTACTTTTAATTTTCTTGATTTTTGATAAATTCATTTAATATTTAGATAAAAACCATGATGACATTTAATTTATTATTTCACATTCTATCAACAATATTTCATATTACTTTTTTAATAATACTGATTATGAAAAAAGTTACATTGTTGAAGCATTAAAATCAACTTTTAATTGATTATAAGTTCCTTAAAATGATCAAAGTTTACATATCATGTCTAAAACTAAAATTGTTAGCACATGATAAATTACTAATTAATACAAATAATCATTCACAAAAATTTAATTAAATAATAATAATAATAATCAAATATTAATTAAAAAACATTAAATATGTTTAATTTAATTTGAACTCAAAAATATGAATTTTTTTATTACTTATTATTCCATAATATTCTCAATTACACAGTAATACAATCAAATGTGTATATTTCATAATATAAGTTTTCCTAAAAAACAAAACAATAGGAAGTAAAAATCATGGAAGATGACCTTTTCATTCAAATAATAACCATAAAGGTAATTTATACATTTTTTAATAAAGTCCTCTAAAAATGTCACATAATTTTTAGGGCTTGTTGATACTATTGAAATTATGTTTTGAAAATACATATTTTTTGAATTTTTTATACAACTAAATACTATTATAAATCATTAAATGATTTCTATTAATCTTCATACCAAAATATTATTGGAAAATATCACCAAAAAATAATTATATGCTCTCTAATTTAACCATAAGTACCATTAATTAAAATCCATAAATGTTTTATTCATCATGAGGTTGATAGTTTGATTGAATTTTTTCATAGAAAGATAAATAGACATTTCATCCATGGAAATTATATTTTCATGAAAATAAAAATCATTAAATAAATATACATACTAAATTTATACCATAACACCTTTTTTTATAAAATTTTCAATAGTAATTCTAAATTTATTATCATGTTCCTTATAACCCTAGTGAATCTCTTGATATGATCCATAAATATGTCAAAAATATTACTAGGGTAATCCTTACATTGATTAATAGTGTTTATTCCCTTAATTCTATTATGATTCATGCTTAAATAATAGAATTCAACTTTTTTGGTCACACACATAATGAATATTGAGATGTGGAATAAAAAATCCAAAAAAATTCTTTTATACCTGTAGAGATTTTCAAAATTCTCATGTTAGCTATGGTAATCTAAAATCTACATTCCAATGTTCCTACTAAACTTTATCTAATGCCAAATATAATAACCCGACTATAGTAACTTAAATTTGGTGTTTACTTTATTATGTTCATACAAGATATTAGAGATCTCACTAAATATTATCGATCAGTTTATCAGTCTTAGACAACTAGATATATACATGATTCCCTTATTATATTGTAATTATAAAAACATAGCATACAAAAATATTATTGAATCATTTATGTAAACCATAATATCCTCTTTATATATTGGAAAAGAACTAAATTAAGGGTGATCTAGGATATTAAGAAAGGATTTCATTTAATGGAAGCTATCATGAGTAAATAAGGAATAATAAATATGTCAGAGTGGATAATCAAAACACATTACATTCAATCAATGACATGAGTTCAAAGTAAATCTCTAGAAAATTTAAACATATAAATCACATGTATTATGAAAGAAAAATTATTAAAATTTTAAATTTATGAATTTTTTAATTTAAAAACTCTATATAAAGGACTTAATAAAGTTATCATGAATCTTTCCATCAAGGCCTCTCAAAAAATACAGCATTCTTAATAACTATGTTGGTGTAAACCAAATACCCATCTAACATGGAAAACATTTTTTCTCATGAGACCTGTTGATGCATCAAGGGTTATCTATAAACCATCCACAATATTCATTTCCAAATACAAGGCATTATCAATATATTTAATTATTTAAAAAAATTAATTCTCATAATTCATTATAAAACAACAATCATCCATATAGAATAGAGAATATTAGAAATTAATATTTACACTATAAATGAAATAAATTTTTTTATTAGCTTCATTCAAATTATATTTTATATAGAAGTGGTATATGGATGAAAAATCATAATAGTAATAGAAATTATTCTGAATTCATTAATACTATTAACACAATGGACATGACAGAGAAACATAATTTATAATTAATATATGGGATTGGTTGAGAACATGATCCCCTGAAATTGAATGATCTTGAAAAATGGTATCATCCATCATCATTAAAGGATTATATAAGACCATAAATTATGAAATGAATGATTTTTTGTAGTAAAAATAATTTTTATAAAAATAATATAATAATTTTATTAAAAATAACTTCTTTATAAATTTATCTAAAAATGGTGTCATAAATCACTTTTCAGATTTTTTTTTGAGAAAATAATATCAATTTATTCTGATATTATATTAAATAAAAGTACTAAAATACTAAGATGAATATTTTCATCAATAAATAATGAGAGAAGAACATTATCCAATTTTGAATAAAAAATAAGAAAATTCATGAAACATTTAATAGAACATCAAAATGAAATAAATGATCAATGAAATTAATCACTAAAAAAATATTTTTAAATGGTGGTCCCTTTACATATAACTCACTAGTTGATTCTTGATACAAAAACTAAAATAAAATGAAAATTAACACGTAAATCCCAAAAAATCACTATTTGAGAAAAAATATAATGGGTATTTGGAAACTACGATCTTATAATTTTCATAAGTGAAATATGAACTTAAAAAATATGGAAATAAAATAAGATTATTCTATAAATACCTTATTCCATAGGTTAATTTTGAATAAAAACACATTAAAGAGAAAAAATAAATAAAAAACATTGAATATGATGAATAAATACTGATTCTTGATATAATTTGTAAATGGGTAATTATATACACTATTTAAATAAAATTATATGCATATTGTAAAATATGTATCATTGAAATTGAATTGATATGAAATTACCCTTACAAGGATCTCCACATTGTTGTATATATTTGATCCTACTATATAATGAAGATAAATTTATTAAATACCTGATTAAGAACATTTTTAAACTATATTTTATTTTTTAGTTCTTTAAAAAAAATTTAATCCATTCATCGAATATTTCTTTCTTACAAAACCAATTAAAGTTGTTCAGTAAAATTTTACAAAATTAATTTAGAATAAAGACCATGATTAATGGAGTAATATAATAGATACATCATAAAAAAATTTAATAATTTTATAAATATTATATAATATCATTTTATATTTTATATAATAAGTTATTCATTGTATTAGATGGAAAATAAATCACATCGCTTCATTGAGGTGTAAGTCCACACAGATTTACGAGTGGCATTATCATTTTTCAACAATTTAATGGGTATGAAGGTAGATGAAATCTTATATTTCAAGAATAATTGTTATGTCATAAATATAATATATATTTAGTAATTACACCTTTATTACAATCCATGTAAAATGTTGATGAAAAATAAATTACAGTTCTACATGGAGACTTGAGGCCATACCTACAGACATGTGATTTTTTCATTTCCATAGGATGGAAAAGAGGTGAATATGGTTTTTGAATACAATATGAAAAACTAAAATATAATTAAGATAAATATATTATTATACAAGTAATATTATAATTTTTTTAAGGAGGTATAAAGGAAAATAAATTAAAAACAATTGGTTTAGAGTTATACCTATTTTTTCATAAAAACCTTCGGTTTGAACTTTATACCTTATAAGAGGGTCCATTGATTTGAAAACAAATTATATAGGTTATGGAGAGGAAGTATTAAAGTGTATTTAGGTAGGCATTGATCTATATATTTTTATCAGGATGTGTGAATAATATAAGGGAATTAGTTCCTTTTTATATGTTTAGGATAAAATATTTGAATTACATAATATATTTATATATAATATAGGCCATAATCAGGTCATGTTCTACCAAATTGAAATAATTTACATTTTATAAAATGATATGTTTTAAATTAATTCAAATAATAAAATTTATACACGTTAATGTTACATTATAAATATTTTATAATGGTTTAACCATCTCGTTAACCAATTTAACCTTAATTGTGGTAATACATTTTTTAGCCTTTAAGGGATTTAAATTTTATTATATGGTGATTGGTGGATCAAAAATGGTATATATATTAATTTTTCCTCCATTTAAAATCCAACATGTCCACCATAATTTTTTCAAATATTTCAATAAAAAACACCATATAAAAAAATTTAATTAATGTACTTTTGGGGACTATTAATTTAATTTAACTTCAAATATATCAAGACTAAATATTATTCATAATATAAAAAAAATCCATTCATTATAATTTATAATTACCATTTAAATTATTGGAATACCATAATTCATTAAAAAACATATTAAATTAGTTTCTCTTAAAACTATTTATCATGTTTTCTCTATTGCATTGACATGAAATGCATCAGCGTTACATAAAAATTTTAGGTAATTACGCCATCACTAGAAATTAAAATATCTTCTATAATTAAAATATTTATTTATTTATAAAAATAAAAATTTATAACTGATATTAAGTTTATTATATCCTAATTAAAATAAATTAGACGTATTATAAGAATGAGAGTGGCATTTTTTTCATATTATTCACATAAAATAATATAATTTTCATTATCAATGGAAAATGTCACGAAAATTCCATATATCTAAATTTAGAATGAATACCATCAAATGAATCTCATATAATGAAATAAAGATAAAATATGGTTGACTTTTAGAAATGTCCACACTGTTTTATCGTTAAGTAACTTGTTTTAGCCATGACTGTGATGAAAAATCATTACGGTGGTTACAATTCAAAATTAAAAAATAAAAGGGTCATATTTACCGAATATGAACATCTTAATTTAAAAAATGAAATCCATTTTAAAATATTTTAATTCAATAATTTGAAGAAATAAATTTTAATATAAATGAGAAAAACACAATGAAAGATTATTTTTTGAAAAATTGTTCATTACATAGAAAAATGGACTTATAAAAAATAAATTATAATGGTTATTATAAGGAACTAATTTTATTATGTTTAATAAAACGATACTTATGTTAATTGAAACCCAAATACAAAAATTAATTGGACATTTAGAACACATTTTTTGATGAAAAGAAATGATTTTTTTTTTCAAAAATCGATAGTTATTAATATCCAATGAAAAACAATCGTGTTGAGAAATCTTCAAAAATTCATCATCATCCTTTTATGACATAAATAGATCAAAAATAATGTTTTTTAAATTATATTTCTACGTTTTTATGTAATTAATTATAATATAAACACAAAAAATATTTGGAAACCATTTTTTGAATAAAATTTACTATTGATGCATAAATGAATTTAATAAAAATTTAGTACATATCTATTTTAAATTGATCAATAAATTAACCCTACATGAATCCTTCATCCGTATTTTCATTGTGTTTTATACCAATTCATACCTGCAAACACAATGACCTGTTTATAACAACCATATATAAATTATACTATTTTATGGTTTCTTTATGCTCGATGTTGCGTGTACTACTTGTTATGAAACATAGAATTATTTTTAAAATAAAATTAAAAAATATTGGGTTATTAAATTTTTTTGACGCACAATATTATATTTCCATTCAATGTTGTACTTTAGAGAGTATAATAGAATATTAATTTTCATATTTTGTAGGATTCCCTTCATTATTCTCTCCTTATATTGGGAATAAAAAATTATTATATTTATTAATTTATCATTATATATAACTTATTTACTTCCTTGTTCATTAGAAAAGTCATAAAGGCTCACATAAACCATAATACACATCTTTGTATTCGATAAATCTCCCACTTTATACATTGAATTAGGGAAATCATATCTGAAATTCCACATCAGTGGTATTATTTTGAGGTATTTTTCTCTTATTGTTTTGTACTATATCTATCTATTATCATTCCTAGGCATGTTTTTGTGGAAATAGTGATTTTTGGAACCAAAAAAGGTAGCGTATTTTTGTCACATTGTTAGTATAAATCTTGCGCCAGGCCAGAAGAGACCGTGCACCTTGGACAATAGCAATTTATGAGGCTCATAACCTGTGTATGGGCATGAAACTAATTGTGTTCCTAGACCAGTGGCTCTATTTGAGGTGAATAATCGACCATGCAGGTGTGAGGGATCCCCCAAAATTTTATTTGTCCTCTTTTCTCTTAGTATAATTATGCCACATAGTTGTTTCATTATTCATAAAACTGTGAAGATTTTCCAGGTCATTAAAAAGTTTCAATTTCACATTTTTTTACATTAATGATTTTAACCAAAATCCAACAATTTTCTCTCCCATTTGTGATTATCATTCCTAGGTGAATATCCCTAACCTCTTGAAAACCTTGAATCTCTAAATCATGTGTATTGTTTATGTGGAATCTTCAAGAAACTCCATGTAAGTCCCTACATTCTTCTTCCTTCTTATTTTTTATTCCTCATTCCTTGGATTCTTCCTTCTTTAGTGGGTTGATTGCCATAATGTGATTTTAACCTTGATTTTATGAATTTAATAATGATGTTTATGATATGTTCTTGCCTTTCTAGGATCTCATTGTTGCGTGGTTGTAGTTTTCCACTAGTTTCTAGATGTTCCCAACCATTAGGTCACTGGTTCCATACTTTATCATTATTAGATTAATTTAGTATACATTATGTCCTTTCTAATTATTTTCTATAAATTTTGTGAGTGGTGAAGAACATATTTTCAAATAGTTTTGGTCTGTGTATGTGTTAAACGATGGTTTTCCTAATATAAGTAGTTTATTGTATTGGGTTTTTTCAATGTTGTATGTTATTCTATGAAACTATTGGTTTATGTGACCTGGAAAATAGAATTGTACAGAAGGGGATCCTAGGTAACTAAGTGTAAAGACATGGAATAGTATTCTAGTCATATAAGTGGGGCCGAGGTCCAGTTCCATTTATCAGGATGGACACTACAACACTAACTAATCTATGACAATGATTGGAGACCACTAGAACTATGGATGGATTTATTGCTAGTGGATGGTGGATGAAGAAATTGTGGGTCATGGTTTTCATACCATATCACCAAGATGTGATGTTATAAGGGTTCCTCTATTTTTAGTACTTTTAGGTAAAACCCATGGTTCCCATGTGATGTTGTTTTTACTACCATAATATGATAAAAAAGTTTCCTAACTTTTTCATAAAAACATGGAAATTGATTTGTATTATAATTATATAGAATAGAATCACTTTTTGTTGTCACCATAATGGGAATTGGAGCACATAATACATACACCCTCGAGTGTTTTTAGACCTTTCCATGTTTGGCCTAGGTAAATGCAATATGTTCTGTGGTGGTTATGGTGGATCCAGTTGATAGTGTTACTCTTCATATTGGTGTTGGGGGAGGTGGGTTGAGGGTGATGGTATTATTTTAGTATGGGTGTTTATTTGTGTAGTTGATTACTATCTATGATTTGGTATTTTTTGTTGTGGTTAAATGTGTAAAATTTCAAACATGTGAAATTTTTACCTTTTTTGGTTATGGTTATTTTTTATGTGATGTGGGATTGTTGATAATTTATTTATGGTTGAATATAATGGGTGAAATCATTCCCAAAATTATAATTTTGATACACAAAAATAAGTTACCTACTCCTGGGGATTTGGAATGCCATTTATGCCTTACCGCGGGCTAGGTCAGTTTTTGGGTTGGAAGGACCCCAGGACAGTTCATGACAAAAAGATATTAAAGGTGTACTTTTCTTTTCTTTAGGTCATGATATTTAGCTGAGTATAGATATACCAAATATAGTATTGTGGGTTATTGTGGTTGTAGTCTGAGTGACGTGTTTGGACAACAAAATTCAAGATATTCCATGTGTTTCCATGGGATGTTTGCAATTTTATTTTAATTTTCCTCTAGGAGAGATGTATAGGAAAAAAACTATGCATGGATACTGGGTGGGGGTAAAGAAAACATACTTCTTTCCATGATTTGTCTTTTTTAGTTTTGGTTTTTATTTAATAAGATATTAAACGTTTTTATTGATGAAAATATTTCAGAATAATTCCATGATGGTGATTTTCATGTTTTTTGATTCTTGTAGAAAGATTCTTCCAGGGAGACTTCTTGTGAAACTGTGGGAAGAGTAACGTGAGAGCCCTCCATCATTAATTGGGTAGAGACTAGTGGGTGCAATGGTTTATTATGTCCCTGAATTAGGTCAAGGAGTGGGTTCTATTCTTACTGAAGTTAGGGAAGCCAAACCATGTCTTGTAGAGGAAAAAATAAAGAGTTTCTAAAGAACAAGGCATAGTATTTTATACATAGCACAGATCCCCATGACGTTGAGAAGTGAATTAAGAAAATCAAAAGTATGTTTGAATTTTTTATACTCTTGGGGAAGATAAGGGAAAATGTGATTTTTTTCTATTTGGAAGGTCCTAGTCAGAGGTGATGTGATGTACTAGTTTAGGATGGGAATCATGAGAAGATGGGTTGGAAGGCCTTAAAGGTTAAAATTAATGAGTAATATTTCCTAGAAAACCTTTCATTCACTTAGACACACAAGTTTCTGGATCTCCACCAGGTTGATCAGACTATGTTGGAGTATGCCAACCATTTTGGTAAGCTAGTCAATTTCAAACCCGAGTTAGTTTTGTATGTGCAGTTGAAGATTTGACCATTTGAAATGGGGTTGCAGATAGAAATTTGACCCCCTCTCTTCTTATTCATGTTGAATAAATATGTTGAGGTGGTTGATCAAGCAATCATGGTGGAGATAGATTAAACTGGAAATTCATGGTTTTATATGGCAGTTTTAGTAGTGAACTAGGATAGTTGTATTTCGTCAGAGAATAAGAGGAATTGAAATGAAATTGAAGATAAGGTTTCTGGTATTTATGTCATCCTTCCCGACTGTTTTCATCTAGGGATTCAGATTCTAGACCAATAATATGCTGTTAGTGTGGGATGGTGGGGAATATCTAGTCAATTTGTTTAGATCCACCCAGACTATTCTATAATTGTGGAAGTATGGGATACTTTTAGTGGGTTTTAGAGCTATACATCTATACCAGGGTGGTTTAGCTTATATAGCATCCAAAATAATGTCACCCCTATTAGAGACATATAAGATTGATGGTTCCTGGTTTGGTGGCCATGGAAGTAGGGATATATCTTAATCTGAAAAGATTCATCTTAAAGTAGAGCCAATAGTTTATAGTAGTTCTCAGGATCACGCCTAGATGAGGCACCTTCATGATATGGATAATGTGATAATGGAATTAGATACAGGATACATTACTATTTGAGGTATTGTTTTTATTACATTATATATTGTTGTTTCATTATCTTATAAAAAATATTGGAATTCCTTTATCTCATCCAATCTAGAGGAATTGTTGATGTTTCACTAGTGCAGAAAACGTATTTTACGTTGGTTATTTTTCATTTTTTACGTCGGTTTCTAGCCGACATTAATACGTGTGACGTTATAAATAAGGTTTTTGACGTCGGTTATTTAAAAACTGATGTTAGAAACATAAAATCGCGATGTTTATCATGTAGGTTCTAAAATAACCTACGTGATAATGAAAATGGGAAGGGTTTATCACATCGGTTATTTAACAACCGATGTGATAAAAGGCTTGGAAAATGGTTTATCACATCAGTTATTTACCAACCGACATGATAAAAGGCCTGGAAAATGGTTTATCACGTCAGTTATTAAACAACCGATGTGATAAACTGGGGTGAGGGGGGTTTATCATGTCGGTTATTAAACAACCGATGTGATAAACCGGGGTGAGGGGGGTTTATCACGTCGGTTCTAAAAGAACCGACGTGAAAAACCGGGGGAGGGGGGTTTATCACGTCGGTTATTGAATAACCGAGGTGATAAACAATTCTCCAGGCCGGTTTATCACGTTGGTTATTGAATAACCGACATGATAAACCATTGTCCAGGCCTTTTATCATGTAAGTTATTCAATAACCGACGTGATAAACCATTGAATAGGCCTTTTATCATGTCAGTTATTAAATAACCGACGTGATAAACCATTGACCAGGCCTTTTATCCCGTCGGTTATTAAATAACTGACGTGATAAACCATTCTCTAGGACTTTTATCACGTCGGTTATTAAATAACTGACGTGATAAACCATTGACCAGGCCTTTTATCACGTCGGTTCTCCAGGACTTTTATCACGTCGGCTATTAAATAACCGACGTGATAAACCATTCTCCAAGCCTTTTATCACGTCGGTTATTAAATAACCGACGTGATAAACCCATTTTTTTAAACAGACTGCAGTCGTCTTCTCTCCACCAGAATCAACCAGAAAACAAATCAATAATTCATACCACAAAAACAGAAGTAGATTAAAATTAAGCATGTACATTTATAACACATAAAACTTACCCTGTAGACAGCCCCACCCTCATTTATACCCCATGGACAGCCCTCCCCCACCTCGTTGGAGCCTTCACCCTCATGTATACCCCCTGGACAGCCCTCCCCCACCCCATTGGATAAAACATACCCCCTAGACAGCCCCCACCCTCATTTATACCCCATGGACAGCCCTCCCCCACCCTGTTGGAGCTCTCACCCTCATGTATACCCCCTGGACAGCCCTCCCCCACCCCATTGGATAAAACATGCCCCCTAGACAGCCCCCACCCTCATTTATACCCCATGGAATGCCCCCCCCACCCCGTTGGAGCCCTCACCCTCATGTATACCCCCTGGACAGCCCTCCCCCACCCCATCGGATAAAACATACCCCCTAGAGAGCCCCCACCCTCATTTATACCCCATGGACAGCCCTTCCCCACCCCGTTGGAGCCCTCACCCTCATGTATACCCCCTGGACAGCCCTCCCCCACCCAATTGGATAAAACATACCCCCTAGATAGCCCCCACCCTTATTTATACCCCATGGACAGCCCTCCCCCACCCCATTGGAGCCCATCACCCCCATGTATACCCTCTGGACAGCCCTCCCCCACCCCATTGGATAAAACTTACCCCCTAGACAGTCCCCACCCTCATTTATACCCCATGGACATCCCTCCCCCACCCCGTTGGAGCCCTCACCCTCATGTATACCCCCTGGACATCCCTCCCTCACCCCATTGGAGCTCCCACCCTCATGTATACCCCTTGGACAACCCTCGCCCACCCCATTGGAGCCCCCACCACACTTTTGGACTGCCCCCTGCCCCCGGACACCCCCAAACACCCCTCGACAACCCCCCACCCGCCTGGACAACACCCCCTCACCCCCTCACCCCACTTGACAGCCCCCACCACACCCCTGGATATCCCCAAACAACCCCAAACACCCCTGGACAACACCCCCCAACCCATGGACATCACTCCCACACCCTTGGTCGCCTTCCCACACCCCTGGACATCCCTGCCACCCCCCAAGACTGTCCCCCCACCCCACCGGACAGCCCTCCCAGACCGCTGGACACCCCCCAACCCCACAAAACACACCCCCAGACCCTTGGAACCCCTCCCTCACAGACCCAAATCCATACCAAAAAAACCATCAAAAGTAGACCAAAACAAGAAGTAGAGCAAAATTAAACATTCGCTTATATAACATTCAAAACTTACACTGTCAACTTCAAAAAAAAAATCCAACCTAAACAACTACCAAATACACAATTAAAATGACAATATTCAAAATTACATTTTACATTACAAACAACTAAAATTCAATCAAACCTGTAAAAAAATTTGACCACTCCACTTGTACGTGTTTGATGTCTTTAGCAGTATAGGGTTGAGGGTCATCAAAAAGCTACAAATGAAAAAGAAGATAGTTAACATGTATAATGAATAAATCAAATTGAAATATTATGGCAAAGTTTAAGAGGAAATCGTACCAGGTCAAAATTCACAACTGTCCCATTTGTTATTATTTCATACATAAATCTTAACATATAATATCCGCATTTGATGATGCCTTGTTGTTCATGAAAATTCTGTTTGAATGAGTGTAAATTCAATATGTTATTTTTAAGTAATAAATCAAAAAGTACAAATTATAAATGGAAATTTACCATCGCATTTACATATTTGATCTTTGAATTTCTTTTCTTTGTGTTTTTTTGATAGTAGACCCATGCACTGTTAGAAAATAATACGAATGGGGTAAATTTAAAATTCATTATAATATATAAAACTATTGAGATATTGAAACTTACTTTTCAAATATATTCTTAAAACTTTCCCGCACATCACCATGAACAGAGCATATCCAATAAAGATCTTTCTCCCTTGGGAAAAAAATCCCTAACATCCAATGATCATTGATAAAAGAAAATTTAATGTTAGTGGGTTTTTATGTTAAAAGATAATTAACTATTTGAGAGAAATGTGTTTCATACCTCTCACAAAAAGGCATCATCTAACATTGTGTGATTATATTCTTTTCAAATCTTTCAGCAATATAAACCATTCTTTGTTCCTCATTCAATGCACATGCTTTAGGGGAAATCAATTGCGGGTCCATGAATCCATATACTTCTGTCAGCTCATTCCTCTCACAAATTTTATAAAGATACCTAATACAAAACATACATAAGTATACATTTTTAATAAATATAATGCAGGGAAAAGGTGTTAATACTTACATGGAAAACATTTGCACCACGTTGATGCCCAACTTATCTCCAGTAACAAGCTCCATGATATCAGATTTTGTAATCCCCACACTTTTTTCATGTCCACAAATATGAGATTCCATTGGAAACTCATAAAAACCCAACAAAAAATGTGAATATCTTGACAATCTGTCAAGACCACTGGAATCTATATTTGATGTCATAGCATGTTGTCTTTGTTGTTGTCTATACAGTATATCTTTAGCTTTGAAGTATTCCTATGAAAAAAATGTAAAAATATAGTAGTTTTCAAATGATAAAACAACTTTAATAAAAAAATAAAATAAAATATATAACATTCATACCTCTGTAGTAATGAGTCGAAGAAGTTTGGATGGACAAAATAAAAAATGGCCGATACTCTGTCCAACTGTCGCCACCTCATCTGTAGGTATTGGTACCCTAGATGATCTATCTATAATATCCTGTACAGTGACCCTCTGATTCTATACCTCTAATTGTTGATGATGAACTGTATCTCCTATACAATATACCAACCCGTATGCTACTATATGATGTTGAGAATCATCAACATACAACTCGCAATATGTAGGAAGCTGCGGCGGAGGCGTAGGATAATAAATGGGGTCCGCAGGCTGAGGTGGGGGAGTGGGAGGTACTGGCGGAGGTGGAGGATAAATAATGGGGTCTGCAGGGGGAGGTGGAGGAGTGGGAGCTGCAGTCTGAAATTGTCTTTGCATTTCTGCAAACATAGACTGCACCGACTCTCTAATATTTTCCTCCATCGTTGCATTAATATTTTGAACTTCAGCCTCCAAGGATTCTATTTCTTTTTTATAAACCCCCTCAATGTTAGAAGTTGAAGAATATGGAAACACTTTTCTTACCAATACACCTGCCGGATATCCTCTTACTGGACCAGGATGTTCGGGCCTTCCCAATGCTGCAAATAAAATATCTTCCCTCCTAGCAGTTCTAAATGTCCCTTCTGAACTCTGCTCCTCAAGAGAGTCCTGTATTAGTTAATTGAACATTTCTGTAATGATTGAAACCTATATGAAGAAAAAAGTTAACTTAAATAAATTAAATAGATATCTTACAATCCTGTCAACTACAATTCTCGATTCTTCCGAATGATATTACCCTTTTTTCCCTTCCGAGCTCTCTTCCATTTTTCATGTCTAGATAGAGGGGGTGGAGGGGCCACCTCTCCAGAGCTTGAAGACTCAGCTCTTAGTTGTTGAAATTTTTCCGCCATCATTTTTTCTTCCAATAATGTATACCCTCCCCGAGAGAAACTATGAGGGTATACATTTTTAGATTGGATCTCTTGATGAGCTTTCCTTGTTTGCTGTAATTTAAGAATAAGAAATCATTAACAAAACATTAATAAAATCATTTATATAAGAAAGTTTATAAAAGTTTACATTTCCCTTACCAGAAATGACTCTTTTTTTCTAATTTCAAAAAACTGTCTCCATGTGTCTTCATCTATAAAAGGATATATACGACATGGATTGTCATGACTCTTATGACCATAAATGAAATCAGATGAGAGGGTTGGTTTGAAATCCCTCCATCTCCTGGAAGCCAACGATAATCATTTCTTCCTAACTCCTCTAGTGTCAGGGATATCAAATGTCATCTGATAAAGAAGAGGTTAAACATATTATATATACTAGAAACATTAAAAGAATGGTCAAAATATGACAAAATATCTTACCAAAATCGTCTCCCACAACTGAAAGATAATCTCTTTATCCACACATCTCCAATCATCATACAAAATGCTTATTTTGGTCTTAGCCTGAGTTGCAACAAAACTCTTAAAATCTTTGGCATTCGGACCTCTAGGAATATCATCATCATCAAACTCAACGACTATCCTCTAATCCTACGTACGGGCAAGTGATAATTTTGGTAAACGTGTGCACCCACGTTTACCAACCTTTGAACTCTTTGTCGTAATAGGAGCATGTGAATGTTCATCCCCAGAGGTATGACCATCAATATGCTCCTCTCCAGAATCATGTGCTTGATCATCTGAATGATCTGTCATTATCCTTCAAATCAAAAAAAACATCAGTTCACAAATATACAAATTCAAATATTTTAATACTACTGTAATCAGAAAATAGAAAAGTGTACTAAGTTACATAATAGAAAACATTTGTAATATCGTAAGCATGTTAAACAATGGTAAAGATGGAAAAGATGGTCAAGATGGTCAAGATGGTAGAAATGGTAAAAATGGTAAACCTGGTAAACATTGTAAACATGGTAAAGTAATTGTCAGTGAACAAAAATAAGCATTTTAAAATTCATGTAATGGTTATAAACATGATAAAGTAAACTAAACAAACTTAAAACAAACAAAAACATATACTTATTTTATTTTAAAACATGTTTTAATAAATAAAAAACTTACAATATCTAACATTTATGGAAAAAGTAAATGTAAACAAGAAATAAAAATATGTTACCTATAATTTTAGGAATGTACAAATGGATTGTTTTCCCAAATTCCTTCGTCGTGATCGTTCCTTATGGCACAAACTATGTCTTCAACATGATCATCATTATGTTCTGGTAATATTTCCATGGAAGTAGGGATCTCACATAAATCAGCATATTCATCAAGTTCATCCTCACCAACAGATTGTTTTTTACCTTGTAAAACAACAGCCCACTGTATATATGATAGATCTACTACATAGAAAATTTGTTTTGCATGTGTTGCCATTATAAAAGAATCAGCTGTGTCTTCCAATCTATTCTTATTAACAAGTGTCATTCCAAATTCAGCGTGTCTGACACTGTTGTTACCGTTAAACCATTTAAAGTTAAAAACAGGAACTTTAATTTTAATTTAATCAACCTCCCATATGTCTTCAATCACTCCATAATATGAATTTGATGCAGAAATTGTGTTTTTCTCCTGAGCACTCGAAAAATTCATTGCTTCTGCAAACACCAATACACCACTATTATGAACTGCACTTCTGTTGTCCTGAGCTTTTGTATGAAATGTATAACCATTAATGTCATAACCGGACCATGTTATCACATTTAAACATGGACCACCCACTATCCATTTTAATGTCTCTGATACATTTGATCTACCAAGAAAAGTCTTTTTAATCCATGACAAAAATGTTTTGTTGTGCTCATTCAAAATCCACATTTCTTTCTTCTTTGGATGACATTGTTTCAACTCATTAATATGCACTGTGATAAACGGTTGAGCATCAGCTATGTCATTCAAGATGTATGATTCTAACTTCTTCATCTGTTCAGCAGACAATGATTTGAATTTCAAGTCGCAAATCCCCTTTCCCTAATTATTAACTCATTCATGGCGAGATGGAGGCAAACCTATGTGTTGCGCCACAGCCATGTAGCTCGTACAAAACTCTGCTACCTCCTCAGAAATATACTTTTCAATAATGGAGGCTTCAGGTCGATATAGATTTTTAACATACCCCTTTAATATTTTCATATACCTTTCAAAAGGATACATCCAATAATGATATACAGGTCCGCAAAGCTTTATTTCTCAAACCAGATGAATCATTAAAAACACCATTATATCAAAAAAAGTTGGAGGAAAATACATTTCCAATTGACAAAGTATAAAAATTGCATCCTTTTCCAAAATGTTCAAATCATTCACATCAATCGCCTTGTTACAAATTGAATTGAAAAAATAACACAACTTCATTATAGTCTTTCTGACACGAATGGGTAATATTCCACGCAATGCAACTAGTAGAATTTGTTGCATCATGATGTGAAACTCATGTGATTTCATACCTATAAACCTCAAGTCCTTCAATGAGACAAAATTTTTTACATTAGAAGAGTAACCTTGAGGAACTTTGGTTTCATGAAGACACTGACAGAAGCTAATTTTCTCCCTCTTCGACAATGTATGACAAGCCGGGGGAAGAAATGTTCGTCTTCCTTTAGGAGTGGGAGCTAAATCCAAACGTATTCCCATTGATAGTAAGTCTAATCTTGCATTCAACCCATCTTTAGCCTTTCCTTTAATATCTAACAATGTTCCAATCAAAGAATCACAGATATTCTTCTCCACATGCATGACATCAATATTATGTTTAAATTCATGATTCCTCCAATATGGTAGCTCAAAAAAAATTTGACCCTTTCTTCCAAATATGTCTATCATTACCAAATTTATGTGTCTTTCCCAATGTCAAATCAAGGTTTTTCACCCTCTCAAAATACAGACCAGGGGATAAAGATTTTGGAGCAGTATAAAATTCTTGTGAGCCATTGAATGCTTTTTTTAGTCTTCTATAAGGGTGTTCCATAGGCAAAAACTTTCGATGACCCATCTAAACTGTTTTTCTCCCATGGTGCAATTGACAATAGGATGTATGTTGTTTGCAAATTGGACATGCTTTATTCCCTTTAACACTGTATCCAGAAAAATTTCCATACACTGGGAAGTCATTTATAGTGAACAAAAGCACTGCATACAGTTGAAAATATTCCATTTTATAAGAATCATACACCCTAATACCATCAGCCCATAACAGTTTCAAATCATCAATCAATGTTGACAAGTAAACATCAATATCATTACCGGTTTGCTTTGGAACAGAGATCATTGTACTCAACATGACATATTTGCGCTTCATACAAACTTCAAGAGAGATGTTTTAAATTACTAATAAAACAGGCCATGAACTATGTGTGCTACTGAGTGTTTGGTATGGATTCATTCCATCTGTGCACAACCCTAGTATGAGATTTCTAATTTCATTTCCAAATATAGAATACTGCGCATCAATTTTCTTCCATTGTGAACAATTAGCTGGATGACGTATTTTTCCATCACATAACCGCTCTTCAGCATGCCATCTTAACCTTTTTCCATCATGTGAATTAGAAAATAAACGTTTGAAATGATTAATTATAGGAAGATACCAAAATACCTTTGAAGGGAGCTTTGTAATCTCTACATCAGCCTGTGATTTTTCTTTCACTTTATACCGTGATGTCCTACATTTAGGACACTCTGATATAAATTCATATTCCTTCCTATATATAATGTAGTCATTCGGATAGGCATGTATTTTATTGTATCCCAATCCCATCAGGCATAATATTTTCTTGGCTTTGTAATGTGAATCTGGAAGATCGTTATCTTTTGGAAGAATTTCTTTCATCAATTGTAGCAGCTCTGTAAAACTTCTGTCACTCTATCCATGCATTGCCTTCAGGTTAATCAATCTTAACACCAATGACAAAACCGTAAAATCTGTACAACCGGGAAATAATGGTTTTTCAGCATCACCATATAGACGCGCAACTGTCGGTTCTATCTCAATTTGTTCTGCTACAATATCGCGAATCATTTCTTCAATTCCATCGGAGTTACCATCTTGCAAATCATCATCATCAGTGACATTCCATCCAGTTTCACCATGCCAAATCCAAGGGCTGTAACTCGGATTAAAACCATGACAAATCAGATGATCTTTTATCTCTCTACTTTTTAACTTCTTCATATTCAAACATTTCAGGCATGGACAGAGAAAAATGTCACTACTTTGAACATTTCGTTTTGAAAATTCCAAAAAGGCATCAACACCTTCCTCAAATTCATTTCTCATTCGATGTGCCATAATCCAACATCGACTCATTATTACTTATAACAAATATCAACAAAAAATATATATTTTTAAGATAAGATAAATATATGATTATATGAAAAAAATCATAATTTGAATGTAAAACAATTTAAAATATAAAACAAATCTATAGGTATTTAAAAAAATATGCATGAATATTACTTTTAAACAAAATATAGTTAGATATAACAGTTTTAAATTTCATTGAATCAAAGAAAACCATGATGCCTACATAGTTTAATATTGATTGCGGTTTTGATGTTTTAATATATTAGATAAACTACCTATTTAACAGGTTATTAATGGTTTCTGTAGACCCTAAATCCATTTGGTAAATATTTTCACACAATTATAAAAATCAATGGAAGTGTTTTTGAGAGGAATATGTTCAATCATTTGATTTTGATGTCCCATATTCTATAACAAAATGCAATGTGGATACCAAATCCCTTAGTTTGGTTTTTTATTCTCAAAGGGTTTGTGATGAAAAATAAGACTATAAGTTGATGTATATGATAAATAAAATACAACTATATTATATTTATGGTTATGATAGAATGAATTCATACCATATCATTGAGGATCTGCTCCCACCAAAAGTAACCCTCCTCAGTTTGAAATGAATAAATTTTGATAATTATTCATGAATTCATACAAGTATTATTGTACATAAACCAAAAAGAATATTATTAGTACTAAAAGTAAAACTAGGAAGAAACAATAAACTCTATATACTCATGAAAGGTACTCCACAACACTTCCATGCTACTAACATCTATAAAAAACTACAAATTGCTTTTAAAAACCAAAAAGAATGTTTATATTTATGTATGGTGGGCATAACATGTATACATAGTAAGATCCTCTCTAAAACATCTCATGAAAATGTTGAGGAAGCACACTAAAGCCCTATGAAAAAAGGAATCTAAATCATCACCTAAACAAGGAAAAATAGTTTCATATACTCACTATGGATCACTCACAAAATAATTCATATAAATAAACATTTTCGTATAAAGAATTATATATATATATATATATATTAAAATTAAGGTTCTCGGATACCACTTCCCCACTAATTTTCCTCTCACAGCCCAATGCTAAAGTCATGGTCTCACCACGCCCATAAATCATCCTACACCATGTGAAATTGTATCACTTCCATCAATGAATCATATGTATCTTAGATTATCTCATCACCATCTTATCAAAATATTAATGAGGTGCATACTTGGAAACCACTACATCTTGTTTACATTAAATGTACAAAAATCACAAAACATAATTATAGAATATCCGTAAAAAACGAACAAAATAAATTCGTGGAAGGCTTACTTGAATGTTGGGAGTTGAGATGATAGATCCGAGAGGAGTGAAGATGATAAACAATGAAGCCAAAATGAGTTTAACGCAGATCGATCGACGAGCCGATTAGGGTTTACTGCGCGAGAGAGACGAGCCGACAGACTGTTAATCGAAAAATCGTAAATGACAGTCCACGGGGCTTTAATTTCTTTAAAAGTTTTATAATGTCGGTTATATAATAACCGACGTTATAAAATATTTTTTAAATTTATAACGTTGGTTATTTTAAAACCAACGTCAAAAAACCCCCGATCTTTGGTTTTTTACATCGGTTATTTTGTAACCGACGTAAAAAATGAGTTATGTATAGGTTTTTTACGTTGGTTATTTTAAAACCGACGTAAAAAACCCACCTGTGCTTTGTTTTTTTACGTAGGTTTTTTATAACCGACGTAAAAAACGCGTAGATATCTCGTTTTTTTGTCGGTTATATGATAACCAACATAAAAAACCAATGCGCAAGAGGTTTTTTACGTCAGTTATTTGGAAGCCGACGTAAAAAACTGATGCGCGGGAGGTTTTTTACGTCGGTTATTTGGAAACCGACGTAAAAAACCCGATATCTACTCATATTTTACGCCGGTTATCAAATAACCGATGTAACAAACCAAAGCACGGGGGGGGGGGGGGGTTTACGTTGGTTTTAAAATAACCGACGTAAAAAACCTGTAGACATCTCATTTTTTACGTCGGTTATAAGATAACCGACGTAAAAATCCAATGCGCGAGAGGTTTTTTACGTTGGTTATCACATAACCAACGTAAAAAACGCGTAGATATCGGGTTCTTTACGTCGGTTTCCAAATAACTGACGTAAAAAACCCCACACGCATTGGTTTTTTATGTCGGTTATAGGATAACCGATGTAAAAACCGAACAGGCGCGATTTGTAACATCAGTTATGAAAATAACCGATGTTAAAAAGCTACTCGCCGCATTGTTTACGTCGATTATATACAACTGACGTAAAAAATGGTGACGTAAAAAACGTTTTTTTCACTAGTGTTTCCAATATATATTATACCATATGCAATGGATTTTGTAATGATCATTGGTTAGAAGTGAGAGTAGGTTTTCAGGTTTCCATTATGATGACTCACTATGTTAGGTGTTGATTTGGAGTGGGACATCTTGATCCTAGAAGTGTACCTCTCTGAGGTGACCCTTGGTATGGACTATATGATGGGTTTTTAGGCACACATCAACTGTTACCACTTGTGGGTGAGTTTCTATCACCTTTTGGGAGTACCTCGGTCTTCCATTGTGAATGGGATCCTTAGTCAGGATGTTTTGGACCTCCCTTCTGAAATTGGGAATCATGTTTTTCATATTTCATTTATCATTTTGGAGGATAATGGTAGAAGATCCGATGATAGATTACATCATATGGTGGATGATCTAACCAAGGTATTTCTAGATGATTTCTCTGGATTTCCTCATAAGAGTGATGTGGAGTTCATCATTGATTTGGCACTAGGAACATAGTTGATATCTCTTCCCTTAAAATATATGACTTACATTGAGTTGAGGGAATTATACATATAGATAAATGATTTATAATCTGAAGGATTCATTCTCTAGAGCATATCACATTAGACCACCCCATTCATGTTTTCAAAGAAGGATGATGGATATATTAAGTCCTTTATTTATTATTATAATTTGAACATGGTAGTAATCAAGAACAAAAACATATTTCCTTTTATTGATGAACTATTTGATCAGATCACAGTGTTAAAGCAGTTCCCTAAGATTTAAATGCATTCTAGTTATCACTAGGTATGATTCAGAGAGGATTATGTGCTGAAAATAGAATTCCAAAGTAGGTATGTGCCCTTTGAGTATTTGTTCATTCCATTCATTTTGAAAAATTCCATGATGGTCTTAATGGAAATTATGAACAGAGTGTTCTATCAGTACCTTGAATATATTCTTTCGGTATTTGTGCATGAAATCCAAGACTACCTCCGGACTATGGTGGAGTATTAATTACTTTTAAAGATCATGTAGGGAAGTCTTTGAGATTATCTCCCGCATGATGGGCTTTCCAAGTGTACCTTATGGATAATGGAGGTGAAGTTTCTATTCAATGTGGTTTTGGAGTGTGGGGTTTTAGTGGACCCTGAGAAAATTATTATAGTGATGTAATTAGAGCAACCAAAGAACATTTTCTAATTGAGGATCTTTATGGTCCTAAAAGGGTACTACATGTGGTTCTTTATATATTTCTCTTGTCTTACTTCTACCATGAACACAATTACATTAAAAGGGGTATGGTTTGAGCGGATCACAGAATATCAAGCATATTTTGAAGAGATTAAGAGGTGATTAACCACTTCCCTTGTTCTAATCATGATGTATGATATAAAGAGATATGTTTTATACTATAATGACTTAGGTATTGGTATTGGTTAGGAGGTAATGTTAGATAACCATGTAGTGGCATATGGTTCTTCCCATATCTGACCACATGAGAAGAACTATCCAACCCAATAAGTAAAATTTGGAGTAGTGATTCATGCCTTGAAGACATGATGTCACTGTCTATTCAAGGGAGTAGATTGGGTTCTATCTCGATTATAAGTGATTAGCCAATATATTTTCCCAGAAGGATCAAAATTTGAGGCAATGAAATTGGTTTTAATACATTTATAGGTTTGAATTTGATATCATAAATACCTAGAGAAAAGTTAATATGGTAGAATATTATTTATGTTGGAGGATTCTAGTTCAATCATTAAAGGTGTCCAATGTTGAGTAGTCGCTAGTAAGGATTCATTCTTAGATGAATCTAAAGATGAATGATAATAGTAGAGGTATATTCTTTTTCAGTGTTCAGCGAAAACCCACCGTTATGAAGCTGATTCAGGGAGATCATCCTATTATTCATTTATGCTAGTTATCTATAATGTTCTTATATGGTGGGGGGATCCTTATAAATGGTCATTGTCTCCTGATAAAGTTCTCTCGATAATGGGTCACTTCATGGCACTAATATAATTTTAACTGGTGGTGATTCAAGATATCCACCATTCATAGTGTGGAATTAATCATGGTAACACGACATTGTTCTATGACGTGCATTTCTAGTATTGGTGTCTAGGTATGAGATGGGATATAACTGACTTTATAAATTACTATTACACCTACCAGCTGATTAAAGAAGAGTAATAGGGGACATATAATTTGCTTCTGCTACTACCCATTCCTACCTGGTTGTGGGATGAAATTTCCACAAACATAATTATTGAATTTCTTCATACAAATAGATGAAGGAACCTCATATGTGTAGTGATCTATATTCTAACCAAATCACCTCGTTCATTAAGATTGGTGAATTTTCTATGATCGATGAATTGAGAGGGTTGTTTATTCAAGAGATAATGAGGGTACATGGTATTCCTTATCGTATTTTCCCATATAGTGACACCCATATCATCTCTCAGTTCTGGAAGCACATTTAGAAGGAAATTTGATCCATGATCAAGTTGATTATGACATACCATCCTCAAATAAATGGTTGGATAGAGCATGGAAATTTGATCATGGAAGACATCATCCATGCATGTGTGTTAGACTTTAGTGGAATCTAGGATGGACATTTGGTATTGGTGGATTTTTCATATAACAATAGTTACCAATCCTAAATCATCATGGAAAATTTTGGGGTGCTCTATGGTCATCCATGCCAGTCATCATTATGTTGGATAGGGGTGGGTGAGACCTTGTTGTTAGGACAGAGCCAGGTTCCACAGACATTGATAATGTTCATTTTATTTTGTATTGTTTGATGATACTGTAGAGTCACCACATTTATTTTTCTGAATAGTGGTTCTAGACCATGAAATTATTTTAATGTGATCAGATGTTTTCTGAAATTGGCACCACACTTAGGACACTATCATCTTCATAATCAAGGGAAGATGATGTCGTGGTATGTAGGAACTTTTGAGGTTACCATGTGGGTTGGAAAGTTGGAATACCAGTTATATTTTCCAACTCATTTGAAGGCTATCCCTGAATTTTTCAACATATTTTAGTTAAAAATGTATAATATAGAATCGTCTCATATGCTAAATTGGTAAAATAAGTAATTTGAACCAAATTTTCCATGTTTGAAAAACTAGTATGGATTGTGGATTATTTTGAGAAAGTGATTCATGGGATGTCCATACCCTTTTTTTAAATTATTTAACATAATATAAATGATGATCATGAGATTCAAGGTGAATATATTTGGTTAAAATTTAATATCTACTTTGTTCTATGATCAAGATTCATGTTGAACTTATGAGGGTGGATAGTTTTTATGGAGAGGATAGTTTTCACATCATAGGTTTTATTTTGAGTTATTTTTAGTTTTTATTTTTTCATATATATATATATATATATATCATAGCTATCATTTGAATTTTTAGTGAAGAAATTAATTTTTTGGACCCAGTAGATGGTGGAGCATGATTGGATATGTATTAGTATAAAATGCTAGCCAACCTAGAGGAGGCCATGTACCCAAGAAAATAACTCCATCCAAGGAACATAGCCCATACATATGTATATGGGATAACAACACACCCATACTAGTTAGTATTTTTTAGGATAACGATTGATTTCACTGGCATAAGGGATCCCCCTCACAACTGTGTGTCCTATATTCCTGATGGAGAGTGGTTCCAGACTATTTCCAAATAGTTTTCAAAAACCATGCAGCCAAAATATTCTATTTTCTAGGTCATTAAAAATGTTGAAATTATAGTTTCCCCTTCAATTATTTAAACCCAAATTTACCCATTTAATCCCCTATTCAATATTATCATCCCTGTGATTCTCTATCTCTCCTGTCATATCCCTTGGATCTCAAGATATTGAGTTTTTTTTGTGTGGAATTTTCATAAAACACTATGTATGTCGAACCATTCCACTTATTCTTCCTTATTTTCGGTTCATTTTGCCTTGTGTTCCTCTTTCTCTTGTGGGTTAGATTCCCTAAAGTGGGGTTAACATCAGTTATTTTAGTTTGAACGTGATTTTTAAGGAGAGTTAATACATTTAGAGGATCTCATTATGTTGCTATTGTGGGTTACTACTAGTCTCTTGAAGTTTCCAATCCTAAGGTGAGTGGTTCAATGCTTTAGAATTATTAGAATATTTTAATAGGATTGATGTATTTATTAAATGTGTTCTATAAATTCGGTGAGTGGTGTGAAACATGATTTCAAAAGGTTTGGTGTGTGTATGGGTTGAAATATTATTTTCAAAATGAAAATGTCTGATTGGATTGAGTGTTTTCAATGATAGAAGTGTGTTTTTGAACGTGTTTGTTCATGTGAATATGGAAATGGAATCAAGAAAAAAGGGGATCCAAGTTAATAAGGTGTGAATACTAGGACTATTACACTAATTGGATCAATAATATCAAGGCATGATTATTTATAGTCGGATTAAATATACAATAATAACTAAACTGTGAGGATGATTAGAGACCACTAGAAATGTGGCTAGATTCCTTTCTTATGGATTGTACATGAAGATTCTCTAAGTCATGGTTTCTATACCATATCACCAAGATATGATGTTCCTAGGGACCCACTATTGCTAATTCTTTTAAGAACTACCCATGATTATCATGTGATGTTGTGATTACTATCAACATATGATGGTCCTTACTTATTAATTTAATTTCAAATAACATTTTCCATAACATTGTTTCCTTGCCTTTTCAAAAAAAAATCATGTTGATTTATCTTATAATGTTATATCATGTAATATCAATTTGGTGGTATCCTAATGGGAATTGTTTCACATCTTACATACACCCTCGAGTGTACGTAGACATGGTTATGTTTGACCATGGTAAAGGTAGGATATTCCATGGTGGTGATGGTGGATCTAGTTTCTAGAGGTTTATATCATTTTAGGGTTTAATGGAGGTGGAATGAAGGTTATGACCCTCTTATTGAATGGAGGTTTAGTTTTTTAGACGGTCCCACTCCCTATTTTGCTATTTTGGGTTGTGGTTAAATGTTTAAAATGACTGACATGTGATTGTTGTACCTATATTGGTTATGGGTATTGATTGTGATGTGATGTTTGATTCTCAATAATTTTTTATGGTGTAATATCATGGGTTAAATCATTCCCAAAAGTGAAATGGTGATACCTAGACACTAGTTAATAGGCTATGGGGATCCAAAACCCCCGTCAGGCCTTACTGTTGACTAGGTCAGGTGTCGGGTCCGATAGAATCCCTGAATGGTTTGTGACTTGAAATTTTTATTATAATATTCTCTCATTAACACTCAATTTTGAGAGATTAAAGTTCATTTATTTGTGAAATACTCAGATATTTGAACAATTCAATCTTATTACTCTCATTCATGAGTATCTCGCTTACATATCTAACTCATAATAGTAACTAAACATCCATATTTATAAATCATCAATTATCCAATTACATCAGATTTGATGCATTATTAATTCCCATATTCCATTATCTAACTTGAAAAACATTAAGATGATATTATTCATTTCTTTCTTCATCATGAAATCCAGTTGAGATTCATTTATCTATTTTTCACTTCATTATGAAACCTCTTATTCTTTTATTGACCCATCTCTAATAATTGAAATTATTGCATCCATTATTACAATGACTATACTCTCACCTATACCACTTATGGGTAAAACTCTCTCATTTTTATCCCATGATGTTTTATACCTACTGTTTAAAAAAAATTAGTAAAATTATAATATATTATTCAACTTATTGTTGAAAACTCCCCACTATTTAAATTCTAATAACTATTCTTTTAGAACTATTGAGAGGAATCATATTTGTTTTCACTTTCACTATTAGTAATATTTGGGTCATTTTTATAAAAATTTCAAATTTCCACATTGATAAAATACATTATAAAGGTAAATTACCAATTTTTTTACATTTTATTCTCTGAAAAATATTTCAAATGAGTGACATCTGATTTCCAAACATTAGCTCATCATCATTATCTTAATATAAAATTATAACTTCATCTCTATATTCTTCCATAATTTTATTTTATGTCTTTTTATTATTCATGTCATTTAATGACACTTAATTCATAAAAAATGTTTCTTCTTTAAATTACATTACCTTCTAATCTCATATAAAACCAAGAGATTATAAAAGTCAGAAAAAGGAAGTATGTGACGATCATAATCCTAAAGAGTTTAAAAAAATTCATAATTTTTTTGATAAGATATAAAGAATCTAATCAACCAATATTAAATAATTAATACTCTCATTTAATCCTAGAGTGGTTATCTCATCCTAATTATCACTTTCAAGGAATTCATCAACAATGTATCCTTTAAGAAGATGCATATTATTATACATTAATTAATAAATTTTCTATTGTTTACCTCTTAACTTTAAAATTATTATTATAGATGTTTTATATATTTTCTTAAATTTATTTCACAGTATTTTTACACATAAAATTTTAAAAAACATTATATAATAGTGTTGATAATACGATATTTATTAAATGCATATCAGTCTCTAAATTATTTTATTTAATCTGAGTCACTGTGTCACTTTGGGGAAAAGGTTTCAATTCAACAATAATAATTTATATAAAATCCAATACCACTGAATTTTTTTAATAGAATTATATCATTCAAAATATTATGGGTTTTATAATTTTTTAATATATCTTTTATGCTTCTTACTAAATTTTTATTAATTATAATAGATATAAAAATCTATAACACAACAAAAAATCATTGAAGAGCTTTTAAAAATAGGCTCATGTAAAAATTTCAAATAAAATGAGATAGAAGAAATAATATAATAATTGAGTTTAACAATATTCCCAAACAAAAACATCAAACTTACTGATATTAAAAAGAATCCTTGAACACTCAGACACCACATGTGATAGCCTTTGTGTATAGTTTTCTTCAGTGAGATAGGGGAGAATTAGTGAAAAAGATTTCATTTTTCTTTTTATGAAATCTTATATAATTAACCAATAGTACATGGTTAGATGAATGATATCAATGAAGAACTTCATAAACACATAGGAATGAAAACAAAAAAACCTAATGTATATGATTTACTATATAAACTAATAATATACTCCATGGAATGATATCAAAAAAACTCTAAACCACATAAAAATATAGTATTTAAAATGTGTATTCGATAATAAATACTTATTATAATTATTATCATTGTACAAGAATAAAATAAAGCAGTCTTCTAACATGAGAAGCCATTATTTCCCCTTTATTATAGGAATTACTGATGTTTAATTTTATTCATTGAGGTAATTATTATCATTATACTATGAATAATCTTCTCTTTATAAGATATACTGATCCAATACATCATAATGATGTAAAATAGGCATGAAAATCCCACTTTCTCTACACACAATTGAGGTGTGATGATAAAAAAAACCAAGTGAGAACTCTTCTTCTTGGATTGTTTTCTATGCTCAATTCTCTTTCATACACCAATTCCCTTATATATTACCTTAATTCATTAAATACCCATGATCCATAGAATTATTTTGAATGAGACACATTTTGAAGTTATATATTTAATTTCAAATTCAAATTACAACTAACAAGTTCATTTAAAATATCCTTGAATTTTCTCATTGGACATTAGTACTTGGATATATTAAAGAATTTAATCAATTTTTATTTAATTATTTATAATAATTATTTATTTATCATATGGAGTATAAAATAGTATTTTATAATTCGTGTGATTATCAAATGAAATTTGAAATTAATCACAGTATATTTTAGAATAATTGTAATTAATATGGAACTATCCAAGATAGGGAAGTATATAATCATATGAAACAATTAAAATATTATTTGATAATAAAAAAATGATATAATTTCATTATTTTAAACCGTTTAAATAATAATTATGATAATTATTTTATAATTCTAGATATTAGAAAAATGAAATGGGGATAATTCTATGTTAATAATAATTAATATTTTATTATCAAAATTAAATTATTCTCTTGGATATTTTGGTCAAGTATATTTTATGTTACAATTTGATATTTAATAGATAGATCATAGTATAATTGGTTGTTTTTTTGCTATTTTTTGCATGTTTAAATTATTGAAACATATAAACTATACAATGTAATGTGATATTATTAAATTAGTTTATGTGGATTGAGTAGAATAATTACTTCCCATAGTGGAATTTTTCAATAATTGAATTTAATTTTTAGTCATGTTATATTGATTTTTTCTAATTATATCTACCAAAAAGGGCTACTTACTATAGAGAAAAAAAATTCTTAATTAACTAGTTAATTCAAGATGAAATTAAAATGGGTTTTCATTAAATATGAATTTATTGGGGATTAAAAAACACAATCATGATTTTATAAGGCTTGAATAACTTGAAGTTATGACTATATAGTTTCATTTTAAAATTATGTATAGAATAATTATTTTAAAATGTAATTATAATCGATGTATTTATATACTTTTTATAATTTATTAAAAATGTTTTGTTGTTGGAATACTTTATGAAAAATTCGATGGAGGTATGGGAATATACTAGTGTCATAGTGTTTATGTAATTATGATTCTGGTGGAATAGAGTGCTGATTATGATGATGATATTGGAATGAGATGTTATATGTGATAATATGTGTAGTGGTGTGGGATGGTTGGGTGGTTTTGATGAGTTTAGAGTGGTTATTTTTCATAATTTATTACATCTTAATTAATACATACATTATAGTCAATATCTAGATATTATATAGATGACCAATTTATAAATGTCAGGAAAAGATTGATGTTATTCCCTATGAGTTTATCTTTTAAGTCATAGATTTAGTTGTGTCTTAGATTACACGAATGAAAATGAAGTAATAATGAATTAATGGAAGAATAATATTGGTTCTTGATTATCACTTATGATGATAAAGTAATTGAGAATACAGAAAATGAATTAATAGTGTCATTGAAAATTGAATTATAGGATTAAAATATTAATCTTGGAATATAAATGGAGTAATATTAATTAAGAGGTGATGAATAATTAATATTGAACATGATCCTTGTTTTATTGTTTTATATCTTGAAATTATACTTGGTAGTTATGTCTATTATGTGAGTCTTGTAATATATGAGTCTAAGGCTATGTATTTTTACTTTGTAATATCTTCAGATTTTGAAAGATGAACATTGTATTCGATAGCATGTATGACATGAAAAATCCATCATAGATTAATATACAAAAACCTGAGAAGTTATGATATATTCATCTTTAAATAAATTCAATCTTTTAAATGTCTTTTTTTATAAAAAAACTATGTTTCTCTTGTGTTACAAACAACACTGAGTTTATATTTCATTACATGAAAAATTTAGTCTAAATGAAACATAACATATTACACAAAATATTATTATTTAGTAGGATTGTTATTACGTAGAATTTTGATTGGAGATAATGAAAATGATTAAAATAATTATAAAAATTTATAGTTTAAATATTTTTATTATGTATATATTTATTCTTTAAAATATAATAATCATTTAAAATAAAACAATATGTATTCTGAAAAAACTATTTCTTCCCTAAATGATGACTTAGTCATGATATGTGCACAAAATTTAAAATTAATGTATACCACTATTAGAATTTTTTTTGTTAAATTAACTTCATTTTTTAAATTATAATATCAAAATTAAATTTAGGTAATGTTTTTTATTTGTTCTAAAAGGTTTCATTTTTTTTATGAATAGTGAAAAACACGAAATTTAAATTGAAAACTATTTTTTTGTTTAAATTATTTATGATTAAATTATTATGAATTGTTTTAAATGTAATATTAGTTAACTTATATACCTATTAATCCAATTTATGTCATTATAATACTTTTTATATTGAATATTTATATTAAAACATTTTAAACATTTGAACATATTATCATTGAATACCTGCATTCTCATCACGTCTATGAGATTAATTTTAATTTAAAGATTGAAAATTATGTGAATTGAATTTGTAAAAAATTATTATAAATTAAAATTAATAATAATTCATAATATTTAATAATTCAAAATCAAATTTTAACAATAATTAATTTTGAAAACAGTAAAAATAATTTACACCATTAAAGTAAAAATGTATTTATTTTAGGGTTAAAATAAAAGGATAACGGTAACAATGAACTACCACCATGTAAAAATTTTATTTTATTGAATTATTTATATATTATACTTATCAAGTTATAATATATGTTAAATGTCAATAATTTTTATGTGAATTACTTTAATATTTTGGATTTATTTGGTAGATTTCCACGTAATTTCCAAGACGGTTCCCTTTCCCCACTTATAAAAAGAACTCCCCCTCTACTATTTACGCCCACCAGTAACTTTTTATAAATAAAAACTATAAATATTATCCTTATAATATCCTTATTTACAATCTAGATCATCTTTTTCTCCCAAAAGTCTACCCCTAGGGTCTTAAAGGAGAGATAAAAAGTAGGTTTCTCCTAGAGAGGTTAATTATCTTAACAAAGCACATTCATTTACATTATTATATTTCCCCCTTAAATTATGTATTAACAGTTAAAATGTAATAATAAACGTATATAAAATATAAAAACATGTTATTATGTTGATGGTAAAATAATTATTTATCTACACTTCCACTAATTGTTTTACATAATCATCATTCGTTTGTAAGGTGGACTACAATATCACGAAACTATGTCAATTGTTTTTACTTTACCATCTCTCAGGATTTTATATAATGAAATATTTACATGTTTATATGATATTTATGAAATAAATAAACTTATATACTTTTAATATAATATATACATTTTTATGTTCGATGCAATTTAAATTTGATAACATTGCTCGTGCGTACGGTGGACTACTGCCACACGAAGTGATGTGACTAATTGTTCAATTATGATTTTATATGGAATGTAATAATGATAAAAATAATTATTATATGTGATATATATGAGATGATATAAATTATATAAATTTAATATACCACCCACTTATTTACACTTTTAATCTTTAGCGGAACAATATCATCACTCATGCGTACGTACGACCTATAGTCCCCAGAAAGTGAAGCAATCCATTTTCCATGTTCAGAATTCATAAATTGTTTTAATAATGTGTATAATGAGATAATATGAAATTTAAAAAATATATATAATTATAGATATTACTGATATAAATTATATACAATTGAACTGGAACTTTTAGGAAAAAATAACGACTGAAAAAAAAATGAAATAAACACATGAGAAAATGAAAATAATAAATGATAATTAACAAATGGTTGATGATATGATATAGAAAGATAATAATTGATGTTATAAATAACAATATTGTTATTTGATAAGTTAATATATTGATTAAAACCACTATAAATGCGGATGATCATTTTTCAATAAAAAGGAATTGTGAGTTGATGAATTTAATAACTAAATTTTCATTCACTAGGATAAAATTCTACTTAATCGATTATGTCATTCTAAGATTTTTTAAAAATGAATTTTTATTAACATATGTTTTGTTTACCTTTATTTTGTTTGTATTTATTGTGGACAAAAATAATTTTTCATTGATTAATTATTACTTAAATATTATGATCATTGTAATGGTTTATTAGATAATCTCATTCTAATCAAGATTTTTATTGTTGAATTTCAGTTGAAGGAAATAATTGGATCATTTTCTAAAAAAAACTAGAAATTCCTCTACTATGGTTATTCATGATATTTTCATGTAATATTGCTCTTTTTATAGTATTTGTTACTTAATATAATTGATAAAATGTTTTTAAGAAAATGTTAATTCATGTATCTATTTGGTAAGAAATTTTCTTCCTCGTAAAACCATGATTTTAGAAATTATTTAAATTTTTTTAACCTTTTAGAAATTATTTTTAGAAAAGTTTTACTCATTTTTTACATTTAATTTTTTTTAAAGAAATTTTCATGTCATTTTCTAAATAATTACTATTTCGATTTTATTGAAAATGTTATATTAATATTTGTTGTAATGTGTATTAAATGAATGAAATTTCCAATTCTCATGACCAATAAATTTGTTAAAACCTTACTTTATATGTTTCAAAAATTATTTTCAAACAATATTATTTTCAAAATGTTCTCCAATTTTTTTTTAAAACTTTAATTTCAAAATGAAAAGGATATTTTCCCCAAGAGTGTTTTAATGAACATTTAATGATATTTATTTTCATCAGCTAAAAAACATTATTATTAATTCCATTGGTATATATTATATTAATACCAACCTTATTCTACTTAATGATGCTAAATGATCCTTTTTAATAAGGAAATTATTGAAATTCACTTCCTTGATTAATTTTTTGTATTCGTTACCTTTCCTTTGAATTATTTACTTTTATATGGTCATTAAATTTCCCCAAACTATAAATACTATTTATAATAAAAAAATTTATATCTTAAAATGTGTTTAATTTAAACTTACCGATCTTGACAATGGGATTTATTTTATTTACATGGGAATTATTGATAAATTTATATCTTCTACTTAGTACAAACAAATGTTTGATATGCCATATGATTCCTGAATTAAACTGATTATCTGATATGTGAGGAATTATTTAGACATGAAGTGAAATCTGGAGAACATTTATAGAATTCCCTTTAATGTATTGACAGCTCTAATGAGACATATTAGTTGGCCAAACCCTATTTGTTTTTATGCTTATGTTTCAAACTATCTTGTGAATTTCATTATAGGTTAGATATAGTTATCCAAATAGGATAAGAGTATAACAAAAGATTTAAATCATATTTTAAATGGTATTTATGGTAGAGGTATCATGTTTTTGAGATATGAAATATAATATTTAAAAATTAACTTCATTAAGAATTCAGTAATTTTTTTAATGATTTTTTTATAATGAAATTATCTATAGTTTTATTTCATTCTCATTTTATTGTTTAAATGGATTGTTCTTTTAGTTACTAACCTTGTAAAATTTATTATAGGTTATTTATTATATCCTTACCTAATTAATTATATTTAATGTTTGTTCAGTTATTTTCCATTCCATATTCATTATTCTTTATTGATTCAAGATTGTTTTTTCTTTCCATAACAATTTAAAAGTATTGGATCTCACCTTTATTTTTTACATTCCTCAAGAATCAATGAGGATTACTAAGAATGGTATATAAGGATAAGCTATAGGTAATAATTGTATTCTTGAAAAAAATATTATGTTGTAATTTGTTCTTTAAAATGTACTATGGGTCTCATGTGTGTATCATGTTTTCCACAACAAATAAACTATTCAATTCTTTATAATGTTATTTTGGTATCTTATGCCAATGTAATAATGTATGACAATAAATCTAGGTTACTAGGGTCGGGGTCTGCACACCCATACTTCTCTTGGAGGTATGTTTTTAATTTTAATTTTTATCCCATACGTTTAATTACATTTTTATAATTTTTTGGTTGAAATACAGGTCGAGACGATAGGAATTTTATTATTTTGTGATGATAAATAACCACCATCATGACATCTCTTGACACACGGGCATGGAAAGGGAAAATACGTGTGGCTTCACTAGTTTAACGTGTGTCCGAACCAGTGCGCAAATGGTTAAAAAAACTACAAAAATAAAAATTTATTATAACTATAATTATTTTGGTCATTATTATTGTTATAAATATTATTATAATTTTTATTAATACTATTATTGTTATCATTACTATTAATATTATTATTTTATGTTATAATTTCATTCTAGGTTTTATTTTATTTTTAGTTTCCATATTTTCTTTTTTCTTTTATTTTATTCCATCTTTTCATTTCCTTTTATTTTTTTCCTTTTTTTTCTTTTTTATTTATTTATTTTCTCCTTATTTTTTCTTTATCTCCCTCACTTACCCTCTTCCATCCTATCATGCTACCCATGTGAACCCCCTATCAAAACCTACCTCGCCACTTCTTTTCCCCCTTGTCACGGTTCTGCCCTTCCCTTGCACTAACCAACTCCTCTTGCCCCTAGCCCACCTAACTCTTCACTACCTCATGCCCTTGCCACTCCCTACTACCATGCACTAGGCCAAGATGCCCCTTCATGCTCATTTGGGTAGTCGCATCAGGCCACCCTCTTCCCTCCATCAGACAGCCGCTCCACACTCTCCTCCCTCCTCCGGACAGCCTCTCTAAGCCGCACCCTTATCCCTTTGCTTATCTGAAATTCAACCCGCTGGTTCGCCCATCCTCTATCCATCCATTCGCACTACTGCCTTGGTTCGGACAAAGCTCTGGGAACCTCCTCCCTTGGCTGAATTTTTTCTTCAGTGAAAATCTATTTGTTTTTATAGTGGCACGTAATCCTAGACTACCCATGTCGTCCTCCGGCTGACATCTCAGAATCCTCACAATAGGTGCGGAGTCCGTAGTTGTTCATACTTTTATTATTGAAAGTGTTTCAGTTGGGGTTAAGTTGCAATTTAATAAATCTAGATGCATTTTTTAGGATGATTTGTTTTTATGGGGTATTTGAGATGGTTTGTGCTGTGTCGGCATGCAGTGGTCCTTGTACTCCAATTTTACAAAGCTTGCAACACACAGACAGGTGATTATATACACCACAAGTATTAACTAAAAATATTTTTCTTGTTTATCAAATTAGTTTAGTATATTTTTCTATTTATTTATAGGTTATGAAATTATCTTTGGCTGAGTTTTATTGTGCATTTAATTGGTGAGAAAATATTTTTAAGCAATGTGGGTGAATTTTTATTGTGAAAACCTTTTTTGGATTGTTTATCAGTGTTTTGAAAACAGTGCAGTGTGTGTTTTAGGAAGATTTATTGGTGTAATTATGTTTTGCTGTAGTTTTAAAAATGTGTTTGTCTTGAAAAAAAAGGTTTTAGGGAAGATTTTTTACATTCAAATTTTGGTGACATAATTCGAAATTTGATAATAAACTTTCTTGGTGGTTGATTGATTATAAAAGGTTTTTATAAAACTATGATGCTGGTTTAGTATAATATGATTACGACACATGATAAGTTCTAAAATATTTTTGGTGTTCAAATGGTGTTTTCTTGTGGGTAAGCACCTTGTTTGTTTCTTATGAGTTAATGAGGCATGTTATGTGAACTTGGTTTTTAGATAAGAAAAAATATAGAATCTTGGGGTATTATGTGGGGGGACTAGGACTAGGGAGCTAGTGTTCTAGAGATGGCTTGGCCTAGTTTCACTGGTAGGATTGACGATTATAACACGAACTAAACTTATGTATGACTAAGGGTCATGGTTTTTGAGCCACATTTTTTGAGGGTAGGGGTTTGTATGCCATGTTTCACTAATACATGATGCTCTAGTGTTCCACCTATTACTTTTACCCATAGGGTTTCACCCATCCTTTGGTTATCTCGGTTACTCTGCGCACACCAATGATACATGGTATGTCACTTTAGCTACTACACAAACATGTGTTTTTTAAAACATCTTTTTTAGGGTCATTTAATGAAAAATATTTTCAATAACATTGTGAATCATTTCTTAATTTATTTTATTTATCATTTTAAATGTATTTTTCTTTTAATTCTTGTTCATGTAATCTTTACTTGGTGGCATCTTATTAGGGGATTTATCACACCCTACTTACACTTTTGGGTGTAAGTAGAATTGTTTTTTGTTTAATACAGGTAAGGGTCCAACGTTTTGGAGCAGTGGTTTAGGTTGTTACCAAACCTCTTGACGTGGCATTACGATGATGGCTTGGGGGTGGTGTCCCCTCACTGAGTGGCAGTTTTTAGGTTGGTTTTTGGTCACCATACTTTTTAGTGTTCTTTGTGTTTTGGTTTTACATGTTACTTAAAAATATGGTATTGGTAAAATTTGAGTTTTTTTGTGACTTTATCTTTTTTTTTTGATTATTTTTTTGGTTTCTTTATATATATTTTATTTCGGTAAACCATACCCATGGTTTATTTTTGAACCCATGAACTTGTGACAGCCTGTGGGGATCGATATTGCCCTTCGTACCTAACCGCGGGCCAGGTCGGGCATTGGTTCGGATGGCGACCAAACATGGTTCATGAAAGAAATGGTATTAGAGGGAGTTTTTTTGTCTTAGTTATTTAATTTTGGATGATTTTGGTTAGATAGGAGATGGGATTTTTAGGGTTCAGAATTCTGGTTACGAGTAGGGTGTCTGACCAGCACACCTCGTGACAGGCCCTAAGTCACCATGGGGTGTTAGGATTCTTGTGTGACTTCTCTTCCAAGTGGGATTTCTAGGTTACAGACTGTGTGTGGACATATAATGAGAATGAAATTGTTTGGATACAATGTTACTTTTGCATTTTTGGTTTACTAATGATTATTTTCCTTGATGAAATTTCATTTTTCTTCATATGTGATATATTGATGATGTTATTTTATGACTGTTGCTCTTTACAAAAAGATGCCTCCCAGGAGAGCTTACAAGCACCCATAGAAGGAATCCAGAGAGATTTCTCCCTCATTACTTGATCAGAGATTTGTAGAAGTCATGGTCCAAGTTGTTCATGCTTTAGGACAAGGGGAAACTCCTGCCCCCCACCCTAATACTAGCTAGTGGAGATGAGTCTTGCTCCAAGAAGAATAAAGCTTATGAGTTTCAGAAGAATAAACCTCCTTCATTATAGGTAGTTAAGAACTTTAAGAGGTAATGGGAAGGGTTGAAAATATAGAGAATTTGTTCTAATACCTTGATGTGCTAGAGGAGTTCAGGGTAATGTGTTCCTCTTTCTGACAATAGGGTTCTACTCAAATGTGTTGGGAATCATTGATTCATGCTAGGAAGCTTGAGAAAATGAGTTGGAAGGATTTAAAAGCTTTCTTTAACGAGAAGTAATGTCCCATGTTTCTCACCTACACTAGATCCTAGGAGTTCATGTATCTTTCACAAGGGGATCCGACAATGATAGAGAATGAAAACCGCTTTTCTGAGCTAGTTCAGTATTCCCTTGAGATTGTTTCAAATGAATATTTGAAAACACAGATGCTCGAGAAGGGCCTTTGAGCCGAAATTTACTCTCAGGTTTTCTTGTTCAAGCAGAGAACTTATTCTGAGGTGGTCGATCATGCTTCCATGGTTGAGATTAACCAAATAGAAAATTAGGGTTTTTCGGGAATAGTAAAAGGGTTTGGCAGTGGCAGTTCATATGAGAAGAAGAGGAAGCGTGATGAGCATGGGAAGAAGGTAAGAGGTATCTCAGGATATACTTTCAGGAAGACCTCATCAATTGCTTCTGATACAAGTTCTGTTATGTGCCATCAGTGAGGAAGGGTAGGGAACATCTGACTGTTATGTATATACCCTCCCAGACTTTTCCATCAGTGTGGAGTTGTGGGACATCTACTGCGTATCTGTAGGACTTTACGCCCTTACCAGAGTGGGACTGGATCTGTGGCTTCCAGAGGGGGTATCAGTTCAGTCAGATCTGACCAGGATGACAGAATCTCAGATTGGTGGCTATGGTGGTAGGATCGAATCGTCTTCAAGGTAGAGCCATATCAGGGAAAAGCCTCATGCGAATGATCATTCTCATCCATGGTCCAGACATCTACATGTTGTGGATCAGGCACCAGTGTGATCTGATGTAGGACCTTCAACTGTTAGAGGTACCATTATGATTTCATCATCAATTGTTGTAGTTTTATTTGATACTAGTCTTTCAATTTCCTTTATATCTTCTCATCTTTTGGACCTATTGAACCTACCAACCAAACTGTTATCTTTTTTCTATGGAGTATGTAACACCGTTATAGAAAAACAAGAAGTAATACCTTAGGTGTTCATCAGGAACACTCTCTGTGTTTGGAGTCTAGATGGAGTGGGATTTCTTGGTCATGTATATAGACCTACTTTATGTGATCATCGGTATGGATCGACTGGTGTTCTTTCAAATGTATAATGATAGCTATCAGCAATGGGTTAGTTTTATAACACATGATGAGAGCCCCCTTGTATTTCTTGGGGAATGGGATCCTCGGTCAGGTTGTGCATGACCTCTACTTCCCGTGTTGGGGAATCATGGTTTTTAGTTAACATCTTTTTCACTAGGAAGTGATAGTGGTGCTTCTCAGAGTGGGATACCTCCTTTAGTGGATGAGTTTTTAGAGTTATATTCAGATGACTTTTTAGGATTACCCCTAGAACAATACATGAAGTTCTCTATTGAATTGGGGTTGGAAACTCAGCCTATATCTCTTCCCTCATATCACATAGTACCCACGAAATTGGGGGAATTAAAGATACAAATGGATGATTGGGAATCCAAAGGATTCATACACTCAATGGTCTCTCCTTGGGCCGCCCCAATTTTATTCACGAAGAAGGCCATTGGAACCCTCTGGTTGTGAATTTATTACCAGAAAATGAATAAGTTTTCCATCAAGAATAAATACCAAATTCCCCAGATTGTGGATTTTTTCGGCCAGATGAAGGGGAAAAAGATGTTCTCCAAATAAATTGGAGTTCAGGATACCGCCATTTTAGTGTGAGAGAATCATACATTCTGAAGATGTCCTTTCAGAGAAGGTATGGTCACTTTAAGTACTTGGTCTTGAATTTATGTTTGACAAATTCTCCGATGGTTTTCATGGCTCTCATGAATAGGGTGTTACACCAATATCTTGAATAATTTGTTTTGGTATTTGTGGACAACATCTTGGTTTATTCTGGATCTGAGGAAAAGAATGAGCATCACCTGCACAATGTTTTTGGCACTTTGAGGGGCCACCGCCTGTCTGAAAAACTCTTGACGTACACATTCTAGATTATGGAAGTGATGTTTCAGGGGCATGTCATCTTAGAACAAGGAGTTTTCATGGTTACTAAGAAGACCAGTGAATTTATGTCATGGGAACAGGTGAGGAATGTCTTTGAGATCAAGATTATTCTTGTCCTGACAAGTTATCATAGGTGTTTTTTTCTGGATTTCCCACATCTTGCCTCCTCCATTAATCACTCACCGGGAAAGGGGAAATTGTTGAATGGATCCCTCAATTTCAGTAATCCTTTGAAGAGTTGAAGTGATAGTTTACCACCACACCATTGTTGATCTTAAAATTTTTTGGGAAGGGGTATATTGTTTTTTGTGATGATTTAGGTATAGGCCTTGGGTGTGTACTCATTCAGGATAATGATATGGTGGCTTATGGTTCTCTCTAACTTTGACTACATGAGAAGAATTATCTAACTCACGACTTGGTGTTGGTAGTAGAGATGCATTCTCTGAAGGCTTGGTGTCACTACCTATTTTGGGATAAATTTGAGGTCTATTCTGACTATATAATACTAGCCTACAATTTCTCTCAAAATAATCACAATATGAGGTGGTGCCTCTGGATCGAGTACCTATTGGTATTTTACATTGACATTGTCTATACCACGAGAAAGGGTAATGTGGTGCCTAATGCTTTGAGTAGGAAGGTACCAATGTAGACATTGTGGAAGTCTAGTGATGAGTGGACTTTGATGGGGATCCTCACCCAGATGCACTTGGAGATCAGGGAGCACTTTGAAGGTACTTTCTTGGCTACCATTCAGCTGACTCCTGCTCTTCTGGAGTTGATTTAGGAGGAGTAGGCCGAAGACGAGCTGTGTTAGTGATCTATGAATTTTTCTCATGGTGGGGAGACACCTTTTGATTGGTCTTTGTCTCCCAAGAGTATCTTGTGTTTAAAGGGTTTTGCAGTGGTGACATTGTCTCTACGGAAGGGGTGATGCAGGATGGCCAGCAGTCTCAGTGGGCCATCCATCCTGGTACTACCAAGATGTATTTTGATGTTTGTTTCCAGTTTTTGTTGCAAGGTATTTGACGGGACATAGCCTACATTGTATCGAGATTCAACACAAGTCAGCAGGTGAAAGACGGGCATCAGAGACCATCTGGACTACATCTATTGTTACCCATTCCTACATGGAATTGGGACGAGGTCACAATGGACATCATTGTTGGACATCCTTGTACACCTCAGAGAGGAATTCTATTTGGGTAGTGATTGATCATTTGACCAAGTCATCTCACTTTGTTATGATCAGAGATACATCAAAGGTGGATGAGATGGGCCATTTATATGTTCATAAGGTGGTTAGACTTCATGGTGTGCCATTAGCAGTTGTTTTTGACAGGGAACCATGATTTATCTCTCGGTTTTGGGATGGTATCCAGAAGGCTTCGGGGTTAAATATTAATATGATCATAGAATACCATCCTCAGACGAATGGCTAGACAGAACGGGCGAATCAGATTTTGGAGGACATGATTCACGCATGTGTGTTGGATTTCGGAGGTGCATGAGATATCCATTTGGGATTGGTTGATTTTGCTTATAACAACAGTTAACAATCCTCTATAAGAATAAAACACTTCATTTTGATCTAAGATCTGACTTTTCGGTCTCCTTTGTGTTGGGTTGAGGAATGTGAGATATCACTTTTAAGACAATGCCTAGTTCAAGAGATGTATGAGAAAGTCATGTTAATTAGACAGTGGTTGTTGATAGCTCAGAGTCACCACAAATATCATGATGATCAGAGGCATTGGGATATAGTGTTTTCAGTGGGTGACATGGTGTTCTTGAAGGTGGCCTCTCACTTGGGTCACCGCTACATGGGACAGTAGGAGAAGCTGACATCGATGTATGTCTGGCCTTTCGAGATTAATGGGTGGATTGTCAAGGTGGTTTACTGGTTATCTTTTCATTTTCAGTTGATGTTTTTTTCATGACATATTCCATGTCTCTAAACTAGAAAAGTATAATCCCAATCCATCACATGTGTTAAATTGGGAGGAGTTGGAGATAGATCCCAACTTATCACTTTTTGAGCGGTTAGTGTGAATGGGGGATTCTCAAGAGAAGGTGCCTCATAGAAAGTCTATTCTTTTGGTTTACATTCATTAACAGAATGGGAATGAAGAGCATGAGACATGAGAGTAGAAGTATTTGGTTGAGAAGGAGAACCCATTTCTATTCTCTAATCAGGCTTGGAATTGACTTTTTGAGGGTAGAAAGTTCTCATGGTGGGGAGAATTGTCACACACGGACTTCGCTTTGAGGTGTGTTTTTTAAATTTTTATCTCATAAATTTAATTACCTTTTTATAATTGTTTTGTTGAAATGTTGGCTGAGTTGATATAAGTTTTGAAAATTTTCATTGATAAATGAGCGTCATATCGACGTCACTCAACGCACGGGATGAGAACATGTGAAGCCGTGTGGCTTTGACAGTTTAGCATGCTGCCAAACCAGTGCGTGAATGATTAAATAACTGAATAAAAAAATTATTACAATTCTAATTATTTTTCATTGATATTGTTATTTATATTATTTTTATTTTTATTTCTATTATTACTATTATCATTTTGATTATTATTATTATTATTATTTTATGTTATAATTTAGTTTTAGGTTTTATTTTATTTTAATTTCCCATCTTTTAAATTTTATTTTATTTTATTCCATATTTTCCTTTATTCTTATTATTTCTCCAATTTTATTTTTCTTTTTTTCTTTTCACATTATTTTTTTCTCTCCCTCACTTACCCTCTTCTCTCCCATTGCGCTACTCTATTGACCCGCATCTCAGACTCTACATCACCACTGCTTTACCCCTCTCATTACGGTTATACCCTTCCCTTGCACTATCCACCTCCTCTTTCCCCCATCCCACCTCACTCCTCACCGCCTCGTTCCCCCTCCACTCCCTTCTGCCTCGCACCGGACCGTGACGCCCCTCCACCCTCTTTCGGGCAGTTGTGTCAGGCCACCCTCCTCCCTCCTTCATAAAATCGTGACCCACTCTCCTCCCTCCTCTATACATCCATGTCGTGCCACACTCTCCTCCATTTTCTCATCTAGAATTCTCCCCGGTGGTCCACCCCTCCTCTATCCAACCACACACACCACCCCTTTGGTTCAACCGAATCTCTAGTAGCCTACTCCCTTGGATGCAATTTTTTTTGGCAACACTCTCTTTGTTTTTTCGATGACACACAACCCTAGATACCCCTATTGACCTCCAGTTGACATCTCAGACTCCTCTTCATTGGTGCGGAGTCCCTCGTTGTTCATACTTTTATTTTTGGAAGGGTTACAGTTGTGGTTTAGTTGATATTGATTAAATATTGATGCACATTTCATGAGGCTTTGTTTTTAGGTTGTATTTCAGTTGGTTTGAGCTGTGTTGGCATGAGGTGGTCATTACACACCAATTTTTCAAATCATGCAACACATCAGTAGGTGATTCCACCCACAAGTATCAAATAACATTAATTTGTTAGTTTATCTAATTAGTTAAGGGTATTTTTCTATTTGTTTACATGCTGAGAAGTTATATTTGAATGAGTTTTAATTTGAATTTAATTGGTTAGAAAATATTTTTAAGTGATATGGGTGAATTTTTATTATGAAAACATGCTTTGGACTATTTATCGTTGTTTTTTAAATAGTGCAGTGTGTGTGTTAGGAAGTGCACATGGTGAAATTATGTTTTGTTATAGTATTGAAAACTTGTTTTTCATGAATGAAAATGATTTGGGGATGATTTGTCTTTTAAAATGTTTTCAACATTCATGGAAGTTTAATAATGAATTTTCTTTATGGTTTTATTGATTATAAATGTGTATTTATAAAACTATGCTGCAGTTTTTGTTTAATGTTCAAGAGGCACATGTTATGTTCTAAAAAGTTTTTGGTGTTTGAATGTAATGTTCTTGTGTGTATGATCTTTATTTGGATCTTATGTTTTAATACGACATGTGATGTGAACTTAGTTTTTAGATGAGAACAAAGATGGAAGCCTGGTGTATTATGTGGGAGGACTGGGACTAGTGAGCTAGTGTTCTGAGATGTCTTGGCCTGGTTGCTCTAGCAAGATTGATGATTGCAACACTAACTAAACATATCTATGAATAAGGGTCATGGTTTCTAATCTATGTTTTATTTAGGTTGTGGTTTCTAAGCAACGTTTTTTGAGGGTTTTGGTTTCTAAGTCATGTTTCCCCGATACATGACATTCTAGGGTCCCACCTATTACTAGTACCCATAGGACCTCTCCAATAATTTTCTGTACTTGCTTACTCTGTGAAGACCAATGATACATGATATGTCACTTGATCTACTATACAAACATGTGTTTTCTTTAAAATTATTTTCATTAAGGTCAGTTCATGAAAACCATTTTCATTAATGTTTTTAATCATTTTAACTTTCTTTTATTTATAATTGAAAATGTATTTGTCTTTTAATGCATGTGCGTGGAATATTTACTTGGTGGAATCTTGCTGGGTGACTTGTCACACCCTATTTACACCTTTGGGTGTATGTATATTTGTTTATGAATGATACATGTAAGCATCCAGCCTTTGAGAGTGGTGGTTCAGGTTGTTAGAAGAACTCTTGATGTGGCATTGCGGTGATGACTTGAGGGTGGTGTACACTTGTCAGGGGGTAGTTTTTGGGTTGGTTTTTGGTCACTATAATTTTTAGTGTTGTTTATTGTTTGTTTTTACTTGTGGCATAAAAATATAGTTTTAGTTAAAGGATTGTTGGATGTATATTTTACTTTTGGTTTGGTTTATTTTGTTGGATGCTTTCTATTTTTTTATTTTGGTAAATCATTCCCAAGGTGTATTTTGGTACCTAGGCACCTATTCCATCTCGTGGGGATCAGGAATGCCCTTTGGGCCTTGCCTTGGGCAAGGTCAGGCATCGGTTCAGATGGAGACCCGACTTTCTTCATGATAGGTCCATTAAAATTGGTATCATAATATGTTTTATAGAATCCATGGGAACTATATTTTGGAAAACATATATTATGAATCATAAAACTATGGTAAATATTGAAGATAAGTGTTGAAGAACATCCTAATGTTATGTTAATGTAGATATTTTGTGGTTTTTCATTGAAGTAAATCTGTATCTAGATAATATAAGTGGTCGTTTTTCTAGAAAAAAAGGTACCTAGTGATAATAAAATTGAATAGGTAAAATTAGAATTGACCTGATCATTACCCGACACAAGGAAAAATTCCTTACACTCCACATGGGGTGAATATTCTAGGGTATATTTGTATAATAATTAAAATATTATCTAATATATATTATGAAGTATTTTTAAATAAAGGAGTCCCCAAATAAACTATAGTGACCTAGGCTTACTATACATAGATATTACAACATTTTAGATAGATATTCATTGCATTATAAAAGTACATAACCAAGGGCCATAATAGTTTTGTGTCTTAAGAAACATGGAAACATAAGCTTCTAAACTTGTGAAATATCCTTAACATATACCTTATATATCTTCCCATTTAGTACTCTTATTTAAAGCATTTATTCATATTTTGGGGAAATGGAAAAAAGAATGGAGTGATCTCAGATGATCAGTAAGGGTAAACAAGGGAGATATGCAAGCAGAAAATGTGTATAAGGGTACGAGAATATGAACATAACATGAGAAGATGAAACCCTTCATATCAATGATCATAATTAATAGTCATGGAATAAATATTGTTAGTCCATAATATATGAATAGTAATTAAATTTAGAGAATAATTCATGAGATCATAACATAAACATAAGATATGTTATTGTGGAATATACATAAGAACAGAAAATCACAAGTTAGGGATACCTACCAAGACCTTTATAACTTGTTAGGCTTGGAATAATCACTCATATAGATACAATAGGATTAAGAATCACTCTTGCGTACACTTTTGTTTCAAAATTGTGATTCCCTCCCATATACCCTTTTATTTTGGTATTGGGATGCCCTCTTGTATATAATCTTATATTAGGCTTGGGATTCCCTCCTCTGTACCCTAATTTTCTTGATGGGATTCCCTTATATGTACCCTCTACTTTAAAGATTGGGATTCCCTGCCATGTACCCTCTTATTTCAGGCATGGGATGCCCTCTTGTTCCCCATCTTATTTCATAATTAAGAGAACCTCTCATGTACCCTCTTTTCTTAAGCTTTGGATACACTCCCATATACCCTTTTGGATCATAAAACATTTTTATTTACCCATTTAATTTGTGGGATATATAGGTCACACCCATAACAAAATGAAATCATACATGTATGTGATATAAGATAATAAAAAACATTCATCATATCATGACCCATAAAAGAGATTGGTTTCATCACATCATATCCTACGAAAAACAGATATGTTTCATAGTGATTTAATTAAATTGTATCTCAGGAAAACAAGTGGGTTTAAATAGAATATAACCCATGGAAAGGAAATAAGTGTCACAAATATAATTCCTTAAAAATTTAATAAATTGAAGAAATAATATAAATGGAATTCCTTTTGATGTCCCCAATAAATCTTAAACTATATGAAAAGATTACAACTTATATGGAGATGTATTTTGAAGAATCACATAGAGACCTTCTTTTATAAAATAAACTTTCTTAGAAATTAAAATTTTAAAAACTATAACATATTCAAAATCATGTTCTATAAAAAACACTATGAAAACATATAATTTAATCTTTAAAATAATTTTAAACATTTTTAAAGAAAAATAATCTTTATTATTTGTAATTTTTTTGAAACATAATATCTATTCAATACCATTTTATTTGATGATAACCTTAATGAAATTTTGAAAATTGTTTTATTTGAAAACATATAAAGGATGGTAAAAACATTTTGAAAAACATTTTCTTTGAAAAACACTTTTAAATCATAAAATTTATTGAATATTAGGAATTTGTTTTCCATAAACATAAACTTGTGAACATATAATGAACATTCAAGGGAATGGTTATCATGATGGTGGGTAATTATATGTATTCCAAACATTCTTTTACAATATGAAATTATTAGAAAAGTGAATTGATCAGAAAGTGACATGTGTATTAATTTTATGAAATTTTAAAATAAGAAAAAAATTTGTAATGTTTTCCTTTCAAAAATAATAGGACAATAATTTAAAAAATTAGAAATTTTTTAGAAAACATGGTTTGTAAAAAACAATGACATCCAAAATAAAGGATAAATTAAGTCAAATTTTCATAATTTTTCTTCTTCTTAATAATATTAAGTACAAAATAGTAGAAAATGGTAAAATTACATTCATATAATATAAATTAACATAGGATAAAATACATCATGATATTTCTTAATATATGGATTATAATATTTTTTCAATGGAATCATAATAATAAAAAATCCTGAAAAATGATGGGATTATAGAAATAAACTCTTACAAAATCCAAAACAGTAAATAATTATACTCATGTGAGAATAAAATTACATGAAAATTACAATATAAATAAAATATTTTTATTCCTAATATAAATTTTTAAATGGAATTATATACACCTCATAGAAAATATTGGTTCATAACATGGTATGTGTCTCAAAAAAGAAAATTGAGACAAAATTTCTTTACTAATTTTGTATCTTTTGAACCATAAAAACCATGAAAAAGATATAATTAAATGGATATAAAAATTATAATGAATTTTAGTATAATTATAAAATAATAAATTCATGGTTAGAAAATATTTTTCACAAATTAGATGTGTTGTAAACATGAAATGTATTTCACAGATATAATAAGTGAGATGTGAAAACTATAGACAAAAGTCTAGAGTTTCTAAGTACACATTCCAACATTGGGTATAATAAACTTAATTTCATTATAGATTTTTGAAAAACCATATTCATATATCTAATAAAATATATATTATTTTATTACAACTTTATATCACTCATTTATTAAGAATTCTATGTTAATGTTCTGTTTCAGGTAATATGCGCTTTGTTTTTTGTGAATGTTTTGACTTGTTATTATTGTTACTCTTCCTTAGATCATGATATAAATATTTACTGAATTTATAAAATGATATAAATATCATATATATTCAATATATATATATATTTATAATAATCTATAAAAAAAGAAATATGAAAAGGAATACTGTATTCATGGAGATGGTAGACCATACGTATGCATGAACATTATTTCAATTTTATTATCATATAGAAATAAATAAATAAAAAGAATTATTTTTTTATACTATTATTAAATTAGAATTATTATTTCATATATATCATAAAATTTCCCTTAACCCATCCATAATAAATTCCATGTAATGTGTTAAAAAATAACATTTCTTTAAGGAAGAGGTAGTTTACACGTCAACAAACGATGTTATCATATTTACAAAATTTGAAAAGCATGAATGTATATTTTATATAATAATTAAAAAAGAATAAATAAATAATAAATATCATATATATCATAAGAAAACCGAAATTATATCATAATTCCCACCCATGATATGTTGTAAAAAAATTAACCACACCATTGTCGCGATGTTGTATTCCGCCATACACACAAATGATAAGTTAGTTACCAATTAAATGAATGTGTGTGTAATATTAGGTTGGAAACTTTTAATAAAAACATTTCAGAATATTTATGATTCCAAAGATATTATATAATAATGGAATAATATGAATTTAGGTAGTGGATAAGGAAAATATAACAAGATAACTTGTTGAAGGATGCTACTTTTTCTTTCGATAACTTCTCTTGATTTGTACTAAAGGGAATCATTGATTTCACTTATTCCAAAATGGAGGATTCTAGGATTAATATAGAATTTTTGGGAGTATATTTGAGAATATTTTATCTATGCTAAATGGATTTGGAGGTGTGAATAAGTTGGAGGGTTGACTACCTTTTCATATTGGAGGAGTAGTGGAATTCTTTTAAAATTTAGAAGAGGGAAATACACCCACAATTTTCCCATATAATGTTTATCCAATAATGATCCAAATAAGTCACAATGGAGTATTGGGTGGAAATACGAACATAAAATTTATTTTTGATGTGTTTCTAGGTGTTTTTTGGCCACATGTTTAAGATTTAGTCTTTTGTGAAGCTAATTTTTCTGTTAATCACTCATGTTGTTTAATCAAATACACTAATCAATTTGGTAAATAAATAAGTTGAAATTATTTGAAATTATAAATTATTTATATTGTAAATATGGAATACATTTTTTAAATTCAAATCATATAAGTAGAATAATCCAATTTAAATTTAATTCTGTAGAGGGGAAGACAAAGCATGGTTTTAAAGTAAAAATGTTTAAATGTTTGAAATGTTTTTACATAAAATTTAAATGACTAATTTATTCCAATGTTCTAAATTAGATTAATTCATGTACAATTTATTCAATGAAATGTTAAAACCAATTAAAATTATAATCTATCTAAATAAATTATTTATATGAAAAATCATATTTGAATTACAGTTCGGGTTTTTTACTCATCATAAAAAATAAATCATTTCAGAAATATACTAAAAATTATAAAGTTGTACAATTTTATATATCTAATTTAAAAATAAATTTTATTTTTTAAAATAAAAATAAAAAAATATTCAAAAAATCATTTTTAAAATGGGTTATCCAAGAAAAGATGGAAAATTTCATTTTAGAAAAATACATTTTAAGTCATAAAATTTGATTTATAATTATCTCATTTAAATAAAATCAGTTGGACGAGTGTTAAACATATTTATTGAATATGTAAAATAAAAATTTTAATGAAAAAATTCATCAATTTTGGTTTTTTTAAATTTATTGATATAAAATAATGTTTGTACATTTTTTTATTAGAAATAATGTTTCAATATTTTCAATTATTTTATATATTAATATATATCTAATTGATAACCAATATATTCATTTGATATACATGTGTAAACCCTATTTTTATAAGTAAATTAATCCTATTCATAACTCCTATTCCAAAATATAAGTATTAAATATAATGATATATTAATAAATATATTAATAGTATATTTTAGTTTCGTAAAACTCATCCTTGTGTGTAATATAGGCTATTGAAGGAACACGACATTATGAGGGAAAAAATTCAAATCAAAGACTTTCAGGTAATGTAAGATAATATATGTATTTTTTTGTGCAATATTAACTTGGTGTTGTGTGAAAAACAATCCAAACATAGTTCTTTTAAATAACATAATAAATTCATATTTTTGACTGAAATGAAAAATTATCAAAAAAAAGTTTACGTTAATAAAAAAATTCACCATTTATCAAGGTGTTACTTTTTAGTCCACTTAAAATGAATTTCACCCTCAAAATTTATCTAGGTAATGACCAAATTAATAATTGAAAATTATTTTCATTGGAACCCAGAATGTTATATGTAATACAAACACTTCCTCTAAAAAAGGAAAGTTTGAGGGAGAACAATTTCACAAATTAACTAATAACTAAGTTACCACAAAGGAGAACATAGGTGGAATGAAAAAACACAGACATGGATGATAAATCTAACAATCAAGTTCTAATAGAGACTGATAGAAAAAATATTCAAGATAATGTTAATGAACATGAATTAATAAAACAAAGTGGCATGGAATAGGTCATTGACATCATAAAAATGATTATAGCAATATAAAATTTTACATCATGATCCTTTCCTTGTTATGAAAGGATTTGTTTTACATAAGGATATAATTACCTGATTTAATTCCATTTTATATGAATAATATCACCCTATGGTTGTTCCTTAATCAATTTACAGTTTATATCATATTCTACAAAAAGAAGGATATTTTTTCATTCCTCAAGAACTAACAGATTTTGAGATCTATAAATATAAAGAAGAGTCAATATTCTCTTTTCATTTAGTTAATATCACAACAAAATTGTTAACACAGGTTAACCAATATTCATAATTCCTTATATAGAGATATAATAATTTAATCTCTAAAAACTTATTATAAGTTTAAAATAAACCTTTTCATAAATGTTTATCCTAGTAAAACTTCAAAATATAATTCAAACTTTATTCCCAAAAAAAACATTTTCATTAGAAACAAGGGTGAATCCTTTCAACAATAGAATATAAAATATGTTATTATTAGTATAGAATTTATATAGAGGGATATAATAACATAAAATTTCTCCAAAGGTTAAACAATAAAATTTTTATAGGGTTTATTCATAAGAAATCAGACATGAAATTTCAAACTAAGGAGAGGAGGATAATAATTCTATAATTGTAATGGATCATTTTATCCATTATGATAGCATGGGATTATTATGCTTTCTATTGTATTTAGTTTTCTTTCAGTATTATCATCCACCTTAGTCCTTATACTAGGGAACATGTTTGAAAAATTCACAAACTCCTTGTAATTAAATCACTAATATGTAGGAGGCGTATTTTGTGGGTCTTTGTCATTAATACAATCATTATCAAACTTCTTCCCCTTTATTTAACAATCAACAAATCAATGAAATTACCTTAAAAAATTAAAAAAAGTTAGTGGTCCCCATAAGTATATTCTTCCCCTGATTTTTCCAACATGTTGTAAATATTTTTCAAGCTAATATTGTTTTCTTCATGGTTATTATATTTTCCTTTGAAATCCATCTACCTTTTCTTGTCAAAATCCTAGTACTGATACAAAACACCAAACACAATTTCCACCATGATAGAATATCAAAAAACTTCTTCAAAGCTTCTAAAGTCACTTATAACCATGGCCTTTTGAAGACTAGGGTTGGGCCAAAAATGAATTGATCAATTTGTCTTTCTGATGGGATAATAATACCTGATGAGTAACTCACAAGTCTTGTAAAAATTTTTTATAGACATCAAAAGATTCATCCTCCTTGAAATTAAAATATACGAATTTGTTTTTCATATTCATATGAATAATACAAGGAAAGTAATTATTGAAAAATAAGTTCTTAAACTCATCCCAATCTGTGGAGTCAATTTCATTTTTCACATCTTTTTCCTAATAATATTCCACCATTGATTGTTCTCACTATCCAGTCACTATACTGCTAGAGTGAAATTTTCACACTCTGAACACTAGAAATTGGAAAATTTATGTTTTGTTGTAATGATCTATTTTGTGGTAACTAATGGGTAAGTATAATAACATATAGAAGGTTTGAATTGACTCATGAATGACCCAATAGGTTTTTTTCCCTTATTTTATCATTTGGATCTTCAACAAGACTCATAGCTTAGAACATATTTTGAGAACAAAAAATGATGTTTTTATTTTAATCAACCATAACATTTTGTTTCTATATTAGACAATTATTGAAGTTCCCATTTAATTACTTATTTACATGGTTCCTTTTAATTCTATAAAATGACTAAAAAAATAATATAGTAAGAAATAAATATCATAATGGGGAACTACATTATCATGAAAAATGAATTATAGAATGTATAAATCACGAAAACTTAATTTTTAATATATAAAAACTTAGGTTAATCTAAGGTAATTCAATGTCATAATCTATTTAAATACATAATGATAGTTCACAACTATTTTGGTAATTCTCAAATAAAATAACTTAGGAGTGTCAAAATAGGTGTGCAATAAATCCCATTATTGTGCACTAGTTCCAAATAGTGTATTAACTCAATAGAGTGTTTTCAGGGGTTTTAACCCCTTATACATCTATTCTATAGCCACATCCACTTATATTTTCTAGACATGGATGTATTTTTAAGAAGGAACTCACTCTATTATTTACAAATATTCTAGGATATTTTATTAAACTTATATCTTATTCTTAGACTTATCCTTAGAGAAATTCATAGATATGTACTTAAGAAATATTCCTAGGGATATCACTAAATAATTTTCATCCTAGTTTCAGATGGTTGACTAAACCATTCATTTTATACCAACTATAGTGACATGGGATTAACATACATGGGTATTACATCATTTTATATGAATATTTAGTACATTACAAAATATATTGTAGATGACCATGATAGTTTTGTGCCTTTGGAAACATTGAAATACAAGATTCTATCTTGGGAAATTATCTTCAACATCTCCCATAAAAATCATCCTCTTTAGTAATCCTACTTATAACATTTATTTATAACCTAGGGAAAGTAAACATAAAAAAGTTGTGAACATAGATGCCCTGTAAGGATATACAAGGTAGATGTGTATGTATGACATAAGAATAAGGGTATGCGAACTTGATAATAAAATTTTATGATCGTACCTTGAATATAAATGATCATAATCAAGAGTCATGGAGTACATATAGGGAGTTCATAATACAAAGATCATATTTAAATCAAGAGAATATTCCATGAGATCATAATATAAGAATAGTACATGTGATTTTGGAACACACATAAGCATACAAAATACTATATCAAATATATCTACCAATACCTTTATAACATATTAGTCTTGGGAAAACTAACTATGTACACACTTCAAGCTTGTGATTACCTATCTTTAACACTCTTGTTTCAGTCTTGAGATTCCCTTCTATGAACCCTCTTTTTTTGGGATTGGAATTCCCTCCAGTATACCCTTTTATTTTAGGTTGGTTATCACCTCCCATGTACCCTATTGTTTTAGTATTGAGATATCGTATCATGTACCATCTTATGTTGGTATTGGGATGACCTCCATTGTACCCTATTGTTTTGGGGTTTGAATGCCCTCCAATTAAACCTCTTATTTTGGTATTGGGATTCCCTCCCATGTACCCACTTATTTTGGGTTTGATCCGACCTTCTATATTCTTGTTTATCCCAGAAAATATTTATCGCTTTTTAATAAATTTTAGGGAGATATATTTCCCACCCTACACATAATTAAATCATACTTGAATGTGACAGAAGATAAAAGAAACATTTATCGTATCAAGTTTCATATAAAGAGTTTGGTTTTATAAACATCATATCATAACCCATGAAATAAAATGGAAATAATTAACATTTCATCACATCAGAACCTATATAAAATATACATACTTAGTAGTCATTTCAATAAATCATATCCTATGAAAATAAGTGAGTTTCAAAATCTTATAACTTGTGTAAGAGAAATAGGTGTCATAAACATCATTCCATAAAAATATAAACCATTTACGAAATAATATGAATAGAATATTTCGATCATGTCCCCAATGAAGATTAAAATATATCAATGGATTAAATCATATATGGAGAATGATTTTGAAATATCACTTGGAGAACTCATTTTGGAAAATAACTATTCTTTTAAATTCAATTTTTAAAATATAGAACATATTAAAAATATATTTTATATAAAAAATTTTATAACATATAAATTAGTAATTAAAATTATTTTAAACATTTCTTTAAGAAAATATACTTTCGTATTTGAAATAAAATATTTTTTTACAAAAAAATATTTTTCAAAACCATTTTTTTGAAAAGAACATTGAATTCATTTTGAAAACCCTTTTCCTTGAAAACATAAAAGGAAGTTTAAAAACTTCTTGAAAATGTTTTTCATCATTTTTTTTAATTTACATTTTTTGATAATAATAAAAATAGTTATTTAAATATGGAATTATAAACATACAATAGAATATTTATGAAAATGAAAGTCTTAACGGCGCGTAAGTCCATAAATGTCGAACATTCCTTTTTATCCATAAATTTTTTATAAAAGTTCCCTGATCGGAAAATGGCAAGGCGATTAATTTTAAATCCATTTGCGAATATGGTAAAATATGGGTTATAATTCTATTTAACCATTATAGGATAATATTAACCAATTTTTTAAAACATTTTTTTGAAACTCTATTTGTCATGAATACAACTTTCCAACTAAAAGAATAAATAAAGTCAGATTGTCATAAAAACATTTTCTTAAATATATTTGATAACAATGAGTGAAAAAATTATACAATTACATGGGTATAATATTAATAAAAAAATGAGAAGAAATTTAATTATATTTATTAAGATATGCATTATAATACTTCATCAATTGAACCATAACCACAAACAATCCCTATAAATAATAAGATTATAGAAATAAACACTTACCACTTTAAATAAATTAAATTATTACACCCATGATTTAATAACATTACATAAAACTTTTCATATAATTAAAATAATTATATTTATGATATAAAAAATGAAAGAGAAATATATACACTTCCTTGGAAAATATATGTTCATAAAATGGCATGTGTCTTAATGAAATAAAACTAAGACAAAATTACATTACCGAGTTTGTAACTTTTGAACCATAAACCCCATGAAATAGAGATCAAAAAATTGATATATAGATAAAAGTAAAAATTAGTATGATTAAAATTGAATATATTCATTAGAATTATATACTCTTCATAAAATAAACTAGTGGTGAACATGGCATGTATCTCATGGATATAAAAAGTTAGATGAGAAAACACTTACCTTAAGACTTGACAATCATTGTGCACATTAAAAATAACTACATAATTAATGTATATTTATTATAAATATACTAAAATTTCCTATTCTTATATATAATACCATATATTATTTCAATATTACTTCATATTACCAATTTATAAACAATTCCATGTTAATTTTTGGTTTTGGGTAATATCCACTTTCCTTTTTCTTGTAGGTTTTGAATATTTATTACTGATCGTATTTATTAGATCATGATTTAATTATTAACAGAATGTGAAACATGATATAAATATAATATATATTCATTATATATGAATTTATAATGATCTATATAATATAAAATTATGAAATGGTATACACTGTCAATGGAGACGGTAGGTCATACGTACAATTGAACACTATTTCCATTTTATTGTCATATTGAAATAAAGAAAGAAAATCATATATATATATAATACAATTAGATTATAATTATTATCTCATATATAGCATATAATTTCACTACATCCATCCTTAAAATAATCCCTGTATTATTTGAATGACTCACATCACTTTGAGGAGGCGATAGTCCACACATCTACAAATGAAATTATCATATTTTTGAAAAATAGAACGGATGAAGTTATATTTTATATAATAATTAAATATTAACAAATAAGTCATAAATATCTTATATATCAAATAAAATCATATTCTCCATCATAATTTCCACCCATTATAGTAGTAAATAAAAAATATACCACATCATTATCATAGAGCGGTAGTCTACTGTACACATGAACAACAAGTTTGTTACCCATTAGATTGAATTGTGTGTAAGTATAGATTGACAACATATAATAAAAATAGACCAGAATATTTAGGATAATGATTTTATCTTATAATCATGGAATAATAATAAGTGGGGAGGTGGAAAATGAGAATAAAACAAAAGAGTTTGTGGAAATATGTTACCTATTCTTTGTGTGACTCCTCTTCATTTTCACCAAATGGGTTCCTTGATTGGATATCATCAAAAAAAGAGGCTGTTATGATTAATGTAGGGATTTTTTAGGGAACTTGAGAAGATTTTTTTGATCCAAAGGGCTTTAAGTTGAGGATTAGTAGGAGGGTTGAGTGCCTTTTTATAATAGGGGGATTGATATTCTTGTAAATTTACAAAAAGAGGTTTCCTCCTATATTTTTCTCATGTCATGTATCCCCAATAATGGTCCAAATCCATGAAAACTATGTTTAGAGTATAAATATGAATGTCACATGGATTTTATGCAATTTTCGTGGTTATTTTGGTCCTTATGATTTAGTATTAGTCATTTGTTAAGCTTTGTATTCTCTTAATTTCCAAAATTAATTTTAATCTAATCTCGTACAAAGGACAAAAAAGTAGGCTTTTAATGTAAAAATGTTCAAAAGACTGTAATATTTGTATATCAAATTTAAATTTTCAATTGATTAAAATGAATTAAATTAGATGAATTTATTTACAATTTATATAATAAAATATTAAAAAATTTTAAAAATATAATCTAACACGATAAATTAATAAGATAAAGAATCGAGTTTGAATTAAAATTCATTATTTTTTTCATTATTAATCAAAATATTAATATTCTTTTAAAAATACAAAAAAATACACAAAAGGTAAATTTTTTAAAAAATATTTAAAAAAGGATGTTTATTTTGTCAAATAATAATTATAAAATTTTAAAAAAATCAGATTTAAATGGGTTTACCATTAAAAGGTGGTAAAATTAAATTTTATAAAAATACATAATTTTTTCATAAAACTGGATTTATTCTTATCGTATACATATATAATTTATTAGATGATTATAAAAAATATTAATTTGTTATATAATGTATAAATTGTATTTAATAAATTAATTAATTGTGGTTTTTTAGTTTATTGATAAAAATGGTGTTTTTACTTAGTTTCCTTAAGGAAGACATTTCATTATTTTAAATAGTTGTTACATTCATTCTCACTAATTTATAACATTTGGATTAATTTTATATTCATGTGTAATTTTTTTTCATTATTAAATTAATCCTATTAATAACACCCATACCAAATTATATGTGTTAGGAATAATGAAATTTTAATGGAAATATTAATTGTATACTGTAGTTTGGTAAAACTCAATTTTACGTGTTATGATAGATATCAAAGGAACTGGAAATTATGTGTAACATAATCCAAATGTTGTGTTTCATGTACCACAAGCTAATCCCTGTGTTTTGTGTCGTGAATGAATAATATGGTATAGCATTAAACGTTGGAAAAAAAATTTATTTAACAGAACACAATCTATATTTATTGTTGAATTAAATAAAAAATATCAAAAAAAGATTAAATTTATTCAAAATATATTTCAATAACTCTCAGGGTGTTATAGAAACCATGTTTATTATAATGTGATTAGTTGTGTATAAATTTTTTAATTTATATATGAATTCTAGTAGTTATTGGATAATAAATTTTGGTTAATATTGATATAATCTAATGAAATATATTCCCCTATATAGAAATGGTGCCTAGTTGAAGGAATGATAACTATACCTACATAAGTAATATAAATAGTAATAATGAGCATTACATGGATGGTCTTAATCAAATAGTTCAAAGGAAAATAGTCTCCCAAACATTTTCATCATAAGATGACATAGTATCGTGTGATAATAAGATAGAGAAATAATTCCCAATGTATGATGGATTCTAAGGGAAGCATGATTAGAAGAGTAAAAAAGAAAAAATTATACTTAAAGGGAAAAGGGAATGAATGATTTTTCAACATGTCATAATTTGGTGTATAAACTCTCAAGTGTTTCCAAAAAAGTACTGGGAGTTTTTTATAATTGTTGATGGAAAATACATTTGGATTAGGATTAAAAGGGGATGAAAATAGTTACCAATGTAAAATGTTTCATCTGTAAGGTGATGGGGCACTACAAAAATAAATTTCTGAAGCATAAAATGAATATACATCAAGAAAATATAATGGATTCTGTTCAAGATTATGCTATTACCATATAAGAATAAGAATTATTAATGTGATTGTGTTTTATTTCTTAATTTTATCATTTTTGTATTTTATAAATCATATCCTTATCATAATAATTATGAAATATATAGGCATTTTCCTATCTTATTTTTTTTATAAAGTATTTCAAAGCCTATTATGAAAAGTACCAATGACCAAGAAAATAATGATTCAGTTACAAGTTAAACTTTTTGGAGAACACATGATTGGGGACCTTGATATGTTTCTAATGTTGAGATAATGATTTTGGGACAAAAATTTAATTGATATGGATGAGTTAAATTTAATTTTCCTAACAACTATGGGATTGATTAATGATTTCTGAAAAAGTGGTTCATAATATATTTAATTGAGTTTATAAAATCATTTTATTTAAATAATATATCCCATAATATCTCTTTAATTTATGGAATAAGGAATCATAAATGTTTTTAATAATATTTTATGAAATTTCATGTTATTACCATGTTTTAAAAGAATACATGATGAGTGTATTCACATGCTTAGTTTGTGACGACTATGAGAAACATCATGTTGTTTAATGGATTAATGGAATGTTCAATTATGAAATTTAGTGATGTTTATGCAAAATTTTGGATTTTTATCTTCTGGATGGGGAAAAGGGTTAATTGTTTATGAAATGGTTTAAGTTGAAATAGGGATAAGGTTTTAATGAATAATATATTATTTCACCTTATGAATATTTATGCATATTGGATAGATTATAAAAAAAATATTGGTTTTAGAAAATATTTTGAGAAATATGGAAATAATATTCAAACTTTTACGGGTATTACAATCCATTAAAAATAAATTTTAGTACATCATGCTTACAAAATTTAATCTTGGATATTCATTTCTTGGAGTATGAAATGAATTAGAAATTTATTTAAGAATAACTAAAATGAGATTATGAAATTGAAGCATATCAAGTAAGTACATATTTTATTATTTTCTTAGATGGTCAAATAATTTCTGATTATTCAAAAAATAATCATGAAATAAAAATATTATTCTACTAAATTCATATCTGAGGAATTTTTTAGTCATTTAAATAATCATTTATTTATGGTTTTGATGCCCTTAACTTTCCATTGAACATTCAGTTGAATGTGATCAATAACATCAATAAATATCTATAATTATATATGATTTATTCAGTTTCCATATCTTTACATTCTACCAATTTTATTCTACATAGAATTCAAGTTATGTGTTATTCTATATGACAATTATAAATCCCAATATAACTTATTAGGAGGATGTTTTGTTAAATACATTAATGATGTGGGTTTTCAAAAAAAAAAGAATTTATAAATATCAAATGCGTGATTACAAATATGATGATAAAATCATGAAGATTATATTTACATATGGCGGGGAGAATGTAACACCCTAATATTTTAAACAAGAATATTTTATTTGATTACATGTATGACACATAACACCAATCTTAAAATAAAATATAACCACTCGATACTTTATGATATATTTATTTTAAAAATAATTAAATATCATAAAGAGCATGAGTTAAACGCTACACAAATTTAATATTTATTTACATTAGACATTGATTTTATCTTTAGTAAGATGTAACACTTATATTATCTTACATTATAAGCAACACCAAATTTAAACGAAATGTGACATATTACTAAATTATTATTATTTAATATGACATTTTTCACATATCCATTTGAATAGAGGGTATGAATAGAATTATATAACTTATGAAGATATATATTTAATACATTTCTATTATTTATATATTGATTATTAATAAAATAATAATCATTTAAATGAAAAAAATGTTTTCTAAAAAAACTACATTTTACCTAATATACGACTTAGTCATTATTCACACACCTAATTGAAAATTAATTTTTAATAATATTTATAATTATATATTATAAAACTAAATCAATATTTTATATGTTAATATGAAAATTTTCTTATGTTGAATTTTTCATATTTTTTTTGAATATTTTCATTTTTATGAATAGTGAAAAATATTGAATTTTAATTGAAACTTCTATTCCATTTAAATAAATTAAAATGATAAATTATATTAGGAATTGTTTTAGAAGTAAAATTAGTTAATTTATACTTATTTATACAATTTACATCACTAGAATAATTTTAATATTGAATATTGATATAAAAACATTACAAACATTTAACCAATTCTTCTTTGAAATCCCGTTTTGTAATCGCGTCAATGTGATTATGTTTAAATAAAAAATTTCCACTTATATAAATGGGATGTTGAAAAATGAATTAAATATTTTCAATAAGAATAATTTATTCTACATAATAAGGTAAACTTTTTTGATCAAAACTAACAGTGAAAATTGTAAAAATTATTTAGTTTTGTTAATGTAAAAATTGATTTACCAGGGGGATAAAATAAAATGATATGGGTCAAAATGAATTACCACATTGTTAAAATATTATTTTATTGAAATAATAAAATATTATCCTTAAATATATCTAATTTATCTCCTTTTTTAATGATTTTTATTCTAAATTAATTTACAATTTCAGATAATGTTTGAAATTTTCCTTGTAATTTCCAAGAGTGTTCCCTTTACCCAATTATTGAATGTAACTACTTACACCAACATCTTTACATACATCACGACATTTGTATTGATAGTAAATTTTTCAATTATATCCCAAAAATTATTATTTAAATTATAGATATGATATTTCTCCCAAAATACCATCCCTATGGACCTTAAGAGGAAACCCAAAGAAGGGTTCTCTGAGAGACGATAGTTATCTTTACAATGATCTTATATTTTATTATTATTTACCCAATTAAATTATTTACTAACACATAAAATTCATTAAAAATAGTATATAAAATAAAATTAGATGTTCTTTTGTATATTTTATAATAATTATCCAGCTTCACTTCCATCAAATTGGCTATGAAATTAGCATTCATATGTATGGTTGGCTATTCCCTTACGAACCAATTTCATTCATTTTTATACTACCACTATCACAATTAGGTATAATGACATATTAAACAAATTTATATGATATTTATGATATTTTAATACATATATAATTTCAATATCTTATATACCCTTTTACTTTCCATTTCTTTTAAAATATGATAATATCGCTCATGTGTATGACAGACTCCCGCCTCGTGAAGTGATGCGATTCCTTTTAAAAGAACTATTTACATAGAATGTAATAAGTTTATAATTAAAATATATATATATACATATGTGTGTGATATATATGATATGGTTTTGATTCTATAAAGATAATATATAATCCTCTCTATTTCCCTTTCACTCATAAAGGCAATGATATCATTGCTCATGTGTACGTAAACCAACATTATCCACGAAGTGAGGTGATTCATTTTACTTGAAATTTTTTTATTAATATTAATAATAATGCATATACTTAGTAAATATGATATTAATAACATTAATATCATTTGATATATTATGGATATATATTATATGAAAATGAACCAGACCATTAATAAAAAAGAATGAATGAGAAATCATTGAAATTAAACTCAATACAATAAAAAATATGAAATGTAATTAATGAACGGGTCATGAGATGATATAAAATGATCATATAAGTTATTTGAAATATTAATATGGTTCTTTTATAACTTAATAACATTCTTAATGCAGTATAAATGATGTTAAATAATTTTTAGTCAGAAGGAAATGTGTGGTAAGGTATTTCATATGTCAATTTCTATTCATTATGTTGAACTTATACATTATTGACTATAAAATTATATGATTATGTGTTTATTAATTAATATTATCATATATGGTATTTCCACTTGTTTTATGTCTATTTTTATTTGAGACACAAAATTTATTTATTTATAAATTCCAAGTTCAACATTCTAATCATTATAATGGTTTATGTGACAATCCCAATTTAATCGAGATTATTTATACATGAATTTGAGTTGAAGGAAATTATTTGTTAATTTTATAACAAACCCATTTAATATTATTATAATATGGTTATTATCAAAAAATTTATGTAAATTTACAATTTTACTCTCTTTGGTACTTAAAACAATTTAGAATTTAATTTATAAAAATTTGACAACATGTCTATAGTTGTGCATAAATATAATTTCTTCTAAAATAATGTTATAAAAAAATATGAAATTTTTTTAAAAAAATTTCAAATGATTTATTAATCAATTTTTTATACATTTATACCAATTAAAATTTCATTATAGGATCCTTGCTGTCATTTTCCAAACAATTCGAATTTTCATTTTTCTGAAAAATTGAAAGGAATATTTATTTTAATAGGGACAACTTGAAAGGAATTTCCTGCCATCATGATCAAAAAATTATTGAATAATTCATATGTAGTTTTAAAAAATTATTTTCAAATAAAATTATTTTCAAAATGTTTTATGAAAAATTATTTTTAAAAATTATTTTTAGAAATTATTTTTAAAAATTATTTTTAAAAAATAATAGTTTATTTTCCTCCAAATTTTTTTTGAAGAACTTTTTAGGGTATTTCTATTAGTAAATGATTGCAAACAATTTATTATTACTCTAATGGCTATATAGTTTACTGATATTATACTTATTATTCATATGGATGGTTTATGATCATTTTTTCCAAGGAAAGTATTGATATTCTCTTCATTGATTCATTTTGGAAGTCATTAACTTTCCCTTGAATTATTCATTTTACCATGGACATAAAATTTTCCATAATTATAAATATTATTTATCATGCATATATTTATTTCTTAAAATTTATATAATCTCGACATATAGTGTTTTACTTTGAGTGTTTTTGGATTTACTATGGAAATATTGATAAATTCATATATTTTACTCAATATGGACAATTTGTTTATAAGGCGTATTGTTTATAAATTAAATCGATTATTCTATATATGTGGAATTATTTAGACATAATGTTATAGGTGGGAAAATTTAAAGAAATAACCTTGATGCATTGATAGGTCTGATGATAAAAATAGAATTCCCATAACATATGAGTATGTAACTAGAATTTTTAAAATGTATTGTGAAAGGTATTGAAATTAGATATACAGTTTTTCAAACTAGAAAATATTATACAAAATGTTTTAAATTTTCATATGAAGGGTCTTTATGGTAGAGGTATAATCTTTTTGACACATGATATTCAATATTTAAGATTTTCCATCATTATGAATTTTGTTATTCATTTTTATGAGAACTTTACCTTGATATTACCATTAAATAAATTTCATTATTAGTTTATATATTAAATTAATTTTTTTTTTCAGTTATACACATTGTCAAAATGATTATGAATTATAAATTCATTCCTTATTTACTTATTTAAATGCAATGGTTTTTTAGTTATCTAACTTTCCAAATAGATTATTCATTAATGATTCATGTAGACTCCACTGTAAATGACCATTACTGAGTATTTTCGGACACAGTTATTTTATTTACATTCCCCAAGAATCCAAAAAATGTACTAAGAATTATATACATTGATATTCCATAGGGTATAATGTTATTATCAAAACATGTCCTTTGTAATTTTTTGTATTCCAATATAATATGTGACTAAAGTATGTATTGAGTTTACCAAGACTTATAAACCATTTTTTCCATCTAGATGAGATATCTTGTTTCTTATGCCAATATAATAAAGTAAGATATTAAATTTAGGTAACAAGGGTTTTGGAGGGTACACCATTGTGTGGTTGTGTGATATATTTATTCTAAATGTTCTCTAATTTAATTCTAGCCCAATCCATGTCAGAAGGGTATCCAATAATCTGAGGTTCATGGGGTGTTTCTCCAAAAATTCATCTTGGCATGGATTCATAAGAACGACTACCCCCTCTCTGATACTTTCTTTGTATCTATAGTATTCATGAGGGATTGTATGTGGTTAAATTCTTATACATGTATAATAAGAGATGTTAGGACTGAAGGTTGTTTAATATCATATGTATGAATTCAGGATATAGTATCCAAAGGATTATTACAGGTGTGTTATATATGGGCTGTGATGTCTTGTGGTAGAGTACCTAATACACATTCTATATTATCTTCCATAAATAATACTGGTTAATATATGATTTTTTTTGGAAACGATGATATATTGCATGAGGTGTATGATATATTAAATTTTACAATATATTCTTCGTGATGATTATTTTGAAATGGGTGGGAGTTCATGATGTGATAATTTTGGGCATGATAGTGGTGAACACAAGGGGAAGTGGTTTAAATATACCTATATCTATATATCTCTGCGTGTGTGTTTGCACAATATTTTGGTTATAATTTTGTTTCATATTTTCTGATTGAGACATGGTGAGGATGGAAAAAGAATAGAGTACCTATTTATTTGATAAGTTAGTTTTATTTATTTAATCACTAGGCTTTAGTATACCTCTTTCACATTTTTCACAAGAAGGATCAAGGATAATCATATTGAATATACTTGTTATTCTCAGAATATATATATATATATAGAATGTTTTCCATTTTAGTAAGATCTAGCTAGTGATAAAGGTGAAAATTACAAGTTATATGAGTGTTCAAGAGTATTTGGAGCTTTATGGATGCTTTAGAAGATTATATCTTTATTATTTATCCTTATAGTTGTTTATTTTGTATGTAATTACAACATGTATTGGGATTTCTTCTTTTTGTATTATGATTCATAGTTGATTAATCTTTTTTCTCTTATAATCACTTACTTATATAATCATTTTACGGGTAATTACTCACTTGTGTGTGACTATATACCATTTGTGATAGTCAACAACCAGTAACCTATTGAAGTATTTATTCATTGGTAATTATCTCTTTTTCCATATTGTTGTACCAAGAGGGATTCGATGGGATTGAATGGGTAGTGACATGGTCGTATCAACAATGATAGTTGAAAGAGAGGTCAGGGTTTAGAGACTGGTATTGGTGAGAATCTGTGGGTTGGTATGGAAATAGTATTTGATAACCTTTATACATGATTTAAATAATTAATACCACCAAGGACATATTATTTTTGGTTCCCATATTATCTGACATGAGGAACATTAATATTGTTAGACTTCTTAAGAAAATTTATGCTTCTATTCTAGGTAAATACCTATGAAAGGGTTCTTCACCATGCTTGTGTTTTCTTATTTTTGAAGATTGTAATAATTGAAAATATGATAAAAATAAGGTAATTAAATTACTTTAAATATAATATGTGTCCCAGTCAGGATTATCAAAAAAATTTACATTTATAAGAGTAGATATAGGTCATCTCTTACATCAGTTTTGTTCCAAACATGTTAATCAATATTTGTTAAAAAATTACTGTAGAGTGGAGGTTGACTATGAAAATATGTGGTGGAGGAAATGGAAAGAGTTCAAATACTAGGGTAAATATATGTATGATGGATCTATTTCAAATAGTGGGATAAAGGATTGGTTGGAGGAGGTAGTGTTAATGACTGGTTTGTATTGTTCTTGAAGGAAGCACTAGGTTTAAATGGTTATGAAAATATTTCTAAGGATTTCTAAACAATGGTGGTTCTTATTTGTTAGGTTTTTTGATGAGTTGGATATTTTTTGGTGGCATGCTAGGATCTATTTTTAGGAACTGTTTCCTTCTTCTTCACCCAAATAGGTTTTCATATGGTTATGTATTCAATTTTCTTGATAAATATGAGGGATACTCATGATATGTGGTGAGATATTTGGATTTAATTTTTTGAGGCTAAACCAATTCTAATTTTAACCCCTTGAGGTAAATGAACATGATTATACACATTCTTAGATTTCTATAGTTTTTGAATGAGTGCAGGGAAACCTCATAATTTAATTGATTGAAACCCACATATTGAATCAATAATTGGTGATTTCTTGTAACAATCTATCATTTAATTCACAATCAATAACTATTTACCTTAAAATATCATTAGTATAACTCTTTCCTTTTGATTTGTTGATATGGAGATATTTTATGGTCTAAGGTTCTCTCTATCCTAGTTCATATCATTATATAAATAACTTTTCATACTTGGGAATGTGAAGATTTGGGTTGAGAGTCAGGTTCCTATCATCATTCTCATCCTAAACGCTTATCTATGTCCTGTTTGAGTATATATTTTGTCTAGGTAAGGTGTTATTATATTTATTCTATTATTATAATCAATATACTATTCACGTGGCCCATGTGTTATGAGTCATAGTTCCAAGAAATAGAATATTATACATTTTGTGCTTAATTTATTTTCTGCCTAATAATAGATTACATTTTCTCTAAAATTTGAATTAAATTATAATATTTTATGGCTTGGGAATGTAAAATCTTGATATTTAAAATAGTAAACACTATTTTCTAAAATTAATAAGATATAAAACACAAATCTTATACAAACAGAGAAATATTATTATTTAAATGTGACCATTATTACCTAAAATTTAATTCAATTGGAATGAATAATAATAACTGATTTATGACATAAATATATATGTATGAATCAATATTAATTATTTTGAAAATAATTATAAATTAATTACCTAATATTTATAATGTCCTTTTAATCTACATAAATAAGTTTTCATAAAAACTGGGTTATCTTTATTTTGTTGTTGAATATTATAATTAATATTAAAAAAATTTATAAATATTATTTTAATAAATGAACATATTTTTTAAAATAATCATATCAAAATTAGTTTTAGTGAAATTTTGATAATTTTTTGTGGAAGTTATATTTTTATGAATAGTAAGAAATAGAGTTTTGTTAAAGTAATTTATATTTTGTGATATCTTCAAGAAATAATTATTAAATAAAAATTAATTAAAATGATTAAATAAATAAATTATTATATTTTAATGTAAAAATAAATCAAAATTAATTCATAACATTGAGATATAATTTATTTCATTATAATGTGAAAATCATTTTAATTATTGACGTATTGTTTCCACTGTACTGGAAACGTCATATTCAATGACTTATTGCTAATAATTGAGTGATATAAAGTATTTTTATATCATATTTTATTAAAATTAACCCCTAAATAATTATTATTAATTATAATATCAAATATTATATTTATATAAGGAGAATATTAAATAAATGTCTATGAAATGCTTGCACAAGGCTATAAAAGTCAAATTAACAAATAAAATAAGTTATATTAACATGGATATGTGTCAATATATTTAATTAATGAATATAAGGTATTATATTAAGACTAATAATGTTTTAGTTATATTACATTAATATTAGTTTTTATATATGAAATAATTACCATTAATTCGTAGGCAACTCAAATGCATTTCTTGAACAATCAGAAGAAAAAGAAATAAAATGATTTTAATTAAAATGATAGGAACCATTAAATAACCCAAAAACATAAATATAAATTATTAGTTAAGTAAATATTTACCATAATCATAAAATGTTGAATTTTTGACCATTTGGGGCTCTATTATGATATTATGAACTTTATAATATTTTATTTGTAGAAAAGTAAAACATGTCTCTCTTATTTTTAATAAATGTATTATTTTTAATATGATATCTACCATAAGATATTTTTCAATATAAATATTAATTGAAAATAAAAATTATTTATATTCATTATGTTAATTTGTTTGTAATTTTTACCGATGAAATTATTACCTTAAATGCATCGATAATTGTGATGCAATAACTATTAATTTAATGGGAAAATCAAAATAATGATACTAAAATATTAAAATAAATATAATTTTATATAATAAATATAATAAAAGAATTTCATATATTAAACTACCTTATTAGGGATGTACTAAAATATATTTTTCTAATTTATCTCTTTGTATTAATTTTTTATGTCAATATAATGAATAATGTTAAAATTGAAAATAATGATAATTTTTGAATATAATATTTAATAAAAATATTAAACAATAAAAAATATTAAATAAGAAAATAGATTATAATGTATCATATAAACTTTCATCATATCCACATTTATAGGCCACATAGAAATTTTTTAATATAGATTAGTCAAATTATAATATAATCTTTGGTGAATTTCCAAAGGAGCCCCTCACATCAATTATAAAAGGGAACTTCATTCCTAACCTATATACAACTTTTTGATCAATATATATTTGCTAAATTATTAAAATTACATTTATAAACATCCTTATCCACATTCAAGAGTTAATTTTTATTCTATGAGATCAACCCTATATCCCTTAAAGAGAGATCTAACAGATGTTCACCAAAAAAAGGTAATCGTCTTTATAGACACATTCATGTTTAGTTATTCTTCTTCATCCTATTATTTTTTTTACATCATAAATTAATAAACATAGTATCATATATATATACTTATAAGTTTTTATAACTATGTCAAACCACAATCCACCTTTTATCCATCTTATGGAAAATGAAAGAACAACCTGTGCGTATGTATGACTTACAATCTACTTATAGTGATCCAATGGTTTTTCATCACCACATTACATGGATGGTTATAAATAGATAATTAATAATTATATATTATATTAATGAAATATTTATCATTAATTAAATATAATATATTATAAATGTTTTTATGTTTCTATATACTGGAATATGACAATGTTGTTCATGCGTATGTGTGGGTTACGACATCCACGAAGCAGTGTGATTCACTTTTCATCATGACATCACATCGAAGATATATATAATTATATTTGAGGAATTAAAATAAAATTTATGATATTATCACCTTTTTAAAATATAAAAAAATATTTACCTTTATTCTATAATGATCATTGAAAAATGGAAGCGTTACATATTTGTATATATGACATACAATATCCATGATTGTAACATAGTTTTTTCCAAACCATATTTAAATTGTTGGATATATAATTATTTTTTATTAATAAAACTATAATTATGTATTGAATATTATTTTAAAGTTTTTAAATTAATTAAAACTTTTAACATAATCAACTGACTGATGTCTTTTTGAACTTAAGTACTGAATACCGTCAAAATATACGACATGAACTTAAGTGATTATGTAATTTTATAAAATAGTAAATAAAGTGATATAAAATAAACAATAAACATTAAAATGGTTCTTAATCATGTAAATAATTAACCTATGTTTATTTTTTCATAATTTAAATAACATAATTGAAATTTTAGAATCATGGTAAGAGACTTTTTAAAAAAATCATTTTTTAATGTTAGTATTTCAAATCTTTTTTGAAATGTCAAAAAGAATATTTTTTTTGAGTTATACGACATGATTAGATTTTACATAATTCATGTAACGTAGATTATTTTAATTTTCCATTATAATTTGAATAGTTTATTTTTCAATAAAATTACTTCATTTAAAAGTGAGAAACATTTTAAAGAAATGGAATGATTTCAAAATGGAAATGTTATTTTCATGAAGAATTTTTGTAATTATATTTTATTCAATGAAAAACCCTCTTTACCTTGTTATAAAAAATATTTGTATTGAAATTTATTTTATATATGATAAGGGTAATTTGATATCGGAATATGTTTTTCAAATATCATTTAAAGGGTTTTAAATATTTTTATGATTAAAAGTTAACAAAAAAATGTGTTATTCATGATTTGGTATTTGAACATTACATGTGAAATAGGTGATCCCGATATTACTTATATAATTGGTTGTACACCATTATAGTTAATGGGTGATACTGATATAGCTTATATGAATGGTTTATCACCATTATAACTAATGTAAAATTGATTAGCCCAACATAGATTATATGAATGGTGAGCCACATTATAGCTCTGCAATGCATTGGGAAATGATTATGTTCTATGGATATTTATATTTTAAGTAGGCCTTATGGTTATTTGAACATCAATATTTTGAAAGGGTTTCAAAAATGTGATGCTTTGAGTTACGAAAAGGGTATTTATTTAAATTTCAAGGGTTTTGTAGGTTTTATGTGAGAAAAAAGTGTGTGTGTTTTTCATGTGGAAAATATTTATTTCACATGATCACAGAAAATTAGATGGGTTTTTATGTTTTTAACTATACTAATAATTTTATTTTCTAATTTATAGTTACCAATTCCAAAAATACATGGATATTACATCATTGTACATTAATATTCAAAACATTACTTAAAGAATTTTCTGAGGAAATTAATAGTTTGATGTGTTTATAAACGTGTAATAAATTCATCTAGTCTTAGTGAATGATTTTAAATGTTTCCCACAAATATATTACCCTTAATAAATTATAATTAAACACATTATTCATAAGCTAGGGACAAGAAACAAGATGAAGGGGTGAGTTCAGATGCTTAGTAAAAGTAAACAGAGTAGATGCATAAGAATAACTTGAACATAAGGGTATACGAACATGAGAATAATATTTGATGACCATTCCCTATATATCAAAGATCATATACATGAGTAATTGCATAAATACTAGAATACAATAAGACAAGAATCATAAGGGAAACAATATAATAATCCATGATGACATAAAATTGTAATAATACATGAATTTTTTGGAATGTACATTAGCATAGAAAATCATATGTCTAGGCTACTTACGAATAAATTCATAACAAGTCATGCATGTTATAAAACCCATATACCTACTTAGGTATTGAGATACACACCAATATAACCTCTTGTTCCAGGCATGAAATTCCCTCCCACGTACCCACCTATTTTAGTCATGGGATTCCCTCCCATGTACCCTCTTTTTTAGAGATTGGTATGCCCTCCCATGTACCCCCTTGTTTTGGAATTAGGATTCCCTCATGTTTTGAGCATGGGATGCCCTCTCGTGTACCCTTTCAAGATAATGAAACATTTTTAGTTAGGAAATTCATTGTATGGAGATACAGGTCATACCCATCAGATAATGAAATCATACATTCATGTTCTAGAATATAACGAAACATGAAACATATCATGACCTATGAAATGAAATGGGTATCATTAATGTTTCATGACATCATAAACTATGGATAAAAGATTTTTTATAATCATTTCATTAATGAATAACCATTTAAAAAAGTAGTTATCAGAAGAATATTACCCTTTGTAGTGAAAAAAGTATTATAAATATCATTCCATAATAACATAAATCGTTCAAGAAAGAATATAAAGGGTATTCAAAAACTATAACAAAATACATATTCATAGATGAATAAGGTTTTTTAATGATAACATGGAACATTTATTAAGTGAAATGACTTTACATCAAAAATACATTTCATAAAACCATTTAAAAAAATCATTTCTGACAAAAAAGTATTTATAATTTCATTTAAAATAATTATTTAGGAATATTAAATTTCTACTTAAATTTTTTTATAACATGAATTATTTTGAAAAAAGTTTTCATTTAAAAAAATTGAAATCCTAAAAATATTGCTTGAAATAATTTTGGAAATCTATTTCAAGAAAATGGTTTTGAAAAATTATAAATAAATTATGAAATCATTGAAATCATTTTATTAGAAAATAAATATTTTTAAAAATTATAAAGGAAGATTTGAAAATCCTTTAAAAATATTTTTAAAATAAAACATTTTGGGAAAATATTTTCTTTGAAAACAAAATTGAAATATAAAAATTTCTATAATATTATAAAGAACTTTTCTTTGAAAATTAACATGCATTATTACTATTTAATCTTTTGAAAAATGCGGGTCATGGTAGGGGTATATACGTATATTCTTAACATTCCTTTTGCTCTTTAAAAACCTTAGAAAAATATCTTGATCAATAAAATGAAAAGTGGATTCCTTTAATTTTTTTTTGTAAAAATTTAAATCATATGTAAATATTTCTTTTAAACATAAATGGATAATAGTAAAACATTTTTGATATTTTTTATAAAAAACCCATTTTTGATGTAACCCAGATTTCTGGATTAAAAGACAAAGAGTGTTCCATTTTTATAAAAAAGATTATAGATTATACTAAATAAAAAGTAGTAAATAAATTGTACTAAAACACTAAGATACCATCAATAAACATATACGAAGAAAATTCATTATTGTTTTGGATAGATGTATGAGAACATTTCATCAATTTAAAAACAATCACAAACAATCTTGATAAACGATGAGATTGTTGTCATAAACTATTAACATTGTGGTAACATTGAATAATAATAATATGAAAATTATAACATTATATGAAGATAAATATATCATGAAAATAATTAGATTCTTGATATAACTTGTCAAAGGGAAATATATACACCTCATAAAAATATTTATTTGCATAACATGGAATGTGTCTCAAAGAAGGCAAATTGAGACTGAATTACTTTACAGATTTGGTAACTATGGAACCATAAACCAAATGGAATAAATACCATAAAATGGATAATTAAATAACAATAATTTTAATAAAAATAATAATATAATACATCCATTGGAATTATACAGACCACACATGTTAAATGAGTTGTGAATAAGGATCGTATCTCATGGAAATAAAAAGTGAGATGGAGTTCTCATACCTTAGGTCTTTAATTTATTCATATATGTTGAAAACTCTTATATAATAAAATAATTTTACTATACATCTATGATAGATAATATTTTTATATATAAGACCATATATGATTTGTTTATGACTTTATGATAGACTTTTATTTACAAGTCCATGTTAATGTTATGTTTTGGATAATTTCCACATTATTTTTCGTATATATTTTGACATTTTATTCATGATCCTATTACATAGATAATGATATAATTATTTAAATAGTATAAAAAATGTATAAATATCATATATTTTTGGTGTAAATGTATTTATAACAGTTAGTAAAATAATTAATTATGAAATAGAGTTCAACGTTAATGAAGACGGTTTGTCATACGCACACATGAATGATGTTTCTATTTTATTGTTTTATAGAAAAAAGAATGTAAATGGAATATATATAAATATTATAATTATATTTGAATTATTATTTCATATATATTGTTTAAATTCACTAAATTAATCCTTAATACATTCTATGTAAGGCGTGAATGAATCACAGTAATTTGTGGAAACATTAGTCCACACTTCCACAAACAAAATTATCATACATACAAAAAAAGATTGATTGAAGGTATGTATGATATAATAATTTCATATTAATAAATAAATCATAAATATAACAAATAATATTTAAAACTACAATTTCCATCATAATTTTAACTATGATAAGTGGTAAAGCATACACAAACAAAATCATTTCCTGAGATGGTAGTTCTCCGTACACAAGAATAGAAAGTTCGTTACCCCTTAGATTTATGTGTGTGTAAGTGAAGGTCCAAACCATATAATAAAGAAATATAATTATATATATAATGCCTATGTTATTATATATGATTTAAATAATAATTATTGAGGTGGCGAGGTTGAAAAATAAAATAAAAAAGCATGAGGACGGTTTCTACATATTATTTTGGTTGAACACCAATTTCATTACAAAAAATGGATTCCTTAGTTAGATATAAAACTAAATGGTGGAATAAATGAGTAAGGGAGGTATGTTGGCATATTAATTTATAATATTTTGGGTAAACCAAATATTTTCAGATGCATGAATGAGTGGGCGGGGTGGGTGCCATTTTATAGTGGAGGAGTGGCATTCCTGAATTTTTTTGAAAAGGGAAATCCATAGTATTACCCCATTTTTCTGGTATATAACCTTACCATATGATATTTATAGTTATAAGGTGTATGGTTGAAGGTTTTTAGTGTCGGTAGAACACTGAATATATTTTTGGTGAAAAAGGAAAGGTGTATGATCTGTGCAAAATTTGTCCAAACCATGCGAAAATCCCAAGAGAAATGGTATACACAAGAAGTTTTTGAACAAAAGATTTAGCATGGTGTATGCATGGTTAGGGATACTGTTTGAGGATTCATTGTGAGGTTTTAATTATGTAATTTTCTAAATCATGGATATCGTACATTTTTTCAACCATGTTGTCTAATCCTGCGCTGATTCAAATCTTGAATCTTAAAAATATGAATATACTCAATTTTATCATGCTAGCTTGTTTTTTATATTAAATGGACCTAGTTAGATATTTATATTAATATAATATTGGGTAACATCTCCCAAGAATTTATTACCTATTTTGAATCCCTCCCTTTGCATTCATAACCCCTATTCTCTCAGTAAGTGACGTTCTTCTTTGTTCTCATTCTATTTCTTTAGATCTACATAGATGTAATTCTCTTATTCTCTTTCTCTATATGATATACAAATAATAAGGGTATATATAAGATGGTGGATTAAAAATATGATTATATTTGGTCTTTTTTTGATATTATAAGGTATCTTTGTTCGTTTTGGTTGAGAATCAATCTTGGGGCTAGAGCGTTCTTCGTCAATTGTCAGTTTTCATCAAAACCCTTGAGGTAGGTGGATTCACTCTTGAATCTTCATGAAATAATTGATTATATTAGTTTAAAATAGATTTAATTACATGAATTTGAGTATGAAATTAGTGTGAGAATCATGGGATAAATCATTTTAGTGAGGATTTACGGTTTTTCTGTAATTATACACCTTTGGATAAATGTTTTTCAAAGTGGTTTAGTTTCATGTTTTTAAAATATTTATCTTAAAGCATGGATTTGAAAGAATTTTTAATGGTTTGTTTTGAAAGGTGTTTTCATAAAAAAAATGGAGGTTTTATAAAAATGGTTTTGACATTGAAATGGTTTTTGGATGGAAAAGGTTTTCAATAAAATATTTATTTTATTGAAAGTGTTTTAGTATGATTATTGGAAATATTTAGTTGTGTGTGATCATAGAATTCCTAATGGATAAGAGCCAGGAGTCTCCCCCATAATTTTTGTGATAGATTAGAGTTACTGATATCCCTCATCAAACATTCATATTTTATTTTGAGGCTAGGTTGAAATATAACCTTGTTCTCGGTTCCAAAGGTGTAATGGAATGATGGTTATATGTGTTCATATATAATTCGGGATAGATAACATTCAATAGCATCTCCCATAATTTGAGGGATGGATAAGGGTCAGGGATATCCCCCATTTAACATTCATGTGCATTTGGGTTAGATAAGGGTAAGATGTATCCCCCATCATTTTTGGGATAAATATGGGTTGGGGATTCCCCCTCTTCCATGTTTCACGCATGATCGGTTGTGTGGATATGATGAATAGTTATAAAAAATTGGACATTAAATGATTTTTTATATTATTTCCCTGGAAAAAAGTTTTCTATGGATTTAGTTTTTATTTTGATATAAACTGCATTTTGAAATTTTTTTATATAAACTATTTTATTTAATTATGTCTAAATATTATATCATAGGGGCATGAGTAAGGACGTAATTGGGGAAAAAACTAATGAGTTTTATACTCACCCCTTACTTTGAACTTTGGTTCTTCTACAAAATTTGTCTTCTGGGACTTGGGAAAAGTAAAATTATCACACATTTTTAGCACCACCTATTGATACATGGGTTGTTTGGTGATATCAGAGCATGGAGCTTTTAGGTCATAGAGTATTATGTTTATCATGTTGTATTTACTTTTTCTTCCATTATTTCCCTTGTTTTGTGTTTTTCTTCCATTGTGGAATAATTTGTTGTGGTTTTATTAAAAAGATAAGTGTTTAGTTTTCTTGTTTTTCTCGTGAATTATGTAGTGACCATTTGGTTATGGTTGTTTAGTTAATGGTTTTTTTCTTAAAGTGTAAATTGTCCCCCACATTCATTTAAACCCTTCAGCATTTATTTTATCATTTTTCATCTTCAGGATGTCTCTTAAAGATATGTAATGAATCATTTTACTCTTAGGACAATGAAAACTTTATAGTCATTACAAATGGTATCACCTTGTTTTGTCCTTGCAGAACTAGTACTCATCCATTTTCTTGGTCATGGAGTTGAAATTAGTTCTTGTTTATTCCTTGGGTTTTCATCTTAGAAAGGAGTAAGATCATCTAAACATGAAATGTAGGGAATACAAATATATAGCGAACATTTTTATGATGAACATCTGGCTACCAAGGAGTTGGTTACATAAGTGTTTTGGATACATATAAAGGATTTTGGAATCACATTTTTATGGGTTTATCCCATGAGACGAACATGAAATCAATTGTAGAGGAATGAATTCCCACAAGGATTACAATTTTTTAAATTTATAAATAGTTTTAAAATAAATTATTTTGAAAGGATAATAATTGGTTTATTTTTAAAATGGTTTTATTTTCAAAGCCAAGAATGAAATTACTCAGAAACATTTGATTGGTAAAATGTTAATTTTGGAAATAAATGTTGTTATAGTTGATGTGATATAATTTTAAATTCAAAGATGTAAGTTTCTAGAGAGAAAGAATTATTGAGTTTTTTTTATATTTATAAAAGGTAGGCATCGTATAAACTAGCCTGATGAGGATAGTTTGAATGTGGTCACACCTGATCTATTGGGGAACCAACAGTTGGTCTAAAGCATTGATAAGTATTTTAAATCCATTAAGTTGGTACTGAAACTATATACAATGTTACATTATCTGTCACTGTTGAAAATTCAAGTGGAGGGTCTAGGGTTGTTTTCACAAGAGTAGATGAGAACTATAACACTAAGATGGAGAGGACGTGGGCTACCTATTTTCAAGGAGTTGGAACACATCAAAATTAGGCCACAATAATAATTAACCATATTCCAAGAACCATGAGAAATCTTGGATATTTTTAGTGTGGTTCACTGAGTCACATCAAGTGGTATTGCGCAACACCACCAAGATAATTCTATAATTACAACAAGACATGACATCATGATCACTATTTTAATAGAACACCGAGTTCAGGAGGCCCGGACAATACTCTGGTTTTTCACAAATCGTATTTTTTGAAGGAATATGGGTAATCTCAACAAGGCACCAAAGAGTAGAGTGCAATGATGACGAAATTTTATGCAGCTGAGCATATTATTATAGATGAGCAGGCTGAACCATCTAGGGTGAAAGGTATGATTATTTTTAATTATACCCTTACGCATGTGTTTTTTGATACTGGTGCATCTCATTCCTCTATTTCTCTTCATATAGTTGACTTTCTATGTTTAAAAAATGAGATGATTATTTCCATGTTAGAATGAAAAACCCCTCTCGGTAAAAGAGAATTTCAAAACTTTGTGTTTAGAGAATGTTATATAGTGGTTGATGGAGCTGAGATAAAGTGGAAAATATGGATCATGGAGATATATTTCATTGATATAATCCCTATTTGAATCGGTTTAAAGCATTAAAATTTCACATTGACTGTCATAATAGAAAGGTTAGTTCTACAACTGAGGATATCGTTAAGCATATCATTAAAGGAGAAAGGGTTGTAATGGAAACTGCAATGGGCTTGTTAGTACCAACGATGTGAAAGATCTCTAAACAGTTGGAAGCGTTTAATTTTTCATCAATGGAAAAGATCAATGAAAATATATTTCCAGTAGTTTTGGAACGATTTATAGAATTATTTCCCATAAACATCTTAGGGTTACCACCTCTAAGGTAAATGAAAGTTGATGATGGTCCTATCCAACATGCACGTGGAATGTGAATATTGAGGTGGTGTTGCAGTTTTTGTTTTAGCTATGCTTGTTCATGATTTGGTAATGATGGTCAAAGACGTAAAAACACTAGATGCCGAATGCCGGGTTCTGTGTTCAAAACTCAATGGTTCGAAGACCATTTATGGGTGGAAACATAATGGGAGTTCAGTTTTTTGTTTCAATGATCGGATGAATGTACCTATGTCTTGTTAGGAGAAAGTTCTCCATGATTACAACTATTCAAGATAGGCTGTATATCTGGGAATATAGGAGCTATATAAGGCATGGAAGGACCAGTTTAGGTGGAGTTTCACAGAATGAAATGTCGTTGATTTCGTTTCAAAGTGCTTAACTTCTGAGAAAGTTAAGTTTGATAATCAGCAGATAGTAGGTATGTTGCAGTCTTTACTAATTCCATTATGGAAATGTTAGTTGACGGTGATAGATTTTGTTACAGGTCTACCATTAAGGTGTTGGAAACATGATTCTATATGGGTGATAGTGGATTGACTCAGAATTTCATCTCATTTTATCCATATTTGTGTAACTCATAAGGTGGAGGATCAATCCAAAATCTATATCCAAGAAGTGGTAAAGAGACACAAAATAACAGTTTCGATCATTTTTTGAAAGAGATTCATGGTTCATGTCTCATTTTTGGAAATCCATATTCATATCCTATGTAACTAAGCTGAATATGAATATAGTGTATCATCCTTAAAAGGATATAAATTCTGAAAGGATGATACAGATTCTAGAAGACATGTTGTGGGCTTGTTTAATTAATTTTTGTGTCTCATGGGAGGATAATATACCCTTAGTGGAGTTCTAGAATAATAAAACATATATGGCCTCAATACACATGGCTTTGTTTGAAGAGTTGTATGGGTGCCCTTATTGTTCTCTACTGTGTTTGGTGGAAACTTGTGAGACTTCACTAGTTGGGCAGAGACATTTCCTTGAAATGATGGAGATGATAAAGCTGATCAGAAACTGTATTGAGATGACTCAGAGTCCCCATAAGTCGTATGTGGATCATAACTAAACACCATTTTCATTCTCGGTGAGTGATCATATGTTCTTGAGTATCTCTTTAATTTTTATACATTATCATTTTGGGAAGTATGAAAAGTTATACCCTTGATAGATAAGAACTTTTGGGATACAGGAATGGGATGGAGATTTGGAATATCAATTAGCATTGCCACCGTGTTTTATTGTGGTGCATAATGTGGTCCTCATATCTTAGTTGAAAATTGATAAGCCTAATTATGCCCATTTAACTACGTGAGAACACATTAACCTAGAGCTGGAAGAATTGCTTGTACACATCCTGATGTGGATTACAGATTGGCAAGAAAAATTATAGCATGTAAAAAACATCATTCTAGTAAATATTTTATGGAATAACAGTGATATTCTAGATGATACTTGGGAACATGAGATGGGAATGAAAAACAAAAAGACAAAACTCTTTCAGGAAAAGGATGGTTTTCTACATTATGAGGACTGAAATACCAATGGTGGGGAGAATTTCTTAACCATAGTTTCTATAATTCAACCATTATCCTGTGATTTTTATGGTTATAATGATTAAGGGTGAAGTTTGTGTGAGTTAGGAGAAATCTGAAAAAAAAATTGTTGCTAAAGGAGAGGTGCACGACCTGTGCACGGTTTGTCCAAACCTTACAAAAATCCAAGGAGAAACTGTACGCATGGTATTTTTTTGACAGTAGGTTCGGCATGGTGTTTTCATGGTTATGGAGACTATACGAGTAGGCTATGAAGGGGTTACCTTACGGTAGTCGATAATATAAGATTAGCACATGGTTTGTATAATAGTGTGGTCTAACCCTATACAGAGTCAAATCTAGATCATTAAAAATATGATCTTACTTATTTTTACTCCTACTTACTCTTTTTTATCTTAAATGTGCCTAATTAGATAATGGTTTTAGAACCTCTCTCAATCATTTTAAAACTAATATGGAGCCCTCCATTGGTGTTTAAAATCTTGATTCTGTCGATTAGTGACGTTCTACTTCATTCTAATCACATTTCATTAGATATACTTAGATCTATTTCTCTTAATCTTGTTATTTAACTGATACACACAAATTAAGGGTATATCTATAATTTTGGATTCCAAATATGTTGATATTTGGTCTTGGTTGTGATAAGAGAAGGGATATAAGACCTAATTTTTGGAGGATGAAAGTTGTTGCTAGAGAATTCTTCATTAGTTGTCATTTTTCATCCTAGCCTTCGAGGCAAGTGGCTTCACTCTCAACCCATCTTTCTAGAATTGATTGTATTAGTTTCAAATTGGTTAAATTTCATTAATTTGGGTAAATTTTTTTGTGTCCAAAAATTGGGATAAATCTTATTTTGTGATAATTATAGTCTTGGTGGAATTATATACCATTGGATAATTGTTCTTAAAAGTGGTTTAGTTTCATGATTTTAAAATGATTATTTTAAAACATGGATTTTCCAAAAAATATAATGGTTTGTTGGGAAAGGTGTTTTAAAAATATGGATTTTTTATAAAAAAATTTTGAACATGAAATGATTTTCGGATGGGGAATGTTCTTCAAAAAATGAGTTATTTTATTGAATGTGTTTTAGTGTTATTATAGAGAATATTTAGTTGTGTGTGTTAATGGAATTAGGGACAGATAAGGGTCAAGAGTTTCCCCAATCATTTTTTTAGATGGATAAGGGTTAGGTTTAACCCCCGTCAAACAATCATATTGAATTTTCAAGGCTTGGATGAAATATGACCTTGTGCTTAGTACCAAAGGTGTACTAGAATGATGGTTGAGTTTATTCATATGGAATTCAATACAGATAAGGGTTAATATTATCCCCTATAATTGTTTGGATGGATATGGTTTAGGGATATCCCCCATCAAACATTCTGGAAAATCATGTTCAGATTCGGGTATAAAGACTCCCACATCGTTGTTGGAATGGATAAGGGTTAGGGATTTCCCCATCCTCCAGGTTTAATGCAGGTTCGGTTGAATAGATGTGAGGAATATTTGAAATAAGTATAACAATAAATGATTGTTCATGTAATTTCCTTATAAAACTATTTTCAATGTCTTTAGTTTTTATTTTTATATATATAGTTTTTGTAAATTTTTTTATATAAATGATTTTATATAATTATGGATAACTATTAAATCCTAGTGGCATGAGTAGGGAATTAATTAGGGAAAACCTACATAGTTTTATACTCACCCATTCCTCATAACATTGGTGCATTTTAGATTCCATCTCCTAGGACTTGGGAAAAGGTAAAGTATCACATGTTTTTAGCACCGCTCATGATACAAGAACTATATGGTGATATCAGATCATGAAGCTTATGAATCATGTATTCTTATGGTCATCTAAGATTATTTAATATTTCATCCTCTAATTACCATGTTTTGGGTTTGGATTTCTTAATAGCATACTTTGGTGTTTTTCTATTATAAAAATAACGGTTATGTTTTCTGGTTTTGTTCATGCATGATATAGTGATCTATTTGGTTATGGTTGTTTAGTTAATTGTTTTATTCTTAAGGGGTAAATCATCACCCAATTTCATTTGAAACCCTCTTTCATTTACTTCAACGCTTTGGAATCTTGGGGATGTCGTTTGAGGTCGCGTAATGACTCGTTGTAATCACAAGCCAATGAGAATTTGCAAGTCCTTACATCTACACAATTTTTTTCCTTTGATAATTGGATTTAATAATAGAATAAATTCTATACAAGGTAGGACCATGTCTAATATAGAAAAAAATGGATTTTTTAGAAGTTCAAAGGTCATTTTGGCCCTTAATTGTAAAGATTAGTCCCTTATTAATCTAATTTTCTTCTAAATGATCGTAAACAATTTTAATCATTTTTACTAATAATTATGGTCAAAAACTCTATTTACCTTATTATAAAATATAAATTATCATGAATAAAAATATGGAAACTATTTCTCCAAATAATGATCACAGAAATAAACTAAATGAATTGAAAATAAATCCTACAGATGGGATGACGATGCAGGTTTTTAATATAATTATTTTGAAAAGAATATTATGTTTTTGTATTTAATTTCAAAGTTACATTAATAAACATGACCTAAATTGGATTAAATGATTTATAATTGATATAATTAAATATTAAAACCAATTATAAAAATTATTTAACGATATAAATTAATTATTTTCAAAAGATGTTTTGAATTAAAATTCAGTATTTATAAATATACATAAAAAATTTAAACTTCATTGAAAAATATAGAAAATTAACCCTAACCTAATCTATATATTATTATTTAGAAAATATTTATTTTGAAATAAATAATTTATAAAAGTTATTATTTTTTTTAAAATAGTTTCACTAATAAAAAGAAAATAAAACTGAATTTAATAAAATGTAGGTCTTTAGTGTAATATTGGGGTTTCTTCCAATCTTATGTCAATCATATATATTTTATGAATGTAAAAAAATATTTATTGAATATATAAAATATATATTTCATTATTATGATTCCAAAATATCAATTAATTTAATTTATTAATATAAATTTCTATTATAATCAAAAAGTAGATTTTCTAAAAACATTCCCTTAAAATTTTATTCATTCTTATATTCATTTTTAATTTATTTTCATCCAATGAATTCAACAATTTATTTTCAAAAGTTAGTTAATTATATTCATAAGAACCAACATAAGGGAAATATTATTACTTATTATATTAAATAATAACATATTTAATAATATATTATTGTTCTATAAAACTCAGTCATGCGTGTTACGAAAGAAATTAAGGAAATTCAGTCTTGTGTGTAATGAAAGATAACCCTAGTGTTCTATTTAGAGTAATATAAACATTATGTTTTTTAGTGTATGATTAAATTTTTGTTCCATATAAAACAATACAAACACATAGCTATAAAAAAACTATTTTCAATGTTGTGTGAAATGAAAAATGTAAAAAAGTATAAATTAACTGAAAAAAATATTTCACAAAATCTCATGTTGTTAAATTGTGTACCTTATAATTTTTTTTATAATACCGTGTCTGAAAATGTTTTTTCACATTTATTTAATTATTAGTAGGGATAAAGATGAGGTCCAAAGTAAAATTTTGAATATATTTCATGTAAAGAAATATATATTTTTTATTTTAATGTGTTTTGTCTGGTGGGAAAATGGGTACTGAGTAGATGTTTCGATTTCTAATGCATGGGGTTAATATGTATTAGTGTTTCCAAATTCTATAAAAATAGATACCTAGAATATAATTTTAAAATAAAGAATGAAATTTCTCATCTAAATTCACATGAATATGGGATGAATAAGGCCGGGTCCTTAATGCTGGTATTAGAGAATTATTTAGATAAATTTGGATATTATGATCCTTTCTTTGGTGTTTTGGATACCATCATGGGTTTCTAATTTCAGGTTTGATCATAATTTCAATGTCTTAGAAACCCCTTTTAGGATATATTTTCTAAAATTTTAAATTAACTTATTATCTTTTAGGAGATATTTTTTTGAGGAAATTCTAGGTTGTTATGATATTTTAATTTCAGTTAAAATATTATAAATATGAATAATGAGTTTATTTTGTGAACAAAACTTTTATCATAGAGACAACTATGATATTTTCATGTGATTCATTGATTAAGAGATTAATTTTATTTAAGAATATGTACACTATTTTTGAAATTTTATAGTTTTATATTCAATATAATATTATGGGATTTTATTTTAGGAGTCAAGGTTAATATTTTTTGAAGAATATGTGATCATAATGTGGATTTTTGGGGATTTATGTTATTTATGGAAATTATTGACATATATTGAAGACTATGTTTAAGGGATTTATATTTTTGTATGATACTTCATGAATAATTGATAATTTTAGATATTATTGTTTAAATTAAACTTCAAATGTCAACATGACTAAATATTTATGAATTTTGGGTTCAATTTTTGTATATAATATTTTTTATTATTTTTTTATGATAATTATTTGAGGAATGATCTATTTTGAACACTGGGTACTGTTGTTGAATTTTGGAGAATAGTGTAGTGTTTTATCATGTAAATGTTTACTCATTTTAGAGAATTATATTATCTGCTTCAAATAATTTTCATTTTGCATAATTTATAAAAACAATAGGAACAATTTTTTAACATATATTGTTATAAATAGATGTTTATTATTATGATTCAACCATGAAAAATTTACACTCATCATTTATAGAAAAATATTAATTTGTTATGGAAATTGGTTGAAGGATGAAATTATTCCAGTCAACTATGTATTTTTTTTAATATTAATAAATGTATTAAAATAATTCCTAAACACATGGAAATGGATTTCATAAAAAAAATTATTTGTTCAATTTTCATACCATGAAATAAATAGCCTTTAATCTATCATTGATTTACAATTTTCTAATGGTTAAATTTATCATTACCATATATATATCACTCTCCATTGTTACTTTTATGTTAGGTTTTTATTATATTTCCTTGTTTTCACTTCACACTTATGTTTTCTTACTGGATTCCCATTATGTGTTACACAATATGACCTTTATACTTCCATTTTCTCTCTTATAAAGTGAACCCTTTATTAATCCGTCTAGGGATATGGAATTTTATGAATTGTATTTTGAAAATTCAAACCCCTAGTTATGAATAAAAATTTTAAATTTCAAGGAAGAAATTTATTAATGGGTTGGGAAATGTAATACCATGACTTTTTAAAAAGTAATTACTATGTTTCATAGTGTACGATGTACAAAAAACTAACCTTAAGCAGACAAAACATATTATTATTTAAATGTGACTCTTTTAAACTAGAAATAAATTTAGTGGGTATAAATAAGAATAAATCATTAATGAAATAGATATATTATCACTAAGTCATATAAATTTATTTTAAAATGATTATAAATTAATAAAATACTTTTAGTAAAGATTTTTTAGTCTAAAAAAATATGTTTTCTTCAAAAATGGGTTTTCGTTCACTTTATGGGTGACTATTATAATTAATTTCAAGATTTTTTGGAAAATATAGTATAAAAAATTTAACTAATTCCAGAAAAGATCATATCAAAATTAATATACGGTGAATTTTTGATAAATTTCTAAAAGAGATAATTTTTTTGGAGAATAGTAATAAATAAAATTTGTTTTCAAATGTTGTAACTTTTTTATACAATTAAGTCATAATTATGATATAAAAAAGTTATTAAACTTATTTATTTACTAAAGTATGATAATATAATATAATTATAATTCAATAATAATTCATAATAATTAAATTATAATATATTTCCTGATAAACTTAAAAATGAATTTCAGTACGGACATAGTTCTTTGGAAACACTTGAAAAGTCATATTATTTGTCCCATAGAAAATAGTTGAGAGGTCAAAAGTTGATTAAAATCTTTTTTTATAATACATTTCATCTATAATTTATTTTTAAGATTGATAATTTTGAAATCCAGAGTTATATAAAAGAAACCTTACCCAAATTATTATGTAATGCATATGCGAGGATAGAATGATCAATTTAAAAAATTAGATATGTTATATTGACATGGATATGAGTAAATATATATAATGGATGAATATATAAGATATTATTGAGACTGATTAATTTTTTATTATATATATTTATTTTTAATTTATATATATGAAATATTTACCATTAGTGATTATGAAATAGTGATATAGTTCTTGGGAAAGTAGAAGGAAATCAATAAAATTATATTAATTAAAATGATAAAAACAATTAAATGATCCAAAAAATTGAATGAATCTTAATTTCTGAGTATCTATCGTCCACAATCATCCAAGGGTATCATTTATGAATTTTTGTGGCCACATGAGTGAGATTATGACCTTTATAATATTTTATTTAATGAAAAGACAAAAATCTCACACTATTGTTTTTAGTAAATGTAATATTATTAATATAGTATAATATATTGGATTTTTCTAAAGTTAATGTTACTTTGAAAAAACAAATTCTTCATCATGTTAATTTATTTATTTTTAATGAGGAAATGACTACCTTAAATGCTTACATAACGATGATGTAATAATTATTATTTTAAATTGAAAATCAAATAAATGATATAAAAATGTTAAAATAAATATAATTCGAGATAATTAATGTAATACAATTATTTTATTTATTATCTAGACATTATAAGGATTTAATAAATGATTATATATATTTTTTATCTTATTGTATTGATAGATTTAATGTTAAATAAATTAATAGTTACAAAATTTATAATAAATATATTTTATGAATATAATATATTATCTAGTAATTAAAAAATCATATGATTTTTAAATAAGGAAAAATGGGTAATATACGATCTAAAATATCATTGTCTTTATATTTATTGTCCATTGTGAAGCTATTGCATCTTGAATAGTCCTATTATAACTTAATCATCTAAGAAATTCCAAAAGAGCCCCTCAAATCTATTATAAAATGGAAAATAATTTCTGACTTATACACATATATGTTCACCTTATATATCAAAAAACACTAAACATTACTTTCCTAAACATAATTATCTAGGTTTTGTAGGTTTTGGTCTTTCTAAAAGACTAACCCTATATCCCTTAAGAAGAGATGTCAGAAAGGCTCACTGAAGAAGAAGTATTCTTGTATATCGACCATCTCATGTTTATTTCTTCTTCTACATACTCTTATTTTGTTGTCTATAAAATACATTAATAACTCTAGTATAATATTTACACTAATATTTTATATTAATTATGAGAAAATTATATTCAAACTTTTATCCATCCTATAAAAAATGAAAGCTCTATATGTGCATATATACGACTTACTATATTCACACAATGGTGATTTTTTCATCACTACATAACAAAAATGGTTATAAAGATGGAGTTAATATTTATATATGTTTTAAAAGAAATATTTATCACTATGTAAATGTAATATAATACATATTTTCTTTCATTTCCACATACTGTAAAATGATCATGTTGTTTATGTGTACGTGTGGACTACGACCTCCACGAATAAATGTAATTCAATTTTTTTCACCACATCACATAGATGATATATATATATGAGTATAAATTATTAATTAATAAAATATTTATTACATTTTTATCATTCTAGAAATATATAACAATATTTAAATTGTTTTCTTAATGATCATTGAAAAACTGAAACATTACTCCATACATAAAGCATACTGTCTCCATGATTTTAAAGTAGTACATTTTATATATCGATATTTAATTTTGGGATTTAAAGTATATATTATATATAAAAATTATAATTAATTATATAATAATATTTTTAATATAGTAGATTAATGAATTATTTAACCATAGTCAACCTACTGAAGACATTTTGGACTCATGTTCCAAATATCCTTAAATCATTCCACATCAACATATGTGAATAACTAATTATATAAAACACGAAAATATGTGATATGAAAGGAATAATAAAATGGAAATATGAAATTTAGTACGTAATTAGTTATCCTAACATAATTATTCTTAAAGATGAATAACGTACAAGACACTTTTCACTCAAGGTACAAAATTTTCTTTTAAAAATATTTTGTTAAAGTAAATATTTTAACTCCTTTTTCAAAATATAAAAGGATCATTTTTAACATATTAAACATGAGAATATTTTACTAAATTCATCATTCTTCAACTATTTTTATTTTTATTTATATTTTTACTAATTTATTTTTAATTAAAATTTTTTCATTTAAATGTTTACTGCTTTAAAAAAAAGAAATGATTTTAAAATGGAAATACTATTTTTTATCAAGAATGTTTTCAATGATATTTTATTTAATGAAAAATCCACATTACCTTATTCTAGGTATTTTTGTATTGAAAATGAGATTTTAAATAAAAGGGAATTTTGATATCCAATTCATTTTTCATATGGAATATATATATATATATTTCAATGGATTTATGATTAAAAGTGAAAGAAACAATTTTTATTCATGATTTTGTACATGATAGTTATATGTTAAACGAGTGCACCAGATAAAACTTATATATTGTTTTCATCCCCATTATAGCTCATAAAAAAATGATGAGCCCAATATAGCTTATATGACGGGTGAATTTAGTGGCCTATGCCTTCATGGACCATTACATTATTAGTTTTTGTGGTTGGAGGTGTTCGAGGAGGTTTGTATTTTTTGGGGGAGGGTGGAGGTGAAGAGAGCTTTTGTAGGTTATATGTGTTGTCTAAATGTATTACACAACATGTAATTGTGGTTCATGACTTGTGTATCATGGTAATTTAGGGATTATATGTGGCTAAGGGGTATCCTATGAAAGTGTCACACATCATATAAGTGGGAATAAGGATGTGTAAAAATTTTGGATTATTAATACTTTTAGGTGACCCATTTTTTTGTGAAATTTGATATTTTTAGAAACATAAGGCTTATACACCGTGTAATGGTTACACAATGTGTAAGCTTATAGATCAAGGGTTTTTTGTTCTTTTATCAATAAAATTTGTATTCTGTAGTGGCGTGGTTTTTATGGGTTGTGTATTTTGGTTGTGTTTTAATAGATATTTGGTGTGTTGTAGTTTTATCTATGATATTACAGTTTGGTTTTGGTTTGATAGAGTTTCTTTATTGCAATTCATTGCACAATGAGTTGGAAAATCTTCTTCAATGTAGGGAATCCCTTACTTCTCTTATCACGTTGGTGGTATTTTCTTTTGTTTACGTATGGGTTATTGTTGTTCTAGATTAATTAGAAAAAAATAAGCAATTTATTTTAAAATTGATTGGTTAAGGGGTTCTATTAACCTTCTTTTACTACTTTGATATTATTTTAATATATTTGGATTGTAGGAGATTGATGACTTGATGAAAATTGTGATTTTTGTGGATTTTTTTCCCTAGATGACATGTGTTGTGTCTACAAAGTTTGTTGTCATTTTTTTATATCAACATGAAATTGAAAATTTTATAACCCATTATATTTGGATAATGAAATGGTTTCCCCAAGATTATAGTTTGAGTGATAATTCCCCTAAAATTTAGTTGAATGTTATAAAATCCCTTTTGTAAATTTGTAAAATAATTATGATCTGTTATGATGTGTGATCATTCCTGTGTGGTGATGATGTGTGGTTTTGGTTTTAGGGAAGATGGTTTATTTTCCCTGTTTTCTGGGTGGTGAGGTGGTTTTATGTCATGATTTTGGGACATCAAGGTTATTTTATGGCCATGATTTTAAGTTAATCATGTGGTTGTTGGAAAATATTTTTATGTAGAAAGGTAGTTTGATGATTTTATTTTTGGGGGTGAGGAGGTGGTTTGTTTGTACACGATTTAGGGAGAATGGTGGGTTGTTTTCATGTTTTTTGTGTGATGGGGTTTTGGTTTTTTTGTATAATATTCGCTAAAAGTGATAGAATGAATAATTGAATAATAATGATTAAAATGATTTTTGTGTGGTTTTATTAATGGGGTGATAATGATTAATGAATAAATAAATGGCTAGTTGTGTTGTTAAATGTGGTTATTTCTAAATAATAAAAAAATGAGATGGTTAAATGAAATTTTTTGGAAACATGAATGTCGAATAAGGTTTGTGTTGTGGTTTTTTATATTTTGATGTGGTAGAGAAAGTGGTAATGTTTTGAACTGAATAGTTCCTTATTGTGAACCCATAAGATCGGGTTGTGTGTGGATATATTCTTATACCATTATTATAAGGCCCCATCCTTATACCTTACTTAATCTTGAGTTATTACAAGGTTACACATTGAGGATATTTTCATGTTTAGAGTTTTAGAGAATTAGATCATAAAACTTGCATTACATTCCACATTTAAACAGAGTGGTTACATAAAAGATAGTATTCATTTTTCCCATCAATGGAAACATATTTAAAAATAAATAATGGATTATCTCTTGAAACTTCCTTGACACTATCATCATATCATGTACCTTTCCCTTGACCTGTGAAAAAAATTTCAAAAAAACTTGGGATGAGCATAAAAAGATCAGTAAGGGTTATAAAAATATGGAAAGGAAACATGAGTTCATATATACAAAAGAATGAAATCATAGTTTACCCATAAAACATAGGCACTTTAACATACCTCATAAAATCATGAATAAATCACAGAAATCATAAGACATAAAAGGTAACTTGAGGCATTCCTAACATTCTTACGTAGGGAGTAACCCTCTTGGTTACGTTTGGAATACCCACCATAGTATATTCCCTAAATCTCTTCGGAGAAACCTTAACGTTTCACTCCTTCATATTACCCAATGCATTGGAGAGCTATATCGGGCTCACATTCCCTTAGTTTATCACAGAACCACCCATCTTCATAACAATGCCCAAGAATCATAACATAATCTTATCACATAAAACATGCATAAAGGAAACATAACATTTCCATATTTCAATCACAAGATATCAATAAAACACAATGATATAAAAAACGTTATGAAAAAAAATTTTAATACCAAAATAAAAGAAAAGTAAAACATGGTATTTACTTTTCTTTTAAAAAGAAGGTATGGCTTGTAGAGGAACCTGAAATTCAAATAATGGTCACGAAGGTGGAGAAGTCGTTGTCACCGCATACGTATGAAAAAAACATTCCCTTTTGTCGTTTAGTAAACAATTCGTATAAAAAATATTCCTTTTGAAAAAACGTAAAATTCAAAGGGGTTTATACACCGTATAAAAGAATGTTGTGTATAATACAAAATATGCCTCAATGAAAGGAGATTGAGACGAAGTCCCATACAAAGACGGTGCCTTGGATTAAGGATAAATCAGTTACATAATTATGTGTAAAAAATGAATACACGAAATATAAGTGGGTATTAAGTGTATAAAAATATGATGAAATTCACACATAATCATATAACGACATATTCAAGGTGTACAAGTTTATCCCAAAGAATCAAAATTGGGATAAGAAGTTCCCTGGCAAAAATTCGACAGCCTAACGATGTCACGTCAAAATTCAGAAAAAGAGTTGATGAGAGATAAAAAGGGTATCTCATCACTTGGTCATAAAATTTACATAAATAAGGATATATAAGAACATATCCCAACATAATAGCATGTGAAATAAAAGACATAACAAAAGAAGTCTTTTAAAAAGAGGAGGTTGAAAGGTTCCCTTACCGACTTGGTTAACTTTCGAAATGTACACCGCATTGAAGAAGGGTCATAAAATGAATATGTAAATACCCATAAAAGAAATTATATTACACAAAGAGTATAATAATGGTAATTACATACACCACTCAAAGGAAATGGTGGAAAATGTAGCATAAATATCACGGGACTAAAAGTGAGATGAAAAACCCCTTACGAAAACTCGGCAGCCTGACGACGCCACTTAAAACATCCAAAAATGGATTTATGAGATCAAATAGGGTCTCTCATAATATTACCATAAACATTACAGTATTATGAATATAATATAACATCCACAAACATAATAAAGATGAGCTTAAAAGAAATGACATAAAAGAGAGTACTTAAAAAGAAAGAGAGGCGTAGGATCCCTTATCTCGGGTCTGACTTGACCCGATCGTTCTTTAATGTCCTGAATAATAAACATGAGTTAATTTATAATTTCTTAAGAACCCTTTTCAATTTCATTATTTCTTTTATATCACTTATTACAATGTCATGAACACTATGTTAGTATTTAAGTTAATAACGGTCGTTTTAACGATCATTGGTACTTGAGTCAAAAATAAACTTTTTTTTATAATCACAAGTTGTTCACGTAGTCAAATATCCATTATCTCAAGAATTATATTCATTATTTGGATATCATATATATCATATATATCCATCATATACATGTATTTATAATATTAAATAATCATTTAGAGGTATGAAATGAAATGCACCGTTCATGGAGACGGTAAGCCGTACGTATGCATGAACGCTACTTTCATTTCTATATCATTCTTTAATGGAATGAAAATAATAATTATATAAAGGTATATTATAATTCCAGTATAACATCATATATAATAATTTTAAATCCATCCTTTATATGTCCCACGTATGGCATTAACGAATCAAATAACTTTGAGGGGGTGGTAGTCCGCACTTCCTAAAATGAAGATATCGCGTATACCCATAATGGAAGCCATAAAGGTATACCATAAATGAAAAATGCAGAAGCTTAAGGAAAATATAAACATATTATATATCATATATAAATATAGTGACATCTTAATGGCAACCTTTGAAGGTGTTATATGAGTGCTGAACAATCATCGTTTCGTGAGGCAAAAATTCTCCATCCACAGAAACAGTATGTTCTTTAACCATTAGATGAAGGTGTGTGTAAGTATAGCTCTAATACTTTTTATAACAAAACCCTAGTATATTTAAGATACTGTATGTTTTACAAAAGAAATGAATAAAAAACGTTTAGGGGGTTAGAGAAGCAAAATAAAACAAAAGAACTCATGTGAAGACATTACCTTAAAATCGGGTAACTCTGTTTGGTTTGAGCTCAAAGGCATTCTTGGGAAGCCTTCTGGCCAAAGTTAGTATTTTAAGAGTTAGATAGGGATGTGGATAGGAAAAATGGGCAGGGTTTGGCCGATCCAAAGGCTTTGGTAGTGTGGGTAAGGAGGTAGAGGTGGGGGCCTTTTATAAGAGGAGGGGAGGGGCACTCTTGGAAAGTGAGAAAATGTTACTTTATTTTAGAATGCGTTTCGGATTTTAATGGTCCCACATTGATAGTTTTCGATGATAAGGTGATAATGGTTCTAAATACACCCATCCAATAGGTTTTCGACAAGTTTAGGGCTTAGATTTTACATTATCTTTCCATTTTATTTAAATCGTTAAATAACGAGGTCATCGTTGCAGTATCATGTTGTCATAAATAATTTAATTTATTTAATGTCTAAAAATTATAATAAAAATAATATGGCGTTGGAAATCGTTTTAAATTTCTAATGAATATTTATAGTAAAAAATCTGACTTGTATAACACCATGAAACAATTGTTTTATTAAAACATTTCCTGTTTGTGTCATTTTTACTTTAACATTGAATAAAAATATATTTATGTCATTTCCCAACCAAAGTGGCTCCATGGGGTCCCCAAGTTGACCCATTGGTTTTATTGGTCGGAAATGACACATCCAATTAGGTTAGTACATGTGTCAAGCTCATCTCATATTATTAAAACATTATTTTTACCTTAAACTACACTAATTACCTCTAATCGCGATTAAAAACTTAATAAGTTACTATTGACCAAAAAATTATTTTAATCCCATTGAACCAAATTTTACTTCTTAATGACAACCATGTATGTAGGATTTTTGAAATTCAAAACACAAAGGTGGAAAAATTTCATTAAAATGGAAAATCAGTTTTTATAAGTACCACTTAGTGGTTTCACTATTCATCAAAAATTGATGTTTTTCTGAAAATTTCCAAAAATTCACCCTAATCTATATTTGATTTTCCAAATTCAAAAGTGATGTCTATTTTACTAAACTCAAAACATATAAGTTTCATTAATTAATTTAATAATTAATCCCCACTGTCAAAACAAATAGCATGTTTTTATGAAACAAAATGTTTCAAAAGATTGAAACTAGTTTAAGTTCGATTTCAAAGTGAAATTAATTACAACGACCACTATTGGATTAAATGGTAAAAATATATTCTAATTTCGCTTTAAAACCAATTAAAAAGATAATATAATAATATAAATAAATTAGATTAAAAAGTGGTTTTGAATTAAAATACAACATTTTTTACTATTCATAAAAAAATTAACTTTATCGGAAAACACCAAAAATTTACACAAAGTAAATTTTGATGTGCCAATTCTAAAGACGAATTTTATTTTGTCAAATATAATACATAATATTTTAAAAAAGTGGATTTAAAAGTGGTTCACAATCAAAAAGAGGTTAATCGACCTTTTAATGAATATTTGAATGTTTACACTTAAAATTGGATTCATTCGCATTTTTAATGCTCTAACATTTATTGTAAAGAGTAAAAATATTTGACAAACATATATAATCATTTTGTAGTTAGTTCTTTTCATTCCCGCCATTACAACGACTAGGAGTTAACTACCATTTAAAATAATATTATTTTATTATTAGAGTGCAACGTAAGATTCCAAAGAAACTCGTTATTGCGTGTTGGGTACGCAATCGAGAATAGAATCCCCTTTAAAGTTATATTAATATTTTATTCACAAATATGGATAAATGTGAAAATTTTATATTCTTTATTTACCTGGGGTGTTACATCCTTCCCCCCTTTTGGGAATTGCGTCCTCACAATTTTAAAATTGGGCTTGGAAACGTCATTAAAAATCCCACATCGGAACAATAGTCAGAAAAACAATCACCTTAAAATAAAGAAAGAGATGTACAAAAGTAACCTGAGTTAACCCATACTAGGATTCCATGTAAGAAAGCATAGACATGGAAGAGAAAACATAGGGTCATGTTCTGATGGAGAGTGATAGAAAACATGGTTAGGAGAAAGTTAACCACAAGAAAATCACAAACTTGTGATGGGTTAAACGGTATTCTATTCCCTAGTAGGAAAAGTTAATAGACAACAATTTTTTTATGTTACTATTTATTGAGGAATTTATTCATAAATAAACATAATTACTTATCATGTTGACTTTCAACTTTTATTATATTCCTTAATCAAACTCATATTTTCTCCAAAAGACGAGTTTTTAGGATGTTTTGTTCGCAATAAGAGTACTATAATAAACTTCTAGAAAATCACCTAATCCACAAAAGAGAACTATATAATTCCCATGTATTTATACTCTAACCAAAACCAAAACCAAAAAGGTTAGTGCAAGATCAGATAATCCTGAAAAGTATAATCCTTTATAAAAAAACCTATTCTTAATCTCCAAAATCTGTCCCAAAAAAACCCAAAGTTCAACGAAGACCATTCGATAAACAAATTTTCCATAAAATTCTTCAAAGTAAACCAATATAAGATTGAAACCCAAATATTTGAAGGATTTAGTCACATAGTCTTCCATGTTAAATAGTAACATTTATCTCCAAACAGCATCAGTTGCTCTTAAAGTCTCGTACTGAAAAGTAATTAACCTAATCACATATCCTCCATGATAGGTTAATATATTCCAATAAATAACCCAAATTCAACTTACTCTTAATTCATATAATCATCTAACTAAAAAGAATCAGTCAAACAAACCAAGGACTTCACGTAGTCCAGTGGTAGGCGATAAATACCAGTTGCACTTTGGTTGTGGGTTCGATTCCCACATCTTTGTCTGACGCGACGGGTTGTCACACGGTCTGCTTGTTGTCCTTTTTCCAAAACTATATAATTCTCAAATGAATCCCAAAAAAGAGATAAAATCATCAAAAATTACCATAACATAATTTAACCTCAATTTTATCTCACGTCTTTCACTTCCATTATAATATATAGTAACCCATAATTACCTCAAAAGTAAGGATCATATAAACCCAAATGGTTCATTATAACTATGTCCACAAAAGATCAAATAACTATTCCTTGAATAAAATTTTCATATATTAAACATAAGGGTTACACATACTATAAAAAGTTTTATAATGTAACCCCATCACCAAAAGAGACTTAACACTCTTAAGAATTTCACCATAACTCTTAAAGCCCTTATATGTTGACTTCTTACTCATTCGATATTCTTCATGATCCATTAACCATTATTTTCCAACTTATTCTGAAATACTTATTTCCTACAAACAAAATCATGAATTATATCCTAAGATTCCAAAATAGGAAAACAAAAGTTATGAAATAATCCATACCTTTGATTGGTCATTGTTAGTTTCTTCATCCTCAATCAGAATGGCATTTGGTATTGGTAAACGAATATTTGTACGATTTTGGTGATCCCATTCACGAAACATCTTCATAGGACATGTGTTTGCATAATGACCATGCACACCACATTTAAAACATTCAATTGATCCCTCAAAAAGAACTTCTTTCCCAGTCCTCGAGTCAACTGGATGCTTCCTTTTTCCATGGAAGGTTCTTGCTTTATGACCTTCATTTCCACATCTATAGCATATTTCTGTCCCTTTGAAACATTTTCCTAGGTGTTTCTTTCCACATCTTTGACACATAGGTTTTTGAACACACTAACCTTTATGATTGTTACATGTAGTTCTGTAAGGATTTGTTTCTCACATATATGATGCCTTAGAGAAATCACCAAGGTTTAGGTGGTCAATCATGACTCCAGATAGTTGGTTGCGGATAAACACAAGAGTTCTCATTGCAGCTCCCATATCATTCAGTTTCTCACTCAAGAAACTGTCACAGTTTCCTTCACTGTTTCTTTGGTGCCTACTAGATCCAGCCATTTACTAAAACCAAAAAGGACAGTGTGAGTATATCAAAAAAACCATCATGTACTAATGAGGAAGATAAACATTAATATATACTTACTCATTAACTTTATCTAAAACTTGGACTCTTTCTGAAATCCTAACCATTATGGTAATGTCACTTATGCTTAAAAAATACCCTAACCCCTAATGTTATCTAAACCTCCCTTTGATACCACCTAGAAGGCCCCAGCCTTAATCCTTACATAATATTTAGTTATTACAAGGTTAAACATTGAGGATCTTTTCATGTTTAGAGTATTAGAGAATTAGATCATAAAACATTCATTACATTCCACATTTAAATAGAGTGGTTACATAAAAGATAGTATTCATTTTTCCCATCAATGAAAACATATTTAAAAATAAAGCATGGATTCTTTCTTGAGACTTCCTTGACACTATCATCATATCATGTACCTTTCCCTTGACCTGTGAAAAACATTTCAAAAAAACTTGGGATGAGCATAAAAAGCTCAGTAAGGGTTATAAAAATACCGAAAGGAAACATGAGTTCATATATACATGATAATGAAATCATACTTTACCCATAAAACATAGGCACTTTAACATACCTCATAAAATCATGAATAAATCATAGAAATCATAAGACATAAATGGTAACTTGAGGCATTCATAACATTCTTACGTAGGGAGTAACCCTCTTGGTTACGTTTAGAATACCCACCACAGTATATTCCCTAAATCTCTTCAGAGAAACCTTAACGTTTCACTTATTTGCGTTACCCAATGCATTGGAGAGCTATATCGGGATCACCCGCCCTTAGTTTATCACAAAACCACCCGTCTTCATAACAATACCCAAGAACCATAACATAATCTTATCACATAAAACATGCATAAAGGAAACATAACATTTCCACATTTCAATCACAAGATATCAATAAAACACATTGATATAAAAAAACCTTATGATAACCATTTTTAATACCAAAATAAAAGAAAAGTAAAACATGGTATTTATTTTTCTTTTAAAAAGAATGTTGGGCTTGTAGAGGAAGCTGAAATTCAAATAATGGTCACGGCGGTGGAGAAGTCGTTGTTGCCGCATACGTATGACAAAAACATTCCCTTTTGTTGTTTAGTAAACGCTTCGTATAAAAAAAGATTCCTTTTGAATAAATGTAAAAGTCAAATGGGTTTATACACCGTATAAAATAAAGTTGTGTATAATACAAAATATGCCTCAATGAAAGGAGATTGAGATGAAGTCCCATACAAAGACGGTATCCTTGAATTAAGGATAAATCAGATACATAATTATGTGTGACAAATGAATACATGAAATATAAGTGGGTATTAAGTGTATAACAATCATAGGAAATTCACACATAATCATAGAACGACATATTAATGGTGTACAAGTTTATTCCAAAGAATCAAACTTGGGTTAAGAAGTTCCCTTGCAAAAATTCGACAGCCTAACGACGTCACTTCAAAATTCAGAAAAAGAGTTGATGAGAGATAACAAGGGTATCTCATCACTTGGTCATAAAATTTACATAAATAAGGATATATAAGAACATATCCCAACATAATATCATGTGAAATAAAATACATAACAAAATATGTCTTTTAAAAAGAGGAGGTTGGAAGGTTCCCTTACCGAATTGGGTAACTTTCGAAACGTACACCCCATTGAATAAGGGTCATACAATGAATATGTAAATACACATAAATGAAATTATATTACACAAAGAGTATAATAATGGGAATTAAATACACCTCTCAAAGGAAATGGTGGCAAATCTAGCATAAATCTCACGGGACTAAAATTGAGATGAAAAATCCCTTACGAGAACTCAGTAGCCTAACAGTTCCACTTTAAACTTCCAAAAATGGATTTATGAGATCAAATAGGGTCTCTCATAATATGACCATAAAAATTATAGTATGAGGAATATAAAATAACATCCCCAAACATAAGAAATATGAGCTTAAAAGAAATGACATAAAAGAGAGTACTTAAAAAGAAAGAGAGGCGTAGGATCCCTTACCTCGGGTCCGACTTGACTCGATCATTCTTTAATGTCCTGAATAATAAACTTGAGTTAATTTCTACTTTCTTAAGAACATTTTTAAATTCATTATTCCTTTTATATCACTTATTACCATGTCATGAACACTATGTTATTATTTAAGTTAATAACGGTAGTTTTAACGATCATTGGTACTTGAGTCAAAAATAAACTTTTTTTATAATTACAAGTTGTTCACGTAGTCAAATATCCATTATCTCAAGAATGATATTAATGATTTGGATATCATATATATAATATATTTCCAGAATATACATGTATTTATAATATTACATAATCATTTAGAGGTAAGAAATGAAATGCACCGTTCATAGAGACGGTAAACAGTACGTACGCATGAACACTACTTTCATTTCAATCTCTTAATTTAATGGAAAGAAAATAATAATGATATAAATCTATATTATAATTCAAGTATATCATCATATAAAATAATTTTAAATCCATATTTTATACGTCCCTCGTATGGCATTAACGAATCAAATCACTTTGAGGGGGCGGTAGTCCGCACTTCCTAAAATGAAGATATCGTGTATACCCATAATGGAAGCCATAAAGGTATGCCATAAATGAAAAATACAGAAGCTTAAGGAAAACATAAAAATATTATATATAATATATAAATATAGTGACATCTTAATGGCCACCTTTGAAGGTGTTATATGAGTGTTGAACAATCACCGTTTCGTGAGGCAGAAATTCGCCATCCACAGAAACAGTATGTTCTTTAACCATTAGATTAAGGTGTGTGTAAGTGTAGCTCTAATACTTTTTATAAAAACATCATATTATATTTAATATACTGTATTTGTTACAAAAGAAGTGAATAAAAAGAGTTTAGTGGGTTGGAGAAGAAAAATAAAACAAAATAACTCAAGTGAAGACATTACCTTAAAATCGGGTAACTCCATTTGGTTTGAGCTCAAAGGCTTCTCTGGGAAGCCTTCTGAACAAAGTGAGGCTTTTAAGAGTTAGAGAGGGATGTGGAGAGGAAAAATGGGTAGGGTTTCTTCTAGCCAAAGTCTTTTTAAGTGTGGGTAAGGAGGTAGAGGTGGGGGCCTTTTATAAGAGGAGGGGAGGGGCACTCTTGGAAATTGAGAAAATGTTACTTTATTTTAGAATGAGTTTCGGATTTTAATGGCCCCACATTGATTTTCTTAGAGGATAAGGTGATAAGGGTTCGAAATCCACCCATCCAATAGGTTTTTGACAAGTTTAGTTCTTAGATTTTACATTATCATTCCATTTTATTTAAATCGTTAAATAATGAAGTCATCGCTGCATCATCATGTTGTCAAAAATAATTTAATTTATATAATGTATAAAAATTATAAAAAAATGCTATGATGTAGGAAGTATCTTTATCTTTCTAATTAATATTTATAGTAAAAAATATGACTTTTATATCCCCACAAAAAAATTGTTTTATTAAAACATCTCATGTTTGTGTCATTTTTACTTTAACATTGAATAAAAAGTTATTTTTGTCATTTCCCAACCGAAGTGGCTCCATGGGGTCCGAAAGTTGACCCAAGGGTTGTCTTGGTCGGACATGACACATAAAACGAGGGTAGGAAATGTGTAAAGCTCCTCTCATATTATTAAAACATTATTTTTACCTTAAACTACACTAATTACCTTTAATCGCGATTAAAAACTTAATAAGTTACTATTCACCAAAAAATTATTTTAATCCCATTGAACCACATTTTACTTATTAATGACAACCATGTAAGTCGGATTTTTGAAATTCAAAACACAAAGGTGGAAAAATTCCATTTTAATGGAAAATCTGTTTTTATAAGTACCACTTTGTGGTTTCACTATTCTTCAAAAATTTAAGTTTTTTAGAAAATTACTAAAAATTCACCCTAAGATATATTTGATATTCCAAATTCAAAAATGATTTATATTTTAAAAAATTCAAAACATATATGTTGCATTAATTAATTTAATAATTAATTCCCGCTGTCAAAACAAATAGCGTGTTTTTATAAAACGGATTGTATTAAAAGATTGACACTAGTTTATGTTCGATTTAAAAGTCAAATTAATTCCAACGACCACTATTAGATTAAATTGTAAAAATATATTCTAATTTCACATTAAAACCAATTCAAATGAGAATCTAATCATACAAATAAATTAGATTAAAAAGTGGTTTTGAATTAAAATACAACATTTTCACTATTCATTAAAAAATGAACTTTATCGAAAAAATACCAAAAATTTACACAAAGTAAATTTTGATGTCCCAATTCTAAAGAAGAATTTTATTTTATCAAATATAATACATAATATTTTCAAAAAGTGGATTTAAAAGAGGTTCGCAATTAAAAGGAGTTTAATCGACCTTTTAAAGAATATTTGAATGTTTACACATAAAATTGGATTCATTCGGATTTTTAATCCTCTAACATTAATTGTAAAGATTAAAAATATTTGACAAACATATATAATAATTTTTTAGTTAGTTCTGTTCATTCCTGCCATTAAAATGGCTAGGCGTTAACTACCATTTAAAATATTATTATTTTATTATTAGAGTGCAACGTAAGATTCCCAAGAAACTCGTTATTGCGTGTTGGGTACGCCATAGAGCATAGAATCCCCATTAAAGTTATATTAATATTTTATTCACAAATATGGATAAATGTGAAAATTTTATATTCTTTATTTACCTGGTGTGTTACATTTATATTTATTTTTACACTTATATGTCCCCCTCCTATGATGAGCACTATATGTCGGCACCTAAATAGTCATGTTGGGGGAATTTTACCAAAATATGGTGAGGTTGATATATTGAAAGGTTCCTAGTCTTTACGACCCAATATTCTAGGAAAGATGGGTATTTTAGATGATGTGATGGCCGAAGATCTTTTGGTGCATTATATAGTGGTTTTGATAACTATGTTTTCTTCGAGCAAGTTGTAATAGCCCGAATATTTTTATGATAGGTGTAAATGTGTTTGTGTTGTGGCATCTAGTGATGGTCATGCATATAAATAAGAAGTAATGAGGTTAATTTCCAAAATTTTAATGAAAAACTACTAATTTGGTTCTGATAGTGGTAGTGAGGAATTATGACCCAATTGTTTGTAGGAGAGATGTGATGTTGTCATTCTTATAGAATTGTTTCCTAGGTGTCTGTGGGTGTGATGGGATGTGACTGTGCTTATGAGTAAGTGTGGTATATAAAAGATATGGGAGTTCCATGACATTCCACGTTGGGGTGTGAGATAATAATACCATCTAAAAAGTGGTGTGGTGTAATATTATCGATATTCATATTATTTTGTTATATTACATGAATTTTGTTATTTGGTGAGTGTTCCTTGGTGAGTTTTGGTTTGGTTAGTATACCTGTATAGGTTCAATTTGGGCATCATTTTTTCTCACGAGTGCATTAGTATTATTATTTAATATATTCAAAATAAAATTGGGGTTTCCCTAACGAGTATACTTGTATGATCACCATGCGTATATACACTATTTGTATCATTACAAGAGGATTATAGAGACCATTCTAGGGATTAAAAGCTCAGCCCATTTGATTTTTAATGTGTTATTTCTGTAGATTATTTTTGTATTTACTTTTGGATATATTTATATGTATATGTTCTATTTATCCATGCATTGTGCAATGGTTTTGGTTTAATTTTATATGTTTTTTACGGTGTTTCTTATGAATGATTCATCTTATCTTCTTATCCAATTTTTTATAGAGGGTAATCCTCCCAATTTGAGATTTTTTATACCCTTGGTGCTAGTCTCCAACCGAGGGTCTACTGGAGGCAGGACTCAAGGTTCATTATCTTTATCCACTCATTATGTCATATTTGAAGGAAGGGGGTCATGATAGAGTGGTATCATAGGTGATGGTTATGAGATATAATGGAGTTTGGAGTTACGAATAAATATGACTACATGTTTTTTATATAAATAGTTCTAGTTGAGCTTGGTTCATGACATAGGTCTTGGAGACCGGCTAAGAAACAATATTTTTTGCGGCACAAGATCTAGTGAAAAGTCTCTAAGAATATTGAACAATCAAGTGAGGTGGACCTACTTTAAAGGTACCAAACTAGGATAAGTACATGCATTTTGATTAATTGTGTTATTTTTTGAATTCAGTAATTTTGAAAAGGATAGAATTAATAGAATAGATTTAAAATGAATCTTAATAAAATTATATACTACGAGGCTTAGGATTATCTTGTTCTTATTTCATCAATGGATCCTATTCATTATATGCACGTGGATTAGGAATTTGAGTTATAGCATGCTAATCTAGGTCATTTCCATAGGGTTATTCCTACATAGAATGATGATCATTTATAGAGGGAATTGTGTTCTTTTTAGCTAATGGATTTGAGGAAGTACAAAAGAAATTTTTTAGGTGTTGAGATAGAGAGATTACTAAAGGAGAAGAAGATCATTTTTAGTTAGATCTAGGCCCTAAAAAGATACTGGGTCCCCATGGTAGTTATTTAGATGTAGAGGTACTCTCATCAGTGGTGGATGTTGTATATGGGATAGTAGATGAAGAAAAATGTTTTGTGGCATGACTTTTAGAAATATTTTTGAGATAAATTTGTTTCATCAACCGGAAAAGAAATGACGAGGAATTAGATTCTATCATGCCGGTAGGGGAGTACATTAAAGTGGGAGTTCAGAATAATGTTCACGGACCTCCAAAACATTACCTTGATCTTTTCCTAGATGAGGAGTCTCATGAAAGACGTCTTGAGGAAGTACTCCATCCATATAACTTTTTTTACAGTTACTCCTTTTACATTACTAATGTATATTTAATTTCAGAAGATAACATATATAAATGGGTAGATGCACTAATGAGGTGGTTTTCCATGAGAGAGGAACTAATAGGGTTTCTTGTGGAATAGAGATGGTATTGTTAGGTCTCAGGAATGAAAACCTTGGAGGTTATGATCGGTAGTCATTTGACCTTAGAAAATTCCTTTCTGACCATATGAGTATAGTGGTTTCCATGTATTTTCTAGGGTATTTGTTCCAGAGTGTTTTTTATTATGGGGTTTGTGTCCATCACTAGAACTAGTTCACATTAGCTATCAAAGAATAATTTTTTGGAGTTAGACAGGTTCAATTCTAGCATTAACAACATTTTCCAATGATACCATTTCAACAACAGGGGAAGATGGATAATACTCAACTCAAGTAAGATGTAGTAGTTAGAGGTTGAACTCAAGATTTTCCTTGTGTTCAAGGACCTCTACCTAAGCGTGGTCATGAAGATTGTCCTCAACAAATAGGTATAAGAGTTAGGCATGATCAGTTGCACATAGTGGTGGTGGAAGTTCAAGAGGGAAATGATATTATAAGAAGAATGATGAGTTTTTATTACCATTTTGTGTTATTTTTTATTCATGATAATCACAGTCCTTTATTTCACCCACTCTATCATGAGAAGTATGAATAGATGAAGAGAAGATCCACATTCCCCTGGTGTTTACTACACTGTCTGGAGTCCACAATAACTTGTTTGATGTGTGCCATGGGTGTAGACTAATGATGGGGCCACATTAATCTTATCATCATATTGTCTTTTGATTTATTTATCTATACGATTTCATTCTCATTATTGGATGGTTTTATAATATATTTTATATTATCTACTATTTCTATAAGAGAAATTTTTCTCATTTGTTGAGGGATATCATGTAGTTTTCACAAGTGATACGGGTTTTTATGTGGGTAGTCAACATTTGGAGCCCCTTATTTCTTTGGTGGATGTCTTTTTGATGTAATTGTGGACACTAGGAAAGAGGATATCCATAAGGTCATTGTTGATTTCTTGGAAGTTTTTTCTATGTAGGTTTTGATTTCAACCCCTTTAATTGAGGTTGAATTAAGGATAGACTTTCAACATGGTGCTTCACCGATTTTAATGGATATTTATCAGATGAAACATTATGAGTATAAGGAGGTTAGGATTTAGAGAGATGATCTAATGCGAAAGGTTTTTATCTGACCTAATGTGTCACTATGAGTGTTCTCTCATGTTGTTCTAGAAGAAGAAAAATCATTATATGGGGTTGTGAATGGACTACTAGAGGTGGAATCCTATGACATTCAACAACCATTGCCCTATTTTGAGGATACAAGATCAATTTGACTAGAGGAGAGGGGTGAGCTTATTTTCTTATAAGGATCTGTGGTTTAGATATCTATAATTTTGAGTGAAGGAGTGAATATACTGATGTATTTCTTCAGAAGAAAGTATGGGAAATTTTATTTTGTTGTACTTCCTTTCGGTATTATAAACACAATAGCCTTGTTCATGGAGATCTTTAAATCCATGGCATGTGAGATCCTAGACCGGTTTTTAGCATATTCATTGATGATATGTTGGTCTACTCGAGGATAGAGTAGGAGTATTCCAAGAATCATAGTGATGCGTTTCATGCCATTTACACATCCACCTTTATGGAATGTTATCCAATTTTTTTTTATTAAAGATTCATTTACTCAATAATTTGATTTATTAGTAGGGTGTGTCAGTATACCCATCAATGGACTAGGCTATTGTTATTTAGGTGGAACCCAAGAACTTGATATAGATTCATTGTTTATTTTTTTTCATGGGTTATTAGCGGAGGTTTTACTCAATTTATATAAATTTGTAGCCCTATTGATATCTTTAACCAAGAAGTATAAGGATTATGTGTGGACTGATAAGTGCTACAGACCATTTGGTTTCCAAAAGGGGATGTTGGTTAGTGCTCGAAAGCTTTAGTTTACTGTAGAGGGTTTGATGATTGAGGTGTTTTCCGAAACTTCCCTTTTGGGGTAGGGATTCATGTTGATAAGATAAAGGTAAGTGATATCTTACTGGTCTAAAGTGTTATGTACCTATGTGAATAACTACTCCACCCATGATTTTGAGTTTGTAGAGGTGTGTTTTCGCTGATGTTTGAGTGTAATTACCTCATTTGGGAGTGAATTTTGGTCTTCACATATATCCTGATATTGAGTTACATGTTTTCACTATTTTATATGATCTCCAAAAAATGGAGGTGTATGGAATTTCTCTACCATTTGTATTTTTATAACTCCTACACCTCAACAAAGTGAATTTTGTGGCCGATTCATTGAGAAAAAATTCGAGGAAAGAATATGTTCAAGATTTTTTAGATTCATGGAGAGAAATAGAGGAGTTAGAATTGTTGCACAGATATGAAACCGTGGATGGTGGCTGAGGATGTTTATTTCACATGATGGTGATGTTTTCTATGATACATTATGTAGAAGAATCACATTGGGGGGACTCATTTGGAGAGGTGATTCATGATTGTGTTGTCCATGGTGATTCTCCCAAGGGATATTTGGTGGATGGTAGGAACTAGATGTTTTTTCATGGGAGGTTGTTTTTTTTCATTTTTGATGCATGAGGAGTTAGTCATGAGGTTCATATAACATGTTTTGGTGATACACCAATAATTTTAGAAGATTTATTATGCCATGAAGATTCACTTTTGGTGGCCTAGGATGTAATAGTTGGTAGATAGGTTTGCAGTAACTTTTGTGGTTTGATGGAAGGTAGAAGATAAGAATCAAGTTATGGTTTTATTTTTTTACCTTGATTATTCCTAAGTGTAAATGGGATGAAATATTGATGGATTTCATTGAATTACTAGACATTTAATAAGGATGTTGTGATATTATGGAGGTAATTAAGGATCAGTTGATGAAATTGGACCACTTCAAATCATTCAATGAATCTAGCACAATGGATGATTTGGAGAAGAGATATGTGGATGAGGTGGTGAAGTTGTATGGAGTGTTGAGGTATATTATATCATATATGGATGCATATTTTTCCTTGAGAGTTTGGAGGAGTTTTCAGCATGATTTTTTAACTTAGATATTTCTCAACATTTCTTTCCACCCTCAGATGGATGGGAAGATAGAGTGGAATATCCAAATTTTGGAGGATATGTTGTCAGAAAGTTTCTTTGAATTTGGTGGGTATTGGGTGTGACACATTCCATTGGATGAGTTTTCATATAATAATCGATATAAACTATCTATTAGTTTGTATATGTTTGATGAATTTTATAGGAGACTATTTTTTCTCTATTTTTTTGAATAGAGGTTATGGAGTTAGTAGTGTTTGGGTTCGATCTGGTACAGAGCAAAACAATGAAGGTCCATATTTTTTTAGGAGGATGAAAGTAGTACAAGAATAACATAAGTTGAATGATAATCATTTTAAGAGGCCCTTGGATGATGATCTTAGAGGCCAGATGTTCTTAATGGGTTTTCGACAATGTGGGAAGCATAGGATCAGTAGTGGGAGTAAGCTTTCTTATAGGTTCTATAGGACCTTTGAGGTTTTTCAATGAGTTGGTGAGACAGTGTGTCAATGAACATTACCCCTTCAACTATAGAAGATCCATGATTTATTCCACTCATCTTATATTCATATGTATCATTTTTATGCATACCATGTCCTTGACTGGGGAGAGTTGAGTATTGTGGACGAAACATCATTTATGGAGATGCCTTCATAGAATATGTATTGCCAAGGGAAAGAACATCATGGATGGAACATTATTTTTCTCATTTGTTTTGGAGGAATAGTGGAATTGAGGAGAGTACATGGGGGAGATTGAGTTTGATGATTTCTAAATACCCATAATTTTTTTATGTTTTTATTTCTTATTTTTCTTGTGATGTGATGTTTGGATCCATCAATTTTATGAGATAATTCTTTTTTATTGTTTTGGGATGTATGGTGTGTGATAATGTCCTGACATGTGTAAAGGGGGAAACAAGATTTATAATCTATTAACATTATCTATGATGTTATAAACTTGATGTGAGCGATTCAGTTCTACCCATAGTGTATAATATCTAGACATAAAGGATGAAATTAACTGGTTTGTGTGTTTGGGGTTTCCGTGATTCATTATTTGTAGTGGAATTTGGTTTGTCCATCACGGAGGTTGAAATTTCTATGGCGAAGAGTTTTTATGACATGAGATGGTTTGTAGATATAGTTATGTGTTTTTGAAATATGTTTTTGGCCATTTGGTTTGGAATGTTTGGATGATGGTATCTTTTGAGGTAAAAAGTGATCATTGTGAGGTATCTCAATAGGTGGTTCTTCACACCCATCTCTATCATGGTTTTGTTTTCTATTATTGTGGAATAGAATCATTTGAGTGGTTTTTTGACGTAATGGATCATTCCTTCTTGGCCCATTACATTTATTTTTTTGTTGATTGGAGGTGTTTGGAAGAGGTTCTGTGAATTTTCAGTGGATGATGGAGGTGCGGAATAACTACAACATGAAATAAACACTGGGTAATTGTATTACATGTTTTTTAATATTGGTTCATGTCTTCTATAGCTTGGTGGTTCAGGGATTGTATGCGGATATGGGGAATCCTACAAATGGTTACACATTTTGTATGTTGGGTTCATGACATATAATAAATTCCAATGATTATTCATTCAAAGGGACACATTGTTATGGAAAATGATTAAATTTTTGTAAAAAATGGATTTCAAGCTGTGTATTGGATACATGGTGTGTAAACAATACTATATAGGGTTTTAGGTTTTTTCAGCTAAATTTTTATTCATTCAGCTATGGATTCTTCTTCCCATATTTTTTTGGTGAACCCCAAGTGACTTGAGGAGACCTTCAGACCATCTTCCCCAAATTTTACTCGTTGTTTCCAATTATTGTTTACTAGAATTACATGTTAAGAAATTCTTTAGTAATACTTTGTTTTATCTTATTATTCATGGTATTATCGTTGTGGTGGTGTATATTGGTTTGGGTTGTGTATTTCTGTTTTGTTTTGATGGATATTTGGTGTGGTGCAGTTTGATCCATCATCTCTAGGTACATTTGTGGTTTACAACAATTTCTTTCCCCCCCTGAGTTTCTCATCAAGTTGAAAAAGATTCTTTATAGTAGGGAATACCCAATTTCTCTTCTCATTCAGGAGGGGTTTTATAATTTTTACCTATCATTTATAGTTTTAATGGATTTATTTAATATTAATATGAAGTGTAATTTGAAATTGAAGTGTTAAAGTTGTCTAATTCATAAGATTTTGTAGCTTTTCTATGATTAGGATATTTTTTATTGTATGGGATTGATTCCTTGATGGTTGTTGGGGGGTTTGTTTTCCATGGATGACATGTGTTGTGACTACTTCATTTGATGTGATATTTTAATATCACCCTTTAATGGATATTTGACACTACATTTATATTTTTCTAATGAAATGGTTTCCCCAAGATTATATCAGATGTGATAAAATCCATAAAAAAATTTGAATGTGATAAAATCCACAATGTATCTATTTAAAAATATCATGATGTGTTGTGACATGTAGTCATTATTGTGGGACAATGGTGCGTGGTTAGGTATTGTGGGTTTTATGGTTTGTTGGTTGTTCTTTTGTGGAGGTGAGGTGGTTTATTAGTAGTGATTTTGGGGTGGTGGTGTGATTTTTCTTTTATGATTTTCGTGTAGCGAGGTGGTTTGTTAGACATTTTTTGGGGTAGTTAGGTGGTTTTTTCCCATGTTTTTGGGGAATGTGAGGTTGTTTGTTTGGTTTTTGTTTTGGGGAGTCAAGGTAGTGGTTTCATTATCTTAGATACATTGCTACTGATTGAATAAATAATGTTTTAATAATGATTTAAATGAAAGGTGTTGGTTTGGGTATTTTTTTGAGAATGGTTAATGAATAAAAAACCGTGTGTATGTTTGTTTTAATGGGTTTTTTTGGTAAATAATTAAAATAATGAGATGATTAAATATATTTTATGTAAACATGAATGTCTCTGGTATCTTGTGTTGTGGTTTTCTACATTTAGACATGAAAAAAAGTGGCGATGTTTTGAGTTGATTAGTGCATGGTTGTGAACCCATAGGTTTGGCCTATGTGTGTTTATATGTATATAGTTATATATTCTTATTGATTTATATATTAACCCAACTGACATCATGTACTATCTTCTAACACTGACCTAGTCACATGGGGAGGGGTTTATTTCCTAAAAATTCATTGAGGATATAAGGATATGTACCAACTTTTTTAGGGAGGGGGGTCTTCATAGTGATACCTATTGTAGATCTAAAATTCATTGGGTAATGATTATGTTCATCATTTAATTATATTCTATGTCATCATTATGGTTATTATAATTTCAAGTATTTGAAATGGTTTTATGAATGTGATGATCTGGGTTACCAAAAATAGTTATTATTTTTTATGGGACCTAAAGGTTTTATTTTAGAAAAGACAGTGCATGTTTTTATTGACTGAGATTTACTTCATATTCTTGAATAACGTTAATTGTGATGTCATGTTTTTCACTTAACTAATGGGTTTATCTCATTATGTCCCTTAATATTCATTTTGGGATCATCCCACATTTTAAATTATTTTTTCAACGGGATATAATGATCAGTTGGGACAAGGGTGAGGTCTAGTTGGAAATTGTGATGATTTTTCATGAAATCAAATCATATTTTATTTTAAGGACTTTTATATAGTGTAAAAAATAGATATTATGTAGAATTTTACACTTATAATATATTTATTTATTAACTATGTGTTTTTCATAATTATCAAAAAATATAAACTAAATTATATTTGGGAACTAAAGAAAGAGAATTCATGTCTAAATTCACAAGAATATGTGATGTTTAAGGAAATGTAAATATAGTGATCTGAACACTAATTATAATGATGTCATGGTCTTGCATTATTTTATTCATAAAAGGGATTACTCTAATCTTGGTAATGATTGATGTGGATTTATGTCTATAGAGAGAGGAGATATTTCACCCATCATGACACATCATTTTTTTTGTGATTTAAAACCATGGTAGTGAGTCATTTTTGGCGAAAACAGATGGTATCATAGTCTGATAGGTATTTCTTGTTGATTTTTGTTCTTGGAAAAGCACAGTTCATATTTGTATAGGTTCATTAGTTCATTATGGAATGTTATGTGTATTAAAAAAATATTGAAATTTACGTTGAATAAATGAATTTATGAATGTAAGAAACACACACACACACACACATGAGTTATCCTATAAATAATGAAAAATACAAACATTTATATATCATTTCTGTAATGTTTTAAATTTTTCAAAATTGACAATTAGATTAACATAAAACATAATTGAGATTTATATTATAGTGGTGAGTGGATAATCAATATTATGTGATGTACAATGAATCAAATTTTTTAAATTGTATGTCACATAGTTGTTTGAATTATAATGTAATGTTTTTAGGGGAAATTATCATTCAGTATGTGATCCATTAAGGTTAATTTTAGGCAATTCCATAATATGAGTTAATATTCCCTGATACCCACACGAAAAAATAGATTTTTGTGGAAACATGTTTTCCTAAATTAAAACATTGTTTTTTTAGATTATACTATAAATTATTTAAAAAATAACATTTTATAAATGTATTTAAAGTTTTTTAAAAAATTAAATATTTATATACAACATGATATTAAGAAACAATAAATGGTTTTCATTATAAGGGTTCTTATCCATCAATATATTGAATGCAAGAGGATTAGTGAATTTTTTTAATCGGCGTGATTTTAAAATTTAATAAGTTTTAATATGAAATTTTGTGGTATACATATTTCCTATAAGGAATAAACTAAAAATAATGTTTATGTTTTTGACACCTTGACCAATTTTACATGATGGATTATTGCATATAGTATATCAAGGATTGTTAACAAATTATTATATATACATTCTAATCTACATAATTCATGACATGTTAACAAGTATATGTCATGAATATTATAAATTATATTAAATTTATCAACTATGATAAAATTTTTATGTTCTATATATGACAATGTTTCCCCCTATATAATGTTCAATGGTTTTTATCAAAATAAATGAGATGATATTTTTTTGTAAAGGTGGTTCCTTATGTGGTGTTGTTTTGTTGTAATGATTGTATGATTAATATGAATTACTTTCTGGTTTTGTTTTGGATATTTATTTATCCTTTGATATGATTATATGATCATACATGGGAATAAGAGTCACAAACACAAGATCAATATTTCATGTTCTTTATTGCCAAATGTTTTTAGGAGGAAGTATCTGATCTCATGATGATATATGGGATTGGTTTTACTCTATGATATAATTTTTTGTTAATGGTATTATTCCAATTTTATTGGTATCTCCCCTCATATATTATTCTGATAGATTTTTAATAGTGTTGCATAATTTTTTTTCTTTTTTCTTCAAGAGTGGTTGATGTGTTCCAAATATAGTGAGATCCTTTAGAGGTATCTTGTGATTTTGTTGATTTATTACCCATTATTTTTATCACTTTTCTAGATATATATTAAGTCACAAAAATTAAAATGGGTTGGGAGTTATGTAATGTAATGGACTAAAATATTATCAATCATTACTATATAATTATGTGGTGTCTATATTTCGGAATAGATTTCTATAATTTATGAAGAGATTTTAATCGATTTTTTGAATTATGGTTGCAATTCAAGGTTTTAAAAGTATATTTGAAAATTAAATTTGATGTTTTTAAATTTAATATATTATTTTAAATGTATTTTTTGGAATTTTAAATTAATAATAGAATCTATTATTAGTTATTTACAAGTTTGGTTAGTTATAAATTGATTATTTTCAATAAATGCATACCCATATGCATAATTATTTAGTTTTAGTAGTGGAAATGACATTTTTATAATGGTTTCTTATGGGTAATCCTTAGTCTACATGAGTTGTATAATAGTTATATCAAAAAAAAGACTGGGATGTCATCCCCTCCCCAACATCTGACCCAGTCTGAGAGAAGGCCCAAAGGGTGTTCTTCATCTCTATGGGCTGATAACTTATAATGATTGTAAAATGAATAAATGTTGGTACATTTTTTATAAAATAACAAGGAATAAATAAATAAAGAATATAAGTGTAAGAAACAATAAAAACTGAATCTCAAAATAAATATACAAACTGCACCAAATAAAATAACTAAATAAAAAAATAGACTAAATACAACACTGAGACTGAACCACCCAACATGATCTCCACATGACCTCTTAGTCACCACCAATGATAGGAAAAACCTAATCCGATAATGAGAAAAATAACTAGAAACCATGACCTACAAAATATATTGGGTCCACTAATACGAAATGGAACACGTAGGGTGTTAGAGTAAACATATCAGTAGGAAATTACTATATATTCTATACATTTCCTTTCTTGAAAATTTCCTATAAACAGTTGGTTGAAAATACATTCCAAAAATAGTTTTTTATTCTTTTTAATAACCAAAGCCTACCTTATAAAGGTTTTCTTTTTAAAAAAACTATCACGTATTTCTATTTCAAAAAAGTATTCACATTGAAAAATCCATTTCAAAATAATAATCCAAATATAAATCCATGCAAGATAATAAGAAGGGTTTTGTAAAACCTAATGGGAACAAAAGGAATATACATAGCTAAAAAAACCAATATCTAACAGGAAACAAAAATAAGAAGAATATATAGATAACTATTCATGATACATTCCTAAACATCCCTAAAGAAATCCATGGATGTACTCGATTTGGACTCAACTACTGATGTGTTGTGAAACTCCATAGTCAATAACCAACAGGACACTCTAAACTAGCCAATCCAGTGGAATGTCCCACCAAGCCCTATAATGTTAAGGGGGTTACCGACCAGTCTGATCGAGGTGGACAATAAACCATCAATCGACCTTCTTAAAGACTACTGGGAATCCCAAGATGTTAATAGCGATAGACATTGGAAATAGAGTCCCTCTCACGTATGTCTCACCTAACAATATGACATTGAACATTCCTATCCCACCCAATGCCACCACCCATGAAATAACCCACATCAAATGAAATCCTCCATAGATGTTCACATATCATAATAAGTCATGAAAAACATCCAACTGAGAGTACACACTATTTGAGTTTCAAAACACTTTCCCATGAATTTTAAAATACCAACCAAGACATCACATCACATCATGTAAAAACCAACCTTTCCAAACCATCACTGGGATCCAACGAATCCATTGTCATTAACAATCCAAAAATATTTAAAAAACCATTTACAAGCTAGAGTGAATCAAGAAATAAAATGAAAATATACAAATGGAATTCATAATAATCATTTACAAAAACATATCTCTAAACAATAAACATGACATGATTTTAATAAAACATTTTAAGTGAAATTTATAATCATTTTAAGTACCAATTAATAATTTAAAAATCAAGGTACCATTTTAGGAATAAAGGAATAAGGAATAAATGATATACCTTTTGAATAACTGAGGCTTAAAGAGAATAAAAATTTTCAGTTCATAATCATTTGTGTTCTCATCCTTTTTTCACCGCATTCTCCCATAGAAATGACAACATCTTCGGAAAACATAATGTCTCCATGAAACTATTTAAAAACAATTTTTAATAGAATCATTATCCATTAATCCCACCAAACAAGTCATACAATGTTGAATTCATCAATAAACTTTTAAAAACTAAATTATGCATTCCAAAACACTTCACCATAATTTCTCTAGCCAAAAAGAGGATCCCAGACCCCACATAATGTCCAATATATCACATCATCAGGTAATCAAATCCTAATGAAGGACAAATGATTCCATATGATCTGAAATTCACCATTAGAAAAAATTGAACTTTATTGAACACCTTTCATGGATTTAAATAAAGTAAAAAATAAATGTAACCTTTTGGAAAATAAGTTCACACCCATTTTTCATCGTAATAACACCAATACATTCCATGCCAAGGCATTACAAACAATATTATTGAATTTTCAAAAACTGAAAGGAACGCTCATGCATTAAAAACTCAACCATAATAGAAATGGACAAAAACAACTACCTTAATGATATGATAACCCTACTATAATTTTAAATGAGTATGATAAAATCCAAATAGATGAACCACACTCTAATATCAATGAAATCAAATCGTATGCCAATAATAACTTTTAGGGCTCGGGAAAGTGGAAAACCCCACAAAGTGAAACCTAACTCTCAATAGATAATGGATAATATAATATGAAATTAAACCAAAACTCCAAGAAACATACCTAGGGAACTTTAAGATGTTTCCATGGATAGTGGGGAGAAAGGGAGGAGCATCTCTTAGAGACCCATGGTGCACCGAGGTCGGAGAACAGAAAAAAATGAAATATATTTAGAAGTTCAAAGTGAAACATATAGAATTTATGGTTTTTAATAATTTGGTTAAGCCACACCGTTTAGGCACTCTTTTTACAAACCATGTGCCAACTATGTGACCTCTGCTATAAAAAAGAGACACCTCACATGGTTTGGATACACGACCTCTAAAACCATGTTCCAATAGTTCCAATATCCATTACATGATTCTAGAAAATTACCACACTATTTCAATATGGTTTACCAAACCATGTGAAACTCTTTCACCTTTCCCCTTAATGAAAAAATTTCTAAATAGTTACTTGGGTGAGGCCTCATGGTTTCTGAAGACCAGGCCCTAACCATGCTACCCTTGCTTCCAAGCCCAAAAGATCCCATTTTTCAATGGAAACTCAAAATTTCAAATTAAGAATAAAACAAAACCTCAACGAAAGGATCAAAAGACAATATAATAATAAAAATAAAAATATTTCCATATTTATTGTGTGAAAATTCTACCCACCACTAACACATTCTTCCCCATGAATTTCACCCAACCAAATGAAAACAAAAACTCTCTCACAAATCAGGATGTAGACAAACAAGACCATGAACCACATGGTGACATTTTAATTTAAAAGACACAAATAACGATCTCTAGAGTAAAAAAAACACAATGAATAATGGTAAAACAATATAGGGTTCTCCCAAATATATAAAAAAACTAACAACAACGCTATGTGATCCAAAATAGGAAGAACTGAAATGGGAAACTCAACAAAAATTTACACTAACAGTTCCAGAAAATCTAAAAAACATCACTACTATAACCTATAAAGGGAAAACGGAAGTCCCCACAAAACCCAAACACCTCCAACACTATGTGAAAACCCACAAAAGAATCTTGATCTAATAGGCTAAACCAAATAAAACTATAATCAATGACTCCACGAGAATGCATATCCCCAAACAAGCACAACCATAAACTAAAATAGATCTATGAGAAATATATCCATTAATGGATTAATATCCATGGAACATGAATGATATTAAAAAAACTAAAACCATTGAGATTTATATAAATATAATATTAACTCACTATAAGAAGGAAACTACTATAGAAAATTTTAACTATCTCTACTCAAACACTGGAGATTAAAACTGGACAAAGGTTCCCGGTTCCCTTGATGATCTCCTGACTCTGTGCCTACAAAACTCCAAGGATTGTGGTTCAATCCCTGATGAATGAAGTATACACTAAATCATAGTCACACACTGACATCCAATAATCAATACTTATTCCTCAGGAAATACTTCATACAAAACTTCTCTAGATGACCTAAATGATCAAAATGATGGAACACCTTCCAAGGATTAATAAAATATGGATTTCATTTCCCTAACCAATCACACTAATAACATAAAATAAAGTGGTACCAAAAATGAGAGATTAGAACCAATAAATGATACACCTTGATGGTAGGTTCCTCCAGCATGCACTCATTGTCAGATGAGAAACCTCCAAAATAACAAAAGACACCATATTTCCAAATTGTGCTCCAAAAACAAACTCATATAGGATCAATTAATGCAAAAAATTATTAAATTTATGTTACATAGAAGATAATGATATATCAATTATCTCTATGAAAAGGCCCAGGATTAAATGATATGACTTCATCAAATCTTGCAATTCTATCATCAAATTGATAGAAACTAGATGATTGATGTGTTTAACATAGTTATTCACTGTCTTTTGTCCTTACAGAATACTGAAGATCCCTTACACATTATTCACCACCACTCATTTGGTATTAAACATCATAAAAAACAGTCACAAACACTTTAAACATCATCCCCACATGGATGGATGATATTGAAATCGCCTTCCATTTCTCTATAGGTATACCCTCAAAAAAACATAGAACAACATTCATCCTTATTTCTTTTCAAGTTTCCAATGATCTAAAAACAAAATAGACTTCCTAAAACCATTAAAACACCCCTAGAAGACTTTTACCACCATGTAATATAAGTAACAACTAATAAGAATAAAAAACAAGTAAAGACCCACTATAAATTTTGGTGACCATTCTTGGAGGCATATTCTGACCCAAAAAAAGACCTAAATAAACATCAACTAAAAACTTATCCAAGAAGGGAATCTCAAGATAGAATAATAGGCCCATAATCCAAACACATATAGGAAGAACTAAATTAATAATTTGGAAACCCACAAATATCATTAATTTTTCAAAATAACCTTCTTTATAAGAAAATTTCAAAATTCCAAGAGCCAATTTAAATAAAAAAAATTTTAAACCATTTTTTCTTTCAAAAACATTCTTGGAAAAACCAATACAAACTATTAATTTCAAATACTCACCCATGGAATTTGATTAACTATCACATTTGTGTTTTTCAACATATTCTTTTTCTATGAACACATTCCAACATGCACTTCTCATACACACCCACACATATGTGAATTTCCATAAGGAATACCATGGTTTACACAAACCATTCCATAATCAAACCCAAGTATTCAATATACCCTCAACTCTCCTTTCCTTTAGTTTTTCCCAAAATTTTAAAAACTCTAAATCAAATCATATTTTTAAAACTCATTTCACAATTAAATATGAAACAACATGAAAGATATAATCTTCATTTAAAAAATCACTTCCATTTTTAAATATTACCCACATAAACTGAAACCAAATCAAAACAAAATGAACACAAAATTATCAGAGTTTGGAACTAGCCTCCATAGTTTACTTGGTTACATGGTTAGTGGTTCATTCCCCAAGTAAGAATTATGAACAAAAAATTCCTTGAACCCTGCACTTAGACTCCCCAAGGGTCTCTGCTTTATATGAGATTAAAAAATTACGCCATTTAACCTCCATTTTCATTCCCCAATACAAAAAAAGTCAAAATACTCAAATATTAGAATACCCCTGGAAACACAAGGATTTGAATGAGAAATGGTTCATTCAATTCTTCCTGTAACTACTACTTGAGTCCAAAAATTCTTATTTTCCAATCTACCTAACACCTAGAATAACAAGGAACTGCTTTGATACCTTTTTTTCATGAACGGTATTAGGATCCCATCTAACCCATCATCTGACCTAGTCCGGGACAATGGCCAAAGGGAATTCTCAATCTTTACGGGGTGGAAACTAGTTTCATAAATTAATGTAATCATTATAGGAATGAATATTTTCCATAAAACATGGATCATATAAATAAATGGATAAAGAGGAAGAGCGAACAATAACAGAATCTAAAAATAAATATACATACTGATCAAGATATATTAGATGTATAAAAAATAAAATGATAACAAGACAGAGACCAAACCACAAAAAATAAACACCATGTGACCTCTTGTTCACCACTAACCACCAGAACAACATGCTCTAATAACGATCACATGAACTAGAAAACTAGAATGAAAAAATATCTCCAGTATTCATATACCAAATGGTAAAATTAGGGTGTGAACATAAAAAACTAAGTAGTTAATAACCATAAAGCCCATACATTTACATTCCTAAAAAAATTCCATAAACAGTAGTTTTAAAATATATTCCAAAATAGATTTTTAATCTTTAAAAAAAAACAAAATCAAAAATAGGTTTCCTTTAAAAAAAATGCATATTTTCATTTAAAAAATAGTTTCATGTTACACAACCCATTTCAAAATTAGATCACTAATGTAAATCCAGAAAGGATTTAAAATGGTGTGTGAAAAAAATATAGGGAACCAAATTAACAAGCACAACTACAAAAAACAATATCTAATAATCCATTGAAATAAGATGAATATATAATTAGTTATTCATGAAAAATTCTTGAACATCCCTCAATCAATCCATGGATTCACTCAGCTTGGACTTACCTGCTAGTGTACTATGCTACTCTATAGTCAATAACCAAATGGACACTAAAAACTAGAAAATACAGTGGCATGTCCCACTAATCCCAATAAATTCAAGGGGTTCCAACATTTTCAATTGAGGTTGATAATAAAACATCAATAAAACATCTAAAAGATGCCCATTTATCCCATGACAGTAATTAAGATACAAAGAGGAATTAGAGTCCCTTGCATTCATGGATCACCTACCATTACATCAATTCACTTTCCTACCCCAGCCACCAAAAACTAGCAATGTGATATCTGACATCATGGGAAATCCTCCGTAGGTGTTCCCATCTAATAGTAAGTTATGAAAATGTTTTAATTAATCATTCACATTAGTTGTGTTTCGAAAACACATTCCCAATCATTTAAACAAAAAACAAGCCACCACATCACATCCTATCAAAATAACATTCAAAAACATGGTTAGGTTTCAACATGGCATTAAACATTAAAAATAAAACACCATTACAAAACCATTTCTGAACTGTAGAGAAATTTGAAATAATATGAAATGTTCCAAATGAGCTTTATTTCCAATAATTCAACAAAACATTTCCCAAAATTCAAAAAATTCCAAGACTTAAAAAACACTATTTAATTAAAATCTAATATAACATGACATAGAAATGCATCATTTATTTATCAAGGAAACATTTAAAAAAATAGAATAGGGATGAAATGAGATTCCTTTTGAAAAATCATGGCCCAATTAGAATATCAATTTTAAGTGCCATCATCATTTGAGTGCCAATTCATGTGTGCAATCCATGGACCCATGGATGATCCAACATCTAATGGAACAATTCATGTGTCAATGAATCCTTTAAAAACCAATTTTATGTGCATAATATTACATTAAACCAACATAATAGGTTACACAATGTCAAAATCATCAGTAAGATTTTAAAAATGAGGTGAAACATTCAAAAAAATTCGCCATAATTTGTAAATCCATAAAGAGGCTTCCAAACCACACATCATGCCAAATTTATATGTTCAACAAGTTATCAAAACATAAGAAAGGTAAAATAAATCCACAATTTCTCAAATTCACTACTAAAAAATGAATTTTATCAAACACCTTCCATGAATTTAAATAAAGGAACAGTCAATGTAACCCCTTGTAAAATAACTTTACACCCATTTATAATCATAAAAACACCAATGAAATCAACGATAAGGCATCACAATCAAGGTTAGTGAATTTTAGAAACATTAATGGAATTTTCGAGCATCATATGAGTGTATTGAAAAGGGAATAGATATAAACACCTACCTCAATGATGTGAGAACACAACCAAACATCAAGAAGAGTAATATCTAATCATTAGAGATGAACCAAAAAACCTAAATTCAATAAATCATATAATACACCAATTATAACCCTTAGGGTTTGTTCAAGATGGAAACCACACCAAGAGAAACAATAATCTCAAGAGAGAATAGATAAGAGAAGTGGAAAATCAACCAAAACTCAAATAAACATACCTAGGGACCTTCAATAAGCCTTGATAGAAGTTGGGGAGAATGGGAAGGTCAAGTCCTAGTGCCCCATGGTGTTCCATGATTTAATAAGAAAAAGAAACGCCAAAATAGGGTTAAAATGTCAGAGGGGAAAACATAGAATTTTAGATTTCTATAAGTATGAGTAAGTTGCATAGTTTGGCCAAATGGTCTCCCAAACCGTGTGCCAGTCACTCACCCTCTACCTGAAAAAGGAGACACCCCAAATTATTTGGCCACACGACCTCCCAAACCATGAATTAACCACGATAAATGCATCCATTTGATTCTAGAAACATTCATCATGGTTGTTGTATGGTCTATTAAACCATGTGAAACTCGTGTGCCTTACCCCTATACACTAAAACAAGCCACATAGTTTCTTGGGAGAGGTTGTAAGGTTCCCCTTGATTGCGTTATAACTATTATCCCCTTGGAGACAAAAACAAAAAACAATTTTTCATAAGAAAATATAAAATTCAAACTAAGACTCAAACCAAACGACAATAAATATATCCAAATCCTAGAGAACAATAGAACAAAAAGGATTTCCAAAGTCAGGTTGGGAAAATTTATTTCTATTTTCTTTTATCTACATTAAGGAAAATATTTATACACTATACATTGATTAATTTTCTTTCTTATATATGGTATGTGTATATCTATTTTTTCAAAGGAAATGTAATCGTATATTTTACCTCATGTAAATGTTGACACATGCTCGTCTAAAGGAATGTCAATATTCATGTAAGAGTTGTATCATATTAGGATAATGTGTACCTCGTGTAAAAGTATTATCTTAGCTATGTAAGAGTTCAACTAAGATCCCTTATATCTCATAAGGGTAAACCATGCCTCATATATGGGTAAAACCAAGTATCCAATACCCATGTAATGGTAACTAACTACACAATGGTAAAAATATGGTTCCCTCACATAGTGAATTATTATTGCATAAGAGTAATATTTTAATTCTTAAGATCACAGAAGGGTATACTGACCTTTATTATATATACATAATGGTAATAATAGACATAATTTTATGTTCATGTTACCTTTCTAGAATTCTAGGGTGTCACGTATGGGTTGCATATTTTCCTTAAAATCATATTTTTTATTTCCTTCAATCATCTTTATCATAATTTTCATTATAATGAAAGAAAATAATTGAAAAAATATGATGGTTCAGAATATTTTAAGGGGGTTTTACACAGTTTTTGACCTTACATAATTGAATGATAATTAAAACATGTTGTCTAAATAATTAAAATTAAATGGTTTGTAATATAAATTTTGTTGGGATATAATAACATTATATATTTGTATTTTAAAATACTAGTTTAACAATTAGATATATATAAATTTATTTGATTTTGGGAGATCCAAACCTCACTTTCCATGAACTTAAATACTTCTTCCATATTTAGTTCGATTCTATCATCTTGGTCTCTTGTCTATTTTGGGTTTAGTGATTTAGTTCAAAAAATAATTACTTAGTAAGGAATCTGTTTCTTCTCTTTATTTTATATTGCACCATTTTGATTTCAGCCTAATTTAAACAGAACTATATAGATGTATTTGATTAACCATAATAAAATAATATTATAATAAATAATCCCATGATGGAAGAATATATTTTAATATGGAATTTTAAAAGAGGGGGATGAAATGCATGCCATATATTACTTTTTAATGAAATATTATTATTTCATGAATTAAATTAGAAGATAAATACATTAAATCTAATATTTTATTCTAATAATATTTGTTATTACATATTTTCAATTGATTTTTAATCAATATAATTACACAACTAATTCTTTTAAATTAATTAATTATTATAATAAATAAATAAAAAAAGAGATTAAATTATTTCATGTTGGAATATTATTTCTATGACTCTTTAGTTTAATGTAATGCAAAATGAAATTTTTTCGATAATTTTTATTATATTTATAAATCTAGAGTTTCAAACAGTATAATTATACTAATTTATAGTTATTATTAAAAGAAATAATATTTATATTTTATGTATGCAGAAGATGGTTAATAAGTTATTTTTTTAGAATATAATTAGAAATAATATATTATGGTAAAAGCAGTTATGATTATCATTGAATATTGAAATTTTATGTTTAAATATATATATATATATTTATTTAATATTTTTTATAATAATTTCCACAATTTAATTTGATGATTCATCACAAGTACTGAAATTTGTTATTTGGTAATTTTTATAATTATCATATGAAAGTAAAATTAAAACACTTCCATTTAATAAAATAATTTTGGATTATTTAAAAATTATCTGAGTGAAGGAAATATAAAATCTAATGTCATAGTTTATATATTATTTTATAATATCAAAATAATAACAGGTCATGGGGTTTAAATGATTAAATAACATTGATGAGAACTATTCTACAATTTTGTATTTTATATAATTGAAATGAGGATTGTCACATGTTAACGATAGAATATATTTTGTTATAGGAATTAAATTATTCTATGAGACATTGTGACAAAGTTTATTTTTTGTTTCCCTTTGATATTAACTAGATTGTGTGAAATATACATGGTTATTTATATGGTTTTTTATATATTTAAATACTTGAAACAGATTAACAAAGTCAAGTAGGAAAATGTTATTAAATAAATTTAAGAGGAATGAGCAGAATAATTACTACTCTTATTAGAATCATTTAAAAAATAGTTAATTATTGAGGAATGATAAATTTATTTTAGGAATCTTTTTCCACTAAAATATGTTCGGTGGAGTGAAGAAACCTCTAACTAATATAGTAGTTAATTAAAAATATAATTAAAATGGGTTTTCGTTGACTATGAATTGATTGTTGTCAATAGAGAACATTCATGACTACAAATATCTAAAATACCATGTTTCTATGGTCATAGTTTTCATTACGACTATGTTTTTAATGTACTTTTCATATGTTTTTATGTTTTATGGTTTTAGAGACTTTATGTGATTGATTTATATCATTTTGTGGTCAGAATACTGTAGGAGTAATGGGATGGAGGCTTGGGGATGTACTAGTGGAATGATGTGCTCTTTTGATGAATATTTCGGAACTGTTTCTAGTTATAATTATGAAATTTTCCTGAGATGCCTGATGTAATAACATAAAAATTTTTGTGGGCCAGCTATGTAGTCATGATGATTTTATATTGGGGCTTGATCACCATTTAGTACTTCTAGTTTATTAATTTATAAATGGGTGATCGATATATATTATTCATATGACCAGTTTCCAATTTCAGGACACAGTTTGATGTTATACACTACAAGATAATCTCTTATGTGGTTGATTAGGCCGAGTCATAGAGTACATAGATGTTTGTGAAATAATTATAAATTAATTAAATAATTGGATAGGATCTTAATGCTCACTTATGATGATGGAATAATTTATCATAAACGAAAATAATTAAGAGTTTCATTAACACATGGATAAAAATATTAATATGTATATATTTCATAGAAGATGAGTAATATTAATTCTTTTATAATGAAATAATTAACATTAAAATGGTTTATTGTTTTCATGTTCGATATGGAGAACATAGTAGTGATAGTTAGGTGTCATGTGTGATGATAAAGGTATATTTCTATAAATCCAAGTAGTTTACCTTAGTTTTATAAAGATATTTCTATTTTGTATGTTTTTTTATTTCATGTGCACCCCACATGTTTCATAAGGGAAACAAATAAAATGGAGGTTCTAAGGGTATTTTTCTCATTATCTAATTGGGAGGGGAATTAGTTTCTAAATTACACCTCCCCCACTCTCTCTATGGACAATTATTTATGTATATATGAATTAAAGTGATTTATATTACATGTGTGCTATGATCTGTGATGGATTGAAGTTATTGGGAATGCATGTATTCTAGATGCTATATCCAATAAACTATTATTGGTGTCTTATGTATGGTCTGTGTTGGTTAGAGGTATATTACACAATACAAATGATGTAGAATAATGAAGTAAACATGTTACTATATAGATGACACTATTATAATTATATGATTTACAAGGTGGATGATATTTTACAATTTTTATGGAATTTCTAGAAATAATTATTATGGATGGGATCTGAGCTCATGACATGTGATGTTAGTGCATGAGAGTGGGTAAAAGTGTAGAAGTATTTCCATTATACCCATATATAAATATATATACTTCTCAATATTGGGGTTATACGTTTTTAAGTTACTTGGTTAGTGAGTCATGGTGTGTATGGGAAATGAATAAAATACCTATTTAGAAAATGAGTTTGTTTCATTTATTTACTCATATAGATTTAGTATGATTCATTCACATTTTTCATTAGGTGGTTCATGGAGGATCCACATGATTATAAATTTTTTTCTTGCCTTATGTATATATAAACTATTTTTTTAATTCAACAATAGATGGTTGTTGACCAAGAAATACATTACTATTTGAAGGAGTTATTTAGTAGTTGTTGGTGCTTTATGGTCATAATCGATGACTTTGTATTTAATACATTTCTTTTCAGTTGTTTCGGTCATTTTTCATTGCATCATGTGTTGGGATTTATTCTTTAGGTATTTTGAGTAAGAGTTATTTAGTGGGTTTTCTATTATTATCACTTATATCAAAAATCTTAATGTGGGTAATTCCTCTAATGTGTGTGTATATAGTCCCTTCTCTCTAGTCACCAACCCATGGTCATTTATGGTTGGATTTATGTGTTATTATATATATTTCATCATTTCTAACCTAGTAGGGGAACCTTTTTACATGGTGGTTCATGACAAAAACATTCTTTATAATCACACATAATAGTTAAAAAGGAATCATTCACTTCCTCAGGAAGGTATCATCCACTTCTTAACTATAATAGGGAAGTATTTATATTAGAACCCCTAGTTTTTTAGATGTCCTTTTTTACTATGGTTTGAAAAAGATCATCTATGTATTTTAAGTTGTGTCTATATTATAGAAAATATATTCTTCTTTTGAATTAAGGATTATTCGTCTAGAGACGTATCACCAACATAATAAACATATCATCCTTCCTACTTCTTCTTTTCATATCGATTGAAATATATGTGATATATCAAACACACAGCTTCATATTATTCCACCAAAAAATAAATCAAATATATTATAATTAATGTGTTCAGTTTTCTTGACACAGATATTGAATACATTATTAGGAACATGTAAACTTCATCTTCTTTTACTATCTTCAATTCTTTGGTACTATAATTTATCATAATATTGTATTCTCTATTAGAAATTCACAATTACCAACACTATTTATCAATTTACTTCTTTTATATTGATAGAAAATATGTATACTATATTTCAAAATTTTTAAATATGGAAATCTACCTTGTTTTCTACAAAAGAATTATCATTGATCAAAAACCCCATGAGTTTTTTCAATTTGGTCAAGATAATGGATTTCAAATATCTAAATTTTAAATTACTCTCAATATCATACTTTGAGATTCTCAATTAAAAAAAACAATTAGTCACAAGATAATGAAGATTTAATTTTTATTCAAAATATTTAATGAAACATTTGAGTGTTTTAAATTATATCCACCTAGAATTTATGAATACAAATATAGAGGTACATATCATGACAACCACCTCAGGGTTTAATTTCTATTCACTACATAGAATAATCTTTAAAATGATTATTAATTATTTCTATGAATTGAAATATCATTTAACTATTAAAATGTTTAATAAATTTTGGAATATATTTTGTATTTTCTATTTTTAGTTTAGGAATAAAATCCCAAAAATCCCAGTTTCTCTCAAAATTAATCTTCTAGGTCAACCTCACAAAACTCCTCACATTATATTTTTATATGTGTAAAACGACTATTATGTTTTATTGGTTATTCAATAATTTTTCTATTTCTCACCTCAAATGATATTTTTTAACAATAATTCAACTCTTATGAAAGTTAATGTTACTCTTATGATATATCCAATGGCTCTTAAAAAATTGAAATGAATCTTATGAAATGGAAATTAATCTCTTAAAATAGTCATGAATTTCAAAAAATACTTATTATTATTACAAAACTAATCCACAACTATTAAATATACTAAAATAACCATATGAAATTAAAAAAGACTTAAAAAAATATTTATAACTCTTCCAATCATTTATATAACTCTTTAAGATATATACTTATCCAAATTTCATAATAATTTTTTAAATTAGAATAAATATAAAAAATATATTTTTTAAAATATAACTCTTATAGCCTAGGATATTTTGAAAAAAAATAATGGAACAATAACAAATTCCCAATAACATACTTTTTTATAATCAATAGTTTAATAGAAATACATCCTCTATAAACAATTTTAATAGGTTATTATATCCTCATTTGGTTTTTTTACTATAATAAATCATTTAATGAAACACTAAATCATATCCTTTATCAAAAGAGAATAATCTAGAAACCACACCAATATCTAAAGTAGGGGTTATCGGAGAATTAAGAACCTTTAATCGTGGATTTGTTTTCCTGTAATATATATTTTCTTCCACTCAATCTGATCACATATCCCCACCCATATAGTAATATCTTTGTATTATTTTTATAAAATAATAAAAAGTTATATTCTTATTATTTGGGATTGACTAACAATTAAAACCATATAAGGATACTTTACTAGCATTTCTCAAGTGAGAATAAAATTATTAACATTAATATTTATCCATAAAGGCTTAAAGGTTTCATTATTCATTTCTTTTGTGAATATAACTACATGTTATTCTAATGTTTGATTGAGTTTTAGATGTATAACCCAATTCTAAAAAATGAAATTTTTGATTTTAAACTTTATTTCAATGTCCTTAGAATTATTTTATTGTATATGATCTTGGAGAGATCAATTGATCATTAATTATCAGATGAAATACTATGTGGGTTTTTAATTTTCACCATTAAATATTGAGGATTTTATTTCATTTATGTAAACCCAGTATAAGAATATATAATAGTCACATATACATTTTTTATATTTGTTAATTTAATTGAGTTTAATTTCTTATAATTAATAAAAAGGATTCCTACTAAAATAAATATCCACCCAGATGTTGGGAAATTGTGATTACAATCACCTACCCATTGTATATAACCCTATGATTTATTATGGATTTGCTTTTAAATTAATATTTTGTTGAATAAATTTTTAAAAAAGAATCATAAAACAAAAAAAACACAAGGATCTTTGTTGATATATAATAAGACTATTAAAGTTAAACATTAATAAATTATTATATTGAAATAGAAAAAAAAACAGTACGAAAACTAATAAAGTAATAATTGAAAAATAAAATAAAATTGACCAAGAACATGTGATCTTTATCATCATGGTTATATATGAATAACCTTAGCATATTATACCAATGGAAAGAAGGAAAAGAATTATAAATATAACAGACATATTAAGAGATTAGTAAATAGAATGAATAACATCATTGATATTTATAATGCTATATATGTGGATAAAGTACGATGTTTACATATATGGTAATTAGATATAAGGTCATTTTTAATATGGTAATTTGAAATTTGGTAAGTGGATATATGGATGTTTGTATGCAATAATTAAATAGTTTTAATGACGATTTGAGATTTTTGTTAATAAATTTAAAATGATAAAATTCTAAATTAATAAATAATGTAACAGAAAAATAAAATTTAATTAGCATATTGTTTTATAAAAAATGAATTTCAATGTGTTACAAATTATAATTTTTATTAATTATTTAAATTAATTAAATCGATTCAAAAAAAATGTATAATTTATAAATTAAACAAAAAGAATCTATGAAATAACAAATGATCTATAATGTATACTAATTTAATTATTCATGTCCCATTAAATTTTATTTATTTAAATAATTATTTTATTATATATTAGATGATTTTAATTGATAGAGAAATTTTTATTATATAAAAATAGTTTAATAAAATTAATTATATAAATATAAATTAACTTTCATGTAATGGATATGAATTTATTATAAATAATAATAAAATATATTAAATATAAATAGAGGAATATTCAAAGGATAATTATTTAAAGTGTTGGGTATTATTATCTTATGAAATTAAATAGAACAAGTTTAACGTATTATATATTGAAATTTTCTCTATTTATAAACCAATATTTTAACATAAATTCTTTAGTAATTTATATGAAATGAGATTAAGAAAAAATAATGCTTAAAAACTTCTTTTCTATATATTTTTTAATAATTTTTTGTTTTCATTTAATAGAAAATATTTCCATATTTATAAATAGAATTATTTTAAATAGACTGAAAAATATTAATCATCTAGATGAAAATATTTAAAGAGGTAAATTACATTTTTATTTGTTAAATGATTTTAATAAGGTAAAAATGAGTTACCACTATAAATTAAGATCAGGTAAAAAAGTGTTTAAACTATGTGGTATTGCCATCATAAATCGAAAAACGTATCTATATATGTGAGTATAATGGATTTACCAACCAAATATTATCTTATATCTATAATTTTATACTTCTTATCTGATTTTCTTTTAAATTTACTACCATATACATTAAAGAATAATAATTTGTGGAAATGTCACTCAGAACATAGCTATAGAAGGAGACACACTCTATTCTTTCGAAAACACTGAAAACATTTCGTTTAATCTTGAATATCAACACATTTTTACTATATCATATCTTTCATAAAATTTTTATATTTTATGGTTCCAAGAAGGGTTACAAATTCAATCATTCTGATAGAACCTATATAGAGAAGCAATAGATTAATCAACTATGTAATAAGTTTTTCTCAAACATTTTCAAATTCATTCTAATCTTTCATCTATAACTCTCATTATCCACTATAATTATATTTTTTAAAAGATTTTTCATCATATAAAATGATATTATAATTATAAAACTATGTACTCTTAATAATTCATTATTGTATCACATTTTTTATGGTGCAATTAAACCACTGACATGAATGATACTATAAGAAAATCATTATTTCCATCCTGAATAAGTATACATGAATTTATAAGAGTTTTATATTTTATTAATGAGTAAATTATATCATGAATATGATTTTTTATAAATTAAACGAAAGGGTTTTATCATTATAATGTAAACCACTGTTATCAATAAACTTCCCAGAATAAGGACATCATAGATTCTATTCTCATGAACAACACCCATTGCTTTAATAAAATGAAACAATTAATAATTAAATCATTAGAAAAAATTATTCCACTACTTTGACTAATATTTTAATGTGTATCATGGTATCATTGAATAATTACCAATATATGCACTGTGAAAATTTAATGAGATAATAAAATTCATAGATATGTAATGGTGGAAACAAACTATAACTGTTTAATATATTTCTAATTAATGATTATAATTGAAGTTTATATAAGGGTTGTAGATATAAATAATTATTTTAAATAATTTATTAATTTTATTATAATTATAATACATGATGTAAAATCAATTTCATAGATGTCATGTGTAAGGGTAAGATCATTATAATATCAATTTCCCTTTGTTAGATGTGTTTACTTACAATGGAAAATTTTCATAATTAATTTCTAAAAATTAAATTTACTTAAAAAATATTTATGGTTCCCACTTTTATTTAATTTTTATCTTAATGTTATCAATGGTTTCTGGGATTCAATACCAATATCATTTTGACATCGATATTGTTTATGTTTGAACTTCCTTAGAGGGAAATTTAAATTCATTATGTCTCAAAAACTATATATTTTATTCTCAAATTGTGTTTTTTTATTACATGTCTTCTTATAAATTTAAATTCATTTGGTTCATAATTCTAATAAAGAGATATTTTTATATGGTGATGACCTTATCTTTTTTTGATAAAACTCATTATCCACCATATAGATATTTTTTAGGAAAATCCCTCTCTATGATTGAATGATTTGTTAAATTAATTTTATATTCAATTTTACTTCCAATAAAAATGTTTGTAAAGAATCATCCATTTTAAAATATTCTTGTATTAATGTATATTAGTTATTTTTATAAACATTTTATCATAATGAAGCTTCCAATATATGTTTTCATAGGTTTCCAAAAAAATATTTATTCCCTTTATTTTTTGAATTTTTCATTTTAAAATATAAGTTATCAAAATAAGAGTATATTTTATTAGTTTTTTCAAATATATTATATTTTTCTGTTATAAAAGTTTTTTTTCTTTTTTTAACATCCTTTAATGTTTTCTATTCATAACAGAGATATTATCTAATTATATCATCCTCTTAATTTCTGTGTATGGATTGTGATCATGACATTTAATGTATTCCAAAAAAATTGTATATTTATAATGAGTTAATTAATCTATTATTTTGAACTTTTCTTTGTTCTTATGTCACAAACATATGTCGTATATCATTATATGATGACTAGGTCTATTATACCCAAATAATGGATTGATTAACTGTTCATATATCTTGATAAAAAATGATAAGGGTGGGGCTTTTTCAAAATGTTCATAATTGTTAGTGTAAAACATATTTAAATATTCATAATATTAAGTTTTGGATTTATTTAATTGTTAGCAATGTTAAGAAATAAACCAATTAAAATGTTCACAATGTTTAGTACAAATATTAATTAATTATTTAATTTTTTTTGTTGAATTTAAATAAATGTTTACAATTTTAAGTGTAATCCTTCTTAAAATTATCACAATATTAATGATGGACCGTGTTGAAATTTTCACAATGTTAAGTGTGGACCTTACTAAAATGTTCATAATATTATTAATGTACCTTTTTGAAATGTTCAAAATGTTAAGAGTGTAATTTATTGAAATGATCAATTTTTTAGTGTGTATCTTATTGAAAATTTCAAAATGATAAGAACAAACCTTATCTAAATTTTTATAATGCTAAGCATGTAACTAATTTATGTTGTTAAAATGCTAATTAAGAGGTATGCTTATAAATATAACACATGAATATGTTTTTTCTTATGTATCATGGTTATTCTTTAATGACACCATGTTCTTATGTAATGATATATGTTTTATGTTTATAGGATGACCATTTTAGGGACCTGTGATATCATTCCATGACTGATTTAATATTATAACCCACATGGTTCAATTATACACACTTATGATTAGAGATTGATATAAATTAAAATATATGTATGTTTCTCTTGAGTTATCATTTATGCAATAAAATCATATGTATAATGTTGGTATTTCCAATATCAGATCTATAAGTGATAATCTGGGGAACATTAAATGGTATTAAATGAAGGTTTATTTATTTTTGAGGATAATATTATGATGAAAAAGTGGATAAAACTTGAAACCAACATTGGTGATCTAGAAGTGAAATAGAATTAACCTAAAATTTGAACAGTCTTAATAATGGTTTCATATATTTGGAAAACATATGATTGATTTCTAATATTATATTAATCACTTATATTTGTCAATTTTGGTTTATACTCAAAGAATAACTTTTTTTAGTTAATATAATGAACTAGAATGAATAATGTAAACAATTAATGTGATGGAAAATGTTGTGATTGTACCAAGAGAAACTAAATGGGATGGGAGAAGGAGAAAAATATACAATGAAATTATATTCATGTTATGAATAATATCTTAAAACAAGTAAGGATATTAAATGAATTAATAAGAAGAAACATGTTATTTAGTGTTTTACTCATTGATAAATTCCAACCATTACGAAGAGACTAGTTTAGGATATGAAACATTCTAAGATAGGAGTGAATCATTATTAGTAACTATTTCTCCAATTCATATTTTTTCCATGGTTTATTTACCTCTTTATTTGGCTAAAATTAATGGGTCTCTGTATTCTCTTATTACTTTGATTATTATTCAAAGCATAACCATGCACACACTCATAAGATGAAAATAAATTTAAAATGTTCACTTATCCATATATAAAGGATGAACCTTGGTGTTTTTAGGTAAAAAATAATGTCACAAAACTCTCAAGTAAAACACTATTATCCTTAATCTATAGTCTCTTGATAATGTGGATTCTATATCCCACATACATATTTGGTGAATCATGCACTTAAGTACATTCAATACCTTTACAATGAATATATGGGTAATTAAAAGATATTTTGATATTTATTTGGAATAATTTAATTTTTTTAACAATATTATATTTTAAACTTATTATTAAATTTCATAATTCTAAAAATCTTGTACTATTTTTATGGACATCAGTTGATAAAATTTATTCATATTCTTTGTTATAGAAAACAGATATGTCAATAGTAATTTTTTCTCTTATTTTCTTAAAATCAAAAATGAAACACTTTAACTATATTCTCTTTTTATTTTTTAATTATAGTACAATAATATATACTTGTTTCCAATTATTGAAATGAAAACACAAGATTACATCCCACTTTTTTCTTTATTGAACATCCTGACCAACTTTAATTTTTTTCATCCTATTCAATTTTCTTCTTCATCTCATTCAGTTACCAAATAAATTACATTGGATATTATCCCCTATTAATTTTACATTTAAAAACAGAAATTCATTTGAATAATATAAATGTTAGGGATATTTCAACATTATTAGCACACAAAAAAATATTCTTTTCAAATAATATTTATCAATAACTCTTCTATTTTTTCTTCAACCTAAAAAAATCCTTGTGATTATAAAATAGCTAAGAGTTAGTTTCTTCAAAATTCATATTTATTCACTGAACCGTGTAAACACATGATTTTAATTTCTAGGTTTCTTGATAATTCAAATCCGTTTATATATATGGTCAAATCCTTAAACGAGATTAAAAAATATATCCATCTTTAAACAACTATAAAATATCCATTTATATTTAGATATATTTAAAAATTCTTAAGAATAACTAAAGAATAATTCTCATTCATAAAGAAATACTATAAGTTCATTATTTATATAATATCTATATAGGTATTTGAAAACATTATTATCATTCATAGATTTATACATGCATGGTAATCAGATATATCATGGAACATTTAACCAGTATATTACCATCTTCATTAGTGGATTCACATTATCCCACTACAATTATCTTCATTCAACTTCATTAATTTTATCCTTTATATATTCATGAATGAATAGTTAAAACCCGTGAATTTATTTGGTCTTTAAGCCTTCCTAAAATTTTATACCTATTATCACAATATTTATTTCCATTAAAAGAATAACACACATAACATCAACTGCATCATATATTCCCTAATTATGTGTGTAATATTAGTTTTTATTTTTCATATGGACAATCACAAAAGCCATTATGTGGTCACATAAATTGCTGAGTTACCCATACACAATATATATTCCACCAATATAAAATTAGTGATCATTCTAGAGAGCTGTTACACTTAATGTTGTTTACCTTTAAGAAATATGTTGTTAAATATAATGACCTTTATGTTGGAGTGGAACAAACATTACATGAAAAGAATAAATTTTACAGAACTATTGTATTGTTCGAAGAGTTTCCCATGTGTCAAAGAGAATATGAGAGTTACAATTATGACTACATCAGAAAACCATTATTTAAAAAAATCCATATATTCCTTAGCTTCCTGATACTTAATAACATATACTATATTTTGAACCTCAATATAATAGTATCATCATATATTTATCATTAAAGAAAACATAAAATTGAATAAATTGAGTCCTAAAAATAATAGTTCTTTATACTACTATATCAAATTTTATATTTAAGCCACTTGATTTAACTCAATTCATGTATTCTATAATAGTGTGTTCAATAATGTTTGTTCATACTATATATAATTTTAACCTCACGGTCACTTGATCAATTTTTCCTCAAATAGTCCCATGATTGACCATAATCCATATATTCTCTTAATTGACCACAAATTTTCTCATTCTATAATTTTATATAGTAAAAATTATTAATCTTTGGAAGACTTGTAGGTAATATTTGGGAACATTATTCAAGCTTCCTACAATATAAATGGTTGCAAATTACATTATGAACTTTTTTCTATCTTGTATTATATATATCTGAAGAAAAAAATAAATCATACCCATATTCATTTTGAAATAGATAATTCAGATGTTTTTAATGATGAAAATTGCACAAATACACCACATCTCACACCATTAGTTCATTTTACAAGAAACAACTTAATATTTCTTGATACTCATATTCCTATTATTCAAAATTGCAAAGATTCCATAGCTCTCCATTCAGAATAGACACCACCTTGCACATGAATGGCTAACAAATCAAAAAAATCTTTCTCTTATATACATTACAATTATCATTCATGCATGCACTCTTTACCCTTCACACATTTTTCCTCCATTCGCATCTACTCTATGATATATCCATATAAGTGATTTTTTTGTATATTATATTATAGTTTATAGGTTTCATGGGTGTTGAGAAGTATCAGAGTTAATTTTATTATATGTATTAATGTATTTAATTTATAAAATATTAATGTCAAATAGAATTCCAACTATTCAATTTCTTTTTTTATTTTATATAAACATTTATTCTATAAACATCATTCTTTTTTTATAATCATAACATAAATCATGGATGGTTATTCTAAAATATTCAGTCATTATAGAGATATATAACTCTAAATTTTAAAAATAATTATCTATGAAACTCATAACATAAATTTGTAAAACTCCTTCATCAGTGAGATATAAAAATATTGAATTTAAATTCAATAATATATCAAATACAAAACCATAGATATTTTTTTCATTTAATAAAAACCAATCTTCAAATTCATTCAACAGAACGAAATCATTTTTCACATAAAATATGAAAACCAAAATCAAAACCATTCTTCTCAAATATGTGTCATTTAATCATTAAACACATAGATAAAATATAATTTTTTTAAGAACATCTTATTTTCTTAAAAACTATTTTATCCCTAACCAATCATAATCAATAACTCATCCTCACTTTATATATTTAATATATAAGATAATTTTTATTTATCAACAAATTTACATTCCTTGAGAATAAATACAACTCACTAAAAATTTTTATTATAAACACCCATTTTTATTTATTGGAAATCCCTTCTTAATGAATATGTCAATATGTATTCCAGTCATTCATTCTCTCCCATTTTCATAATCAATCATTTATTTCACGTTATATCCATTTACAAAAACAACTACAAAGAACTTTGAAAATTAGTATCGATTCTTACTAAATTAATTCATCACCAATCATTTTTATTTAAGACCATATGATCCATTATAGAAATAGAAAACCAGATGGTTTGATCTAGAAAATAAAAAACCCCTTAAAAATGATACCAAATGAAATAAGAAAACTCTAAAAAAGTTAAACTATATTAGGTTGTGATACATGATAACTATTGAGATAAAAATTCATAAGAAATATATCAATCAAAATTTCTTTCATCCACTTGAATACATATAACAAAAAATTGGAACTTCGTCAATATTTCCCATTTTTTTCAATATTATAAATTAATATATACCCTTAAATTTTAGGATTAGATTTCATTTATCAAGGATGAGATATAAGAAAAAAGTAATGCTTCAATGAAATTCCAAAACATTTCAGAATAATTATATTTTCGTTATATTTTGTTTTTTGATATCTTCTTCACCATTCTTTACTTGTATCCCCATTATAAAGATAGCATTTAAAACCTATAGAATTGTTTATCTCATATAAGGATAGTTATATGATTTTTTTATAATTAATAAAAAAATTATCTCTTCATTTGGATATCTAAATTAATAAATATTTATATCTTCATCAAGGAATATAAAATATCATTTTATTTTTTTAATTCCACCAGTGGTATAAAACATGTATAATGTATTCTTCAAAGGATATTATATATTCTCGAAAGCACATCCATTGTCTTAGGATATGACCCTGAGAATAAGTTGAACCTTCAACCCTCTATATTGAATGTACACACATAAAATACATATAACATAGAATAAGGTGGATATATGTACTTCCCAATGAGAATAATAAGGGTGATATGATTTTATCGACAAATATTCTCCACACATTTTTCTAGTCTTCATGTTTCCACAAGAAAATTTGATCACTCATTTACATTATGAAGTATGGAACTCTCCACAAGTTCATTTTTTTGTGTTGATATTTTTTCCACAATATTAATGATTGATGCATTATTGATTATCCTAAGGGAATATTATTGTGCTGGAAATTTTGTAAGGAAACTTCTAGAATTATTTCAAACATATATTTATATATCACACTATTTTATTTGAAACATGTTTTTTTCATTCAACAAAAACCTATCATGAAATTTCTATTCTTAATGTGGGATTTATTTTTCTCCTTTAGCGCTATATTTTTTATGTGGTTCTTTTAAATGAATTTAATTTTATAAATATGATGGAAAAATAAATAAAAATATACGAGGATTCATTGAAAATGTGTTTGGGTGGTAAAAAATTACTTTTTATGAGTGAAACTTCTCACGTTAAAATTTTTATCTATAGAACTCATCTTGATATTCATAGAATTTTTTGAAATTGTTCTACATGATTTTTTTTATTTAAAATATCTCATGTGTCTTCATTGGTATATTCTTGGGAAATTTTGTGTGAGCATTAGTCACACAATTCATTCCCAAAGTTATTTAATCAATATTCTCATATAGAATTTTTACTAACTAAAATTTGATACATGGTAATATGAGAATGAACCAATTCTGTGACCACCTCCCAAAATATTACAGAGATCTCTATGAACCATAAATATGTTCAAACCTAGATTGTTTTTGTCATCTATGGTTGTTGAATATTTTCAATATTTCCCTGAAAATAATTAGTTTTCCTCTAATCATTATCATTTAATGTATTATACCAAAAATACAATTTATGGTGATCACACCTATTATAACACACATAATGTATAACAAATCATTATCTTCACTTCAAAACTGATTACATTCTATATTTTACAACATGTTATTTCTGTCTTTTTCAGCAGTTGTTTAGTTATAATTTTGTTACCCAAATCTATAACATTTATTAAATACATCATAGATATTTTTGATTGACTCTCTTCATTTTTACTCTTCCATACATATATATATTTTTCTTTAAAACTTCACTATCCATAAAACATATTTTAAAAAATCATTAAAAATATTTGTAGATGGTACCTTAAAGTTAGAGATTTGTAGAGAATTATTAGTTGATTATGTATTGATCTTGTTGAAAAATAATGACATTTGGTTAACATAATAATCTTATTTTGAATATCCTATGGTTGAATATCCTTTATTCATTAAATGTGAAGGACCAATATGTGTCTCTTCATTGTTAACCCGTTTAGCATTCAAAACAAATTCACATTATATTGAGATAATTCTTTTGATTATAAAAAAATTAACTTTATTTCAATACCATTCTTCAAATTTAAAATATCATCATCATGGACATTGAACTTTTCTAGTAACAATATGTTAATATATTTAATTTTATTTTACATAATGTACAATTGTGCATTTGTGAAAATAATATTTTTTTTCAAATTTTCTTATAATGTATGAATATTATTTTTATCTTTTTAGTTCCATCATCCATATCATAGATTGTATTTATAAACTCCTCTTTAAACATGGCGTACTTATATGAATCCTCTATATTTACTTCTCAAAAAGGATCCAACCTACTTGGAGAGCATTATAAAGGTTAAATTTCTTTCCTTCAATTACTTATTGATTTTTTTACCACTTTTTCAAGATGGATGATCTCATGTTTCATGCTTCCAAGGATAAAAATTTAATAAATAATATTTATATTGTTAATCCAGTCATCATATGTTTCCATGTATCAACTGATAAGTATGTTGTAATTTGATCAATCACACTTGGATTTTCCACATTTGAAGAGATTTAAAAAGAACAATAAAAAACCACAGGATCAATTGTATTCTTTAATCCTATTGATCTGGAAGGGATTTCTAAAACTATAGGGGTATAATGAAGCACGTATTATTCTACATGAAGTCTATACATGTATTATTAATTTCATTACATTGGAATATCATTTTATTCTATTAATATTATGGATAATTTCATCATCTTATAATTCTATTTCATTCAACTGTTCATCATTTTCATGGTACAAATTCAAAATTAGTCTGATGTATATAATTCTTCACCAAAAAAATACTTCATTATTGATCAGAAAAGAAAAATAAATATTCAAAAGATAACAACTTCAATGTATAGAATCTAATTAGAGGGGAATCAGGATCTAATACAAATTCAATTGGTTGATTCAGAATATTAACCACACTGATAGGGTGTTGAACTTTTCTTTGTACCTTTTCATTAAATTTATAAATTTTTTCTCTATTATAAATAACTCTTTCAGTTTTTATAATGAATTATTATCTTTTTTTTCTTTTACATATTTTGTTATTTCTCACAATAGAACCAAACACACACTCACAAGAGGAGAAACAACTGACAATGACAACCTCTTAGTATGAGAAGGATAATCCTTTGTGGGATAAGGGAAAAAATTTGGCCACAAAACTCACTAGTAAAATCTTTTAAGCCTCACAATATAGCCTCAAAATAGTGTACATCATATATCTAACACACAATTTCAGGGTTTCCCATACTCATGTAAGTATTTTACCTTTAAAATGAATGTAGGGGCATAAGAATGATACCATTCCACCAATTTAGTACAAAATCACGTCATAGATGTGTTGATCAGTTATTTTTCTTCTTTTTTCCTTTAATAGTAGCATGTTACCTTTTATATGTATAGAAAAAATATTTCTTACAACCAATTCTTATTTTTCATAGATACAAACTGATATGTTATTACTTATTATTCTATTATTTTATATTACATCTAAAATGAACAACACTCTTCTTCTACTAAAATACCTTCACAACTAGAATTTCATTATACCACTTCCATCCAATAACTTCTTATTTCAATTAGAAAAGGCACAATTTTTTAAGTTAGTTACTTCTTTTTGGTATAGAAATTATATCCTAGGTTTTATTCACTTGTAGATAATTAAACTTCTATTTCACTACTAGTTACCAAATTCCAAAATCACCCAATGTATCCACATAATCAATATTTTTCAACTCATGTATCAATTGAAATTAACAAACTAATAGAATCACCACATATTTTTACTAGACATATGGCCCTTCATGTTCTTTGAAATTTAAATTGTGATACAACTTCGTCCATAACTAATCATTTACAATATCAAATTAATGAACTGTTGAATGGGTTTAATAAATTCCTATGTTTTTTAGTATGGTGCTTGCTGGATTTACTTCTAAACTCTCTAATAAATCCTTTATTCACTCTATAATATGTGATATCTAGAAAGATTCAAAAATATAATTTTTTTTGGATCCAATGATATTTTGGAACCACAATTTGGAACAACTTCAGTTGAGGTTGATAATTTTACCTTAACATTATTTCCCTTAAAATAATGTCCTTTTAAAAGTTATTCCCATTAAATACCACATTCTAACTTCTGAAAACACTCTTCATTTCGCCCCCGCAAATCTATAAACCAATGTGTTCATCTTTATAATCTATTAAGAGGTTTTTATGAAATATTTCTTCTATATTGTCTATATTTTTCATCCATAATAATGTATAATAATATTATCAAGAATCTAAGATGAGAATCATCTAGTACATTACTTCAATAAAGTTTATCTAGTAACTAATCTCCAATCGGTGCAAATGGATTCGTATTGATTAATTAATTCACTATACCATCTACTTTTTCTAAAAATTCATTAGGTATTCTTAAATGTAGAAATGTAATTATGGTTCTCTCCATAATCATCTTATTAATTTTGATAGTTATTCTATTTTTTCTAGTCTTCCTAAAACATTATTCTCATGTTGAATCCCTTTAAGCTAGTAGTAATTATTGAAATCCATTTAGGTAAATCATCACTATTTTTTTGACCTCAGACATTTTATCTTTTTTTCGATATTATTTTTACACTATACCATTTCATTGAACAATTATTATAAATATTTACCATTTTTTATAGAATGTACACCTATAATTTTCATATGTATTCATTAGATATAGTAATAATGAAAATACTACAACCATGAGAATGAACTAGGGATTGTCCCAAAAACTATCTATCTTCCGACTCTATATTTTAAAATTCCAGTATTCGTCTGGACATATTGAATGAAACCTTTTGTTTTTTATGAATTATACAACTCATACATCTTATAAAGTCTGAATTATTCATATTTAGTATTCCATTTTCCATAAGAATTTGTATACATTTCTAAATTATGTTCCCAAACTAATTATTCCATATTTATGATATTATAAAACATGATCTTATGGAGTGTGTATCCCCCTATATAGTTATTTTAAGATACAATGAAATATATGTTATACCTCTATCTATGGTAAGAGAACCACAATTAATTATCTATACACCTTCAAAACTAATTAAAAAATCTACCTCTTCTAGCTAAAAAGTTAAAATCATTATCTTTTAATATCTGGGAACATGTCATGCCTCATTTGGTATAGTAAAAAATATATTCTTCAATAGATAATTCACTTATACCATCCCTATAATATTAAGAGCTTAATCATCAACAATATTTACTCTAGTAAAATTTCTAGAAACATAATCTCACATGAAAACTTTTTCTCCAGTGGAGTGGAAAGAAAATCCAAAATCTATGATCCAAGATTCCATCTGAGTAAAAAAATTTAATATATATTTATATTACTCTATATTACCAAAATCATTTCTATGGATATAGTTCAACTAGGTGTTTTTATTTGGTAAAGACAATATTTCTCTAGGTGACCTATTTTTTCACAATGAAAACCTACATTTCCAATTCTTAAAGTCTTCCATATACTAATATCCCCTTATTTATTATCTTATTTAATTTGATTATTCTAATGTGGTGAGTGAACCCTTACTTTTGTGTTAAATAAATCATTTTAATAATTAAAAAATTCTTTAATCAAGAGATCCTTAATGAGAATCTTTTTTTGAACATCATTGAACTCCAAGTCATTCTTTCCGGTTAAACTAATTATAATCATCACCACTACCTCCTATGATTTCATTAATGATGTTGGAAAAAATATCATGAATATCATTTGGAATTGTTTCATTCAAATACTCTATATGACACATGATTATGATTAAATCCTTTAATAGATATGATGAAGATCATCCTTCTAAGAACCACATGATGAATAACATCTGCATCATTCACACTTTATTAGCTGTTGTATGATTGTCTTATATATCTATAAATGATTACATTATCTCAATTTTGTTTTTCTTATCCGGAATATTGATATCCACATTCTAGATTAACTATATTCATATCACTCTAATTTCCTTCTGATCAACATTTGACAATTATCTTTCATCAATTACTTATATTTTAACACCCTTCTATGGATGTTATAGATCTTTATAAATTAGATAGTATATCATATTAAATTTTATGCAGTTAAAATATATTCCATTTAATATATCAATATAGTTCATTCAATACTTCAATTACATCCTTCTAAAACGAAATAGCTCCCACATAATATTATAAAACACTTGAGAAAAATAATTTCACCTAAATTGACAAGATAATTGTGGAAACTTCAGTGAACCAATCCTCTGATACCAGTTTTTGAGAATAAATTTTCATTATACATAAAATAAACAACTAGAAAATGTAAATCTAAATTATAACTACCAAAAAAATGTTTTGTAATGAACTATTAAGCCATTATTGTCTCAGTATATGGAAGAAAATAATTCACCCACATCACTACACTAATTCAAAACAATATTAATTCATGTTCACTCAAAATGATTATAAAACATATGAAATGAATATAAATGTAATAAATAAATATAATATTCATGTTAAATGGTTCATACTAAAATTACTATGTAAATGAGAGAACCATTAGAATATTTTATTCAATAGGAATACTAATGTTACAACTTTTGATGAATGAGTCACATATAAAATTAAAAAGGTAATCACAAATAAAATACATGCTAATAAAAAGAAAAATGTGGAATCACTATCCTCTATAAGAATAAAAACTCTTGATAATCTTGTTTTAGTAAACTATGATAAATTCAGGAGTCCATCCATTCCACTATTCCCACTTCTGATATCATATAAAAATTTATAGAATGACTACCGTTGCTCGTAAATAAGAATCCTCTCAACAATATACTAAAGATAATCAATCTTTTGAAATTCCCAGTTGTACTTTCTAAAATATATTTCATAGTGATGATAAGATCAAAACAGCTTCATTATGAACAAAATACATAATAAAACCTCATTATATAAATTTTTAATAGGACACCGCCGCTTCCACTAGTTCAATAAACTAATTTTTTTCTAGAACCGCACCTTTGAGTATGCTGAATTCAATCAACTAAATTAGACATCACACATTCCAAATGTGAAATAAATCTCTATTAATCTCTATCAATTCCTTATTTTCTAGATTACTACAAGAATAATTACAAGTAACATATTTATTGATATCATTGAATTTTTTAATTACAATATAGATTATCAAAATAATTATTTTCATTAAATGAATAAAACACCTAGAACCGAGTGGATTAGATATTATATAATTTATTCTAAATTATAGGTTATCAATATATATATATTGAAAATAATGAAATAAATTTAAATGGTCAAATGAATTAAATAATTACCCATTAATTTAGGCTATAATACCTTTATATACTCATTGTACCATCCAAATAACTTTTATGCTCCACCCTTATTACCTTTACATAGTATTATATTCTTTATCCTAACGTTTTTGTAGTTTTATAACACCCTTTACATGATCTTTGTGAATTTCATGGTACTCATATAGATTTCCTTGATCTACCAATATGAATCTAGTATAAAATTATTGTTACAATTATGCGTACATCAGAATAAATTTTTTCAATAGATTGAAAATATGCCTTGGCTTTCAAGAACATTTAATCATATTATCTATTTGAAAGCATAATGATAATATTATTGTGTAATATTAATCATTGAAAAAAAGTTCACTTTTCATCAATTGATACCTCAAAAAAATTCACCGCACTGCTGAATTGACTCTTTATTTTTTGTTACTTGATCTACCATAGAGAGTAAAATCACTCATTATACTATTAAAGCATGGAATTCAATCTACCTACCCTAAAATACTCATGGTCACTTGATCTAATATACTCCACATGGACACTTGATCAAATATTTACTATATTTTCAATTGATTATCTATAGTGCTTATCCAAATATTTTTTCTTGTAATAATTTTCATTCAATCCTAGAACACATCTAGATCAACTATGATATAATAATTCAAGATCCTAGATACATAAATGATGACAAATTAAATGAAAACTATTATCTTGACATATGTAAAATACTTTTAAGGATGAAAATAAATAGTACTCGACTTGAGTTAGATCTTGATGAAAGAATTGTTTTAGTGTAGAAATATATACAAATAAACCATAGACCACATCAAGACACACTTCACTATTTCACATAATAATATTATAATAATCCCTAATACTAAGCATTCAAGACTGAAAGGGAACTATATTTCACCCTCATACACCCATTCCACCATGCATGTGTGAGGTTAAACTATACCAATTTATTGCCTCCTAAACACATAAATTTCCACTTATATGCATGAAGACCTAACCCTACACATTCTTTTCCATCATTATAGACACTCCAGTCCATCATAAAATATGGGTATGTTATTATCATCCCAATTGAGGATAAATGGATCTTTATTTGTGATGAGTTGAAGTTGTCCAATTAATTTTAAATCCTAAAATGCTTATATAATAAAATATCAATTGCAAACAAAAATTGTTTCCCTCTTCTTTTCTTCATTATCATTATTACTTCATCAATCATCAAGCATTTTTATAATTCTTTTAATAATTTATGGATGTGACTTCTTTAATTCATGATAAATACAAAAAAATATTTTTTATATATTTAATTTTAAATGGAACTCATAATCTATATCTTCTTTAAATCCTTTTCATCATAGATATATAAAAATAATAATTATAAATTTAATTCTATATAGAACTAAAAACCGTTATGAAACATTTTCTTCAAGAAAAATTAATAATAAAAAATATCCAATGTCAAGAAAAATTTTTCATTATAAAATATCCTTATAAACATAAAAAAAATTATATATTAGGATATGTATAAATAAATTTTTAAACACTTTGAACTATTGTAATAAATCATGAGAATTTCATATTTTCATAAAAAATAATGTATTTATCATCATTCATACTAAATACTTATTCATCACCATATTCATTTGACATCAAAGATACATAATATTCCATAATATTTACATTACAGGATAATAAATAAAACTCAACAAAAAGTTGTCTCATTATATTAGTGTATCCTCTAATGCATTTATTTCTATGTGATGGATCAAAACAATAAAAAATATATTTTCCATTTTCTATTAATCAATAAATAATAGGGTTATGTTATCAATTATTCATTGAGATAGTGATGTTGATCAATATTATAAGATGATAAAGAATATTAGGCCAAATGAATAAGTTCAATCCATCAAATGAGAGGAACTTATTTACTTATTTTTTAATAAATATTTATCTTGAACTCATTATACTAAAATAGATAGAAAATTACATGAGATGAATCCAAAACATGATGAATAAATTGGTACTATAATAACCCATAATTATAATACATAGTTATGACATCTATTTAAATGAACATTAATTAGAAAAAGGTATGATAAATTATATAATCATATCAATATTGTTCCTTTGGAAACATGGACACACAACCTAATGGTTTTCAAATGATCTATATCATCCCCCACAATGTTCTTCATAAATATGACCCTTCTTAAACACATCATCTCTAAAATATTTCTTTATGTCATGGGGAAAGAAAACATAATAATGGCTGAGATAAAATGATCATTAAATATATAAAATGGTGATAATAATAATCTAATAATCATAACAGGAACATAAGGGTGTGGGAATTTAAATATAACATTTTAAATCTATAACCTGCATATCATAAATTGAAATCATAAGTCATGGAATAGATATTAGTAGTTCATAGTACATGAATCATAAAGAAAATGAACATAATTCTAGAGATAATAACATTGAATTAAGACATTGAGTTTCGGTATACACATAAACTTATAATTTTCAAACATGTATAAATAGAAAAAAATTCACTCATTTAGTTTAGTTCATGAAATCAAGCCCTCACATAAACATATTGAAATGAAACCATGTACAGAAATTATATTGTGGAAATTAAATCTAGGAACACAAATAAAATTCAGAATATGGAATCCCAGTCCACACATAAACTTATTAACATGAAATCTAGGTCCACATATATACTTACAAATATTAAGATCGGTCCACACATAAAACTATGAGCATGAAAACATGTCAACTCATAAAATATTTACCTCATGATTTTTTCATATTGACCATATATCATGGAGGAAGGTATAGTTCCCACCTATCACATAAAGTAAAACATATAAATTTGTTTCATAAGACTTTAGAAATTTCACCATCAGAAAACAGCAGAAAAGAAATGAATGTATTTAAAGTATAACCTCTAAAAAATGAATGATTTTAATCAACATCTTTTCATCATAACCTAGGGAATCTAGTAAAATAACAATATTTATATCTATGGATCATATCCCTAGTAAAAAATAATTATCATCAAAGGATGTCATATTATATGGATTTTTCCTGAAATATCACTTAAAATAATTATTGTGGAAAATAACTTTTCCCGTTCAAAATAACTTGTATTTTTAAAAATATGGTCATGTACAAATGAAAGCAAACACAGAAAATAAAAATGTAAATATTTAAAGGAAACTACCAATAATTAAGGTTTCATTCCCATTAAAGTGTACATTAGTGGTAATGGATCCTACATGGTATTGAAATGACCCAGGATCAAATCTAGGAAGGGCTTAAATTTCAATGACAATATAAAAGTATCTAGTGCATGAATTATTATAGTTACTATAGTAGTGGAACTATTCACCAAATTTTGGACTATGTGCCACAAAATAGGCCTTCAAGACACCAAAGTAATTTGGGCTACATGGCTTCCATGCCACCATAGAGAAACAGTTATTGAAAAAAATAGACCAACTGATCAGTGCAATGCATCAGGAAGGAAGTGCATCCTGGATTCAAGAAGAATAATCTTGTGGGATGCTTTAAATATTGATTGTTTCATTGGAACTTATCATTTTTACCTATAAATTCATGAAATATAAGGGTTCTCTTCCACATCATTGCTAAGGGTTTCACGTAATGATGGATCTTGGTAGAGTGGAGACACAACATGTGAATAGTAAATGATTTAATGGGAAAAGTGAAGCATAATGGATGTATCATGGCATGAATACATGTTGGTTTTACTAGGTGGGAATCTCTAAAGGGTGATGGGTGCGGTGGAACCCATCATGTGGACCTTTACCCAGACATTGGTTTAAAAAGTGATTCTCGACGAAGGTCCTCACTGATGGGTAGTGAAATTCCATAGCTGGTGGTAATGGGTGTTCATAGAGAGAATAATTGGATCATTTTATAAATCTTGGATACTCATATTGGGTATTCCATTCATAGGGCATTCAGTCCATCAAACATTGAACTAGGATTTTGAGCCACTAAGCCTTCAGGTCATGTAAGGGTTACGTCTAAACCCTAATTAAAAGAGGAATATTTTTATAATAATAAAGGGAAAATTTAAACTAAGTATTAAAAAAAATTTTCATGATATTGTGAAAATCCTCTCAATTTTTATAATTTAAAAAGAAATACCTTTATATTTTTATTCAGAAAAGTCACAAATTACCTCATTTAGAAAAAATGTCCAAAATATTCCTTACAAACAATCCTTTTAAAATTATAATAGGGGTAAAAAATATTTTTAAATACCATAGGATAATATTAATGAATTTTTTTAAAAAAATTAGAAAATATGAAAATGGAATAAAAATATTACCTAGTGGATACTTAAACATAATCAATCCCAAATAATTGTTATACGGTAAAATAAACACTTACCTCATGTTTCACATTTCCTAGTTCATTCTCAAAACACCTATATAATAAACCTAGATTTAGTATAAAATTATTACATATATATATATAATACTATGTATGATTTTTTTGTAAAATATTATATCCCAACTTTCAATAATTGTTTCTTAAAATAACTATTCTAGGTGACATTTTCTTTGTTTTCCAAGCATGTTTCAGTTTGGTAGTCTCCTTACATATACATTGAACATATTGCAATCATTTCAAAAATATTGATCATGAAATAAAATATATATTAATTAAATATAAATTTATATACTTTCATGGAAATTAAAGATAGAAAAATAATTTACACTCTCCCTAGAGAGGACAGACTGTACGTAGGCATGAACAATGTACCCATATTTTTACTAATGGAATAAAGTAATGGTAAATAAAAATTCACCAAATTATAATTTTTATTATATTATATATGTCATATATTATCATAAAATTCATTCTTATTATCATCCTTGTAAAATATAAATGAACAATTAATCACATCACATTGGGAAGATTTGTCTACATGTATGCCTAAACAATGATATCATTTCTTAACAGAATGGATGATTACATCGTAGACATGATTTCATCATAAATGATTTATAATTATTTCATAAATATAATATATATTCATTAATTCCATAAAAATTAAAATGTATAAAATATGGTGTTTAAAAATGAATTGTATCCCTACGCGGAGACTATAAGTCATACATACGCATGAGAAATACTTTATCTTATTATTTGATTGGAAAGAGGAAATGTAATTATGTTTAAATAATAATAAAAACATATAAGAATACTTTGGATATATAATTTATTATTTTATGATAAAATAAAAAAAATATTGAATTTAAAGAGGAGTGGATAAAGGAAGTGTTTAGTTAGAGCGCCAACATCTTCTTCAAATTGACCCCTTTAGATATCTTATAGTGGGATATATGGTTGGTATTTTGGGAAGAATATAACCTATATAATATAGATAGTGATATGTAGATGAAAATTATTTAGTGTATGGTTGATTTATAGGTATAAAATTGGTGTAATATGGTGAGTTAAGAGGTGTCCTTTTGTAGTTAATGTGAGGGTCACTTTTAAAATTTTATAAAAATATAAAATATAATAAGACTATTATAAATCTAAATACCTTAAAAAGGTATTGAATTATAAAAAATGATAGTATATGTTTGAAATATTATCAAACTCTAATATATTTAGATGTTTATGTTCTATTTTAAACATTATCTTCTGGTTTAACCCCTTAATTAACCTATTTTAACATTAACCATTTAGATATATTTTCTCAATCCTAAAAGGTTATAATTTTACATATAACAAAACTAATAACTCAAAAATGGATAAATGATTAAATTTTAGACCAAATTTTATGCCATTTTTTCTTATTTATAAATTTTATATCTTTAATGAATTTTATAAAATATTATTTTAATAAAATATCATTATTTCCAATTTTGACACTATTCATTACATTGAGTTTAATAACATTATGGAAAATATTAATATTCGAGCAAATTATTTTATCACCTTCCATAAACGTCAAGATCCTTTAGAAAATTCATTTATCACCTTAACTTTTTCAAATTATAAAAAATATAATATTTTTAATGTCATTTATTTAATTTTACCATTTATTGAATATTTTTTACACCAGTGTTGTATAGTTATTTGAGGAAATTATTTAATTTATTGAAATTATAAAATTTACATAATATATATTAATCAAATATGATATAATTTTTTTTATTATTCACACATACCTAAATTTAGTCCCTAATTAAACATGGAAATGATATTTAAAACTAAGAGAGTAATAGTTTTTCAATATTAATGGCTTAAATAACATATAGGTCATTTTTAATGATAGGTGCCCATTAAAAATATCAAATTCAAGAACAACATTTCAAGGGATGAATTTCATTCATCAAATTAAAAATAAAATGAATAATTATGTCCTGAATACATAGTTTTATCCCAAATTTACTTGATTAACCATGAACCGAGGTGATAAATATTACCACCGTCACTATTCAATGAGAAAACGTATTTAGAAACAATTGCTTTTGAGAAATAATGTACATTTACTAAAATCATCTAGAATGATAATTGAAATTAATTTAATTATAAAAAATACTACTAATTCTACTTTTATATCAAATTTAAAACATAATATTACATTAAAATAAATGAAAAATGAACTTTTTTTAAAAGTTGGCATTTTCACTATTTACTAAAAAATAATATTTTTCATAAAAATTACGAAATTTTACCCAAATATAATTACGGTATGTGTATTTAAAAAATTAATTTCCTTTTATCAAATATATTCTTTAAAATTTATAAAAATGAACTATTTTATTTTCTCACAAAAGAAATAGAAATTCATCTTTTAAAGAAAATACGAGTTTGAAGACAAAAATGAAATTAGTAACATTAGTGTGATTAATTTATATATATTTATAATGTGTATGTCAATTTTATATAATTAATATGATATTTAATACTATTCATTATATCCAATTTAAAATCTAGGTAATAAAATTAAATAAAAGTATTTTAAATTGTATATCCCAATTCTGTTAAACTCGGGGTTTCTTGTAATGCAAGATATCAAATAATATAAATTTATTTAAGAAATGTATTTCCTAAAATAATTGTTTGTGTCATTATTTTCCATCATAATAAATGTTTTCCTCATAATTTGTGCTTAATAATAAAAGTATTCTCAATTGAAAAATCTTTTTCGGAAACCCACATTATAATAATGGTTAATAAAACATCCTCTTGAGAAGAGAGAATTGGATGTACATAGGTAGTATATAGAAAACAAAACATGGTTTCAAGATATGAAAACATGTATGTGATGTGAATGCATGGATATAGAAGAATAACCTAACTCCCAAGGATTGATAGAGACTGATAGAGATCATGGTCAGGAGAAAGATATCTATATGAAAATTGTAAACATGTGATGGGTAAAAATACCATTATTTTCACGACAAGAAATGTAAATTAATAAAAAATAAGGTCCCTTTTACTAATTTGGAGGTATTGTTTTATAATCCATATAATACATTCGTTAAAATAAACATACTTGATTTCTTTAAATGTCAGAAAAATAATCTCATCATTTTGTTATGATTTGATCTATTTCCACCTGATTAGTTACTATAAAAATTGATATTTGAGATGAATTTTTCATGAGAAAACAAATTTTAATCAAATCATAAGACTCATAATTCTTTCCTTCAACATCAAAATATTTACCAAAACCAGAAATTTTAGTATATTATATGATAAATAATACTTTAACTTCACAAAAAATATTTATATTTTAAACTTTTTCCATTCCAAAAATATTTAACCTTAAGGATCCACAAAAATATTAACAACCTTGTTAACTAAAAATCATTATTTTTTATTCTCAAAAGAAGAATTAATGAAAAACTAGAAAACATCACAATTTCTAACTATAAAAACATCAGACAAGTAAAAATGATAAAAAAGTTATAACCACATTATTCCAAAATAAATAAAACAAAACATTTTCTTGAGTATAAGGAACTTGATATTTCCTTTAGTAATGACAAAAATTACGATTTGATTATGGGAATTATTTAATTGCTCACATGAACATACCAATGGATTAACTTCTCATGTATGTAGAGTTATTTGAGTTAACTTTCACCGTCTTCTTGGACTATCCCCTCATGGATAGGGGAATGGAATTAGAGATATTCAGGTTAAGGTTTCATACTAGAGTTCCCACCTCATTTATTGAAACTATTTTTTGCAATGTATAACGACCAGCCTGGTCTAAAGGTGCTTTAAAATATTACTCACCCGACCTGCTGAAGTGCTATAAAAAGGAGATCTCAAATATGATTTTCCTTGGGTTTTTTATGCTTCGTTGGGAAATGTTGTAATGCCAATTAATACCCTTCCCTTCTTTCACTTTGGATGATAAGTGAGCTGCCATGATTCATCATCAGAATGAATAATAACATCTTCTGATTTTCTATCTTTCCCTCTCTCTCCTTACAAGTGAATTAACCCAATAGTATCTCATTTTATTTATCACCATAGATATCCTCAACAATGGATTAGGGGTATGACCTTGTATTCATAGTTCTTGGAGTATTAGAATATTCCTTTCAGGGATATTATTTCTTATCCTTAACAAATGTGATGATTCCCCAATTAATAATGGGATGTTTTCCTTTATCAAATATAGATTTGATTCTTTACATATTACTAGAATTAGATGATTTAAATATATCGATACTTTAATTGTGAAGAAAATAAAATTTTCCCCCAACATTAAATACATACCATTCCTTAAAAAAAATCTAGAACTCAGATAGTAGTAACCCCAATATATTGACCTCCAAATTTTCCTATTAATAAGATTCTCTAGAATTCTAAACACAGAAATTTTAAATCAAACAAACTACATTACCTTTTAATGATTTGTTGTAGCCTTCATCTACTAGATGATAATCAGATGAAATTTTCATCTTATACACCTTTATCCAAACAATTATAGGTTAGAAAATATCTCCATTCTTTATTAGATTAAAAATTATATTGGACTCTATATTATATTCTAGTACCCTAAACCTATGGGGAATCCTGCCATTACAAACCTGATGACTATGATAATGATAAAATAGAGAAATAATATGGGATCTCCTCATAGTATACATATTGAAAGAATAATTTTTACCCATTAATAATACAGACACTATCAAATATCTCCCTATAAATATCAAACTCTATACACATACGTGACACCAAGGATCTAGAATGATCTAGAGTAACATAGTCGAACCTGATATGTTTTACCATAGTCATTTTAATAGTGGAAAAGGAATCCTATTAAAATAGATAAAGGGGTATACTTATAATTTTGACACTTACCAGAAAAACTAGGGATTCAAAACATTCAAGAATAAATACAGGAAACTTTGAGATAAGCATTTTGTTTCCTACAATAAATCACGATTCACAATATCGATATCGAATAAATTTATCAATGACATCCAATTAAATTGAAACCTATAAATAGTAAATGATACTACTTTTATGTAATTCCCTGACCCCAGTTACCCAAATTTGGTGAATTATTACATAACATTGGCATGATCATAAAAGATAAAGTCTCAAAAGACCGATTAGTTTAGTATACTTGGAAGTACTAGAGACATTCATAAGGTTTCCATTACATCATAAAATGAAAAACTACAACAATATTGTTTCCATAGACTGCACTCTGATCCCCTTAGACTATCCCTACAGGTTAGTCATAAAATACTTCTTCACATCCTAGGAAAAAGAAAACATAAAAAGGGTTGAGCCTGGATGCTTAATAAGGATAACAATGTAGCAGAAAATTTTATAAATAAGAATAAACATTTAAGGTAATGTATAAGACTAAAACAAAACACTTTTATGCTTGATCTTCAGCCTAATATAGAAAAGATAAAATAAAATAACATCATTTACTTACTCACATGGATATTCTACTAGCTGACTACTCACATGCAATATCAATATCAACTTTCATAATGATGGAATGCATAATGCCAGACTTTCATAACCACATATTCAAGGCCTTGTACCAAGACTAAAAATAAGATATTGTCAAGACCTTGTTCCAGGACACTAGTTTGTCTCATGAGACCTACCGATGAATTAAGTATCTATAGATGGCTCTAACCGCCACTTACTAAGTCCAATGCATTCCTCATATAAAAAGGGTTAAACATAACATAAACATTCATATTAAAACTAGAATACGAAATGTCAATACGTTATCCACAAACCATGAATGCTATAAAAATAACACATCCACAGTCAAACATATCACAAAACCTTCAATACAATTTAGAAGTTTTGTATCATAATGAATCAACTTCAAATAAACTTAAAATCTATCAAAGGCTATTGACATAGAGGAAATCAAAACCTTTTTTAGAGAAATATCTCATTCTATTTTGAAATAATTTATGTGTCAAAAAATCAAAAAACATTTATTTTGAAAATATTCTTATAATCATGTAAGGGAATCTTCAACGATGTTATAATAGTGCAAAATAGTCGCACCCACTGTATAAGTTAAAAAAAGACATTCTCACCTTAATTTTTTTGAAAAGAATAAAAGGAACTTGATTGGAAAACGACTGAAAGATTCCTTTATAAACAGATTAAAAAAGTCAAACTAGGGTATAAATTAATTTAACCCATATTCTATAAAATAGTAAGAATGTTTTGAAATACTTTTTTAAGTAACAAGGAGGTGGATGATAAAGATATCCCAGCAGATAATTATGTATAAACAACCTCGGATAATTAATAGATTGTGAAATAAACCCTTAACTTGTACTTTTACTTGGTTGAGGGTAGGTTAAACTCCTGTATAATGATGAAATAATTGTTATTAAGTTAATCAAGAATCATATATATTAATATGATATCGTATTTGATCTTTTAATATTGCTTTATTAATAATATCTTAATATTTGTTTCGGGTGTTAACGGATTCATTTTACTTTTTATTATTTGTTATGTGAGTCATATTTGTTATGGATGGGATGTATCTTATTCATATCTAGAATGATATCGAGTTTTTAAAAATTATTTTTAATCTTCTAATAATAATTAGTCTTGAATTGATATGATGGGGAATGAATCTCATCACGATCGAGGAGATGGTAATCCGTACATACGCACAAGCGATAATATCATTATTTTGATATTAAAATAATACATAATTGGATGGTATATCATATATACTGAATCATTATCATGTTATATTTATTATTTATATCAACTAAACATCATTATTATACCCATCCAAATAATAATTTATTGAATAACAATTACACCGTGATATGGAGACGACAAGTCATACGTACGCACGTATAGTGACTTGTCATTCAAAGGATGGATAGAATAATGAATTTTGTTGTACCATATTTATAATAACATCACATTATATGGAATATACTGGACTTATTATTTTATAATGGAAGCAAAAAATAAAAAGGTACTGGAAGAAGAAATGAACTTGAAAGATGTGATGAAATATTTACCTCTTCTTCGGGTTTTTCCTTTTAATTTGATAAAAAGGGCTCCATAGGATGGATTTATAACTAAAGGTAGGCCTCTAGAATGATTTTATTACAGTTGAGAGGGTTTTGGTTATGGTTTGGAAGAGCCAAATGGCCTTTAAGTTATTAACTAGAGATAAGAGTGAGTTCCCTTTTATAAGAGGGGTGAGGGGAACCTTAGGAAAAGCTAGAAATATTATTTTATAATAAAATCATTTTCAGTTTTTAGTGGAACAAAAGTTGATTATTTAAATTCTATGTTGTTGATGGGTTTAAAACCCCTAAAGAATAGGTTTTAGATAGGTTTGGGTCACTATATTAACTTTATATTTTAGATTTAAAACTTAGTTAAATAGTTTGACATTTATCATGTCTCTTTTTTATTATATGGTTAATAAACATACTATATACTTCCAAGAAAAACCCAAGTGGTTCATTAATGATACCCCTATCATTATATAGTTCCTTTTTCTGAACCGTATATTTTTGGGAATAGAATATCAATTTATAAAATAATAATTGTTTTAAAAACTCTTTTATGTCAATTTTGACACTATTTGGTATTTTGCTTTTGTTAAATTCATTACAGCATTATTACTTCGAAAAAAATTCATCTAACCAACACTAACATTTCATATTAACCTAGAAAATCAGTGTAATTCATAAAAAGTCTCAAATTATATATATTTTAATATTTATAATATCAATTATTTTAATATTTCATTAATTAGGTAATTACTGTATCATCATTGTGTCATAAATAAATTAAATTACCTAATGTATAAAAAATATAAATAAAATACCATTATGTTGGAAATAGATTTAGATTTAAAATGAATATTTATAGTTGAGTTTATCTTATGTGTTCCCCTATATTAAAAATGACTTAGTTATTAAACATTGATATTAACTCTTTTAACTTATCTTTGAATTAAATAATAATAAATGTCCTAATCTAATCCATGTGGATCAAAGTGGTTCATATTTTATTCCTAAGGTTGTTTTTGGTTGAATTATCCTTATCCAATAGAATTTGGACATGTGTTAGGGTAATAATAATATCATTTTCACCCTTAAATACCCAATTTACTTTTAACCGTGTTAAATAAAAGTAAAAAGTTACTATTCACCAAATATTATTTTCATCTTATTGAACCACATTTTTCATACTGATATCAAACATGTCTCTGGGATTTTTAAAATTCCACTCACAGAAGCAGTGAAATTTTGTTTTATGTGAATTTGCAAATTCTCCTAGGAGGTGGGTAAAAGACGGTGAAAAGTTCAATAAATGTTTTATATATCTTAAATTATTAGAAACTAACATCAATGAATTAAATTGTACTTATATAAGTATTTTTTATCTATTTTGACCTAAAATAAATTTAAATAAAACAAATAATTATTTAAATAAAAATTCAATTTTAAACAATAAGTCAGTGTTTTTCACTATTCCTAAAAAATTAAATGTTTTCAGAAAAATACCAAAAATTCACCCTAGGCTAATTTCGATATTCCGAATCCAAAAATAAAGTCCATTTTGAATGATTAAATTTATAAAATTTCAAAAAGTGGGTATTACTATTCATAACTGCTAGTTTGGTTATTTGTGGCGTGTTAGAACTCGAAGTTGCGTAAAACAAACACTACTGTATTATTCAAAGAAAAGTGTACCGTGGAAGCTTGTGGTGTTACATTCTCACATCCTTCAAATAATTTCATCCTCTAAATTTTTAGAGTATTACTGCATAAAAATACTTGGGGGGTTTTCATCATAAGTTCATCGGGTTCCCACATTGCCTCTTCCATCTTATGGTCTCTCCATAGAAATTTTACCTAATAAGTTGGCCTGTTTCTCAACACTTGTTATCTAATATAAATAATGCTGACGGGAACTTCTCAATAAGATAGATCAGGTTCCAGTTCTAATTCCTCGTATGTCCATAAATGCGTTGGGTCAGGCATTTATTTTCTCAACATTGATACGTGGAATACGTCGTGAACTTTGGAGAGACATGGTGGAATTTCCAAATGGTAATCTACAACACCATTCGTTCTAGAATTTCGAAAGGTCCAATGTACCTGGGACTCAATTTACCCTTCTTACCGAAACGTATAACACCCTTCCATGGAGATACCTTCACAAAATCATGATCTCTTACCTGAAATTCCAAATCCTTCCTTTGGTTATCGGCATAGCCCTTCTGCCTACTTTGAGCTGCTTTAATGGGGGTTTAGATTACCATCACCTTATACATCATTTCATCGACAAGTTCTAGGCCTACGAGTTTTCTTTCACCAACATCATCCCAATAGGTTGGTGTGTGACATCTCTTTCCGTATAATGCTTCATATGGTATCATCTGAATATTTAATGAAAGCTATTGTTATAAGAAAATTCTACCAGAGGTAAATATTGATCCCACATACCTTGAAAGTCGAATGAGAATGATATCAACATGTCTTCTAGGGTTTGAATAGTCCATTATGATTTTCCATCAGTTGGAGGGTGGTAGGCATTACTCAAATGATGTTCAGTATCCAGGGATTTTTGAATACTTTTCTATAATCTTGAATTAAAATGGGGATCATGATCAGAAACAATCAGTAGGAGTACTCCATGAAGTCTCACAACTTCATTAATATATAGTCTTGCTAGACGTTTAAGTGGAAAATCTTCTATTATAACAAGAAAGTGTTATGACTTGGTAAGACGATCAATAGTAACCCATATTACATCATTCCTTTTAAGAGACTTTGGTAGTCCCATGACAAATTCCATCGTAATATTATACCATTTCCACACAGGTATAGGAAAAGGGTGCATGACTCCTCTAGGATGTTGCCTTCCAGCTTTGACTTGTTGACAAACCATACTTCTTGACACAAAATCAGTAATCTCTATCATCATGTTGTCCCAAAAAAAATGTTCCTTTAAATCTCTATACATTTTGGTGCTCCCAGGGTGTATAGAGAATTTGAACTATGAGAATCATCCAACAATTCCCTTTTTGATTAGGTATACCGGGAACCCAAAGCCTCTTCCCAAATTTCACAATTCCATCTTCATACACAAAGTCACTCAATCTCCCAACATTTATAGATTTAATCTTCTTTTGAATCTATTCATCGCTAGTCTGAGAACTCTTTATCCTTTCCAGTGATGTTGGTTTGGCAACCATTTGAAAAATTACTGATGTTTCACCTTCCATGGTGATTCTCATATCCATATTTACTAGATCCATGTATATAGGATCCTTTTCAACTCTCATCTTGTTCAAAACTCCATGATCCTTTCTACTCAAAGAATTTTCCACCTTATTTTCCTTCCCCGGGTGGTAGTGTATAGTGAAATCAAAATCCATGAGTAGTTCAAGCCATCACATTTTCCTCATGTTGAGTTCTTTTTGAGAGAATATATACTTTAAACTCTTGTGATTGGTATATATCTCACATTTTTTACCAAAGAGATAGTGTCTCAAAATCATCAAAGCAAAGATTAAAGCTACTAACATAAGATCATGAGTAGGATAGTTTTTCTCATGAATTTTTAGCTGTCGTGACGCATAGGCAATAACCCTATCAATATGCATAAGTACACAACCAAGTCCTTTCTTTAAAGCATCACTGTAAATAACAAACCCATCATTCCCATATGGTAGATTCAATATATGAGAATTGACTAATCTTCTCTTCAATTAATAAAAACATTCTTTACACTCTTTTTTACAAATAAATTTAACCCCTTTACGTGTGAGCTTTGTTAATGGGTTAGCCAACCAGGAAAAATTCTGGAAGAAACGCCGATAATAGCATGCTAAACCAATAAAACTGCATACCTCAGTTATACTCATTGGTGTTGTCCATTCTTGGATTGCCATGTTCTTTGAAAGATCAATAGAGATTCCATCCTTGGAGACAATATGGCCATGAAAAGAAATCTCTTGAAGCTAGAATTCACACTTGCTAAAGTTCCCAAAAAATTTGTTTCTTCTACAATTCATCAGGATAATGTGCAAGTTATTTTCATGATATTCGTAGATTTTAGATTATACCAAGATATAATCAATGAATACAACCACAAATTCATCAAGATATTCCTTGAAAACTATATATATTAGATCCATGAAGATAGAGGTTGCATTAGTCAACCCAAAAGGCATTACTGTAGACTTGTAATGCTTGTACGAAGTTCGGAATGCATTATTCGGAATGTCTTCTTTCTTCATGCACAACTGATGGTATACATATCGAAGGCCAATCTTTGAAAATAATTGAGCTTCATCCATTTGGTTAAATAAATCATCAATGCGAGGTTGGGGATACTCATTCTTTATTGTTATAGCATTGATCTCCCTATAGTCAATGCACAACCTCATAGATCCATATTTCTTATTAACAAAAATGACTGGGGCTCCCCATGGTGAAACACTAGGGTGAATAAATCCCTTATTACTCAATTCCTCTAGTTGTTTAATGAGTTCTACTAATTCCATAGTGGTTATTCTATAAGGGGTCTTTGATATGGGCCTTGATCTAGGAATTAAATCAATGGAAAACTCAATTTCTCATTATAGAGTATGTCTAGGTAAATATTTTGGAAACACATCAATATATTCATTCAAAATAGAAACATCCTCTATTTCAACATCCCTTTCCACACCCATAGTTATTTCATTCTCTTCCTCCCAATAATTTAATTTAGTTGACCTAATGGGGGTGGATCAAGATAATAATTAGGTATTGATGATTCTGCTCTTAAGATAACGGGTTCATTATCATCATCATCAAAAATAGTAACCTCCTTCTTCTTATAATAAATTTTTACATCATGGTCATAAATCTAATCCATACCGAGGATTATATCAAATGCAATCATGGGTATGATGATGAGATCAGTAGATAAAGAACATTTATATGATCTAATGGGAACTTATTCACAAAACATTTTTGCGATGATACTTCCCCTAGGAGTTTTTGCTGATAACTCCCTTGTTCAATAAAATTAAAAATATCCAATTTTCTATGAAAAATGGGAAGATATGAAATAATGCGATGATCCAGAATCTAATAAATCATTTTCTAAACATGAGTAAACCAATAATTTTTCTACCACCATGTCTTTTAGAGTATCAACCTCATCAGTAGTGATAACATAAGCTTGGATTTGATCCCATTTCTTTTTCAAAGGTATGTTCCCCTGACACTTAGGAAATTCATTTGCATAATTCCCCCTTTCTCTACAATTGTTGCATTAAACATCGACAACCTCTTTCTTCCCCTTTCAATCACGAGCTTGGTGGCCTTTTTTTACTACACTTGTAACAGACTCCCATTCATTTCAAGCGAGTACCAGGGTGTTTCTTCCCACATTTACTATAGGATGGATATTCAAAATTTCCTTCCTTCCCCTTATTTCCATTTCCATAGTGTTCAACAGATCTCTTCTTCTTTTGCTTTGCATTAAAGTCGTAAGACTTATAGAATTCTTTTTTCTATCTTGATAGCACATGAGACAATATATTCGTACAACGAGAAGGATTGGGAGACTAATTCTCGAAGGAGAAATGGGTTTAACCTATCAATGAAATGATCAATATTACTTCTTGGGGTTAAGTTTACAATCTCTTGCATACCTCACTAACCTTGTAATGTTAGCCTCATTCTTTGTGACATTCTCATCCTCCTTTTTCCTCAAACTTAGAAATTTCATTTCCATATCAGCTTGATGGTCACGCAGAAAGTATTTTTCTCAGAAAAGCTCTTTAAACTCCCTCCATTCCATATTTGAAACTTCATCATCTTCTTTTGTTTTTTGAATCAATGACCACCATTGATCAGCATCTCTAGTGAGTTGGTAAACGACCATGACAACTTTTTGCATTTCGCTACTCCCCAAGGCGTCGAATATTTTCTCTAAGAAATTTATCAATTCCTCATCTACTATTTTATTTTTGCACCCATTTAAATTTTGTGGTTGTTGCCTCATGAAGCGATCTAACATTGACCCTCCATGTTGTGGATCAGGGTGCTCCAAACATGTATGGTTATTATTCATAACTTGAGTGAGTTGTACCAGCATGGTGGTTATCTGATCAGCATCAGTTGCATCATCAACTCAACTATAATTATCTTGAGTAGGAGGGAAATTCCTACATGGAGTGCATGAATTGATACAGTTTCCATTACATACACTAGGCACCACTTCTAAACAATGGAAAAAACTAGATTAGTTTATAAATCGAAATATATAATTCCAAACATTTAAAATACTTTACATAAATTGAACAGTTTATGGATATAATCCATAATCGTAAAAAAATTCTTTTAGGATGTATATAATCATAAACCCTTTATAATGGTTTGTAAAGAAAATGAGAGTTGTCTTAATCATAACCCCCAGGAGTGTCGTAACCAAGAGTGCAGCAAGTCCCATTGTCGTGCCACAGTTCCTATTCGAGTCTAACTCAAAGCAGTGTTATTGGGTTTTACCCCTAGGTACATCTGTTCCGGAGCATCCTCTACCTGCTTATATCCAGACTGGGATGTATTTTTTGGAATACTCATAATATCTCTACAATACCAAAATTCTAGTATGTTCATCTATACTAATCCTCAAAGTCTATCTTAGGGAAATATGCTCCAATCTAAGTTTATCTAAATCTAGTTTCCATGGTTTGTACTAAAATTACTCAAATACCAACTGTAATGCCCCAACCCAGTTACCTAGAGTCAGGGCATTATTACATAACATTTTCATCATCCCAAAAGATCAATCCTCAAAAGACCGATTAGTTTAGTTTCATTTGAAGTACTAGATACATTCTAAATGTTTACATTACATCAAAAAATGAAAAAATTAATCAACATTATTTCCATATACCACACTCGTATCCCCTTAGAAACTACCTGCAGGTTAGTCATAAAATACTTCTTCACATCCTAGGAAACAAACATATAATGGGGTGAGCTTGGATGCTCAGTATGAATAACAATATAGAGGAAACATTCATAATTAAGCATAAATGTTTAGGTAAAGTATCCGACTAAAACAAAATCCTTTTAAACATTATCTTCAGCATAATATAGAAAAGGTAAAATCAAATAATTACATTTACTTACTCACATGGATATTCTACTATTTGAATACTCACATGCAATATTAATACCCACCTTCATAATGATGGAATGCATAATGCAAGACTTTCATTACCACATAGTCAAGGCCTTCTTCCAAGACTACTAATATTATTTTGTCAAGGCATTGTTACAAGACACTAGTTTGTCTCATGAGACCTACCGATGCATCGAGGAGCTATAACGGGCTCCACCGGCCACTTACTATGTCTAATTCATTCCTCGTATGAAAAGGTTTAAACATTACATAAACATTCGTATTACAAATAGAATACAAAATGACAATACTTTATCCATAAACAATGAATGGTATTAAAATAACACATCCACAGTCAAACATATCACAAAACCTTCAATACAATATGGAAGTTTTTTATCATAATGAATCAACTACAAATAAGATTAAAATACATCAAAGTATGTTGACATAGATGAAATGAAAACATTTTTTAGAGAAATATCTCATTCTATTTTGAAATAATTTAAGAGTCACATAATTATAAATAAAACATTTATTTTGAAAATATTCTTATAATCTTGTAAGGGAAGCTTTGACGATGTTATAACGGTGGAAAATAGTCGCACCCACTGTATAAGTTAAAAAAAGACATGCATACATTAATTTTATCGAAAAGATTAAAATGACCTTGTTTGGAAAACGATGGAATGATTATTTATAAACAACATATAAAAAGTCAAAAAATGGTATAAATTACTTTAACCCATATTATATAAAATTTTATGAATGTTTTGAAATAATTTTTTAAGAAACATGGATATGGATGATAAAGGGGTCCTAGTAGATAATTACGTAAAAACAACCACGAATAATGAAGAGATTGTGAAATAAACCCTTACCTTGTACTTTTCCTTGGTCGAGGGTAGGTTAAATTTCTATATAATGGAAAAATAATTGTTATTAAGTTATTCAAGAATCATATACATTAATATGATATCATATATGATCTTTTAATATTGCTTTGTTAATAATATCTTCGTATTTGTTTCGGGTGTGAAAGGATTCATTTTCCTTTATATTATTTGTTATGTGAGTCATATTTTTTTATGTATGGGATGTATCTTATTCATATCTAGAATTATATCAAGTCTTTAGAAATTATTTTTAATCATCTAATGAAAATTATTCTTGAATGGATAATATGGGGAATGAATCTCATCACGTTCGTGGAGACGGTAATCCGTACGTACACACGAGCGATAATATCATTCATTTGATATTAAAATAATATAAAATTGGATGTTATATAAAATATACAGAATCATTATCATGTTATATTTATTATTTATATCAATTACACATCATTATTATATCCATCCAAATAATAATATATTGAATAACAATTACACCACGACGTAGAGAAGGTAAGCCGTACGTACGCACGTATGGTGACATTTCATTCAAAGGATGGATATAATAATGAATATTGTTGTACTATATTTATAATAAAATCAAATTAAATATAATATACTGAAGTTATTATTTTATAATGGAAACAACAATGAAAAATGATGTGGAAGAAGAAAGGAACTTGAAAGAGGTGATGAAATATTTACCTCTTCTTCAGGTTCTTCCTTTTGATTTTATCAAAAGGGCTCTTTTGGTTGGGTTTCTGACTAAATTTATTCCCCTATGATGAAGGGAGGATAGTTGAGATTTTATTTGGTCAGGGTTTGTCCAAGTCAAATGGCTTTTAAGGTGTAAATTAGAGATAAGGGTGAGTTCCCTTTTATAGGAGGGGTGAGGGGAACCTTAGGAAAGTTAGAAATATTATTTTATAATAAAATAATTTTATTTTTCTAATGGCTCCGAAGTGAATTATTTAAGGTATAAGGTGGGTATGGGTCTAAAAGAACTAAACCAATGGGTTTTAGATAGGTTTGGGTCACTATATTAACTTTATATTTTATATTTAACTCTTAGTTAACTTGTTTGACATTTACCATGTCTCTTTGTATTTTTATATTATATGGTTAATAAAATTACTATATACTTCCCAAAGAACCCCATGTGGTTAATTAATGATACACCTATCATTATATAAGGCTTTTGGCCAAACATTATATTTTTATAAATTGAATATCAATTAATAATATAATATTTGTTTTAAAAACTCTTTTATGTCAATTTTGACACTATTTGGTATTTTGTTTATGCTAAATTCATAACAGCCTTATTACTTAGAAAAAAATTCATTTAACTAATCCTAACATGTAATATTAGCCTAGAAAATTAGTGTAATTCATAAAAGGTCTCAAATTACATTTATTTAGATATCTCTAATATCAATTATCGTAAAATTTCATTAATTAGGTAATTACTACATCATCATTATGTAATACATAACTTAAATTATATAATGTATAAAAATATACATAAATAACCATTATGTAGGAAATATTTTTATATTTCTAATGAATATTTATAGTCGAATTTATCTTATGTGTAACCCGATATTAAAAATGGCATTGTTATTAAACATTGATTTTAACTCTTTTAACTCTTCTTTGAAATAAATAATAATAAATGTCCTAATCTAATCCATGTGGACCACAGCTATTCAGATTTTATTCCTAAGGTTATTTTTGGTCGAATTATACTTATCAAATAGAATTAGGACATGTTTTAGGGTAATACTAATATCTTTTTTACCCTTAAATTCCCAATTTACTTTTTACCGTGGTAAATAAAAGTAAAAAGTTTTTATTCACAAATAAAATATTTTCATCTTATTGAACCAAATTTTTCTAACAGATATCAACTATTTCTCACAGATTTTTGAAATTCCACTCACAGAAGCAGTAAAATTATGTTTTATGTGAATTTTCAAATTCTAATAGGAGGTGGGTAAAAGACGGTGAAAAGTTCAATAAATTTTTTATATATCTAAAATTATTATAAAATAACTCCAATGAATTACATTATACTTATATAGGTATTGTGTATCTATTTTGACCTAAAATAAATTTAAATAAAATAAATCATTATTTAAATCAATATTCAATTTTAAATTATAACTTATTGTTTTTCACTATTAATCAAAAATTTAATGTTTTCAAAAAAATACCAAAAATTCTCCCAAGGTAAATTTTGATATTCAGAATCCAAAAATGAAATCCATTTTGAACGATATAATTTATAAAATTTAAATAAGTGGGTATTACTATTCATAATGGCTAGTTTGATTGATTGTGGTGTGTTAGAACTTGAATATCCGTTGAACACACATTACTGTATTATTCAAAGAGAAGCATACTGTGGAAGCTTGGGGTGTTACATTTTAACCGCATAAAAAATAATAATAAACCCCATTATCTTGTGGTTAATTGAAATATTAGTTTAATAAAATTTAAAAGCACCTAGTATCATTTGATTAATTTTTATGGAAATGATATTAACCTCTTTATCCAGAAACATAATATAAAAATATTTTTCAACATATAAAGGTGGATTTAAAAGCAGAAAGAAATAAACTGCATTTGTCGGTCTAAGAGTTGGGTTTGGCCTTCATCGACCCCTTTGTTGATTAGAACTAGGTCCTACATTAGGGGGGGGGGGGTCTCCATTGATTTGATATTATTTTGGATACTTGTTATTGAGAGGGAACCACTACATCTATGTAATTAAATATAAACTCTAGAATATTACCAACCTTATTTAAATCACCAAAATAATTTGATCTAATATTCTTCCATGATATAGAAAATAATAATTCATCCATTATTATTTAAATAAGCTCTTATCTAAGAAAAACGAATTTTATTAGAGGTTTGGGTTCACCTTTACACTAATATATAGTAATAGGTTGATTTAAAATTAAATATCATCATTGTATTTCATATATATATATATAGTCTATCTAGAGAGAGATAATCAATACTTGGAATTATATTAGACATCACTAAATGATAAAATTTCAACTGGTTTTCCCAAAAAATGTCATTATTATATTCAAATTTAGTAATTTTAGTAGTTTCCCTATATCCATTTAAATCATATGTTGTTTTCGATTATTATATTCAATGGGACTTGAATTAAATAATCTCCTCACATAGTCCCCAAAATATTTACATTTTTGGCATTGATGTGTGCATGGTGAATTTTTTTATGCTCTTTATTTATTTATTTCATTGAATGGCCTCTTTATATCACCCTAATATTCATTTTCTTAATTACCAAGATTCTGAAATATAATAAAATCTCTTTCTCCTTCTCTACAATCAACTAATTCTTCCATCCCACATTTTTATAAAGTATGTGGTTGAAACATTTCCTTCCCTCCATGTGGAAAACAACTTGAGTTTCCATGAAGGTCCATCTTCAATTTCTTACCACTATAACCATGAGGATTTCTAGCTTCCAATTTATGTTTTTATTACACACCAAATTATTTCTTTATAGATTTCAAGATTTCATTGTGGATAATTTATTTTAAAGTCCTTGTTTCGAGCCACTAAATAATTTATCCTTTTTTCATTAGGCATATAGCTTCTGAAAATCATTCCCTTAAACTCATCCCATTTATTGGCCCAAGACCTCTCCATTTTATTCCAATGTAAAAAAATGTTGTTTTTGGTGTATTGGCAGGTCAAGGTGGCTTATTTATAACACTTCTCAAAATTTACAATTCATTAAACAATGTTTCCAGGATAATAGGTCATCTATCAGTAGTTCGTCTATCATAAGGTTATCTATCAGTAGTCTGTCTAGTGGTCTGTTATATATCGATATGTCATATATTGGTGGTAATATATAGTTAGGTCATCTATAAATGGGTTTAAAATTGTTTCCATGATGGTAAGTCATCTATTGGTAGGTTTAAAAGTGTTTCTAGATTCGTAGGTGTATATTGTTTTCAGAACAGTGAATTGTGTTGGTGACTCGCGTCAGTAAGTCATTGGTGACCAGTGATTCCAAAATCCTACAGTTTCACCCATTTGAGATTATATTTGATTTAAAATGTATTCATAGAATTTTTTAATTGATTTATGGCTGATTCAAATCCCATAACATCTATTTAAATCTTCCTAGGGTCTGGGTTCCTTTACTCATTCATAATGAATTATCTCAACCAAATCATACTTTAATGGATAATCTATACTATATCTAAATTTCTTCTCTATTTAGATTTTTAAAAGGGTGAGATATATTTCTCCCATGTTCTTCTGTAATGTTTTTCTCTAGAACAAGATTCCTAAACCTTTCCTTCCATTAAATTCATGCGATCGAACTTCAATCCTTTGATCACATCCCTTTGGAGTTTTCTCTACTGGTTTGAACGCCCTATTTATTTGTGAAAACATGAAGTTTTAATCCATCTTAGATATAATTTTTATTCTACCTATGTTCTTATGGGTTCCAAAATATATTTCCTCCTATTTTACTTTCCATGTTTTGGCATGCGATCTCTATTCTTCAAATGGATTATTCTTGGTTGTTGGATATACAGTTGAGTCGTGTCATCCCCAAGTGGATGCAGTCATTGTGGGTGTGGTGATTATGATCCACTAAGTTAACCTATTTTAGTACAAATAATGTCATAAATCTATTTAGTTAAGTGATTGATTGATTATCTATTCAATTTATGTGTTGTCATAGAGTCACCATGATTTATCCCACATGATCATAATGAAATTGGCATAATAAATATTTGAAGCGGATTAACGAATTGGTATCAATTTACCAATGATGTTATTTCTTCTTCCCTTTTTAGATAGTGTGATATCCTTGATTTTATTAGGATGTCATTATTTGTTGAAATTGGTAAATAACATAAATCAAGGATTATTAGGTAATTAATTGGATAAAGATAAAGAGGCGTGGTTAATGAATTTTGTTGTTGTCATTGGGATTTTATGATAATCAAATTGATATAGTTAAGCATTTTTAATTAAATTAGTTAATAGATGATGTAAGGAAGAACCCATTGTGTGTTAAAAATATCACATAGTAGGGTTCTTAGTTACCCACATTCTTGTAAATTTTAATCACATTATTCTTTGGAGCTATGAGTTATTATTTTCAATGATTTTTGAATGCCTTATTTAGGGCTAAGAGACTAGTTTTTATGTTGTTTGTTTCCACCCAATTTTGATGTGATTTGATCTAGGGATAGTGGAGACTAGAGGACTTCAATGTTATGTGGGGGTAGAGAGTCTCAATGTCAATGGTAGAAGCAGTTGACGCCTGGAGTGGGGAGATGCATCAAGGTATGCATGTGGGTTTTGGGGAGGACACTGTGGATGATTGAATATGTAGAAGTTATTCTTACCCATCAATGTGAATGTGGTTGATGTTAAACATGTTTCTTGTTTATTTATTTTACCATCCCTACTACTTGAGGCAGATTATCATTCTTACACTCCTTACAAAAAAGGTAATGAAACGTGATGTATTCCACATGCTTTTTGTTTTTTGCTTCTTAAGGATGAATTTTCGTACAATACTATTAAAGGTGGGAAATACTCAAGGGGTAGTTCACATACTCATTTTGTAGATCCTATTGAATTTTGTAGTTTTGAATGATTTCTATAATACGTAGAAATGTATAAAATAGTTGTTTTTCTAAAAAAATGAAAAAATGATTTTGAACCCCAAGGGTTAGATATTTTTAGGATGAAATTCTAGTGTTATACTTCTAAGGAATTGTGGACATGGTTTGGTTATGCCTGGAATAAAGGGAACATTGTTTTGATTCTAATGAAATGTAATGTGGAAATAATAATGGCCAATTAAATTTTAAACAATTAATTTTCATAGAGTGAAACTGTTTAAAAGGGACGAGATTACTTAATGTAGCCATTTAATGGATTGTGTGCTTATAGGATATCAAGTCTTAGTAGTGGAATCCAGGAGTCCGTGAGATGATATATATAATTGAGTCTAAGAATAAGATTTTACTATAGTATGGTGGTCATCTATATTATATTCTCTAATTTTTATGTTTTTATATGCTACTTCACCCTGTCGGTTAGGGAAACCTATACTTCAAGGATTATGATCCATGTGGGGTGTTTTACCCAACATCCTTGTGGGTGGTTGGATGGCTGACTATGACCTTTTTCCTAGATCTCTTTTCTAGGTAATTACTTGTGCTATTATGCATGGAGGTTAATTTTCCCTATATATGTGTATTGATGGATGTAATGAATTGTGGTTATTTGTAAACATATATTTTGGATATAGTTTCCTATGGAATACTGTAGGTATAATGTTCATATGTTGGGATAGATTGAGGATACTTACTCTCTTTATGGGATGCAATTGATTGAGGTATAATACTTGAAATATGATACATGTTATGTGAGTTGTGGTTGCTCTAAAAAATTTCCTGGTTACATTGGTTACATGGAGGTGGTTGTGTGATGAATGAGGTTCTAGTTAACTCAAGAGGTGTGTGATTTGGTGCTTCTCCCATATGTCTAATGGCAATCCATTTTAGAGAGAGATACTTAGGATGTGTGACACTGGTGAAAATATAAAAAATAGTGGGGAAGTAGTAGCGGGGTAACCTTGATATTCATTATTATATTATGTTCTTATTTATGTGATACATGTTTAGAGTATCCATTATGAGGCTGGGACCTAAATATACTTGTTTCGATGATGAGGTGGTTTCACTTGTTGTTCACTATGCATTATCATTTTTTATCTAATTTTTAAAGTGATTATTATTGGAGGATCCCTGTGTATATTGTTATAATCATTGTATGTTTAGAAGATAATTTTCAGCTCACATGGAGAAATTTGGAGATTGGGCTGGTTATTACTAGCTTGTAGGTTTTTTAAGAGTTGTTCAGGCTTTGCGGTCGCTTCTGTTTTACATTCTTTTGGAACATTCATTTTTTCCATTTTGGTTGTAGTAGTATTTTAATGAAATTACATATATGAACATGGGGATTATTTTATATCATATTTTGATCATGAGTTGGTTGGTATGAATCTTATCTATCTCTTCCACATGTTTTCTTATAGAGTGAAATGTCTCCCATATGTGTGCTCTGCAATAACCTCAGTGATAGTTTCCATCACTAGTCCTACAATAGGTGAGACTCAGGGGGTCACTATCTCTCTTCTAACATTGCCGACCCAAGAGGGGTATAATTTGTTGGGAGGGGTCATGACAGAGTGGCATCAGAGGCTCTAGTTGAGGGATATGATTGAGTTTAGAGTTTTGCACATGTGAGAATACATGGTTTGGTAGGGAAAAGGTGTTAGTTATGTTTATTAGGTGCTGTAAATACTAGAGACTAGATTAGACATAAGTATTTAGCCCCCTGTGATCTAATGCATTAACCATTAAGTTTACAAGGGCTACTAAATAATTTGATATAGTTTTTAGGGTAGAGGCCTATAAAAAGAGAATACATAATTATTATTTGCACTTATATTTTAATGGGTAGATAACAATATAGGTTAACATAAATAAATAAATGAAAAAATATATTATGTTTTTAGTCTTCCATATTATAGGTTCAGGAGGTCTAACTGTTTTTTCTTTTGCTGTTATGGCTCTAGGTTGACTTCCACATCAAGTTTGCGAAGATTATGTTTGTCATGTTATACCAACACATCACCACAGAGTATATATTGATGATAAAGACACATGGAGGAGGAAAATATGATATTTTTAGTGCCATAGTATTTAGAAGTATGAGGGATCGGTTTCAGATGCATTCCAAAAAGACTGGTTGGATGAGGTTGAGAAAACCTTCAGTTAATTTCATGCTCGGAAGGAGCACTGGGTATCATTGGTTGTGGAGATACTTCATGTAGCAGAAAGGCTGAGGTGACCGAAAGGACATTATCCAGAACCAGGTCGTCATAATAGGGGAGTCTCAAGGATTCTCCATGAAGGAGAGCTGCTGATCAAGGTTCATAGTTTTCAAGGAAGAAGTGTTTTTCTTTTCAGCTGAGGGTAGGTCCCAACACTCAATATATTTTCTCTATAGGGATAGTGAATCTCATGTATATTCTAAGGGATAAAGTTATTTTTTTCTTATGGAGACCGAGTTCAACTACCATGAGAGTGCCCAAAATTTTTCAGTAGTCAACATGTGTCAGGTGTTCTGCTTGAGGTTCCATCATTGGGTAAGTTCAAGCCTATTCAACAGTAGTAGGTTGCAACCATTTTGGATAAACAGAGAGCAGAAGGGGCATGCATAGGAAAAACCTTGGATCCTCCTCATCCTCAGAATGTAGAGCACAACCATGCATGTTGTCGTAATCATGGCCAGGGAGGTCGTGGTCAGCTTTTTCATTAGTATTTATAGCACCAGGTGAGCTAGATATTGTTCGAGGTACATTTTTCTTGTTTTCTATGAGCATTCATACCTGTTTGATTCAAAAAGTATGTAATCCTCTATATCAAATTACATTTTCCATGCTTTTTGAAATGAGGTATATAGGGTTCTAGTTCCATTGGCGATGACTATGATAGTTGGACGGTGAGGAGATTTTTTTTGAAGTATGTAGAGATTGTGAGCTAGTGTCGGGGAAACATTGATCTTCAAGAGAATATCTATGTTTATTAATACAACCATATTATTTCCTCATTGGCATGGATGTATTGTATCAGTAAAGAAAAAAATGGACTTATTTAAGGGTCATGTGGTGATTATTGATGTTGATTGAGATCAAGTAGTGTTTGATGGCACGTGTGACCCTCAGATAGATCTGAGTCATGTTCAATTGTTTTCATCATTCATGGTTGAGATAAGGATGATTTCATTATAGGTTTAGCAATTGGAAATTCCCTGGGTTGTAGAAGAGTACCCTGTTATCTTTATCGAATAGGTTTTAGAATTACCCCCTTGATGAGAGATCATGTTCGGGATAGAGCTACATCCATAAATGACTCTTTTATTGATGTATTTTTATAGGATGGAGGCTTATGAGTTGTGGGAGCTATGTATAAAGCTCAATGGTCCTTTACTATGCGGTTTTGTTTATCTGAGTGTTTCATCATGGGGTTCATCAATTTTATTCATAAATAAGGTTAAAATAATTTTTTGATTTTGTGATGGTTATCCTCTGTTAAAAAAAGTTATAGTGAATAATCACTATCCTCTTCCATGGATTGATGATTTATTAAATCAAATAAATTGTGAAATATAGTTCTTGAAGATCAATTTTTAGTTAGAATAATCTCATACGAGAGTGAAGGATAAGGATATTCTGAAGACTACTTTTTGTTGTCATCATGTGCATGATGATTTCATTTTGATATCATTCAACGTGATGAATTCTTCATCTATATTCATGCGGATGATGCATGTTGTGTTCCCTGTGTTCCTAGATTAGTTCATGTTTGTTTCCATCGAAAAGATATTTGTTTACTCCACATCCATGGAGAAGCTTATATAGCATCTGCATGCTATTTTGGGAGTTCTTCTCCTTGAGAATCTATTTGGGATGTTATTGAAGTTTTAGTTTTGGGCTCGATAGGTCCATTTATTGGGGAATGTTGTATCCCGGTAGGGAGAACCTACGGATCCATCAATGATAGATGTAGTGATGTCTTAGGAAGCCCCCAAGATAGTGGTAGAGGTCTAGGTTTCCTTGGTCCTGAAGGCTATTATAATAGGTTCATATCTAATTTATCTCGGGTTTTGAATCCTATGACAACATTGACCCAAAAGGATTTGATGTTAATGTGGTCTTATAACTGTCAGAAAGATTTCTAGTATCTGAATTGGATGTTTTTCAGTGCTCCGATTCATTGTCTTTCAGTTGTAGGAGTTCAGTTTGAGGTTTTATTGATGCTTCATGTCGGAGGTTAGGATGTGTTCTAATGAAGCAAAGATTGATCTTTTCTTATGGGTTCCATCAGTTGTGGCCCATTGAACCTAACCTTTACATGCATGATCTTGATTTGTAAACAACAATGGTTTCCCTGATGTTGTGGACACATTACCTCATCAACAAGCATTTGATGGTCTTCACTGATTATATGATCTTGAGGTATGCTTTCTCTCAGCATGAATTGAAATTGTGAAAATGTGGGAGGATAATGTTTTTATAGGATTTTTACTTTAAAATTTCATATATCCCTGGAAAATGAAATGTTATGGTCAATACGTTGAGAATGAAATTTCATGGTGATTCAATATGTGAATTTGGTGACTCCTAGTGGGTGAGGTAAGAACTCTCAGTATTACATGTTGTTATTTTAGAAGTTGGGTGAGTGGTTTTATTTTTCATATGAAGTTACAGTCATCTATGATGAGAATGTAAAGGATTCCCAGTTGGGGGATCTTGGTTTGGAGGTCTGGAGAGACCATGTTATTTGTGAAGAGGTGTATGATTGTTGGTCTGAGTATTACCAGCAACAAGTATTATTTTTGGAAATACTTTTCAGTCCTTTGCTGATGCATGTGATTTTTCATAGAGAGTTCCACAGATCCCCCTTATGTGTAAATTCAAGAATGAAAATGACGTACTGATATTTATGAGGTCAATTTTGGTGGCCTTGGTTGAATCATTCATTTTCAGAGTATGTGTCTCGATGTTTGGTTTCCAGAAGGTAAAGGTTGAGCACAATCTTTCCAGTGGATTTATCTATTTATTATAAGCTCTTCAGTGTATGTGTGAGGACATATAAATAGGATTTGTTACTAATTTACCTCATGCTTCAGAGGTTTATGAAGATACATCGGTAGTAGTGGATCATTTGATGAAATCATCTCCCTATATTGAAATCAAGGAGTTGAGCATAGTGGTTGATTTTTTGAGGTAGTATCTAAAGGATTTTTTGAGGCTCCACAATTTCCCAAGGAATATCGTTTTTGATTGAGGCCATTGTTTTACCTCAAGGGTGTGGAGAGGTCTCTAGAATGAATTTTTTTATCAGATATTCCTTATCACTAATTTTCATTCACAGAAATATGGTTAGACAGAATGACCAATCCAAACTCTTAAAGACATGTTGCGCTCTTATGTCTTTTATACTAGAGATTCATGTATGTGGCCCTTACCCTTGGTAGGTTCACTTAAAAAAATAGTTTCCAATCCACCATTGGTATGACACTATTTGAAGCCTTTTACGTCATAACTTTTGGTTCTCTGTTGTTGCAGATATGTCATTATCATTATTGTGACCCTCATATAATCAATTAGGGAGAGATTAATGTTGATTATGATGTAACCATTGATGAGTGGCCTATAGAGATTTTATAACCCAAGTAGAAGTTGTCGCACAATCATTTTATCCTCTTGGTTTTTGTCTTGGAGTGGCATAGCGGGGTGGAGGTTAGTACATTGGAATGTGAGTGGAAGATATGTGCTTAGTACCCCGAGTTGTTTGATGTTTAGTTCTTCGATTGTAATGTTTTTTATTTGGGGGTTGTAGACCCTTCCCATTTATGAGTCAGATTTCATTTTTTTTCTTGTTTTGGATTGATATGAATTGAGATTTATCTCCCCCAGGGGGAGTGTTTTGGTTCTATTTTTAGTTATCACATAGTTTTAAATTATTATTTTTTATGATGCGGTTGAGAAATTGTGGTGGGGAGAGTCTTGAAAGGTATCTCATGGGGTGGATGTTATAATAAACCATTTTATGTTTTCTATATAGATAGGTTTTGGAATCTTTGGGGAGAGAATGTTTTTGGACCGAACTTTTTGATCCATTACTTTTTGAAAATCTAGTGATTGCGGTGTTATGGGAGGTTAACATTACATATTTATAACATATTTCCTAATTTCAAGTTCATTAAATAGTGTATATAGGATAATAGGTCATCTATTGGTAGTTCATTTATAGTTATGTTTAATAGGGAATCTAGGATGGTTGGTACACTATCGGTAGGTTGAGCACTATTTCCAGATTGGTAGGTGTACCACGTTTCCAGAACGATGAGTCACGTTGGTGACATATATCAGTGACTCTTGTTGGTGACTCATGTCCGTGACTCACGTCAGTGAATCATGTCAGTGTCTTGCATTGGTGAATCACATTAGTGACTTGAATCAGTGACTCCTGTCTGTGAATCACATCAGTGCCTCGTGTCAGTGAGTCGTCAGTGAACAGTGTTTCAAACAACCTATAGTTTTTCTCCATTGATATTATCATCAATGTGAAATGCATTCAATGTATTTTTATGGGTTTGAGACGAATTTAATTCCCATAAATTCTATTTTTTCTTAAGGGTTTGGGTTTATTTACTAGGTCTAAATGCATAATATCAATTAGATCATCAATTAATGGAAAATCTAAACCATATTTAAACCGCTTATTTTTTAGATTTTCAAAAGGTCAAGGAATCTTCCTCAAATGATATTTTTATTTTTTTCCCATTGTATAAGATGATTGAATATTTATTCCCATAGGAGTAATGTGATATAATTACAATCATTGGATCTTTTCCCCATATAGTTATTCCTACTACATTTGGGGCCTCTATTTTGGTGCCACCAGGAATTGTTGATCCGTCTTCGATATAAAGAATGTTATACCTAAATTATTCTCAGTTACTTAATATGTTTTCTCATTTTTCTCCATTAAATGTTATGGAATGTGATATCAATGTCTCTAATTTAACTATCTTGGATTTTGGTTAATGCGGTTATGTCATGGCATCCTCGAGTTGAAGCACTCAGTGGGGGAGAGGTGATCATGACCCGTTTTGTTGACCCATTATCATGAAAAGAACATAAAAACCCATTTGATGTAGGGGATTCATGGATTATATATTTTATTTATGTGTATTAATTGTGTTATCTTGATTTATCCCCTATATCACAATGAAATTGGCATGATACATATTTGAACCATACCTAAATATTTGGATCAATCACCTAGCAATATTTTTGTAACATGATTTGGTAGATAGTAAGATATATATTCTCGACATGTTTATCATGTCTTTCTAGATGGAAATTTGTAAATAATATAAATCTGATATTAATTTAAAATTAATTGTTGAATAGTAAAGCATCAAGTTTAATGAATCTAGTTTTTGTTATTGTGATTTGATGAAAATCAGATGGATCCAATTATTCTTATTTAATTGAATTGGTTAATTCAAGATGTAATAAAGAACCTATTGTGTGTAAAAATATAATAACTTTTACCCTATCTCTTTTAAATGACATGCACTTTATCCTTTGGAGTTATTATTCCTTGTTGTGTATAAAGGATAAATGAATTGTTGATGGAAAGAATCCCAGTATCTATGTTGATTATTTCCTACTACTTGTGATGTGATGTAAGTCTGGGATGGATATACCTAGAAGGATGTTGTGGTATGTGTGGGTACTGAGGCTTTGTAGTAGTGGTGGTGGTATTTGACTCATAGAATGGAGAGATAAATCTGTTTATACTTTGGGGTTTTTGGGAGGACACTGAGGTTGATGGAACGTGTTGATGTTGGGCTTACCCGTTAATGTGAATGTGGATGTTGTCGAACCTGTTGTTTATTTATCTATTTTACCTTCCCCGCTTCTTGAGGAATATGGTCTTTCTTACCCTCCATCCAAAATAGGTGAAGACGTGTGGGGTATTACACATGCCTTCCATATTTATATTCATAAGGATGGATGAGAATATGCTTATGTTGTAGGTGGAAAATACATGACATGTAGTTAACATACTCACTGTGTTGAGCCCCATGAATTTAGAAGATTATAATTATTTTTTAGAATATCTGGAATTTTGTATAATGGTATATTTGTTAAATAATTGAATAAATGATATTGAACTCATGGGATTTGAGAATTCTAGGATGCCATGATGAGGTTATCCTTATTAGGAACTATAGACTTGGTTTAGTTATGCTTGACGGGCATGAAGTATTGTTCTGATACTAATAATATGTATTATTCAACTAGAAATAGTTAATTAATGGATACAAAATTAATTATCTTAGATTGAAACTGATTAAAAGGGATAAGTTGAACTGATGTATCTAATTAAATGGTTGTGTTCTTATAGGATATCTTGTTCTACTACTGTCATCCCAGAGTTTGAGATATGGTATCATTAGATGAGTCTAAGACTAGGTTTTTTTTCATAGTGCAGTTGTGAGCTATATTATATTCTATACTTTTTATGTTTCTATATGCTACTCTACCCTGTCGTTTAGGGAAACTAACACCCTAGGGATTCTGATCCCTCGGGGGTGTTTTCCTCGACATCCTAGTGGGGGGATGGACGTCTAAAAACCCCCTTTGGCTCAGCTCTCTTCTATTAGTAATTACCTGTGCTGGTATGCATGGAGGTTTGTTTTCCCCATATATTTGTGTGGATGGTTGTAATTGATTGTGGTATTCACACACATATATTCTAGATATTGTTTCTAATGGTCTACTATAGGTGTAACATTTATAGGCTGTGATTGATTGAGGATCTTTACTTGCTGTATGGACTATAATAGATTGAGGTATAATACCCAACATATTATTGATGTTATACGAGATGTATTGGATCTCTAAAACAACCTTATTACTTTATTTACATTTACATTATGGTGTGATGTATTTGGTGCATGTTGACCCATGAGGTGCGTGTTGTGGTGCTTCACCCAAGTGTCTACGAGAAATCTATTTTAGGGAAAGATACTAAGGATGTTGGGTGTTTGGGAATATCGAAAAACTATTAGGATTTTGGTAGAGGGGTACCTCTGATATTATTCATTATATTATATATTATTATATGTGATACATGGTAAGAGTATCCCTAGAGTATTTGGGAACTAAATATACCATTTTAGGTGATGAGCTGGTTTCACTTGTTGCTCCCTGTGCTTCATCATGATTTCATTACAATTTTTCAACAGTGACTATGGAGGATCCTACTAATTATAATATTACACTCACCCTATGTTATATAAAATGTTTTTCTAGTCACTTGGAGTTTGTTGGATATTGGGATGGTTACTTCTTGATTGTGGGTTTTGTAAGAGTTGTTAGGGATTTGTGGTCGTTTCCATTTTACATTCTTTTGGTACATGCAGTTTCTTCCATTTAGATATAGTAGCCATTAAATGAAATTACATATATGTAGTTGGGTTTCTTTTATATTTTAGTCTGAGTAGGATTTGGTTGGTTTCTATCTTATCTCTCTCTTAAGAATGCTTTATCTTAGAGGGTAATGCCTCCTATCTGTGTGTTTTCTAAACCCTCGGTGCTTGTTACTAACCCAAAGCCTACTGGAGACAGTAATCAGGGGTCATTGTCTATATTCCTACATTACTGACCTACGTGGGGTACACATTGTGGGTAGGGGGATATAAAACCAAATCCCATGGAAATAATTTCCTCATCTTCTCTCGTATTATGAATAATATTCTACAATTTTTCTACATTACCTTTAAAACAACAAATATCTAGGATAACTTTCTCATAGTTGGAGCACTGATGAATGGAAAATATATTTTAATATAACTTATATATTTATCAGGAACCAATGGATTATAATACTCATAGAAGGATAGTTTTTATTACCTCATAAATGATACAATAACATGTTTATTCATCTTTTCTAAATTAAGAAGTTTAACATGATCTATGTTTTAACTAATAGCATGAGAGATTTGAGTGATCATTGTCTAACATATTAAATCCTAGATCTAAATTCATTTTATTTCTTACAATGTTGGTCATTTCATTTGCTTTCACATTCATTTTTCACAGGATTAAATATGGTTTCACCCATTTACTAAAATAAAAAAGCACTATGTGGGAAAGGATAATAATATTGAAAAACCGAATAATTAGTAAACATTATTCATTGAATGTTTAAATAATGACTAATTATTATGAATATTTGACACCTTAAGTTTAGCCTAGGTTATCCATGATAAAAAATGTATGATGTTATCTTGTTCACAGACCTATATAGGGTTATTAATTTTTTCCCATATTAGTTTCCAATAGTTAAGTAAACATTATTATGATACCAACTATAATGGCCTTAAATTTTCATACATTGTTACTTCTTCAGAGTATTTAAAAATTAATTACATAACAATGAAATCCATTCCATAATAATATTGGTATATTGCCTTTTGAATCTCATACCCCAAATCAACTAGTTCACATAAGATCTGTATTGTCTCCACCTATCTTCTTCATAACTAGAACCCTTCTTAGAAACATCATTTACAGAACCTTTATTCGTATCCTGGGGAACAAAGAAAATTATGGGTGTGGTAAAATGATCAGTAAAGAAAAATAAGGTATATATCAATAATTACATAAGCATAACATGCTTATATGGGTGTAAAAACATTAACTTAGAGTTTTGAAACTTTACCTTATATTTAATAGATATAAATATTGATTCATTTCATAATGATTAGTAGTTCATAAGACACAGATAATAGAAGAATCAAATATAATTATCTGTTTGAGCATAACATTGACAGAAACATGGATTTGTTTCATAGAATTGAAATTATAACTTTATGAAATTGAATAAATTGTAGCACATTCACTCATTAAAATAAGGAAATTAAATTAGGCTCTCAAATAAACTTATAGACATGAAACTAGATCCACACATAATATTATGAACATGAAATCTAGGGTCACACATAAAAATTTTGACATGAAATTTAGGTCCAAACAGAAAATTTTGGACATGAGAGTAAGGTAAATAAATAAACATATGTACATGAAATTAAGGTCCATGCATAATAATATGACCAGGAAACCAGGTTCACACATATCATATTTACCTCTTGAGTTATCTATCATTACCAAATTAATTGGATGGACAAATATGTCCCCACAGATAATATAAATGAAATCATTTATAATTTATTCAAAATATCATAAAACATTTATCATATTAGAACTCATGAAATGAGATGAATTTAATCAAATTATAACCTCTGAGAAAGGGGTCAGGTTTCATAAACATATTTTTATCATAAAATAAACCTTCAAGAAAACGATTAAGGGTGATATAATTGGATCATTTCAAAAGTAAAAATTAATTATCATAAATTATGTCAACATATATTGGAAAAGTTATTTTTAATGATCACTTGGAATAATTCTTGAGGTAAATAACTAGCCAAATTTAAAATTATTTCTCTTTTTAAAAAGATATGCACTTATAAATGAAAAACATTTATTAAAATATAATTGTGGAAAAAATCATAAAATCACAAAAAATATATGATATAATGGAAATACACTCATTCCATATATGTTAAAAAATATTACACATGATTTATATAAAATTCACAATTTTCCACTTTTATAAAATAGAAAAAATATTCCTTCCAAAAAAATTTGTACAAAGTAAATCTTTTGTAAAAATGATTTAACTTTTTTAAAAGAACAGTAAAAACCATTTTTTAAAATATTTTTATCATTCATGTAAATGGAATAAAAATAATTCCTACTATAGACTTAAACATAAACAATCCTTAATAATGATGATATATTGAAAAAAACTCTTACCTTAAGTCATTCTTTTCCTCATTCACATTCGAACCTATGGTATAATAAATATTGAATTATTATAAATTAATTACATAAATATATATATATATATATATATTAATTTTTATGATTTATTTATAACATATTATTAAAAATTTACAAATAAGTCGTTATTAAAATCACTGTTGTCGGTGATAAATGCTTCGTTTTCCAACTATATTTTAGTTCAATAGTGTCTATGCTAATATATTTATCATGGTCCCAAAATTAAAATAATTTTATCATGGAATAAAAATAATATATTTTAATTATGTAAATATTTACAATGATTCATAAAATTTATTTATATCAAAATAATTTACACCATTCATGGTGGCGGTTGCCCATACGTACAAAAGAATATTGCTCTTATTTCCAACTGATCAGATGAAAGAATGTTAAATAATAACCAATAATTAAATTATTATTTTTATAACATATATATAATATATATTTATCAAATTCTTCCTTATTTCCTTCCAGGTTGAATATAAATCAAAAATAGATCACATCACACTATGGGGATGGAAATCCAAACATACGCATTAGCCGCGTTATGCTTTCCTAAAAGGTTAGATGATAAGAAGGTAAAAATGATATTATCTTTAAATAAATATAATTAAATACCACTATTATATATAAAAATTTAATTGATATTATTTACCATTAATAAAATATGATGATGTAAAATAAATTTTATCACATCATAGAGATGATAAGTCGTATATATACATGAGTGATACATTCACTTATTATTTTATGGGAAAGAGGGTGTACAGTGGTGCCTTAATAATAATAATAATAATAAAATTTAGAAATATTTAATATTTTGATTTTATTATGTTATGAGAAATATTATATATATATATATTAGGTAAATAAGAGTAGAAAAAGAAAGGGATTGTTTAGAGAAATTACCTCTTCTTCTAAATAGCTCATTCAGATATCCCCTAAAGGGCTATAGGGTTATTATTTTGGGAAGACATGAACATTTATAACGTGGACAAGGAAGTGGAGAATAAAACATTTTAGGGTATAGTTTATATATAAGGCTCTATTTTTTATAATGAAATGAATGAGGAGGTGTGGTTTTATAATTGATGGGAGGGACACTTTTGGATTTTCATTAAAATTTAAAATAATACGAATAATCTAGTTGAAAATACATCCAAATAGTCCTAAATTATAATATATGCTATTTAATGGTTGTTATATCACCATAAAATAAAATTTGGATAGGTTTATGTGCTATTTTATGATTTACCTTTTGGTTTAACCCCTTAATTAAACTTTTTAACACTAATGGTGGTAACATTTCATTAAGCCATAAAAGGTTTCAATTTTACATATATGGTAACTATTAACCAATAAAAGGATAAGGGATAAAATATTAGCCCATAAATTATCCCATTTTCATTATATTATATTATTGGGATTTATAAATAATTAAAAAAATAATTATTTTAAAACAAACATTATTGTAATTTTTGAAACTATTCATTACTTTTACTTTAATAAGAACAAAGAAACATATAATTAGAAACAATTATTTTGATACACCCCAAAAATTTCCAGGAAATATATAAATTTTAATTATACTACCTTATTTATCTCAATTATGATAGCTTTAATATTTATAATATTATTTATTTGATTTTTATTTAATTGAATAATTACTACATCAGCATTATATATGTATATAAGGAAATCATTTAATTGGAAAAAATTATATGTATATTAACATCATGATTATAATTTCATTAGAAATAATTTCTATTAATAGTCATTAATTACTAATTTTTCCTTTTTGGACCAGTAATTTATATTTAAATCTATGAGAGCTTTGTTATGTCACCTCCCTTGGTTTAAAGAATATAATACATCTTCCTAGGAAAATTTATATTTAACAAAAAAATAAATTCATAATCTGATATGGTTGGAATTTATTTCTTCCAATAAGGATTAATATTGATAATTATCACATTATCACAATGTTTTAACCAAGATTTATATGATTTACCCTTTATCGAGGTGATAAATTTTAGCATGGTTATTATTCATTATTTCCAAAAAAAATGAACGGGGACTATTTAAAATATTTTAACATCATGATTATAAATAAATTATAGGTTTTTTAGGATAAATTTCTTATAGGTGGAATAGTTTTATTTTAATATAAATGCATAAAACACAACTACAACAAGTTTTTAGAAAAATGTGTTTTTAAGAAAAAAAATGTTTTTATAGCATGATAATGTATAATGATGATTAAACTGAGGTTGATTATATAAAATAATAATTTTTTACTTTTATATAAAATTCAAATCATAACTATTCATTTTAAAAAAATTCAAATGAATGTTTTATAATAATCTATTTTTCCCTATTAACGGAAAAATTAACCTTTTTGGAAAAATAATAAAAAACTTCCATGTGATAATTTTTATGAGTTATTTTAAAAAATTATGTTGATTTAAAAATATATATTTTATAATATTTCCACAAATTAATCATAATATTTTCTCAAAAAGGAAAAAAATGTTCTTTATGAAAACTTATTTTGGAAGAATAAAATGAAATTAATAAAAATTGAGTGATTAATTTATAAATATTATGATTTAATAAGGACTTCCAATAAAATAAATAAATTGAGTAATACCATTCATAACCTCCAATTTAATATATATGTAATAATATTAAACAATAATATTTCAAATAACATATCATTTTTCTCTTAAACTCAAAGTTTCCTGTATTAAAATCTATCAAAGAAGTTTAATATATTTGAATGAAAAACATCCAAAAAATATACAGATATTAAAGGTTCTAAAAAATAATAATTTAAAATACATGAATGGAATACCTATTATTTTATCATTTAACTAGAAATAATCAATGATAATTTTTTACTGACCAAACCGTGTATTTGAAATCCATCACATATAATAATTATTGGTTTCTATGAGGAAATTATTATATTTGATGTTAATGTGGGAATTTAAACTAAATATTCATATTATTCTCATGAGCATGGTGATAATAAATGTAGAATGGAGTTTCATGGAACATCAAAGGATAAATCTCATAGTGAGATGAAAATGTTCCCTCCAATATCCAAAAAACATTAGATAAATCACATTCTAAAGTAAATGAAATGAATTAAATGTTTTCATGTGTGGAAGGATTGGATATCGATATCAAGATAAACAAGAAGAGATAAAGGGAAATTATAATAAAATGGAGTATTAAAAGCTACTAAATATTTCACCAACCACATTAAAATGATTCAATTGTAAGGATTAATATCATCATGAAAACTAATTATCCATTCCACGAGTTAATAATCATAGTTACTAATAACAACCATTAATGACAAGGGAAAAAGATAAAGAATATACAATAAAAATTGATGATATGGTGAAATAAAATTAACTGGAGTATAGTAAACTCATCATATAATCTATAATTGAAATTTAATTTTTTGATTATGGGTCTACAAATTCCTTCATATGTGGGAAAATTTTTAGGGGAAAGAAATCAAAACATCAAGGATTAGATATTGAATTACAAGTAAAATTTTTTAGCGATATTATTCATTCACACAAAATTTTTAAATTATCTTTAATTGATTTTTTTTGGAATGTGATACAATTTTTTTTAATTCTCCATTTAGTTCAGTTAGATTTTATTTTGGGAAAGGATTGGATATCCTCATATAGATTCTATATTGAGTTAATGGATAATGAAGTCGCATTTCATTTTCCATATCAACCTATGACCATTTATCAATGTAAGACTAACTTTGAACCCAATATTATAACAATTTCAATTATATTTCTTTTGAAACCCAATAAGTAGGGTTATATAACTCAAATTATTGTTGAGAAGCACAATTTTTCCGATTTTTCAATGACAAGGGAATATAAATATATATGTTTTTTCTAGTATTACCTAATATAGATAGGTAGATATATAATTAAAAATTATATGTTTAATATTCTCTATATTTTGGATACCCTCAAATATTTTTATCACTAAGATACAATTAAAATTTAGAGGACATGACGTATCTAATGGGTGTAGAATGTAACAAACTTAGAATTTATTATGAATTTACATTTTAATAAATAATGTGGTTAATATAATATTTCACAAAAGCCATTGAATTTAAATGAACCATGATAAATTTTATTGAGGTAAAATTTTAAAATTCAAGATACATATTTATATATTGTTAGAAGTAAATTGATACATTTTTAAGATAATTAAAGTATGAATAAATCCCCAATTAAATAAAACGACCACGAACAAGTAATATTTATCATACTTTTTTTCAATGAAGATCATCACCCAAATTATAACTATGGGAAGAAATAAATGTAGAAGAAATATAATAGACAATTTGGGAGAAAATTATATAGGTTTAATGATTTTAGTGTTGTTTTTATGAATATATATAAGAATGAAATATCACATATATATATATATATATATATATTTTCATTGAAAATATGACCATTAGAAATATTATCAATAGAAATATGGTCAATGTAAATTTGGTCATTGTGTATGTATATATCCAATAGAAATATTGAATATTTTGTTATTTTATGTAAAAAATAATAAATAACATAATTAATAAATGAAAACTAATTAAACTAAAGGAAAAAATAAATTATAATATTTTTTATAAATTTATTTATGTGATACATATTATTAGTATTTTTATCATCATCATAAAATAATGATTTCATTAAAATAAAATGATAAAAATGAATGCTTTTTAAACGTATAGAAATATTTACCATTTAATATATAAGAATCTAAAAATATTAATTATTTTGTTATTAATCTCCAAATAAATAGTATTTATTTTAAAACAATTGTTTTATTATATATTAAATATTGTTATTTAAATGATAAATTTCACCAATTTTAACAAATATAATATATTTTATTTTATTTTAAAAAAATTAATTAAAATTTATGAAATTAAAATCAATTGGATTGAAATGACAACAAAATCTATTAATTTTAAAAGGATATATTTTTCAAAGTATTTTTTAAAGTCTGGTATATTTTTATCTTAATAAATTAGTTATGATAAATTTAATGGTTTATTATCATTAAATGATTCAATGTAGAAAAAAAAGATTGAATATAATATAATTAGTAATTTTATATAAATTATATAAAAAACATGTAATGTTAAGAAATAATTTTTCCAAAAAAACAATTTTAATATATTTAATTTTTTAATTTAGAATAAAATTATATATATTTATATATTGAATTAGATGAAATGTAGTCAAATTTTTACAATATATAAATTAAAAAATGAGTTCAATATCATTTTTTATTATAAAAATAAGTTACCAGTTTATAAATTGACTTAATGTGGAAAATGTATAATAGGGTAAAAATTGGTTAAATGAAATGGTAAAGACATAGAATATGAATTTAACCTACCTCTAAATGTATTTATTAGAGATTTATTGACCAAAAATTATCTCATATAAATCATTTTCATATTTTTATCTACATTACTTTTAAAATGAAAAATATATGCATTAAGGAAAGATAATTTGTGGAAATGCCCCCCCCCACCTCAAAACTCAACTAAAAAGGACCCCTCCTCAACCTCTTCCCAACCACAAAAACCTAAAATATATCTCTTAAAAATCTACCCATATTAATTCTCCCCAGTCCTAAATAAATGTTTGATTGATTTTGGTTCAATGATATACTTTATTATAATGATATTTTGTTAAGTAAACGTGAGTTGATCAAGTAAGTATCTTATTTATTCTATATATCTTTCAATTACCTTATGATATCTGAAATTTATAAATATCAATATCTACTATAATGATTTTATAATAAAATAATTAATATTATGGTAAAATGGTATAACAATAATATAAATATACTCTCTTAGTCATTCAATGTGGATCCTTGTTATTAATTATGTGTGTTCAAACACCTTCATGAATGATTTCGTGCCAACATAGGTATTTTCACCATGAATATGTATAAAGATATTAATAATGGTCATTTATGATATTATGTGTCAATTTAGGTCATTAATTATATTTTTCAAGGTTGAACAAAACTGGATTGATAATTACACATTTATCTATCGTTATTGGTAAATTTATGAAAAACAAGTCCGTTATAGAATTATTTCTCTTGAACCATACACATATATTCCCTCAATTGAAGTGGGAAAAAATATTTGAAAAACATTATTCAAATATCTTGAATAATATATTCATTATAAAATTGTTATAATGGTATGAGGTTCTAAATCAATTTTAATAAATAATTATGAACAATTAAAATCTCTAAAACATGATTATGAAAATAAATTGTAACTCACTAATAGTAGCAAATAATTATTATTTATTTATACAAAAAATAATATATATATTTGGTGATAATTTTTTTAATATTCTTATATTTATCAAATATTATTTTAAATCACTTCCATGGAATTAAATAGTAATTTTATGGGTTTTCTCGTCTCAATTTCCCTTCATTAAGATATGCACCATACTCACCTTGTATATCGTTTTTTGTGTTGTATATACTGTAAAGATATTTTTTCAGAATTATTTTCATAAAATAATGTGTATTAAAAATAAAACTATGTTTATATATTTCAATATATATTTTATTTTGACCTAACACAATGTTTATGTGTTTCATTCACAATATCATTTAGAAATTAAGTATTTTTTTTTAAATTCCATCTAGAGTAATATTTTTTCAATCTATATTAAAACATCATTGTTTTCTTTTGAAATACTTACTTCAAGTGTTTACAAGAATTCATAAAAATTCATTATTCTTTGCTCCTCAATTAAATCGAAATAATATTTGTATGTGTATTTGCAAATATCTTTTCCTTTTCTTCAAGAATATTTATCCTCTATATTGATATTCTTCATATTGTTTTATGAAATTTAATTTATATGATTAAATTAATTAATTATGAAATTTTTTATTCAATTAATAATTATTTACGATAATTTTTAATGAATAAATTTATAATTTTTTCACATTATTAAAATTATATTGATTTAACTTTATATATATAATTGTTAAAATAATATTTATTTTTTACATATATCAAATAAAATATTTCCCCTTATATTCAAATCAATTTTTCATAATCCAAATTCCTCTCCCAATTTTTTTTAATTTTCCATATAAATAATTATTCCAATTTTTTTGTAATTTTGTTTATGGAATAAAATATATCAAAATAAATTAAGATTTTTACTTGTTTTTTATAGAGTATTTATAATGCTCTCATAAAAGGATGTTTCATCTATCTAAAATATCTTTTGCTTTCCTCATTTGGGATATTATCTAATAATACCATATCCCGAAATTCTTTGGATATATTATGATCATATTGATATATGGTTTCATGAAACTCAGTTCTTTCTCATGGGTTATTTAATTTATGATTAAAAACTTCTCCAATTTAGTGTTCCAAAAATATGTATGGTTTGTCATTATAAAATGAGTGTTTCCTTTATGAACCTCCAAAAATTGGGTGAATAATAATTTATTATGAGATAATCATGTTAAGAATAAAACATATTTAAATCTTGAAAATGTAAATAGTGGGCCTTAATGAAATTTTTAAAAAAATAAACATTGATATTATAGAAATGCTCAAAATTTTAAGCATAGACCTTATTAGAATTTTCATAATGTTAAAAAAGAAACATTTTTAAATATTCATAATTTTTTTTAATAACCATATTAAAATATTCAAAAGGATAACAATATACCTTATTTAAATGATAAATTTTTTAATAATTAACCTTATATAAATGTTCACAATGTTTTGTGTGGAATTTATTGAATTTTTCATAATATTAAGCATGGATCATATTGGAATGTTCATAATGATATGTTTGGAACTTATTGAAATATTAATAATATTAACTATACTCCATATCCAAATTTACACATTGTTAATTTTGTTACATATTTATATTTTTTGAATGTTTTCCAAAAACCTTATTAAAATGTTCACCATTTTATTTTTAAAACTCATTGAAATGGTCAAAATATTAAATGTGGATTTTTTTTAAATGTTTAAAATTTTATGAATTACCTATGCTGGTGATTATATCATATTCCTATGATTTTACTTGTGCATAATGGTTATTTCCCCATGTTACTACAAATGTATTCCAATTATGTATGTATTATGTTTTACTGATGCCCATTTTGTGGACCAACTGTCCAATTCCTTAATAATTTTAATAACATTTTACTCCTATGATCATGTTTTTGGATCATGATGTTGGACTTATGTTTATAAACTTCTATGGTACATAAATAATGTTATATTAAATGCATCACGTAATTATTAAGGAATGGGATCTTCATTTTAGTTAGAATGATTTCCTTATATTCTGTTCATATACATTAATTATTCTGTCATACCCACAAGTTTGACATATGGTCACTTATGTTTTTTGATTGATATCTCTTATATATACCCTTATAGATCATTTGAACTCAGCTATTTCTAATATTTACATTTTACAGGTTATGATGAAGAGAATTGTGTATTATGTGTCTAATATGGAATCATAAGAAAAAACTATCCACTAAAAATGTAACTGGTTTATAGAAAAATAAGAAAACCATAAAGCTAATATCTAAAGACAATAAACCTTTTTCTCTCTTGTATTGCATGTGATTTTTATAATAAATTTTTAATCATGATAAATAAGTCAATGTTATGCTAATATTAACTCAAAACATGAAAAATCGTAAGTTTAGTGTTTAAATTATTGTTAATAGATTCATGATTTTAGGTCTTGGGATCTTCATTATAATCATGAGTAAATGAAGATAGATTTAGGTGATCACTAATATTTTTTCCATCCAAGATATCAGGGTTGTTTTTATGTGTTTGATTACACTTTTGGAAGCCATTAAATGTTATTACTATATATCAAATTAATACCTCTCACAAAATAATATTATATATAAAAGTTATGGTGTGCTTAAATTTACATAAATTAATATCACAAAAAATACTTTTAAATGGATTTTCAATCACAATTTCATATCCACAATCTTTCATGTGGCTTATCCCAAACTTTATAGGTTTTTAAAATATTTTTGAGTCTTCTATTCTAAACTTATTCAACAATTACCCTTCCAAATTTTTTATTATTAAAAAATAAATGCATCCACTTTGTACACATAGAATCTATGAAAATTCATCAATTGTTTCGTCATATATATCTAATACATATTCATTGATATTATATAATTTTATTAATATAAATTGGTTTTCCACCAAAATATTAATAATATCATCATCACAAAAAGTTACAATAATAGTTCCTAATTTCACATTTTTTACATAAAATATAATATCAACTATTTATTTAATGGATTTAATCAAAGCCAATAAGGTATCCATCTTTGATTAGTTGGCTATACTGACCTATTTCATCCTATAGATTTATTTTTAATCTTGAAAACATGTTCCCATCATTTTTAAGGACAAGTGAATTAAGTTGATCAATTTAGACAACTTCATCTAGATCCCCATTCAAGAAAGAAGATTTTATATCTAGTTGATATATTTATTATGCATGCGAACTAAGACAACTAGGAAAATATTGATCGATTCAATAATCATAAAATGTTAAAATGTATCATCAAAATCACATCCTTCTACATATGAAATTCCCTTTTATATATGCCCATAATTGTTCCATAGTGTTATACTTTATCATTGAAATTATTTTTTAATACACCGTTGGTCCCTATCACTTTTTATATTTATACTATATGGATAAAATCCTACTTTTATTTTATATCATTCTGGACCATTACATAATTCATATAATTTTCTCATTATTTATATTTGACAACCTTAGTAACTGAATCTGCATCGAACAATGTTTTAAAATATATTTTATTAAAAATAATAAATTTAATTCTGTTTGGAACATTGGAATTATATTCTCCCATTATATGTTATGATTCCACAAGATTCATTTTTTTGTGCTTCCAATTTCAACTCTTGAACCATTTTCCATATCACTGGTCTAATCAGAGTAATTTGGGAAACAAGTGATTCATTTTATTTATGTTGTTAACGAAATTTAACAAAAATAAACTTATTTTCTTCTATAGAGTCATCATAAAAAAATTCATTTAGAATGTTATTCATAAGAATACATTTGGATTCTATATTCTTCATTAACATTTTCTATTAGAAAAATATCACATAAAGAAACATTTTATGGTTCCGGGTGTAGTGGAAGCGTGTGGGTGGATGTGCCCAGTTGGCTTTTTTTCATTAGCAATGATCAATCCGGGATCAATACGATGATAAACTCCAGTCTCCACAAATTGAATCACAGAAAAAGACAGAGAAGAAGGTTTGTCTCGGAACCACAAATAAGGATCGTTAAAAGTTTATTATAATTAATTTAATCAATTAAAAAGAAATACCTTTTGGGTGTTCTTTCTTCGTTTATGTTCTTAATCACATTCAGATGTGATTCTTCGTTGTGTCGCATAAGCCAAGTAAAGACTTCCTCTAGTGGTGATCCCCACGTGTACCTCATATCTTGGGACGTTGCCAAAGGAGTCTCCAGGTGCTAGCGTGGAGAAACCTTTGCTTGCATTGTACGCCTTAGATCGTCTTGATCTAATGGAAGAGGATCTCTCTCAGACTTGAGAGCATTCTTAGAATAAGAGGTTCTTTCGGGCTTGAAAGAATCCTCCATAATTGTTGTGCACAATGATTCTCTTTTTGGGTGTCGTAAAAGAGTTGGGGTTGTGAGGATATTTATAATCAGGTTTGAGGTTGTAGAGTTATGACAATAAATAAATCTGTTACATGTTTTATTTATTTCATTGACTCTTATTTAAAATCCCATGTCAAATAATTAACTCCTTGACTTGCGCCCACGCAGATTATAATAAATATCATTTAAAGCAATTTTATATCCTCAAAATCCCGACTGGAAAAACTAAACAACCTGTATTAAATAATACACGGCGTGTACTTGTTTTTCATTGAAAACTATACAGCGTGTACATTTAATGTACACGACATGTATATCTTTTTGGCATTTATTCATTTTCTTTCCATAAAGAAAACTACACGGCTTGTAATCATTAATACACGGCGTGTACTTGTTTTCCATGAAAAACTACATCGCATGTAATCTTTAATATACGACATGTATATCTTGTTTTTAATTTCCTTATTCCTCCATCATTAAAACAATTAAGGCTTCCTTGAATAATTATTAAACCATGTACGGGAAAAATCTTTATTCTACTTGAAATAGTTGAATACACATAGTGTGTGACCCTCTCGGCCTCTTTCTTGTTGGCATTAGGCAAGCTTGCCTAAAGTCCAAGATTACTGTCTAGAAATGGGTCAAGGCAACCAAGATAAGGAAGTTGACGCCGCATTGACGTATCGTCTAATACAAACGCTTACTGTGTAATTTAATCCCTTTGTCTCGATATCTCATCAAGAAAGTTTCATTAAAGTGTCAAAAACCTATATGATTGATCAATCGTTCTTTGACTACCTAAAATAAACACATCGTTCACACCATGGAAATGTAATTTAATGTGACAGTTCTATTTCAATCAAAGGGCCGAGATATTAACTTCCATAAATGGAAGGGACAAATCCTTCCTTGACTTATCAATTAACAACATGTCACTCGTGATGCACCCAACGTACCCTACTTTCCACCAACTGTCTGCATGACAATTTTCATCAGTAAATCTAAGTGAGTGAGTCATGACATGAGTTAATGATAATCTTCCAATCTAAGGACCATTACACCCGCTTGTAGATAACAATGTCTGATGACACAAAGACATGCAGAATTTCTACTGGCGGGTCTGTTCTCATAATCTCCCTTCTTGAAGATTACCAAGTGTGAACTCCATGAGAGAGAGTCTCGTCCTCTTACGAGTACTCACACATTACGGTCTGTATACTATGTGTCTTATCATAGTATGTCATCTAACCGTAGAACTTTATTTAAGAATATTGTTATATCATTTCAAGGTTCTCATCATAGTGGGGATCTTCCATGACCTTATCAATGCAACAAATATTCTAGGACATTATTATATTATAGTTGTGTAGAACAATGAACAATATATAATAATTGAACATTCACATAATCAAAGTACAAAACAGTTGGTTCTCAGGACACCAACCCTTAAAAAATTCGTTATATATCTTATCAAACATCCACAAATTATTGTTTTTTAATTATTATCACACAATTACTATCAATCAATATAATGTATTTTAATTTTGGTTATATTTTTTACAAAATATCCTTATAAGCCATAGCTTAATTAGATATCTGTAATTTTCTTTCAAAATTTGAAATTTTGTGCAAGAACATTCTCTTAGAAAAACATTATCCTATTAATCATATAAAGTTGTTTTCTTCCCATTTCAATAATTATTCAATTCATTATCTCAATAAAACCATTTTAATAAAAAATGTATGGATTGTAATATTTATTCTTTAATCAATGTTTATATGTATATAATTAAAAATAATAATGTAACCTCCCTTCCATTATATATTATTAATTATTTTTTGTCTGAAAGACATTATTGTTTTATCTTTCATTCCGAAAATTATAAACATCTCACCTTTTTTTGACATTTGATTCCTAAATAATACATTTCTATTTTTATAAAATCATAAATAAATGTGATTAGGAATAAGGTAACACTTATGGATTCATTACTCATTTAGACACACACACACACACACATAGATATATATATATATATATATATATATGGATTTTTTAAAGTGACTTGGATAATATTATTTACTATATTTTATGTATTTCTTTTACCATTTTCTCATCTTGAAAAGAATCACACAAAACATCCCTCAGTCTAGTTAATTGGCGTAATTCCCTCACACCATTTTAATTGGTATTTTTGTCAAACTCTAATGGAAAATATGTACAAGTTTCAAATTCCTATGATATCATTCCTTGTTTTAAATTTTTTTTATATTAATTATTTGTATAACTAATTAAAATATAATTGCACTAATTCTATCATCTCTAGTAGTTACCCTTAGATAATTAATTATCATGACAATTAATGTTTTTAGTAAATAAATTTATTTCCTTTATCATATATTTTCATACTCTCAATAATTTATGTTTTCATCCACATAATAAATTATACATCTATTAAAATTGGTATTTGGGATTTACTTTTAAATACTCTAATTTATTTATATATTTAGAGAGATTTAATTATTAATGGTAACAAAAACTCAATCTTCTTCCTTGATATAATTGAATATATTTGTATATCCCGACACATGTGATAAGAATCCACAATTAATAATATATTTATTTTTAAACATTCTAGATTTAAAAACCATTCTAATAATAATTTAATTATCTATATTGTTACCAATCTCATTCTTCTTTAATTTTGTATCCTATATCATTTTACTAGAAAAAAAGTTATACATTACTCATCATAGTGACTTAATAGGTCAGGTCTTCTTACAATTTCATACAAATTAAAGAATAAATTTTGTTAAGGTAACCATGATGAAATTTTATTAGTCTCTTTCTACATATGAGTCATATATCATCAATTATTTTGATATATATGCTTTAATTATTTCTAAATTTAATTACATGTATATGAAATGTTATTCCATAGAACATTTGATTTAGGCCCAAACACTCAAAAAAAATACTTTGAAAACAATTATTCAATGAAACATATGGGTATTTATATACTCTCTATAATTAAATATTTGTACATTTATTGAATATATATACTTTTGGTTTTGGTAGTCATTTTTTCAGGATTAATTAAATTTTATAGGTTGTAGATGTTATCTTTTTTATAGTTATTATGAAACCATTCTTTCCTAGATTGTATTTTTTAACCAATAATTATATATATAATATAATTAACATATTTTTGTGTCACATGTGCAATTATTAAAAAATATTATATAAAAAAATTCTATGAAAATTTTGAATAATCATGCATTATTTAAACAAAATTATAATAGTAGGTTTTTTATTATTGAATACATATCCATAATACACATCGACTATAACCTTATTAGTTACCATTATTTATCATCCACAATATTATCAACCACCATCAATATACAATCCTTCTCATCAACTTTTACTATAAGAATTCAATTTTTTTTCCAGATTATTGATTTCTTTATTGAGGACTTCTCATTTTCATCTTTAAAAATCCATTACATCATAATTTGAAGAATTCATTTCCATTATATGTTTTCTTTTCTCAAAATACATACATGAAGCTCAACTTTGACCATATGATAAATTTAGGTTTCATTTATCTCTTCCACACTACTTTATATTTATTAATGTCATTAAAAATTTTCCACAATGATAATAAATTTCCAAACATAATAGTCATTACAACATCTACTATAGGTATAGTATTCTTCAAATAACTTATTAATTGTGCCACCACATTTTCTGTATTTATTGTTTTCTTATTCTCAAAAAACTACATAAACAATTTAGATCTTCTTCCCAATTTACATTTGTTTTTTCATTCTTTATAGTCTTCATCTCTATACTGAAAACATTTCTTTTACAGAAAATTAGTATCATAATGTCTAATAGACACTAATATAAATCAATCATGTGAACGATTTTATTTATACATAACATTTTCAATTTTATTATTATTTGTGATAAGGGAAATTATCCTATTTGTTTATTTATCATTATCCTCATCGTATTTTTTGTTTAAATCAAGAATTTAACACCCCTACATGATTGAAATTCCCTTTATGTACATGATTTACATTTGTTTCATAATGATTTTCTTAAAAACCAGTTTTTAAATCATTTAATAATTAAAGAGTGTTATTTTGATCTTAAAGGAAAATGTATTACATTTTTTCTAGGTAAAATATATTTAGATTAAATGGTTATGAAAAACATCTCTTTTGTCTCTTGGTAACAGTTGATTCTTCTTGTGTATCAGAAACTCAGCTAATGTATCATACTATCTCAGTCACCATAGTGAAATAATTAGTATCTATATCACCATTGTCAATTTTGAAGAAATAAAATTAATTTATTTAAATATGTATATTTTCTTCATTAAGAATAATATTTCCCCGAAGATGTTTTCAATATTATATAAAATTTCATTAGTTTTTTTGTGTCTAATCAATTTTTTACACTTTATCAGAAATGGATGATATAATTGAATATCTAGCCATTACAACTAAAAATATATGTTTTTATCCTAAAGATTTCATGAGATAATTATATTCTTCCATCCGTGATTGTTCTCCCTTTCAAATATTGGAGCACTCATATTGTTGAAAGAGTTCATGTTATATATAAATTACTTTGATTAGAGAATTATATATTAGGGGACCATGTTATCTATAATACAACATAAAGAGACCAAGATAATATATTTATCACTAGGAGGCTGTTGAAGAATAAATGGGAGAAGTTATTATTATTTCACTTAAATGTATACCGCCATGAAATTTTTAATGTTTCCAATCACTTATATTGAATATTCTCCCCCTTATTTGTAAATGAAATAAAAATTAATAAATGACATACATTTTTTTAGAATTTTTGGATTCATTGGGTAAACACATTCTTTGTTCTGTTTTCAATGTTATTGAGACACATATTATATCCCAATTTAATTTTTTTATTATAAGTGATTAAAAATTTAAAAAAAATAGTTTGTTCGGTATTATCCAATTATAATGGTATTATTATCCTCTTTACAATTTCTACATGGTTTATAAATACTAGAATTACTAATATTTAAGAAGTCATTATGTTCTATTTGAGAACAATATATTCAGTGTATTGTAAGATCTATCTACATTATAATAAATATATTATTTTTTAAAATACAATTATTTAAAATAGGTGATATATCACCAAAATAATATTCAAATTTTCCTTCCTCGTCATGTCTTTAGAATTAATGAAATATGCAATGATAACACACACACCTCAGTATTCTTTATTATATAAATAATTCCAAAACATTCTTAGTTTTCAGATCAATTTCCTCTACAAAAAATAATAAATGAAGTAATAATAACTTTTTAATTTATTATTCTAGCCATATGTTAAATATAATGGTTCTATAATTCTGTATATTATCAACATCAAAAGCAGTGACTCTGAATTACTAAAAATAATTATTTATGTTCCTCTTCTTTATGCATGGAAAATATTTGAATAATATTTTTCCTAATTCAAATTTAGTAATATACCTTGGTTATATGAAATAGAATTATCATTGGCCTTATAAAATGTAACACCCTGACCCCAGTTACCCAAAGTCGGTGCATTATTTTAATACATTAGCATTATTATAAGGAATGAAGTCCCTAAAGACCGATTAGTTTAGTAGTCATGGAAAATAGATTACATACCTGAACGTTACATTACACATTCAATCATAAAACTAAACCAAAATAATCCATTAAAATTCCATTATGCCCCTAGATTAACCCTTCATATAAAATATAATACACTTATTAGAATCCTATGAAAACAAAACATAAGAAAAAGGTGAGCACATATGCCCAATAAGGGTAAATAATAATGAGGGAGTTATAAAAATTTAAGGAATGATGTGTAATAAAAAAAACAACCATTTAAAGAAAAACATGAACATAAAATGGAGAAAATAAATCAATCATTACTATATAAACATCCACATGAATATTCTACTATTAGAATAATCACACGTAATAATTAATTTCAAAATGAAGGAATGCCGAATACCAGACATCGTTACCAAAATTGTTAGGGCCTCATGCCAAGATGAAAAATATTATTTTTTTCAAGGGGTTGTTCCAAGAAACTAATTTTTCTTAGAAGACCTTCTGATGCATCGAGGAGCTATAGCGGGCTCCACCCGTCACTTTCTAAGTCCACTGCATTCATCATATGAAAATATTGAAACATAAAATAAACATTTGTATTAAAACTAGTTTACGAAATGTCTATACTTTAACCATAAACCATGAGTGGTATAAAAATAGCACAACCATAGTCAAAAATATCATAAAATATTCAATACAATATGAAATATTGTATTATAAAAAATCACCCTTAATCTAGAAAAATATTTAGTTAAGGATGTTGACATAGTTGAAAATGATCAGTAAAACTTTTTGAGAGAAATATCCTTTTTTTAAATCATTTAAAGTTAAAAATTTATAAAGGAATTAATTTAAAATATATTTTTGAATCAAAGTTTCCCATATCATTTTGAAACTTTTCAAATGAACTAACATTTTAAAGAAATCATGTCCATATAAATAATTCTTTAAAACCATTTTGAAAACATGGACATTAATGAAAATAATTTAGAAGAATAAATATTTAAAAAATCAAATTTTTTTTAGTTAAAGAGTACTTTAAACGAATAATTTTGAAATTTATTTTAGGAAACATGAACATAGACAATAAATATGTCCCAAAAAATACTTACACATAAACAATCTTGTATAATAATGATATTTAGGAATTAACCCTTACCCTGTACTTTACATTGGTCGATATTATGTTTAACCTCCTTTATAATGACAATTGTATGTTATTAAATTTTTATTGGACCATTTTCATATTTATTATATCATACATGATTCATTTATGACATTATACTACCCATTTAATAATGATTTCCAAGTTAAATACACATTTTGGGTAATAATCGCCTTCTTTATCATACATGTTTTAACTTGTTATTTTTGATCAGATCATTTAGATAATGATTTAAATTGTCACGACCCATCCTCGGGGCCCGTTCCGTGACTACCCCAAGCCCACCTTCCATAGGCCAGGGGCTGGCGACTAGCACCAAGGCGTAAATCCCAAGAAAAAGGGAAGGCATTGCCTTTGAAAAGTAAAAAAGCACCACAGAGTAAGCAAGCGGAAAAGTAAACACTAAGTAAAAACTGTACAAGCTGTGCTAAAAGTAAAAGGGGCTGGAAATAGAAGCCGAACTGTAAAGTACAACTGAAAGGAAAAACAGAAACTAAAAGGAAAAGCCGCAGCGTCGAGCCGTCCTCTGGAAGTGCGTGGAAGTCCAATCATGAAGTCCATAGATATCCCGTCCCACTTCCATTCCGGGACCTCCAAGGGCTGTACCAAGCCTGCTGGTACCTGATGCTCTGCCTTCACCTGCTGGCAGGTGAGGCACCGTGAAATGAACTCTGCCACAACCTTCTTCATGCCCGGCCACCAGTGCTGTCGTCTGAGATCCTCGTACATCTTCAGCACTCCAGGATGTACCTCCAGAGGAGAAGTGTGAAACTCTCTCAGCACCTCCTCTAGTAAAGCGACTGGTACCAAGGTATGTCCTCTAAAAAGGACGTCGTGCTCTGCTCCAAGGGAGAAACCATCGGGTGCCTGTCCCGAGGATATCTGTGCACGCCGCGTCTCGCAGTCAGCATCCCCACGCTGAGCCTCTCTGACCCACTGGAGAAGTGGAGGAGAGACTGTGAGAGACTGAAGGAAGGCTTCTCCAACTCTATCCATGAAGGATATCTGCAAAGCGGCTAGCTACTCTGTCTCCTCCTCAAGTAGCTGGATGCCCGTCCTCTTGCTGAGGGCATTGGCTACCACGTTCCCCTTCCCAGGAGTATAGACTATCTCAAAGTCATAGTCCTAGAGGAACTCGAGCAATCGCCGCTGTCTCAGGTTCAGGTCCTTCTGAGAGAAGATGTACCTGAGACTCTAGTGGTCATAAAAGACTTTAAAGAGCTCGCCCATCAGATAGTGCCGCCATGTCTTCAGAGCGAAGACCACTGCTGCCAACTCCAGATCATGGGTAGCGTAGTTCTGCTCATGTGGCCTCAACTGACGTGATCCGTAGGCAATCACGACCCGCTCCTGCATCAGGACACAACCGATTCTGGTCCCTGATGCATCGTAGTACACTACGTATCCAACTCCCTCCTCAGGCAACCTCAAGATAGGTGCGCTGGTCAATCTATGCCTCAGCTCCTGGAAGCTCTGCTGACATCTGTCTGACCACACGAAGTGATTCCCCTTCTTCGTCAACGCTGAGAGTGGCGCCGTAACTCTGGAAAAGTCCAGCACGAATCTCCGATAGTATCCGACTAGGCCCAAGAAACTCCGCACCTCCGTCACGCTCCTGGGTGGCTCCCAAGCTAGCACTGCCCCGATCTTTGCGGGATCCACTGCAAATCCCGCCTCAGAAATGACGTGCCCCAAGAAGTGGACCTCACGTAACCAGAACTGGCACTTCGAGAGCTTTCCATAAATCTAGTGCTCTCGGAGTGTGTCTAGTAGAACCCGCAAGTGGTAGGCGTGCTCCTCCTCTGTCGTCGTGTACACCAAAATGTCCTCGATGAAGACCATGATAAATCGATCGAGGTATGGCTGGAACATCCTATTCATGAGGCTCATGAACACTGCTGGAGCGTTGGTTACGCCGAAATGCATAATCAAGAACTCATAGTGGCCATACCGACACCTGAAGGTCGTCTTCTGCACATCCTCGTCTCGAACTCTGAGCTGATGATAGCCTGATCTGAGGTCTATCTTCGAGAACCACTATGCTCCCTTGAGCTGATCGAAGAGGTCATCAATCTTCGGTAGAGGATACTTGTTCCCCACTGTCACTTGGTACAGGCGACGAAAGTCGACACACAGTCGCAAGCTCCCGTCCACCTTCTTGGCGATCAAAATCGGGGAAGCCCAGGGTGAAACACTGGGTCGGATGAACCCCTTGCCCTGCAAGTCCTCCAACTGCACCCGTAGCTCTCGAAGCTCAGTGGGGGCCATCCGATACGCTGGAGTGGATATCGGGGATGTCCCGGGGTACAAGTCAATATAAAAGTCTACCTCTCTACGAGGAGGTAGCCCTGGAATGTCATCGGGGAAGACGTCTGCATATCCACCACTGCAGGAAAACTTGGACTTCGCACGTCCACTGCTCCTAGGATGAGACTAGATAACTGATGAGTGATGGGCTGTCCCCTCCTCTGCGAGAGTCCATCCTGTGCTGCAAAGGCTCCCTTCTCGCCGGTGAAGGTGAACCTGCTCCCGTCGGTGCACACACATCGCACATTGCGCCTAGTGCAGTCAATTTGAGCATGGAATGTAGATAACCAATCCATGCCCAAGATGACGTCGTAAGGCCTCGACGACGCTTCACGAAGATCCCAGCCGAAGCTCTCGCCTCCTAGAGTAAGCTCACACTGCCGGCAGCAGTGTGTAATCATCGAGTCTGCGCCCGTAGGTGTCTCTAGCCGTAAGGATCGAGCCAACGGCTCTGTCGGAATCTTCGAGCTCCGAACAAGGGCAGTGGCTATGAAAGAGTGACTCGCTCCTGTGTCTATAAGAACTGCGTCAAGGGTGGAATAGACACAGATCATACCTCGAATCATCTCTGGTGCGCCATGGTCGTAGGCCTCCACTGCCTGGAGTTGTGCCTGTCTCTGCCCGCCAGCTCCCTCTGGTCGGGGCGGACCTCCTGGTTGTGGTGGTGGCAGAGCCTCAAAGCGTCGCCCACCACCTGCTGCTCGGCCAGCTCCTCTGCCTCATCCGCCTCCTCCCTGCGGACCGCCACGGTCGACCCTCTGCCTCAGCCTGGGTGGCACCTCCACCGTCTGCGGCTCCTCGGTACGGCGGGTCGGGCAGCCACGAGCCATGTGGCCCTACCCGCCGCACGAGTAGCACTGCCTGCCTCTCGGAAGGCTGGCTCCGCGCTGTGTGCCCTGCACTGCTGAGCCAGTGTCCCGAGGTCGTCTACTGGAAGGCCTGCTCTGCCTGGAACCCTGAGTCATCCGTCAGCTACCCACTGTCGAAGACTCCTCCACATGCCACCCTGCGGTAGGTCTCGCTGTTGACTCAGCTAGAAAGCTCTCGATCAGGAGGGCTCGCTCTAGACCTCCTGCCTGGGTCGGGATGCTGAGGGAGATCAGCGATGCCCTGATCTCGTGTCTCAAACCCTGCTCGAAGGTCCGGGCCCAGAAGAAGGGGTCCCGTACCATGTCTGTCGAGTAGCGAGAAAGGTCAGTAAACCTCGCCGCGTACTGGGCGACCGTCAAGCTGCCCAACCGCAGCTGAAGAAGATCCTGAATGCGCACCGCTCGGAGGGTGGCCGGGACAAACTCTGAGCGGAAGAGGCTCTCGAAGTCCATCCAGATGAGGGAGGCCCCATCGTGTACCTGGAGCATCAAGCTCCACCATCGTCCTGCTGCTGCATGCAGTAGGCTCGCCGCGAGGATCACCATGAGGTCTGCTAGTGTCCTTACTAGCCTGAAAATTCAGACGACCGCCTCCAGCCAGTCCTCGACTGCCTGGGGGTCTGTCTCCCCACGGAAGCTGGGTGGTCGCTGGCGTTGGAACTCATGCAGAGCTCCCGAGGCGTCGTGCATCCTCAGCGGTCGGCGCTGGAAGCATCGGGGGCTCGGCGGGTAAAGGTACCGCTGGTGCCTCTGCTGTCAACGAGACCTGTACCGAGGCCTCGTCGCTCGGCGGGCTGTCGTCGCGCTCTACCCTCGGAACCCTAGCTGGCTGCTGTCGTCGGGCCATCCTGAAAAGGAAACTAGTGTGCCACGGCCAGAACAGTATACCTGGTGAGCTGAAACATGTAATCACAAAGAAAACTTGAAACACAGATGCAATCAATTTTTTCGTGCATTAAGTCAGAAATCAGAAGTCAGGGTCCTAGTGTATGGATACGTCGGCCGCCGCACCAACAATGGACTCCTTGGGATGATAACCACACTCAATATGCTAAACACTATTTCTTCACATAGAAGAAAGATCAGAGTCTGCTGTAGAACCGACCACCTCTGATACCAATTTGTCACGACCCGTCCTCGGGGCCCGTGTCGTGATTACCCCAAGCCCGCCTTCCATAGGTCAGGGGCTGGCGACTAGCACCAAGGCGTAAATCCCAAAAAAAGGGAAGTAATTGCCTTTGAAAAGTAAACAAGCACCACAGAGTAAGCAAGCAGAAAATTAAACACTAAGTAAAAACTGTACAAGCTGTGCTGAAAGTAAAAGGGGTCGGAAATACAAGCCCAACTGTAAAGTACAACTAAAAGGAAAAACAACAACTGAAAGGAAAAGCCGCAGTGTCGAGCCGTCCTCTGGAAGTCCCACCTGAAGGGTGGGTATAGATAGCCTCCACTGCTCCTCGGGTCCACCTGACCGCTCCGAGTGAGTCCTGTCCAGTTGTCCACCTCCATGTACCATCCTGCTCCGCACGCCTCCACCACGATCAACATTGTCCGTCGTCTGCATCCAACACAACGTAGTGCGGGCATAGACCATGCAGGGGTTAGTATAAGCTACTCAGTAGGGACCCCGAGACCCCCGAAGGTCTCCTGAAATCCACAAAGGATAATCGACAAAGGAAAGGTACAATCATGATGTAACATCTGACACGGCTTAGGTATATGCCCATACATATAACTAAGTCATCAATTCCCGTTCGGCTCCAATGTCTGAGCCCAGGCACAACCCAGTCCACACAGGAAAGAAAACGTATACCCATACAGGATAGCACAACACAATCCACAAAGGAGAGTAAACAGTAAATCCACACAGGATAGCTCAACACAATCCACAAAGGAGAGTAAACAGTAAATCCACACAGGATAGCTCAACACAATCCACAAAGGAGAGTAAACAGAAGATTTAGCTCACACAGGTATACTTCTTCAGATGACGATAAAGATGATCACTGATCCATCTAAGTCGTCGGACCCACGAAGGATCGATAGGTAACAAACCCCCGCAATGACCAACACAAGATTGGGCCCACACAGGACCTGTAGGCGCTGGTTCCCACAGAACCGCTGAGCATTGACCCACATAGGATCAGGCCCACACAGGACCGGGCCCACACAGGACCTGTAGCACTGATCCACGTCGGATCGCTGAGTGTAGTAGTCGTCGCAGTCCAATGAGTATCTCTGCACAGTTTTCGCCGTAGTCCACTGAGGATCTCTGCACGGTCGTCGTCGGAGTCCACGAAGGATCTCTGCACAGTCGTCGCTGTCGAAGAAGCAGTCGCAGCCAGTTCTAGGGTTCCCGCACACAACAAGCTCATTCGGGAGGGTCCGCTCCACGAGCTGAGAGGCCAATACATCAACTGTCACAAAGTCTGAAGAAGATGTATCCAAAAGTTCCGTATCGTCAACAAGAACTCAACGTCGCAGACGGCGCGTCAATCGGACGCCCGGTCTAAGAGTTATTGGCTTTTTCGTCCCAGGGGCCCAGTTGGTTTTTAAGGAAAAACCAACCTAACTGTACTCCTCCTACATCCAAACCTCAGGCGGAGTATGCCAAAAGATCCGTCTCACATATAGGAAAACAACAAAGCTGACGGCACGTGAATCGGACGTCCGTGGCTCAAGATCTGAGCATTTCTGCTCCGAAGGCTCGGTTGGTTTCGTGTACGACCCAACCCGGCCGAACTAAAAGTATTCCGAAACCTTGAGTGCAATATACCTAAACGACCTTCTCGATCCAAGGATCGTTTTTCCGCTGACGGCGAGTCGTTTGGAGGCCCGTAGCTCATGATACGGGTGTTTGAACGAAAACCGTCTGAAGATGGGGGGTCCGGGCCCAGGCCGACCCCCCCCCCCCCCGGGTCGGCCGAACCGGCCTGGCTCGGTTCGGCCGAGCGGCCGAATGGCCAGGGCGCCGCGGGGCACTGCCCCCACGGCCTGGAGGCGCCGCGGCCCCCCGCGTGGGGCCGCGCTGAGTCGAGGACGCGACTTTGCCACATCTGAATGCACCGGACCCGCGCGGTCGTGGTTCTGCGGGTTCCGCCGCCGCGGCTTCAGCCGCGGCAGTCTTGTCCGGTGGCGCGCTGTCGCTACCGGCGACCCGCGCCACCGGCATGCTCCGCGGGCCACCGGAATCGTTCCGGTGGTCCAATTTTGTTCCCGTATGTGCCGCTCTTCCTCCCGGGATCCGTTCTTCACTGCAGGATCATCAAACCTCTGTTGCAGCACGTTCCGTCGTCGCCCGTCAAATCCGCACAAAAACGAAGAGTGGCGGAGGGTCGTCGGGCCGTGTTCGTTTGGCCCACACCCTCTGCGTTAGAGATAAACAACGGGAGGAATAAAGTTCAACACATGAACGCATATCTGAAAACAATTTTTTTATGAAATAAAATTGTTTCATTAAACGGGTTCCTCAATTTGAACGGAAATGACATGGGAAAAATAGGAATTTCTAAGAAATAAAACCCCTACCTAGTAGTTGTTGTGCGTGGGCGTTCTTCGCGGAATTTTTTCGTCACGGAAGGTGGAGATCGTCGCGTCGTCGCGGAAGGGCGTCGCGTCGTCGCGGAAACCGACATTGAGTCGGCGAACTCAACGGACCATGAAACAACAGATTTAATTTAATTAATTAAATCCGTGTTTTGGTAAAGAACCACAAAGGAGATTAAAAAGAAAGTCTGAGACTCTTACCTCAAGCAGTCGATCGAAGATCCGTCGCGGAGGAAGAGACGTCACAGAAGAACATTGCAGGAAGGGAACGTCGGCATCGCGGATCACGGTCTCGCGTCGTCGATTTCCGGGTTCAGCGTTCTTCACGTTCTTTGAGTTCTTCGCGTTCTTCGCGAAGGAGGATGAAGGTTCAAGGATCCTCTCTAAACGAGTAATCCTCCAAAAGATAGGTTGGTCTTATTTTATTATTATGCCAACAAACGAAAACGGGTAAGTAACGACCCATCAATTTGTTGAATTAATTCAACGAAAGAAACATCTCATTTAATTTACGAAATAAACCACCCAATTAAATGGTCTGTTAAGAATTTAAGAAAATGCGTCAGTTGACTTTCATAATGAAGGGTTTTCGCGGGTGCGTTACTTAGCAGAAAGAAACGACTTAGATGGACCAGTGATCATCTTTATCGTCATCCGAAGAAGTATACCTGTGTGAGATGAATCTTCTGTTTACTCTCCTTTGTGGATTGTGTTGAGCTATCCTGTGTGGACATACTGTTTACTCTCCTTTGTGGATTGTGTTGAGCTATCCTGTGTGGATTTATTGTTTACTCTCCTTTTTGGATTGTGTTGTGCTATCCTATGTGGGTATACGTTTGCTTTCCTGTGTGGACTGGGTTGTGCTTGGGCTCGGACGTTAGAGCCGAACGGGAATTGATGACTTAGGTATATGTATGGGCATATACCTATGCCATGTCAGATGTTACTTCGTGATTGTACCTTTCTGTTGTGGATTATCCTTTGTGGATTTCGGGAGACCTTCGGGGGTCTCGGGGTCCCTACTGAGTAGCTTATACTCACCCTTGCACGGGCTATGCCCGCACTACGTTGTGTTGGTTGCAGACGACAGACATCGTTGATCGTGGTGGAGGCGTGCGGAGCAGGATGGTACCTGGAGGTGGACCACTGGGTAGGACACACTCGGAGTGGTCAGGTGGACCCGAGGAGCAGTGGAGGCTATATGTACCGACCCTTCAGGTGGGACATCCAGAGGACGGCTCGACGCTGCAGCTTTTCCTTTCAGTTGCTGTTTTTCCTTTCAGTTGTACTTTATAGTTGGGCTTGTATTTCCGGCCCCTTTTACTTTCAGCACAGCTTGTACAGTTTTTAATTAGTGTTTACTTTTCCGCTTGTTTACTCTGTGGTGCTTGTTTACTTTTTCAAAGGCAATGCCTTCCCTTTTTTTTGGGATTTACGCCTTGGTGCTAGTCGCCAGCCCCTGGCCTATGGAAGGCGGGCTTGGGGTAGTCACGGCATGGGCCCCGAGGATGGGTCGTGACATAAATACTTCCATAAAATAAACAATTATTTATATATAACATATATTTAGATTATAAATATGTATGATAGATAGATATATGAAATGGAAAGCAACATTTATGAAGATGGTAGGTCGTACGTACGCATAAATGTTGTTTCTGTTTGCATATAGTATTGTACAGAAATAAGTGAATTAGATATATGTAAGTACATATATATATATATATCGAGTAGAATTATTATGTCATATACTACATACTTATTAATAATATATATTTTTATAATCATCATTTAATGGTTAACCTGGAAATGAATCTCATCGTGTCGTGGAGACGGTAAGGCATACATACACATGAGCAATGATATCATTTCTTTAATGATTAAAAAGTGGGGAATTGGGTGGTATATTAATTTTAAAGTTAATTTATCATTTTATTTTCATTATTTATGTACATATTAATAATCATTATATCCTTCCAAATAACATAGTGTTGAATAACAAATTGCACCAAGTCGTGGAGATGATAAGCCGTATGTACACACCTATGGTGACATAATCATTCATATGATGGACAGAATAAAGAGTATGGTTGTAACATTTTTATAATAAAATCACGGTATATATAATTTAATGGATTTATTATATGGGTATATAAATTTCAATGAAATTTAAAGTGTATGATGAAATGAATTTTGAAATATGTTATAAAATAATTAACTTTTCTTTGGGTGTTTCCTTTTGATTTGAACAAAAGGGATCCTTCGATTGGATTTCTGCTAAAGGTAAGGAATCTAGAATTAATTTAGAGAATTTGGGGGGAGATTTGGGTAGGGTTTGGTCAAGCAAAACAGATTTTGAGGTGTTATTTGGAGAGAAGGGTAAGTACCATTTTGTAAGAGGGGTGGGGGTCACTTTAGGAAATGTTTGAAATATTATTTTATTATAAAAACATTTTCGGTTTCTAATGGCTAAAAATTTATTTATTTATAATATAAGGTGGATATGGTTCGAAATAATCTCAACCAATATATTTTAGAGAGGTTTATGTCACCATATTTACCCTATCTTTTAGATTTAACTCTTTGTTACATAGTTTAACTTTTACCATGTCCTCATATATTATTATAACAAATGGTTAATAAACACACTATAAAATGAAAAAAGAACCCCAAGTGGTTAATTATTGATATTTATAGTCTTATACATGTATTTTGGATGAACCATAAATTTTTACGAGTATTTTAATATTTAATAAAAAAGTATTTATTTTAAAAAATCATTTATGTCATTTTTGACACTATTTAGTATTTGGTTTTTGTGGAAGACATAAAAACATTATTACATGGAAAAAAATTAATTTAATCAACACTAACATGTCTTATTAAACTAGAAAATTATTGTAATATATAAAAAGTCTCAATTTACATTTATTTTGATATTTATATCATCAATTATTTTAATCATTTATTAATAAAGTAATTTCTACATCATCATTGTGTCATAAAATTAATAATTTAATTTTTAAAAATTATAAATAAAATACCATGATGTAGGATATAATTTTATATTTCTAACGTATATTTATATTCAAATTTATTTTATTTATAACATCGTTTAAAAAATGTTTTAGTTATTAAACATTAAATTTTATACATTTAACTCTTCTTTAAATAAAATAATAATAAATGACCTAATCTAATACAGGTGGATCAAAGAGGATAATATTTCCTTCTGAAGGTCTATTTTGGTTGAAAAAAACTTATCCAATAGAATTAGGACATCAATTAGGGATATTATAACATCATTTTTACCTTTAATTACCCTATTTAATTTTAACCATGGTAAATAAAATTCAAAAGTTACTATCCATGAAAAATTATTGTCATCCTAGTCAACCACATATTACTTACTGATATCAACCGCGTCTCTTGGATTTTTGAAATTAAATTCACAAAAGTGGTAAAATTACGTTTTATTCAAATTTGCAAATGTGCTAGAAGGTGGGTTAAGTCGGTAAAAAGATCAATAAAATATTATATATCTAATATTATTATAAAATTAATAGAATTAATTAAATTAGATAGATATAGGAATTATGTTTTTATTGGCTTAAAATAATTTAAATATAAATAAATAATTATTTAAATAAAAATGTTGGTTTTAAACAATAACGTAGTATTTTTCACTATTCTCCAAAAATTAAAAGTTTACAAAAAAATAAAAAAAATCACCGTAAGCTAATTTTGATATTCCGAATTCAAAAATGAAATCTATTTTTGCAAATTAAAAACATATAAGTTTCATTAATTAATTTAAAATTAATTCTTATTATCAAAAACAAATAGCTGGTTTTTAAAAAGTAAAAATTATCAAAGGACTGACATGTGTTTATGACAAGTTTAAATGTGAAGTTATTTATAATGACCAACATTATATCATGTGATAATATATAATCTAATTATACTTCCAAAACATTCAAATAAATATGTAAACACAATAAATTATTTTTACTAAATAAATTGTTTTCAAATAAAATTTATTATTTTTCACTATTGACTAAAATATGAAAGTTTTCAGAAAAGTATAAAAAAATTTCCAAACTAAATTTTTAGGTCCCCCTTATGAAAAGAATTTAATTTAATTAAATTGAATATATAAGTGTCAAATATAGGTTTCAAAAAGGGTTCACCATTAAAACGTGGTAAAATTTCATTTTTTAAAAAATACTTCTTTTATCTGAATAAAATGAATTTGTTCTTATATTATGTCTATGAAACACATAATGTGGATTATAAAATTATTTGTAGTATAAAAAATTCAAAATTCAGTTAATATTATAAAGAACCTTTTTTTGAATGGCTAGTTTGGTAAGTCGGGATGCACTCGAACTCGATGTTGCCTGTAGCACAAGTTATTTAATTACATTGAAAAAATAACATACTATGAAATATTCTGTGGTTACATTCTCCCATCCTTCAATAAATTTCATACTAATAGTTTTAAAATGTTTTTTTGAAAATAAATGTTTAAATATAGAAAATTCTCTTTTGTGGAATGCCCACATCAGAAATTGGGTTAATAAAATTTAGTCATAATAACAAGGAAAGGGAAATGAAAAATTCACCACCAAATTAGGATCTCGATTAGGATAAAATTGCTGGTAATTACGGACAAATAATTTGAGGGAAAACATAAATATTTATAGGGAGTAATTAAGTTCATCAATCACAAACAATTGTAAAATTGAGGGCCTCAAAGCTATAAATCAATGATGATTTAAAATATCATCAGTTCAAAAAAAATTATAAGGTTTTATGATAAAACATTTTATTGGTATTAAGATCCCTTCCCTAAAGTTGAAGAATTAATTTATTCATAGAATAAAAGGTAAAAAATATACTTGATAAGTAGAGTTTCATCCTTCAATTAATTTATACCACAAATTCATTTATCACTCCAAAAGATAATAGAATTCAAAAATATTCTATTTATCCTAATCGTATAGGGTTCCAAAAATAATGAATTTATAATTCATTTTTAATAATATTTAAAAAAAACTACATTATAAAATCTATGAAATAAAATAGGTCAATGGTAGATGATTCACCCTTATCTCCCTTCAGTTGCGGGTTCTTGTTTCGCAGCCTTTCTAGATGCGATGAGTTATCACCCGACCTCCAGGTTGTCCTTTTTATAACAATACAAATATAATATTAATTAATGATTTGAACTTAACAATATTATCCAATTCTGAACATAATCCATTCAAACCATTATACTTCTATAAAATAATTCTTTCCATTCCCACGTTCCAACATTTAAAAGGAAGGTAATCACAAATAAGATATTTCTTTCATTTACTGAAAAGTGAATTTCTTCATCATGTATTCTTTTAAAAAATGCTGACACCCTGAATTACCATAAAACCTTATTTATTACATTCATTCTCCCTTATTTCTTATAGTATACTATATACACTCCTTATACCCAACAATTTTGTAAACTCAAACATTAATGGAATAAACAAACTATTAATTAGTTTCAAAGTAGTATAGAATATTGAATACTATTTATCCAAATCAATCATCTCTTATTCCAAAATCACTACCTCGATATCAGAACAATAATAGGATATATCTTTCCATCAACCAGTTATTTTCCAAAAAATTTAACTTTCTATTGAGTCACATTTCTTAGAACCATATAATCTCAAATCCTCAATAAAATAAAATTTTAGTACAATCCTTATTTATTTACATAATTCATATAGCCCGTACATCATTGATACAACCCTCAAAATGAAATGATTCTCTAATAACTACATAATAATAGTAGTCATTCCTTTTAATATTTTTTAGTATCATAACATGATTATTATCCCATAGAATTTTTTGTGGCATACTCTAATGATTTGGATATTGATTCACGTAGTGTCCCAACTCCTCGTAGATGAAGAATTTTAAATTAAAAACTTTTTTCTTACCCATTCAATCATGTACTTGGGCCCCTTTTCTTCACACTTATAAAAAACTCACATTCCCTTTAAGAATTTTCCAAGGTGATTTTTTCCATAGTTATCGCATATAGGAAAATCCTTCTTCCCCCTCTTCCCTTTATCCAACATTATCTCTACTATCCTTTTCTTTTCGTGCATCCCTTCAAAGACATATCACTCAAAGAATTCCATAATTATCTTATTAACACATGATAATATTTCATTATATGATGGAAATATGTGGGAGACTATTTCCCTTATAAATGTTGGCATAATACCATGAATGATTTGATTATTCTTACTCTTTGGATAATGCATATTATTGGAGTTCCCATCCCTTCTACTGGGTTCCATTTATAAATAATGACATATACTAGGTTAGTTTATGAATTGAAATGAATAATTCTAAAAATGTAAAAATACCTAACGTAAATTGAAAATATTTTGCACATAAGCAATAATTATAAAAAATGTTTTCTTTGAAAAAGTTTTTACTCATAAATCCTTCATAATTGCTTGTAATGAAATTGTGAATTATATAAGCATGTCCCCAGAGAGTGTCATGTACCAGGATACCCCAGGTCAAGCCTAAAACTCCTTGTCAGATTTTTCACTCCTAGGTACATTTGTTTCAATTCCACCTCTACCTCCTCATATCTAGACATGGATGTATTGCTTTGAAAATTCAAAAAATATCTAAATTACAAAAATTCTATGAATTTCTTCTACACTAATCCCAAAATTATATCATGGGGTAATGTTTCAAAATCTAAGTTTATCTATATTTTTTTTCCAAGTTTGTTCTTTAACTTCTTCTAATACTATATATAAGACCCTGACTGCAGTTACCTAGAGTCGGTGCATTATTTTAATACATTTTCAAGATTTCAAGGAATCCAGTCCCGAAGGACCAATCAGTTTAGCTATCTTGGAAAATAGATTACATACATGAAAATTACATTACACATTCAAACATAAAACTCAACATAAATATTCTGTTTACAATTCCATTATTCTCGTAGCTTAACCATACATATCAAACATAATACACTTCTTGGAATTATGAGAAAACAAAACATAAGAAAGAGGTGAGATCATATAATCAGTAAGGGTCAATAATTTAGCGGAAGCTATAAAAAATTAAGGCAATATGTGTAATAAAAACAATATCCTTTTAAACATAAACTTGAACATAATATAAAGAAAATAAATTTTACATTACTATATAAACATGCCCATGGATATTCTACTAGTAGAATAATCATATGTGATAATTAATTTCATAATGAGGGAATGCCTAATGTTAAACATCATTACCACGTAGTCAAGGCCTCATGCTAAGACTACAAATAAAATTTATGTCAAGGCCTTGTGACAAGAATCATATTTGTCTCATGATACCTACCAATGCATCGAGGAGAGATATAGCGGGCTCCACCCATCACGTACTAATCCCACTACATTCCTTATATAATTTTTTTGAAACATAACATAAACATTCGTATTAAAACTAGCATACAAAATGGAAATACTTTACCATAAACCACGAAGTGTATAAAAATAGCACAGCCATATTCAAACATATTATAACTCATTAAATACAAAATGGAATATTGTATTATAATAAATCATCCATAATCAAGAATAATATCTAGTTAAGGATGTTGACATAGTTGAAAATGTGCAGTAAAATATTTTGAGAGAAATATCATTTTTTGTGAAATAATTTAAAAGTCACATATTTATAAATGAATTCATTTAAAAGATATTTTTGATTGAAATTTTCCCAAACCACTTTGAATCTTTTTAATGTAGTAAACATTTTAACAAAATCATGTACATATAAATAAATCCTTAATACCATTTTGAAAACATGGACATTAATGAGATTGATTTATAAGAATAAATATTTAATAATTTAAAATGAAATATTTGTTAAAGGGTACCTTATAAGAATTATTTTTAAATGTATTTTATGAAAAATGGACATGGATAAAAAATATTTCCTAGAAAATACTTACACACAAACAATCTTTGATAATAATGAGATTGAGATATTAACCCTTACCTTGTACTTTCCTTTGGTCGATGGCATGTTTAACCTCCTGTATAATAATTATAATATGTTATTAAATAATATAATAACCATATTCATATTTCTTATATCATACATGATTCATATATGACTTTATACTGTTGATTTAATAATGATTTCCATGTTAAATTAACATTTGAGACAATAATCACTTTCTTTATCGTACGTGTTTTAACTTATTATTCTTGACCGTATCATTTAGATAATGATTAAAATACCTCCAGAATATAGAATATGATTTATATATAATATATATTTAGAATATAAATATTTATAATAGATAGATATATGAAATCGAAAACACCATTTATGGAGACAACAAGTCGTACGTACGCATAAACACTGTATTCATTTTTATATCGTATTAAATGAAAGTAAATGAATTAGATATATGTAAGTACATATATATATCTAGTAGAATTATTATTTAGTATATTAGAAGCTTATTAATAATATATATTTTTATAATCATCATTGAATGTTGAACCTGGAAATGAATCTCATCGCGTCGTGAAGACGGTAAGCCGTACATACACACGAGCGACGATATCATTTTTTAATGATTAAACGATGTGGAATTAGAGGGAATATTAATTTTATAGAGAAATTATCATGTTAATTTTATTATGTATACATATATTATTCATCATTATATCCATTAAAACAACAAAGTGTTGAATAAAAAAGTACACCGCAGCGTGGAGACGGTAAGTCATACTTATGCACGCATGGTGACATTATCATTCATATGATGGATATAACAATGATTATGGTTGTACCATATTTATAATAACATAAAAGTTTGTATATGGTACTGAAGTTATTGTTTTGTTATGAAAATAATATAGGAAGTGAACTTGGAAGAAGAAAAGAACATTGTAAGAGGTGATAAAATAATGACATCTTCTTTGGGTGTTTCATTTTGATTTGAACAAAAGTTTTACTTATGTTAAATTTTTCCTAAAGAAAATTACTTTAGGTTGATTTGAGGGAAGTTTGGAGAAGGTTTGGGCAGGGGTTGGCCCCACCAAATGGATTTATAGGTGTGATTTTGTGAGTAGGGAAAGTACCATTTTATAAGAGAGGCGAGGGTCACTTTAAGAAAAGTTTGAAATAATATTTTATTATAAAATAATTTTCCTTTTCAAATGGCACAAAATTGATTTATATCAGATCTATGGTGGGTATGGGTTTAAATCCTCTCAACCAATAGGTTTTAGACAATTTTAGATCACCATATTAACCCAATATTTTATATTTCACTCTTAGCTAAATAGTTTAACTTATACCATATCCTCTTGTATTATTAAAAAATGGTTAATAAACATACTATAAAAGGACAAGATAACTCCAATTAGTTAATTATTGAAATTTATTATCCTATCTAAGTCCATTGTCCGAATTATATATCTTTAGGAGCATTTTAGAATCTAATAATATAGTATGTGTTTTAAAAACACATTTATGTAAATTTTGACACTATTTAGTATTTGGTTTTATTGAATGTAATTACAGCATTATTACTTCAAAAAAAATATTTGAATAAACCCTAAAATATCTTGTTAATCTAGAAAATTTATGGAAGGAATCAAAAGTCTCAATTTACATTTATTTTTATATTTATAATATCAATTATTTTAATCTTTCTTTAATAAGTTAATTACCACATCATCATTGTGTCATAAATTTAACAATTTAATGCCTAAAAATTATAAATAGATTACCATGATGTAGAAAATATATTTATAATACAAATGTATATTTATTGTGAAATTTATATTATGTATAACCCTATATGAAAAATTGTTTAGTTATTAAACTTTTAATTTTACACTTTCAACTCTTCTTTAAATAAAATAATAATAAATGTCCAAATCTAAATCAAGTGGATCAAAGATGATTATATTTTATTCATAAGGTTGATTTTGGTCGAAAAAAAACGTATCCAATATAATTAGGACATGTGTTAGGGTAATTATAACATCATTTTTACCTTTAATTTTCCTATTTACTTTTAACCGTGGTAAATAAAATTAAAAGATTCTATTCAATACAAATTTGTTCATCCAATTCAAACAAATTTTAATTACTAACAAAAACCATGTCTCTCAGATTTTTGAAATTTAGTTCAAATAAGTGGTAAAATCACATTTTATGCAAATTTGAAAATGTTCCTAGAAGGTGGGTTAAAGATAGTAAAAAGTTCATAAAATTTAATATTTCTAATATTATAATAAAATTACTCCCATGGATTAAATTGTACTTATATAAGTATAATGTATATATTTCTACTAAAAGTAAATTTATTTAGAATAAATAATTATTAAAATAAAAATTTTGGTTCTAAAGAATAAAATATTTTTTCACTAATCCTTAAAAATTGAATGTTTACAAAAAAATATAAAAAATTCAACCTAAGCTAATTTTTATATTTCGAATTCAGAAATTAATTCTATTTTACCAAATTCAATGAATATAATGTATTGCCCCGACCCCATTTTCCTAGAGTTGGTGCATTATTACATAACATTGGCATGACACAAAGAATCATGTCCCGAAAGATCGGCCAGTTTAGTAGCCTTGGAAGTACTATATACATTCATATGTTTTACATTACATGATGAAATAAAAACATCAACAACATTTTACCCCTTTTTAATAGAAATATATCTTTAGCATATCCCTATAGGTCAAGCATAAAATACTTCTTCACATCAGGGGAAAAATAAAACATAGAAATGGGTGAGCTCAGATGCTTAATAAGGATAACAAAATAGTAGATACATTAATAAATAAGCGTAAACATTTAAGGTAATGTATAAGACAATGGGAAAGACTTTTAAACATAAAATTCACCATAATATGAAAAAGATAATATCTAATAATTCCATTTACTTATTCACACATATATTCTACTTGTCGAATAATCAAATTCAATATCAACAGACACTATCATAATGATGGAATGTATAATGCCAGACTGCATAACCACATAGTCAAGGACTTTTTCCAAGAATACAAACAATATTTTTTCAAGGCCATGTTCCAAGACACTATTTTGTATCATGAGACCTACTGATACTGCGAGGAGCTATAGCGGGCTCCACCCATCACTTACTAAGTCAAATGCAATCCTCATATGAAAAGGTTTGAACATAACGTAACCATTCGTATTAAAACTACAATACGAAATGTCAATACATTTTCCAAATACCATGAATGGTGTAAAAATAAGACATCCATAGTCAAAAATATCACAAAACATTCAAAATAATAGGGAATTTTTTTATCCTAATAAATCATCTTCAAACAGGCTTAAAATTCATCAAAGTATATTAACATAGATGAAATCAAAACTTTTTTTGAGAATTATAACTTTATATTTTGAAATAATTTATAAGTCATATATTTTTAAAAGAAAAAGTTTATCTTTAAAATATTCTTGTAAGCTTGAATAGGAATCTTCGACGATGATATAACGTCAAAAAATAACCATGCCCACCGTATAAGTTAAAAAAAGACATTCTTACCTTAATCTTTTTCGAAAAGGTCATAAAGTACATCATTTGGAAAAAGACAAAAAGATTCATTTCAAAACATATATGTTCAAATAAGGGTATAAATGACATTAAACCATATTATTGTAAATAGTGAAATTGTTTTGTATTACATTTTTATGAAAACACAGATGTGGATGATAAAGTGGTCTGAGTAGATACTTACGTAAAAACAATCTCTGATAATAAAGGGATTGTGAAATTAACCCTTACCCTGTAATTTTCCTTAGTAGATGGTATGTTAACCTCCTATTTAATAGTAATAAAATTGTTATTAAATTATAAAAAAACTATATACATAAATATGATATCATATATGATCCTCTAATATTTCTTTGTTAATAATATTTGAGTAGTATCATCATTTCGAGTCTTAACTGATTCTTTATCCTTCATATACTAGGTTACGTAAGCCATATTTTTTATGGATAGGATGTATTGAATTCATATACATAATTATATTATGTTAATAAACAATATTTTTAATAATAAAATGAAAATTATTCTTGAATTATTACGATGGGGAATGAATCTCATCGCGTTCATGGAGATGGTATTCTGTACGTACACACGAGCGACAATATCATTATATTAATGGTGAAATAGTATTTTATTGGATGTTATATCAAGTATAAATAATCATTAACATGTTATATTAATTATTTAAATTAGTTTTATTTATTATTATACACATCCAAAATAATAAAGTGTTTGAATAACAAACTACACCACGACATGGAGACGGTTAGTCGTACGTATGCACGTATGGTGACTTTATCACTTATAGGATGGATAGAATAATGAATATGGCTGTACCATATATATAAAAACATCATGGTATATAGAAGATACTGTATTCAATATTTTATAATGGAAACAGCAATGAAAGAGGAAGTGGAAGAAGAAAAGAACTTGAAAGAGGTGATGAAATATTTACCTCTTCTTCATGTTCCTCCATTTGATTTGAGCCAAAGGGCTTCTTTGGATGGATTTATGACTAAACAAAGGCTTCTAGGATTAAGGGATAAACATTGGGAGAATATTTGGGTGGTGTGTTTCCAAGAAAATGGGCTTTGGAGTAGTGAAATTAAGAGAAGGGGAAGTTCCCATTTATAAGTGAGGTGAGGGTCACTTTAAGAAAAGATAGAAATATTATTTTAAAATAAAATAATTTATGATTTATAAAGGCTCCAAAATTATTTATTTATAAAATAAAGTGGATATGGTTTGAAAACCTCTCAACCAATCGGTTTTATACAGGTTTTGGTCACCATATTAACCATATATTTTAGATTTAACTCTTAGTTAAATAGTTTTTCATTTACCATGTCTCTTTGTATTTTTATATTATATGATTAATAAACAGAATATAAACTTCCCAGAGAACCCCAAGTGGTTCATTATTAATATATATAACCATATCTCAGTAGTTTGGAAGATCCTTTTATTTTTTAGATTATCATACCAATTAATAATATATTATTTGTTTTGAAAACCAAATTATATCAATTTTGACACTATATAGTATTTTATTTTTATCAAAAACCATAACAACATGAATAAATCAAAAAAATATTATTTAATCAACCTTAAAATGTCATTGTATGCTATAAAATTAGTGTAATTCTTCAAAATACTCAAATTACATTTATTAGGATATTTATAATATTAATTATTTTAATCTTTCTTTAATAAGGTAATTACAACATCATCATTGTGTCATATATAAGTTAAATTATTTAATATCTAAAAATCATAAATAAAATACCATTTTTAGGAGATCGTTTAAATTTATAATTACTATTTATAGTAAAATTTATATTGTGTGTTACCCTATATTAAAAATGGTTTAGTTATTAAACATTGAATTTAACTCATTTAACTCTTCTTTAAATAAAATAATAATAAATGTCCTAATCTAATTCAAGTGGACCAAAGAGGATATTATTGTATTCCTAAGGTTTTTTGGTCGAATTACACTTATCCAATACAATTAGTAATGTTTTAGGGTAATTATGTGATTATTTTTACCCTTATTTTCCCTATTTACTTTTAACAGTGGTAAACAAAAGTCAAAAGTTTCTATTCACAAAAAATATTTTCATATTATTAAACCAAATTTTACATATTGATATTAACTATTTCTCTCTAATTTTTGGAATTCATCTCACAGAAGCGGTAAAATTATGTTTTATTCAAAATTGAAAATGCTCCTAGGAGGTGGGTAAAAGACGATAAAAAGTTCAATAAATTTTTTATGTATCTAAACTAATTATAAACTGAATCCAATGAATTACATTTAACATATATAGGTATTAAATATCAATTTTTACCGAAAATAAATTTAAATAAAATATATATTTATATAAATAAAAATTCATTTTTAACTAATAACATAGTGTTTTCACTATTCATCAAAAATTGAATGATTTTTAGAAAAATAACAAAAATTCACCCTAAGATAATTTCGATATTCTCTATAAAAAAATGAATCCCATTTTGAAAAATAAAATTTAAGAAATTTAAAAAAGTGGGTATTACTATTTGTAATGGGTAGTTTCATTGGTTTTAGTGTGTTAGAAACTCAATGTTGCGTACAATGCAAGTTATTGCATTATTCAAATGGAAACGTACTGTGGAAGCTGGGGGTGTTACATTATCCCCTACTTAAAATAATTTTGTCCTAGAAAGTTCTAGAATATTACTGTGTAAAAAGATTTTGGTGGTTCTTCATCATAAGTTCTTCGGGTTCCCAAATTGCCTCTTCTTTCTTATAATTTCTCCATAGAACATTTACCAGATGAGTTGTCCGGTTTCTTAGCACTTGTTCTCTAGTATCAAGTACTTTGACATGCTCTTCACAATATGATATATCAGGTTGCAGTTCAATTTCCTTATAGGTGAGTACTAGTGTTGGGTCAGACATGTATTTTCTCAATAGTGATACGTGGAACACATCGTGAACTTTGGAGAGACATGGAAGCATTTCCAAACGATAAGTTACAACCCCAATTCGTTCCAGAACATCAAAAGGTCCGATGTACCTGGGACTCAATTTACCCTTCGTACCAAAACATATGACACCCTTCTATAGAGATACCTTCAAGAAAACATGGTCTCCTACTTGAAATTCCAAATCCTTCCTTTGGTTATTAACATTTCTATTTTTCATGCTTTGGGCTCCTTTGATGTGGGTTTGGATAACCTTCACTTTTTCCATTTTTTTCTCAACATGTTCTAGACCTATGAGTTTCCTTTCACCGACATCATTGCAACAAGTTGGTGTGTGGAATCTCTTGCCACAAAACACTTTATATGGTGCCATCTGAATTAATGAATGAATGCTATTATTGTAGGAAAGTTCTACCAGAGGTAAATATTGAACCCACATACCTTGAAAGTTAAGTGATCTAGATTTCAACATTTATTCTAAGGTTTGAATAGTTGTTTATGATTTTACATCGTTTTGAGGGTGGTAGTCAATGCTCAAATGATGTTCAGTATCCAGTCTTCCAATATGTTCAAGTGGTAAATTTTCTCTTATATCAAGAAAATGTGTTTCCATGGTAAAATGATCAAGAATTACCTATATTTCATCATTCCTTATAAAAGTATTTGGTATCCCCATGAAAAATTCCATCATATTATTATCCCATTTCCACTCATGTATTGGAAGAGGATGCATGACTCCTCCAGGCTGTAGCCTTCCAGCTTTCACTTGTTGAGAAACCATACATCTTGAAGAATATCAGCAATCTTCCTATTCATGTTGTACCACAAAAAATGTTCCCTCAAATATTTATACATCTTAGTTCTACAAGGGTGTATAGATAAATTGGAGCTAGGAGCATCATCCAACAATTCTCTTTTTAGATTAGGTAAATCAGGAACACAAAGTCTCTTCCCAAATTTCAAAATCTTATCTTCATATATGAAGTCACTCAATCTCACATCATTCATAGCTTAAATCTTCTTTTGAAACTCCTTATCATCAGTCTGTGAACTCTTTATACTTTCTAGTAAAGATAGTTTGGTAGCCATTCGAAAGTGCATTGATGTTTCACCTTTCATGGTTATTCCCATATCCATATTTTCTAGATCCATGAAAATAGTATCCCTTTAAATTCTCATCTTGTTCAAAACTCTATGATCCTTTCTACACAAATCATTTTCAACCTTATTCGCCTCCCCCGGGAGGTAGTGTATAGTGCAATCATAACCCTTGAGTAGTTCAATCCATCACATTTTCCTCATGTTGAGTTCTTTTTGTTGGAAAATATTCTTCAAACACTTGTCAACAGTATAAGTCTAAAATTTTTCACCATAAGGATAGTGTCCCCATATTTTCAGAGTAATGATTACAGTTACTAACTCAATATGATGAGTGATATAGTTTTTTTCATGAATTTTTAGATGTCATGATGTATAGGCAATAGCTCTATCATTCTACATAAGGACCCAACCATGTCCTTTCTTTGATGCATCACTATAAATAAAAAACCCTTCATTACCTGATGGTAGAGTCAAGATAGAAGCATTGAATAATATCATCTTCAGTTCATCAAAAAATTCTTTACACTATTTTTTCCATACAAATTTATCCCATTTACGTGTGAGCATGGATAATGGGTTAGCCAACTAGGAAATATTCTCGATGAAATGTCAATAATAAATTGCTAAACCAAAAAAAACTATGCACCTAAATTATACTTGTCGGTGCTGGACATTCTTAGATTTCCTTGGACTTTGAGGGATCTATAGAGATTCCATTCTTAGAGAAAATATGGTCATGGAAAGAAATCTCCTAAGGCCAGAATTCAAGCTTGCTAAATTTTCCATAAAATTCATTTCTTCTAAGATTCCTTAGGATAATGCACAAGTGATTTTCATAATCATAGTAGCTTTTTTAGTATACCAAAATGTCATCAATAAATACCACTACAAATTCCTCAAGATATTCCTTAAAAACTCTATTCATTATATCCCTAAAGACAAAGGGTGAATTAGTCGATCCAAAAAGCATTACTGTAAACTCAGAATGCCTGTACCTTGTTCAAAATGTTGTTTTCAGAATGTCTTCCTTATTCACACACAATTGATGATATCCAAATCAAGGTTCAATCTTTGAAAAATATTAAGATCTATTAATTTGGTCGAAAAAATAATCAATGTGAGGTAGGGGATACTTTTTCTTTATTATTATAGAATTGATCTCCCTTTAGTCAATGCACAACCTCATAGATCTATCATTCGTTTTAACAAAAAGGAGTGGGGATCCCCGTAGAGAAACACTAGGGAGATTAAATCCATTGCTACTAAATTATTCTAGTTGTTTCTTTAGTTCCACTGATTCCATTGTGGCAACTATATAAGGGGTCTTCTATATTGTCCTTAAACATAGAACTAAATCAATGGAAAACAAAAAAATTTGTTCTGGAGGATTTCTAGGTAATTTTTTTGGAAACACATCAACATATTCTTGCATAATAGGTACATCCTCTATTCAAACATTAATATCCTCACCCATAGTTATTTCATTCCATTATTCCCCATTAATTGAATTTAGTAGAGCTACTGGGGGATGATCTAGATAAGAATCATGTGGTGATATTTCTGCTCTAAATATTAGGTACTCCTTATAATTATCGAAAATTGAAACTTTTTTCTTCTTATAATAAATTATTGCATCATGGTCTGAAATCCAATCCATACCGAGGATTACATCAAATTCAATCCTTGGTATGATGATGAGATTAGAAGATAAAGAATTTTTATATTCTCTAAAGGGAACAGATTCACAAAATGTTGTTTCAATGATACACCCCTTAGGTGTTTTGACTAACAACTCACTTCTTAAATAAAACATGAAATATCTAATTTTCATCGAAAAATGGGAAGATACGAAACAATGCAATGATACAGAATCAAATAAACCATTGGCTAAACTTGAGGAAACCATTAAATTACCTACCACCACATCTTTCAGAACTTCAACCTCAGTAGCAGTGATTGTATAATATTAGAGTTTGTCCCTTGTCCTTTTCTGAGGTATGTTCCCTTGGTGCTTTGAAAATTCATTTTCATAATACCCCTTTTCTCAACAACTGTAGCATTCATCATTGATAACCTCTTTCTTCCCCTTGAAATAATGAGCATAGTGGCCTTTTTCACCACACTTGTAACAGACTCTCATTCCCATCATACAAGTACTAGGGTTTTTCTTCCCACATTTTCCACATGATGAATATTCAATTTTTCCCTTCTCCCCATTATTTCTCTTTCCAGAGTGTTTAGCAGGTCTCTTTTTCTATTTCTTTTCTTTAAAGTCATAAGACTCAGAGAATTATTTTTCTCTCTTGATGGCGCATGAGACAATATCTTTGTATGATGTGAATGATTCTGCCACTAATTCTTGATGGATAAATGGCTTTAACCCATAAAAGGAACGATCAATCTTTCTTATTGGGTTATGAATATAATTTGAAGCATGCATAGCTAACCATGTAATGTTAGCCTCATACTTTGTGAGATTCTTATTCTCCTTTTGCCTCAGACTCAGTAATTGTATTTCCATATCCACTCGATGGTCATGAGGGAAGTATTTTTACAAGAAAATATCTTTAAACTCACTCCATTCCATGTTCGATAACTTTTCATCTACCTTTGTGTTTTGTATTAATGACCACCATAGATCTGCATTTCCAGTGAGGTGATAAACTTCCATAACAACTTTTTCCTTTTCGCTACTCCCCAAACCATGAGATATTTTATCTAAGGAATTTATCCATTTCATATCTAATACTAGATTTGTACTCCCAATAAATGTTTGTGGTTGTTTCCTCATTATGTAGTCTAACATTAATCCTCTCAATTGTGGATCAGGGTTCTCCATTTAGGTAAGGTTATTATTCATAACCAGAGTGAGTTTTCCCAGAATGGTGATAATATTATCAACACCAGTTGCATCACTAGATTCACTATAATTATCCTGAGTAGGAGGGAAATCCCTACATGGATTACGTGAATGGATATGGTTTCTATTCCTTCTACTATGCACCATTTCTAAATAATGGCATACACTAGATTAGTTTATCAGTCACAATACATAATTCCAAACTTGTAATACACTTAACATAAATTGAATAGTTTATGGATATAATATATAATATTAAAAATGTTTTATTTGTGGAATTATTTAATCTTAAACCCTTCATAATGATTTTTATAGAATATGGGAATTGTCCTAAGCATATCCCTTGGGGGTTTCGTAACCAAGAGTGCAGCAAGGCATGTTGTCATGCCCGAGTTCCCAATAGAGTCTAGATCCAAGTGGAGTTTCCATGTGTTACCCCTAGTTACATCTGTTCCAGAGCCACCTCTACCTGCTTGTATCCAAAAAGGGATGTATTTCATAGAGAGCTCACTAAATATCTACAGTACCAAAATTCTAGGAAGTTCTTTTATACTAATCCTCAAATTCTATCTTAGGGTAATGTTCTCTAATCATATTTGTTTTATAAATATAGCTTCCAATGTTTGTGCTAATCTTCCTCTGATCCCAACAGTAATGCCATGACCCTAGTTACCCCGAGTCAGTGCATTATTACATAACATTGGCATGATACATAAAACCTTGTCCAAAAATATCGATAACATTAGTTTCCTTGGAAGTACAAGATACATTCATAAGTTTCACATTACATCATGAAATAAAGACATCAACAACATTTTTTCCCCTTTTTAATGAACATATATCCTTATCCTATCCCAGAAGGACAATTATAAAATACATCTTCACATCCTGCGAAAAATAAACACAGAAATGGGTGAGCTCAGATTCATAGTAAGGATAACAATATAGCGGAAACCTTCATAAATAAACATAAACATTTAAGGCAATGAATAAGATGGAAATAAAAGCCTTTTGAAAATAATTTTTAGCATAATATGGAAAATATAAAATAAAATAATTCCATTTAATTATTCCCATGGATATTCAACTATTAAAATAATCACATTAAATATCAATATCCGCTTTCATAATGATGGAATGCATAATGACAGAATTCATAACCACATTGTCAAGGCCATGTGCCAAGACTACAAATAAGATGTCTTCAAAGGCCTTGTGCCAAGACACTAGTCTGTCTCATGAAAGGTACCAATGCATTGAGGAGCTATAGAGGGCTCCACCTGTCACTTACTATGTCCAATGAATTCCTTATATGAAAAGGTTTAAACATAACACAAGCATTCATATTAAAACTAGCATATGAAATTTCAATAATTTATCCCTAAACCATTAATGGTGTAAAAATAACACATCTAGAGTCAAAAATATTACAAAAACTCCAATATAATATGGAATTTTTGTATCATAATAAATTAACTTCAAATAAGATTAAAATCAATCAAAGGATGTTGACATAGATGAAATAAAAACATCTTTTGAGAAATATCTCTTTCTATTTTGAAATAAATTAAAAGTCATATATTTATAATTAAAAAATTTTATTTTCAAAATATTATTATAAACTTTTATGGGATGCTTCGATGATGATATAATGGTAGAAAATAACAACACCGGCCATATAAGTTAAAAAAGACATTCTTACCTTAATTTTGTGGAAAAGGTCCATAAGTACCATGTTTGGAAAATGACAGAAAGATTCCTTTAAAACATATATGGTCAAATGAGGGTATAAATGAATTTATAACATAGTATTGTAAAGAGTGATAATGTTTTGAATTAAATTTTTAATAAACCACGGATTTGGATTATAAAGAGGTCCCAGAAGATACTTACGTGAAAATAATCACATATAATAAAGAGATTGTGAAATTAACCCTTAACTTGTATTTTTTCCTTAGAAAATAGTATATTACCTCCTATATAATAGTTAAAAATTGTTATTAAATTATAAAAAAAACTATATACCAAAATATGACATCATATATTATCCTCTAATATTGCTTTGTTAATAATATTTGAGTAGTATCATCGTTTCAAGTGTTAACTGATTCTTTATTCTTTATATTCTTGGTTACTTAAGACATATTTTTTATGGATAGGATGTATTTGATTCATATACATAATTATATTACGTTAATAAACCATATTTTTAATCATAAAATGAAAATTATTCTTGAATGATTACGATGGGGAACAAAACTCATCGCGTTCGTAGAGACGGTAATCTGTACGTACATGTGAGAAAAAATATCATTATATTGATGGTGAAATTATATTTTATTGGATGGTATATAAAATATACTGAATAATTAACATGTTATATTTATTGTTTACATTATTTTTATTCATTATTATACCCATCCAAAATAAGGAAATGTTTGAATAACAAACTACACCATGACGTGCAGACAGAAAGTTATACATACGCACATATGGTGACTTTATCATTTATAGGATGGATAGAATAATTAATATGGTTGTACCATATTTATAATAACATAATAGTATATAGAAGATAATGGATTTATTATTTTATAATGGAAACAACAATGAATGAGGAAGTGGAGGAAGAAAAGAACTTGAAATAGGTGATGAAATATTTACCTCTTCTTCAGGTTCTTCCATTTGATTTGATCCAAAGGTCTCCATAGGTTGAATTTATGACTGAAGAAATTATTCTAGGATGAAGGGAGTAACGTTGGGGTGATATTTTGGTAGGGGTTAACTGAGCCAAATGGATTTGGAGGTGTGAAATAAAGAGAAGAGGAAGTGCCCTTTTACAAGAGAGGTGAGAGTCACTTTATGAAAGGCTTGAAATATTATTTTATAATAAAATAATTATTTGTTTATAATGGACCCAAAATGGTTTAATTAGACTATAAGGTGTGTATGGGTATAATACCTCTCAAAAAATAGGTTTAATACAGGTTTATGTCACCATATTAACCTTATCTTTTGGATTTAACTCTTAGTTAAATAGATTGTCATTTTCCATGTTTCTTTGTATTTTTATATTATATGATTCATAAACTTCATATAAAATTCCAAGATAAACAAAAGTGGTTTATTACTTATATATATATCTTTATCTATGTCCTTTGGCCGAACGATATATTTTTTGAATTATTATATCAATTAATAACATGGCATTTGTTTTAAAAACACAATTATGTCAATTTTGACACTATTTAGGATTAGATTTTTGTGAAAATCATAACTGAATTATTACTTAAAAATGATTTAATCAAACATAACATATCATATTATCCTATAAAATTAGTGGAATTAAACAAAAGTATAAAATTACATTTATTTGGATATTTATAATATTAATTATTTTAATCAATCTTTAATAACGGAATTACGACATCATCATTGTATCATAAATAAATTAAATTATCTAATGTCTAAAAATTATAAATAAAATACCATTATGTATTAAATCATTTTATCTTAATAATGAATATTTATAGTATAATTTCTATTGTGTGTAACCTTATATTAAAAAGGGTTTAGTTATTAAACTTGGAATTTAACTCTTTTAACTCTTCTTTAAATAAAATAACAATAAATGTCCTTTTCTATTCCAAGTGGATAGAAGGGGATCATATTATATTCCTAATGATGTTTTTGTTTGAATTAAACTTATCAAATTGAATTAGGACACTTTTTAGGGTAATTATGATATCATTTTTACGCTTAATTACCATATTTACTTTTAAGTGTGGAAAATAAAAGTCAAAAGCTAATATTCACCAAAAATTATTTTCATCTTATTGAACCAAATTTTACTTACTCATATTAACTGTGTCTCTCAGATTTTCTAAATTCAACTCACATAAGTTGTAAAATTATGTTTTATGGTAATTTTCAAATTCTCCTAAGAGGTGGGTAAAAGACGGTAAAAAAATCAATAAATTTTTTATATATCTAAACTTATTATAAAATGAATCCAATGAATTACATTTTACTTATATAGGTATTTTGTATATATTTTTAGCTGAAATAAATCTAAATAAAATAAAAAATTATTTAAATAAAGAGTTGTTTTTATCCAATAATGCTATGTTGTCACTATTCATAAAAAATATAATGTTTTCAGAAAAATTCCAAAAATTCACCCTAAGATAATTTCGATATTATGAATCCAAAAATGAAGTCCATTTTGAAATATAATATTTATAAAATATTAAAAAGTGAGTATTACTATTAATAACAGCTAGATTGATTTGTTGCGGTGTGTTAGAATCTTGAAGTTTTGTACAATGCATGCTATTGCATTATTCAAAGGGAAACGTATTGTGGATGTTTGGGGTGTTACATTATCCCCTCTATAAAATAATTTCATAGTCGAAATTTCTAGAATATTACTACATAAAAATATTTGGGTTTTTTTCATTATATGTTCCTCCCAGTCCCATGTTGCCTCTTCTATCTTATTATTTCTCCATAGAACTTTTACCAGATGAGTTTTCCAATTTCTCAGCATTTGTTCTCTGCTATCAATAATTTTGACAGGATCTTCACAACAAAATAGACCCGGTTCCAGTTCAATTTCCTTATAGATGAGTATATTCATTGGGTTAGGAATGCATTTTATCAACAGTTATATGTGGAACACATTGTGATCTTTGGAGAGACTTGGCGGCATTTACAAATGGTAAGCTACAGCCCAAATTCGTTCTAGAACATCGAAAGGTCCAATGTACCTAGGACTCAATTTACCCTTCTTACTGAAATGTATAACATCCATCCATTGGGATACCTTCATGAAAACATGGTCTCTTACTTGAAATTCCAAATCCTTCCTTCAGTTATCGGCGTAGCGCTTTTGCCTACTTTGGGATGCTTTGATGTGGGTTTGGATAACCTTCACCTTTTACATTGTTTCCTCAACATGGTCTTGACCTATGAGTTTTTCTTTCACATACATCATCCCATCAAGTTAGTGTGAGACATCTCTTGCCATATAATGCTTCATATGGTGCCATTTTAATACTTTAATGGAAGTCATTGTAGTATGAAAATTCTACCAGAGGTAAATATTGATCTCAGAAACCTTGAAAGTTAAGTAAAAAAGATATAAACATGTCTTATATGATTTGAATTGTCCGTTTTGATTGTCCATCAGTTTGAGGTTGGTAGGCAGTTCTCAAATGAAGTTCAGTATCTAGGGACTTCTGAAGACTTTTCCAAAATCTTGATGTAAAACGGGGATCACGATAAAAAACAATCGATAGGGGTAATCCATGAAGTCTTACAACATCATTAATATATTGTCTTGCCATATGTTCAAGTGGTAAATATTCTCTTATGGAAAGAAAATGTGCTGACTTGGTAATACGATCAACAATGAACCATAATACATTATTCCTTCTAGGAGTCCTTGGTTTCCCCATGAAAAAGTCCATCATAATATTATCCAAATTCAACTCAGGATTGGGAAGAGGTTGCATGACTCCTCCAAACCACTTCCATCTATATTTAACTTCTTGGCAAACCATATATCTTGGCACAAAATCATAAATCTTCCTCTTCATGTTTTCCCACAAAAAATGTTTCGTCAAATCATTCTGCATCTTTGTTCTACCAGGGTGTATAGAGAAATTGGATATTTGAGCATCATCCAACAATTCCCTTTTTAGATCACATAAATTAGGGACACAAATTCTCCTACCAAATTTCAAAATACTATCTTCATATATGAAGTCACTAAATATCCCATCATTCACAGCTTTAATCTTTTTTTTGAAACGTCTCATCCTTAGTTTGAGGACTCATATCTCTTTCTATTAAAGATGTTTTGGCCACCATTTGAAAAATAATTTATTTTTCACCTTCCATGGTTATTCCCATATATATATTTACTAGATCTATGAAAATAGGTTCCTTTAAATTCTCATATTGTTCAAAACTCAATGATCCTTTCTACTCAAATCATTTTTTACCATATTTTCCTTCCCTGATTGGTAGTGTATAGTGCAATCATAGTACTTGAGTAGTTAGATTCATCACCCTTTCCTAATGTTGATTTATTTTTGTGAGAAAATATACATCAAAATCTTATGATGTGTATAAATCTCACATTTTACACCGTAGATATAGTGTCTACATAATTTCAGAGAAAATATTACTATTGATAACTCAATATCATGAGTGGGATAGTTTTTTTCATGAATTTTAATCTGTTGCGATGCATAGAAAATAACTCTATAATTATGTATAGGGACACAACCAAGTCTATTCATTGAAGTATCACTATAAATAACAAACACATCATTCCCTGATGGTAGAATCATGATAAGAGAATTGACTAATCTTATCTTGTATTCTTCAAAACATTATTCACACTATCTTTTCCAAAAAAATTAACCCCTTTGCATGTGATCTTGTTTAATTGGTTAGCCAACCAGAAAAGAATCTGGATGAAACGTCGATAATAACTTGCTAAACCAATAAAACTACCTATCTCGGTTATACTTGTAGGTGTTCGTCATTTTTCGATTTCCTGGTTATTGAATGATCAACATAGATTCCATCCATAGATACAATGTAGCCAAGAAAATAAATCTCCTGAATCCAGAATTCACACTTTCTAAATTTCCAATATAATTCATTTCTTCTAAGAGTCTATAAGATAATGCGTGAGTTATTTTCATGATCTTCATATCTTTTTGAGTATACCAAAATATCATCAATAAATACCACTACAATTTCATCATGATATACCTTGAAAACTCTATTCATTAGATCCATGAAGAGATAAGGTGCATTAGTTAATCCAAAAGGAATAACTTTAAACTCGTAATGCCTGTACGTAGTTCAAAATGTTGTTTTTGTAATATCTTCCTTTTTCACACACAATTGATGATATCCAGATCAGAGTTTAATCTTTTTAAAATATTGAGCTCCATGAAGTAGGTCGAATAAATAATGAATGAAAGGTAGGTGACACTTGCTCTTTATTGTTATAGAATTTATCTACCATTAGTCAATGCAAAACCTCATAGATCCTTCTTCTTTTTTAACAAAAAGGAGAGGGGCTCCCCATGAAGAAACACTAGGGTGAATAAATACCTTGTTACTAAATTCCTCTTATTGTTTATTTAGTTCCCCAAATTCCACATTGTTCATTCTATAAGGGGTATATGATATGATAATTGAACTAGGAATTAAATCAATTGAAAACTCAATTTCTCATTCTGGAGGATGTCCAGGTAAATCCTCTAGAAACAAATCAACATATTCATACACAATAGCTCCATCATCTATTAGAACTTTCTTTTCCTCGCCCATAGTTATTTCATTATCTTCTTCCCCAGTAATTGAATTTAGTAGAGCAACTGGGGGTGGATCTAGATAAGAATCATGTGGTGATGTTTCTGCTCTAAAGATTAGGTACTGCTTATCATCATAAAAAATTATAACCTTCTTATTCTTATAATAAATTTTTGCATCATGGTACAAAAGAAAATCCATACAGAGTATTATATCAAATTCAATCAAGGGTATGATGATGACAATAGCAGATAAAGAACATCTATATACCCTAATGGGAACTGATTCACAAAACATTATTGCAATGATACTTCTCTTATGTGTTTTAACTGAAAACTCCCTTGTTAAATCAAATTTGAAATATCTAATTTTCTTAGAAAACTTGGAAGATAGGAAACAATCTGATATTCCAGAATCAAATAAATCATTGGATAAACTTGAGGAAACCATTAAATTACCTACCAAAACATCTTTCAGAGCTTTAACCTCAGTAGTAGTGATTTCATAATCTTGGACCTACTCCCATGGCCTCTTCTTAGGTAATTTCCATTGGTTATTAGGATATTCATTTTCATAATGTCCCTTTTCTCTACAATTTTAGCATTCAACATTGATAACCTCTTTCTTTCCTGTGCAATCACGAGCTTAGTGGCCTTTTTCACCACACTTGTAACAAACTCTAATTCCCTTCAGGAAATTACCAGGGTGTTTTTTCCCACATTTACCATAGGATGGATATTCAAATTTTTCCCTCTTCCCCTTGATTCTATTTTGAGAGTGTTTAGAAGATCTCCTTTTCTCTTTCTTTGCTTTAATGTCATAAGACATAGTGAATTCCTTTTTCATCTTGATAGCACATGAGAAAATATATTCGTACAATGTGAATGATTGTGAGACTAATTCTAGATGGAGAAATGGTTTCAACCCATCAATGAAATGGTCAATATTACTTCTTGGGTTGCATATATAATCTTCAGCATGACTTTCTAACCTTGTAATGTAACCCTCATACTTTACGACATTTTCATCCTCATTTTCCATCAGACTCTAAAATTGTCCTTCCATATCCACTCGATGGTCATGAGGAAAGTATTTCTTCCATAAAAAACTCTTTAAACTACCTTCATTCCATGTTAAATACTTCTTCATATTTCATTTTGTTTTGGATTAATGATCACCATTGATTTGCATCTCCCGTGAGGCGATAAACTGCCATGACAACTTTTTCTATTTCACTACTCCCCAAAGAATTAAATATTTTCTCTTAGGAATTTATCCATTGCTCAGATACTAATATATTTGTACTCCCATTGAATGTTGGTGGTAGTTTCCTCATAATGCGGTCTTACATTGATCCTCCACATTGTGGATCAGGGTGCTATATACGGGTAAAGTTATTATTCATAACCTGAGTGAGTTGTCCCAATATGGTGATAAGCTGGTCAGCACCAGTTGCATCACCGGCTCCCCTATAATTATCTTTAGTAGGAATGAAATACATACATTGATTATATGCGTTGATACAGTTTCCATTCCTTCCACTAGGTTCCATTTCTAAACAACAGCATACACTAGATTAGTTTATGAATCACAATACATAATTCCGAAATAGTAATACACTTAACATAAATTGAACAGTTTATGGATATAATCCATAATAGTAAAAATGTTTTCTTTAAAAAATTATATATTCATAAACCCTTCATAATGGTTTGTAAAGAAAATTATAATTATCCTAAGCATATCCCTTGGGAGTGTCGTAACCAGGAGTTCAGCAAGTCTAATTGTCGTGCACCAGTTCCCATCCGAGTCTAGCTCAAAGCTGTTTTTTAGGTTTTACCACTAGGTACATCTATGCTAGATCCACCTCTACCTTTTTATATACAGACAAGGATGTATTTCTTGGAAGACTCACAGAATATCTATAGTACGAAAATTCTAGGAAGTTTTTCTATACTACTCATCATAATCTATCTTAAGGTAATGTTCTCTAATCAGATTTTTCTTAAATATAGCTTTCAGGATTTGTACTAAACTTACTCTAACACCAAATATAATTCCCTGAATCTAGTTTCCCAGAGATGGTGCATTATTACATAACATTTTCCTGATAAAAAAAATCATGTCTAGAAATACCGATCAGTTTAGTGGCCTTGGATGTACTAGATACATTCAAAAGTTTTACATTACATCATGAAATAAAAACATCAACAACATGTATCCCCTTTTACAAAAACATATATCCCTATCCTATCCATGCAGGTCAACCATAAAATACTTTCTCACATTCTGTGAAAAATAAAACATCAAAAGGGGTGAGCTTAGATTCTTAGTAAGGATAACAATATAGCGTAATTTTTCACAAATAATTATAAACATTTATGGAAATGTATAAGACTAAAAAAAATACTTTTAAACATAAAATTCATCATAATATGGAAAATATAAAATAAAATAATACAATTTAATTATTCACATGGATATTTTTCTATCCTAATAATCACATGCAATATCAATAGCCACTTTCATAATGATGGAATGCCTAATGTCAGACATCATAAAGACAAAGTAAAGGCCTTGTGCTAAAACTACAAATATGATTTTGTCAAAGGCCTTATTCCAAGACACTAGTTTTTTTAATGAGACCTACCGATATATCAATGAGTTATAATGGGAACCAATCATCACTTACTAAGTCTAATGCATTCTTCATATGAAAAGGTTTAAATATAACAAAAGCATTTGTATTAAAAAAAGTATACAAAATGTCAATACTTTATCCATTAACCATGAATGCTGTAAAAATTCCACATCCATCATTAGAAATATACCAAATCCTTCAATAAGATATAGATATTTTGTATCATAATAAATAAACTTTAAACAAACATAAAATCCATCAAAGGATGTTGACATAGATGACATCAAAACTTTTTTTGAGAAATATTTCTTTCTATTTTGAAATAATTTAAAATAAATATATTTATAAAAGTAAAATTTTATTATGAAAATATTCTTATCAGATTTTAATGGATACATAGATGATGATATAACGACAGAAAATAACCACACCTGCCATATAAGTTAAAAAAAGTCATTCTTACCTTAACTTTGTGGAAAAGGCCATGAAGTACCTTGTTTGGAAAATGATGGAAAGATTACTTTTAAAAAATATATGGTCAAATAAGGGTATAAATTACCTTAACCCATATAATATTAAATAGTAAAATTGTTTCGAATTACTTTTTTAGGAAAACACGGCGGTGGATGATAAAGAGGTCCCAGTAGATACTTACGTAAAAACAATCTGAGATAATAAAGAGATTGTGAAATTAACCCTAAACTTGTACATTTTTGTAGTTGATGGTTTGTTAACATATCTTATAATAGTTAAAACATTGTTATTAAATTATACAAGAACTATATACATAAATATGATATCATATATTATTATCTAATATTGATTTGTTAATAATATTTCAGTAGTATCATCGTTTTAGGTGTTAACTGATTCATTTTCCTTTATATGACTGGTTACGTAAGACATGTTTTTATTGATATGATGAATTTGATTCATATAAAGAATTCTATTATGTTCATAAACATTATTTTTAATCATAAAATGAAAATTATTCTTGAATGATTATGATGGGGAATGAATCTCATCACGTTCGTGGAGACGGTAATCCATACGTATGAATGAGCGACATCATCATTATATTGATAGTGAAATCATATCTAATTGGATGGTATACCATATATACAGAATAAAATAAATGTTATATTTATTATTTAAATTAGTAATATTAAATATTATACCCATCCAAAATAATGAAGTGTTTGAATTACAAACTACACCACGGCGTGGAGACGGTAAGTTGTATGTACGCACGTATGGTGACTTTATCATTTATAGGATGGATCGAATGATGAATATGGTTGTACCATATTTATAATAACATAACAGTATATGTATGATGTTGGAATTATTATTTTAGTATGGAAACATCAAATAAAGAGGAAGTGGACGAAGAAAAGAACTTGAAAGAGGTGATGAAATATTTACCTCTTCTTCTGGTTCTTCCTTTTGATTTGATCAAAAGGGATATTTAATTTGGCATTCCAACCAAATTAAGGCCTCTAGGATGAAGTTAGGAAAGTTTTTAGGTTATTTGGGCTGGTTTTGACCAATCCAAATGGTTTTGGAGTTTTGAAATTAATAGAAGCAGATGTTCCCTTTTATAAGAAAGGTGAGGGTCACTTTAGGAAAATCATAAAATATTATTTTATAATAAAATAATTTTCCGTTTATAATGGCTCAAAAGTGATTTATTCAGAGTATAAGGTGGGATGGGTCAAAGAACTCTCATCCAATATGTTTTATATATGTTTAGGTCACCATATTAACCTTATTGTTTTTATTTAACTCTTATTAAAATAGTTTGTCATTTACCATGTCTTGTTGTATTTTTATATTATATGGTTAATAAACATACTATAAAAATCCAATTGAACAAAAAGTGGTTAATTATTAATATATATAACTTTATATAAGTCCTTTGGACAATCCTTATATTTTTATGAATATTATGTTAATTAATAATATTGTATTTTTTTAAAAACTCAATTATGGCAATTTTGACACTATTTAGTATATGATTTTTGTGAAAATCATAACAGCCTGATTACTTTGAAAAAAATTATTTACTCAACCCTAACATGTCATATTATCCTAGAAAACTATTTTAATTCATATAATGTCTCAAATTACGCTTATTTAGATATTTATAATATCAATTATTTTGATCTTTCTTTAATAAGGTAATTATAGGAAAATCATTGTGTCATAAATAAATTTAATTATTTAACGTCTAAAATTTATAAATAAAATACCATTATGTTTAAAATCATTTTATATTTCTACTTAATATTTATAGTTGAATTTATATTGTGTGGAACCCTATAATAAATATTTTTTAGTTATTAAACTTTGAATTTAATTCTTTTAACTCTTTTTTAAATAACATTATAATAAATGTCCTAATATAATCCAAGTGGACCAAAGGGGATCATATTTTATTCCTAAGGTTGTTTTTGGTCGAATTACACTTATCCAATAGAATTAAGACATGTGTTAGGGTAATTATGATATAATTTTTATCCTTAATTACCCTATTTACTTTTAATTGTAGTAAATAAAAGTCAAAAGTTACTATTCACCCAAAATTATTTTCATCTTATTGAACCATATTTTACTTACTTATATTCGCTGTTTCTCATGGATTTTTTAAATTCAACTCACAAATGTAATAAAATTCTGTTTTATAAAAATTTTCAAATGTTCTTAAGAGGTGGCTAAAATACGGTAAAAAGTTCAATAAAATTTTTATATATCTAAACTTATTATAAAAGGAATCCAATGAATTACATTTAACTTATAGACGTATTATTTATCTATTTTGACCTAAAATAAAATTAATTAAAATAAATACTTATTTAAATAAAAATTCAGTTTTAACCAATAACATATTGTTTCTCACTATTAATGAATCATAGAAAGTTATCAGAAAAATACAAAAAATTCACCCTAAGGTAATTTCAATGTAATGAATCCAAAAATAAAACAATTTTTGAATGATAAAATTTATAAAATTTAAAAAAGGGGGAATTACTATTCATATTGGCTTGTTTGATTTGTTGTTGTGTGTTAGACTCTCAATGTTGCGTACAATGAAAGCTATTAAATTATTCAAATGGAAACATACCATGTATTCTTGGGGTGTTATATAGAAGTTGAATTAATTAATTTAAAATTAATTCCAATTATGCAAACCAAGAAGTGTTTTTTAAGAAGTAAAAACAACCAAATGAATGACATGTGTTCATATAAAATTAAAATGTAAAATTACTTATAATGATGTAAAATGTATTAAATGATAAAAGTATAATCTAATTATACTTCCAAACCATTCAAATGAATAATTTAACACAAAATTATTTTTATTAAAAAATTTGTTTTAATTAAAATTTATTATTTTTCACTATTTATCAAAATATGAAAGTAATCAGAAAAGTATCAAAAATTTATCAAAACTAAATATTTATGTCCCAATTTTAAAGAATTATTTAAATTCATTAAATTGAATAAATTAAAGTGTCAAATATTTGTTTTTAAATGGTTTCTCCATTAAAAGGTTGTAAAATTTCATTTTTTTAAAAATACTTCTTTTACCTGAAAAAATGAATTTGTTCTTATATTATGTCTATAATTCACATAATATGGATTCCAAAAATATATGGAGTATATAAAATTCAAAATTCAATTAATACTATTCATAACCACTTTTTGAATGGATAGTGTGGTAAGTCTTCTGTGCTCGAACTTGTTGTTGTGTGTAGCACAAGTTATTGAATTACTTTGTAAAGATAACGTACTATGAATTCTTTGGGTGTTATATACACTTGATAATTAATCCATATTGATAATGAAAATATATTTCAAATATTTCAATTCGAAATTCCCACCAAAATCATTTCATGACCTTCTCAGTTAAACCCCCATCGAATAATCATTGGAACTAATATATTTAATTCTTATTAAAAATATATAAAAGACATTTGATTATTTTATATTATTTATATATTGGCATGCGTTCCTTCATTCATTGATCATTATGGTGTCATAGTCTCATTTTTTTTAAAATTCCTCTCACTCCATGAAATCATCTTTATAATTATTCATCATTATTAACATAAATAACAACTTTATTTGAGTATTGTTACATTTTATATGTTAAGGAATAAATTATGAATTTTATTATTTTTTTGATGCTCTTATGGATCACCATCCATATCTCAAAATTTTAGTAAGGAGAAAGACCTTTTGAACTTCAATTTATGATCTTTTTATTAGAGTAAAAGTTATATTAGTTTCTCTTAGTTATTTTATACATCCCATCATCTATGTCAAGTGATATTTCTTATTTATAATATTAATATTATAAATTTTTGATTTACTTGTATGTTTTCACCAATGAAAAATATTAAATAGAAATTAATAATAATAAAGGGAAACATATTTTAGGAAATGAAAATGAATCCTACAAAAATAACAATGATTCAGATGAAATAGTTCCATGAATCCAATACTATTTGTTTGACCCATTCAAAATGGAAATAACAGTTATGAAAACTTCAATGAATCATACAAACATTCCAATAACATAAATGAATATTTTCTTAGCTAAATTATTCTATAACTTTTCTAATTATAATTAATATAGAGCTTAGTGAAACCCTTATTAATGAAATGCAAGAAACTTATTTTCTTCTTGGAGTTATTATAATACCATAAAAACAAATTATTAGTAACTTCATTTGATCTTCATGAATAATTGATAAAAAACGATTTTCAAAAAGTTTATTAGTTTTTAAAAATAATAAATAAATTCCATAAAATTTATGAGCTTAAGAGTTTATATCCCTTGAGATTATATGGTCTACCATTGGATAAATGTTTTTTACAAAGGACATGTATAAATAATCAATTTTGGGTATTTAATTTAAATTTCATCAAAATATTATTTGATTCATGAATTGTTTTTGAAAAATGTGAAATATACTCATATTTCTTAATATACAAATAAACCTCAAAATTTTTTATTATACACTCTGATATTATAATGTAACAAAGCTAATTTCAATAATATTATTTTTATATTGAACTACTAATTTTGATTTTCATTTATATAAATTTTTACTGTTATATTAAAAATAGTTAAACTCACCCATATTATACAAATAAAATAATACAAAATTAAATAACATATAATATAATGCATATATAAATAATATTAGGATAATCTCACATCACTATAACGAAGTGGAGGGGTCTCTCTATATGCATGTTAGTGTTGAAGAGATAATCTACACCCATAATCATCTAGGGTAATAGAAATGGTCATGAATTAACACCATTTGGGTTGTGCATAATTTTTATTAATATTTTCATTCACATATTCTTTTTTATATGAGATATTTTTCTTTAGTTTACCATTATTGAAATCGGAAATTTGCCACAAACTTTTAGTCTTAATTATCACTCTTTGAGATTGGAGACCTCTGATATATGTTTTATGTCAATTGGTTTGTTTCTCAATGAAAATGGGGTTTAGGTGAAGGAATTATTATATAACCCTATGAGAATTAGGTTCTGAGGGAAGAGGTTGAGATAAATTCTTTCTTCCCTCAGATAGAGTTTTTGTGTGTATATGGGATTTTTAGTGATTTATATCCACATTAATCCTTAGACTAAATAATTGACAAATGAATTTTGAAAAACATTACACCTAATTGGAACTATGCATATATAAGTTGTTGTTGATAAGGAGTGTGGAAATGGAAATATTAATTCATGAAGCACACGTTTTATTTTCATTTCTATATCCCAATTGATGTATATAATATAATATTGATGATATTGTGGTTAAATATATTTACATTCATGTTATATTGAAATAGGTTAATCCTTTTATTGTTTATATAGACATTAAATCTATTTCATTCATCTAAGAAGAAGGATTTCTGATGGGAATGTTTTTTATATAATGAAAATATATAACAGTTCACATTAATATGAAATACCCTGAGCTAATTTCAAATGTTGGGATAATTTTTCTAATAAGTAATGGAGCTTTATGAGAAATAACCTTATATATTAAACATATAATTTTGGTACCTTATGAGTCTGCACAATCATAAAAAGGGTTCGAATGATGCAGATTAATTTGAAAGAAACTACTTCAATAATATATCATTGAGTCACCTTCTTCCGTTATTCAATCTTTTATTTTTTTAAAAATAATATTCCAACCAATTTAGTTCTCTATTTTTCATAAAAAAATAATTGTTAGCCTTTTTGTGTTCTTTATATTTATTTAAACAAAAAATATATTAAAATTGTTTAACTATTTTTATTTCTTATATAAATTTTCATAAAGTATTTTAATTATTTTAACATAAAATCTTACACAAGACCCCCTCTTATAAGAATTTGGTCTTTGAAATCCTTCAAAACATTCTATAGAGGATTCTGACTCCACATTTTTCGAGAATAAATACAAAAATAACAAATTATTTTACGAATAATAACTAATTAATTATTGCAATTGATTATTAATAAAACATTATTAATTATTAATTATTAATTCTTATGTAAATAATAATAATTAATTTATATTTATTACTTTAATTAATAATGGTTACTAACCTAGTAAAATAATAAGTATTTATTTTATTAACAATAATTAATGAATTAATAAGAAAATAAAAATCATTACATTAATATTTTAATGAATATTAATTAAAATATAAAATTTTTATAGAACAATAACTTTCTCAAATGGAAGAATCTTTTTTTTAAAAACTTAAATTACACGATTTGAAAATATCATTTTTTATAATACTCACTTTGAAAAAATGAAGAAAGCTCATCAGGCACTTTATTGAGCAAGGAAAACTTAAAAGCACAAATCCATTTATTCTCAATCCCAAATTTTTTTTCATGATACGTTTTTGTGATAATGAAATTCATGGAAATAGAGAGAGTGTTATATTTATCCCCTTGTAGTCAACTACCATGACAGATGAATGGATCTATTTATTATAGAACATATAATGGTTGTGGAATCACATTCAAGATATAAATTTAAATAACCATATTGATTTTAAATTTCAATTATATTATTAATGCATAAAATCTAAAAGTCAATAGTTTTTGTGGTTCTATAAGCACCATATAGGGCTCCCAATACTTCACCATGATGATGTTTGGAGACTTCACCATATACATTGGGATCGAAAATTCCTCTTTAATCTACATACATGTCACATTTTACCCAGAAAAGAAATAATGTTATCCATATGATTTAATATGTTCCAAAAGTATGAAATTAATTACTTGTTAAAAAATGTTTAGGCACGGTGAAATAATTTCTATAATTATAATCAAAACCATTTTTTAATCCATTTTCATTCTGTACTACATCCACAATTCCGAAAAGTGGTGACTGAAGGAAGAAAAATTTAATATCATGTATAATGTTTTATGGACAGTCCATATCAGGTTTGTAAATTTAGGTATAATAGCTTGAAATAATTTCATCGTATGATGGGAGAGGGAATCTTGAAGGAAAGTGAGATATGGTCCAAGATGAGCATTTTATTTTCTAGTGTGGCCTCAAAAAATATGAAATTTCAATCTATAGTCCATTAGCAGTTACAAAACATAGAAACATGTTATCAATTTCATCCCTATGATGATTTCATTGAGCACATCTAGAGCACATGTTAATTCCTAAAATATGTAAAAAGTAAACCCTAATAATATTATAATGACTAACCTTCTATATAATTGTAAATCTTGATGGACATATCCAAAATTCTCTCAAGATCTAAGCCCAATTAGTTTTCTTCCTATGTATGAACATTTGATAGAACAACTTTGAGGAAAGCCTCCAATTATAGGTAGGTTCCCAAACAAAATAATCATCACCCCTAATAAATGTTAAATTTAAAATTGCATCAATGATTTCAGCAAGTAGAGAATCCAAAAAACCCTTATATTCTTATTTATCAACACATTTGTGTCTAGTGATGAAAATAAATTCATAATTAAAATAATTACTAATTGGAAAATAATATATTCAATAATATATAGGGAAATTAGTATTAATAATTTTGTAATTAAAAATTTTCAAAACTTAATTCAAAAATTATATTTTTTGTTAATTAAAACAGTGTAATTAATATTACTATTAAAAATATTATAAATAATTTAAATTATAATAGTTATTTTAATTATTAATGTATTCAATAATACATAATTATAATGAAATTAATAATTTAATTAACAATATAAGTAATAATTTAATTACTAATAATTAAAAAAATAATAAAAATGGCATGAACCATGGATTTTTCAATCTAAGACCTTGGTCTACATAAATTTATTATTAAAACGACATGAGGGGGTTTCAGGTTTAGTGTATATTGTACAAACAATTCCACCAAATACAACAGATGAAAACATATGGCACACACATATGAGAATCGATGGATTCCAAGATATTCATCTTGCATCAATAGCCTTCAATATGAAAACATGAATCTCACAACCTCTATATTGGGTAGACATTACAATACTTGTCTATTTTTTATGTGTATCCCTTTTCTTTATAAACCCAAATATTTCATGAGTGTCTACCCATCCCCAATTCCGTGGGGCCCAACCAATGGGTTCTTTTATTATTTGTTCTCAATGGAACTTACTTAGTCATTCAATATAAATCTATATTTTCGGTAGATATGGATTTATCCATATCTTATCTAGAAGATTACCTAGGATCCATTTGAACAAAATGATTAATGAGCTGATCATTATCGTTCAATGATGAAACTCCCTAAAAAATTCATTAGTATTGTTGTCATATTCAGTTCTAGATTCATTCACAAAGGTGTGTATAGAGATTTTAAGGATTTAATGACCCATCTCATGAATAAAAAGATATATCTTATAACACTTTGGGTTATTATTTTATTCAATAATTGATAATATTTTTGAGTCACACTAAATTTTCTCAAATTTTTTAATCTGAATATGATGTTATCACAAAATTTATCTTTTTTTTGTTTTTAGGATGAAATAGGTATTCTTTGAATATAAAATGAATACATTAAAATTATTCAAATAGAAACTAATAATATCTATGAATACATTTGTTTTGGCTTATTAGATCATTGGGTTAGACCTACAAGTGTCACTAACCTCTTCGGCTTGATCAAGGGTTATAATGGGCATAATAAAATAGATAACTCAAGTGTAAGAATTCCTTTAATAGAGCCTATAGGTATCATTTTACACATTACCAGATTGATATTAGTATACTATCTACATATATTGTGTAGGAGAAGATATATCATTCTCAAGAGGCTTTCTAACATTGTCATATAAAACAATTATGACATTGATAAGATTAGATTGATCAAGAGCGGTGTCATGTTCTTCATTCTGAGAGGTTTCAATGTATAGAAGATAATTAACTTCTACATTTTCATTATCTAGATGACGTGTTGGTGCTCCAAGATAATCTATTATAATGATTGATTTTTATGTGTTAGGGAGAAGAAATTTGTTTCTATTAACATATAATTGACTGGAAACATCATCAGTATTGCTTTTAGGTCTTTTAAAATTATGTACTTCCTCTTATTCATGTAGATAAACTTATTGATTTTCCATATATTTATTAAAATATATCCTAAAATCCTATAAAACATTAATTATATTATCACTACTTCCATCCAACCTATGGTTAAAGTTCATGTAACATTAATTGTATTTTCCATATTCCTTATACATAACATGTATATTAGCTTGGGTAACCTCAAATTTCTTAGAGTAACCCATACCTATATTCATATGTGTTATTGGGGGTTCCACAACACCACACCTGATATCATTCACACCATGTGTAGGATATATAGATCTATTAGGATTCCTATAGTAAGTCCCAACATTTATATAGTTTTTAATTCCCTAGTATGGCTAGATTAGGTGACTGTATCTTTAACATAATGATATTTACTAAGCTTAATATAATTTTCCCTTCAATATAAGTGAACAGATCCAAAAAATCAAAGTGCTTCCCTTATTGTGATCATTTTAAGAAATGTTAGAGTCCTCCTGGATATTAGTATGACTAAGATCAATTTTTTTCACAAATTAAATCTAGTCGCCATTAAAAACGAAACCTGAAGCAGTACATGACAAGGGACTAAGGGTGTTCCCTATCCCCATGGGCTGACACAAGTTCTTAAGTATCATATAGTTTGGTTTGAGAACAATTTACCCTAATATAAAAGCATAAACATCTAAAACAAATGGTAATTTGAATCTGAAAAATTCATACCAAACGAGGTTTTTAAAAAATACCGAAATAAATACAATGGTTAAAATTTACTACAAGGGGTCCAAAGAAACTAATAAATGTCATAAAAATCCCCAATGAGTCCACAAGACAAGGGGCCATCACCCAAGAGTCATCTCCACAATGCCGCATAATGAATAGAAACTGACACCCCGAACGGGCATCACCCGAAGAATTTGACATACCTATGTCAAACATGACCATGTATACTTACACCCAAGGGGTGTATGTAGTGTGTGATACTAATCCCAATTGAATACCACCAAGATATTCTATATAATAACTAATACATTATAAAAATCATTCCATTTTTAATAAACAAGAGGTAGTGGAAATACATTCTATAGAATGAAACATTTCAATGCAAGTAGTTTTCAAAGGAAACTTTCCATGAATGAGCACATTTAAATAAAAAATTAAAGATACTATATTTCCATCAAAAACCACTATATTACAATTATAAATACACAATATTCAATGAGCACAAATCTTGGGAACACCCTTAGGAACTAGGTAGTCTCGGGCCCAATGTACGTCGTACCTCAATAAAATGTAACCATAGAAAAATCTGTTCTCGAGCAGAAGACACTAGTAGGTAATATACCCATAACCTAGTGGTACCTAATAATCATCAATATAGATTTTTTTGGGTTGTTTGTATCAATTTTCTTAGTGAAATAGGGACACAACCCATCTAGATCTCTAGCATACTAGTACATATCCTCCCCTAGTTAACTGGGCTTCCACCATTATGCTCAAACCATTATCTCATGATACCAAAAGAAATTATCACATATACACACATGTTCTGGTCACAATAAACTCAAAACATTACCTACACATTATTTTCACAACTTACACTACTCAATAAAACCTTCAAAATTTCAATAAAAAACATTATAAAATCTAACAATGTCTTTCACGCAAATCCCTTTAATAACCCCACTTTGAACACCATGTGCATAACTATATTCATAAAAACACAATTTTCATCCCCTAAATAATTTCTATAAAGCCATAACATGATTTATAAAACAACCCCATTTCCATAAAATAAAATAGACATGTAAAACACCCAATTTAACACAAAATTGTTACCCAATTTACCAAAATCCCTTTAAAATCCCACTTTTAACACCATGGGCATACCCATATTCAAAAAAACAGAATTTAAAGCACCCAAAAATATTTTTAAAAACCCATTACATGTGTTAGAAAATAAACTCAATTGGAACAACATGAAATAGCCATGCAAAACACCCAATTAGCACAAAATTTGTACCTATAATTCATTTTTAAAAAAACATCACAAATAACTGATTTCACTATAACAACATTGAATAATAAGTGTGATAAATATAAAAATTTATAATATATAACTCATCTAGATTTAATTACCTATGGAATAACTTACCTTTTGTGTCAAAATCCCCAATTCATTCTGTGAATCTTCAACCGCACAACCACTGCACGATGAGAGAGTGAAATCCATCCTAAATCCCCAAGATTTGACCAAGAAGTCACCAAATAAACCCCTAGGTACGAACCCTAACTTATTTACATGAGTAACTTCATGAAAATTATAAATAAAACCAAAGTATTAAGGAAGGAATGATGGAGGAATCAATTACCTTGAAGAACCTTGATTTTTTCCCACCAAAATCACCATCAATGATGAGTTACATGGGAGCTGGAGGGAGCTTGAAGACCTCCCATGGATTCTGGGGTCGAATAGGGGAATAATGGGTCTGATTAGGTAAATTTTCGGGAAGGAAAATTTGGAATTACAAAAATATTTTTAATGTGCTGCACAACCTGCACGGTTTAGTAAATCGTGTGGCCAAACCATTCAGCCTGTTCTGGCCAACCAAAATGTTTTTTATTCCAATTAAATGGGGTCTAAGGGGGAAACCTAAGTGGAAAGATAAGTGATGGATTGGGGGAAATAATAACCAAAATAAGACCACCTTTTCCTCCCAAGACTCTTCCAACTCAAGGGTACAAATCACCTCAACAACATACCCCACGGGTGGTGCCACTTGGTGTGTCACAAATCCAACTCCAACCCACCTCATCCTCCTTTAAAAACATTTAAAAAAGAGGATTCCAAGTAACAAACAAGACCCCCAATACTAAGTTCCTAGATAAAGAACACAAGAGGCATTAAAACATTAAACCTGGAACACCTGTAAACCCAATGAAATCTAAGAACCAAAATATATCTTATAAAAAAGCATGTAATTGAAAATTATGGGTGAGAAAATTATCCCCACCATAAATATTTTCTCCCCTAGAAAACCACAACAACACTATATGTAAAAAAATCCCAATAGATAGTCTAATACTGACTCCCATTCCACATTTTCACCTACCTCCAAAAGGAGAAACACCTCTAGTTGGTCAAACAAAGGAAGAGAATACTATCTCAAACTGAAACATAATATAATTACCTGAAATGGAATAACATATTCAAAACAAATCCCAAAAAAAACACCAAAAACACTACAAGATGATGCTCAAAAAATCCATATAAAATAAATAACAAACCTGAATAATGCTACCACAACCTTAGTTAAGAAAAACCATTGGGAATACTCCAATCCCACATCTACCCAAGTAATAAATTGGTGGATAGATAGCCTCGAACGACACTACCTCCAACCAAGAGAACACCAAGGAGAAAAACAATTCACTGATATGGGGTGACCCAAAATAAATTCCCACCATAAGGGACAACATAATTTTTAAGACATAATCAGGACACAAATTGCGGGAGCCCCGAACGGTCTCCCCAGCATTAGGGGTATACAAACATTAGACTTTTTCCAAGAGAACTTACTTGAAACTCATAGAGGATATCCCCACCATAAGAACCAACCACCTTAACTGACCAGTACTGAATGGTATGAAATGACCTCAAAATTAAAGAGTTGGAATTACTGCACGGTTAGTCTACATTATCTGGGAAGTCGTGCACTAACTGCATAGATCATTCTATTTTCATGTCTTCCTAGAACACTATAACTACTAATCATGCACAAACTCTATTCTCAGACTATCTAGATAAGTCTCAAACAATTCTCCAAAAACCAAATGGATACCAAAGGGTGAAGGAATGACATTTGGTGATAACATGGACACAAGGTCCTCCCACATCATTAAATCAATGGGAGAAACAAAAGAGAGATGACAACAACAGAGGATTAAACTATCCCCATATTTTATATTTAGGATAGAAATTTGTAAAAGGGTTTGAATGGCCGTGGGATTTCCTATTAATACATGCCAGCTTTACTCCGAGACCAATGGCTAGAGTTCAGATGATTGAAGCATCTCCAACCACATAGTTAGGCTTTAGAAACCCCCGAATGGAACTTCTTCTTCTAGTGCCACAAATAATTACATTGTGATCTCAGATTTTCTCAATGATACATGAAACAATTCAAACCCACATTACCCCAACCCACCATTTTACCAAAAAAAGGCTTAGAGGAAGCACACACACCAACCCTTGTTTCTTCTGATAGGAAACATCAGAATAAAAGGACACATAGAAACACCTTCCTATCGAACATAGGATTTTGTAATTCCCTGAAGGGAGACACACGTCTAAAAAATAGATACTCTCATAATATTGGGTCCCAGACATAACATGATTCTAGAAAGTTTCCATAAAATCCACTCTTTGGACAGATTTTACATACTGGTGGCCTAACATGAAATCTTTCTTCGATGAGACTGAAAAAAGACCCATAATCCATTTAAGACATCATTAAACACTGACAACCCTGAACTACATTCACCTTCAACAACTCAGGAAACATAAGAAACTAAGGTCTATTTTAACCGCCCACAACCACTCTCCCACTATAAGGGAATCCATATGACCAAAAAATAAGAGGGGTAAACTCAGTCTGGAAATCTCATGAAGAAAGTCCTTATGTTAATTAACTGGAGGACCATCCAACATTGAATAAACATGGGAAACACTAGAATCATACATTAAATCATTATGGGGGTGTAACCTAGCCAACAAGAAAACCCAAGGACCCAACCGAACTGGTCATTTGGTCACGACATACCACAAACTAGAACCTAACACATGAGGGGACTCACTAAATTTGCCTTCCAATCTTTATCTCAAAAGAGATTATTGACCAATACTGCATTCCAACTGATTAATGAAACACCAACCCAAAATATTGTTTAAATAAGAGGGGCTATTGAACTCAAAACATCCCATAATAACAATCCCAAAAACACATAAGCCACACCTCCCAACCACCCATTATCAAGACACTATAATTTCTTTCAAAAGAATTTTTTAAAAAATAGGGTTTGTGGGTTGTGCAATTAACAATGGTATCTCATGAGCCTCACACAAGTATGTTTACATGCCACACCATACACCCATATTATATTCATCCTAAAAATCATCCATTTTTTCCATTAACCATCAATATAAACATATAAACCCATGCATGTTGTCCACCAAGGGGACACAAAATACAAAAACCAAACATTTTTTCTTTTCAAAATCAAAACCTTTTTATCCACACATTCCCTTTCTCAAAACTACTAACTATAAAATCAAACCCCTATTTAAATCATATAGACGAATTTAGAAAAGCACCCCTAATTCAATAAAAACACACTTTTATGCCTTTCAAAACAATTTAAAAATATTTCAACCCATTTCAAAACACCTCTAATTACATGAAAAATACCACTTCATAGATATCCATTTAATTAAGAACTCAACTCTTCTCATTTCAAAAAAAGGTTCTAAAATTTCATAATACATTTAAAAATATCTTTAGTTAAAAAAATCATTCTTCAACCCCCACACATAAATTCTAGAACACTTAGTTTAATTGAAAACATTTTTCCCTGGTTTAGAAAATTCTACTGGAAACACATTTTAAAAATCCCCTCTAACATAATTCATACATTCAAAAGATCTATAAACACATAAATATCCATTTCAAAATAGTTTCAAAATTATCATTTATGTACTTTCAGAAATAATATCCCTTTTACATTACTATAAATAACATAACAAAAAATCACACTCTATAAAATAAATTAAGTTTTTCTTTAAAAACCTAGTTTCCACGATTTCAAAACAAAGATACACAAGACAATATGACATGAAACTAGTGTCAGTGGAGGAATTGGACATATTTTTTGTGGCCATATTCCAATCACTTTGATGTCATCAAGATTTTTTTGGGAAATATCTTCAGCACCCCATATATTTCTAAGCCCTACGAGCTCACTAAGACCAATGACCCAACTATATTTTCATTTCCCCCAAATCATTAATGATCCATGAGAAACAATGAACTCGGATAAAACCCAAAATACCATGGAAACATGAATCCTGTAATGAGGTGTTCTAGCCAGGAACACTACAAGTAATTGAAATGAAATTTAAAAATAATATAAGCTCCAGAATATCCTGAATCTTCCTCAAATAACATGACCCAAAGTGATAACCTCCTGTGATACCATTTTGTCATGAACCGAATCTGGTCGCCATCAAAATGTCCACATGGCATGATCTGCGACAATTAAAAAAGGTATTTACCTATGTGAAAAGGTTGGAACAAGTCTCTGGGTATCATATATTTTGGTTTGGTAATGATTTACCTAAATATGGAAGCATAAACATCCAAAGCAAATGATATACAGAATCTGAAAAATTCATTCCAAACGAGGTTTTTACAAAATTCAGAATTGAATACACAAGTTCAAACCTACAAAAAAGTTCTAAAGACATAATTAAATAGTTGAAAAATATCTCCACATACTCCACATGACAAGGGATCATCACCCATAATCCGTCTCCCTAACGCCGTACCATGAATAGAAACTATCACCCCAAACCACCATCACCCAAATAATTTCCTTTACCTATGTCAAACATGACCAAGCCTAATTACACTCAAGGGTGTATGTATGGTGCAATCCAAATCCCAATAATATACCACCAATATATTACATTTTTTATACAATACAAGATTAAAAGAATTCCATTTTTAATAAACAAGTTGTAGTGGAAGTAATGTCTAAAGAATGCAACTTTTCAATGCTAATAGCTTTCAATGGAAACATTACATCAATGAGAACATTTCAATAAAACATGAAAGATACTATATTTTCCATTAAAAAACACCATATTCCTAATATAAATAAACAACATTCAATGATCACCAATCTTAGAAATACCCTAAGGCATTAGGTAGTCTCATGCCCCATATACCTCGTACCTCGGTGTAAAGTAACCATAGAAAAATCTATTCTCGTGAAATATCCACTAGTTGGGAACATACCCATAAACTATTTATACCAAATCATCAACAACATAGTTTTTTTAGTGTTTTTATTACCCATTTTCTCATGGAAACAGAGACACACCCCATCCAGATCCCTACCGTAATAGTACATATCTACCCTCCAAGGTACATGGGCATCCCCCAGTGTGACAAATCATTATCTCTTGATAAAAAAATCCATTATCAAATAACCACATCATTTATTATCATAATAAAATAAAATAACTGGCTACACATTCTTTTTACCACTTACACCCCCAAATAAAACATTTATAATTTTAATAAAACAACTTCAGAAAATCTATCAACGACTTTCACACAAAATCCTATAAAAACCCCACATTGAACAACATGAGCATACCCATATTCATAAAAACAGAATTTTAATCACCCAAATCATTTCTAAAAACCCATCACTTGACTTATGAAACAAACCCATCGACATAACATAAAATAGACATGTAAAACACCTAATTTAACATAAAATTGGTACCCAATTTACCAAAATCCCTGTAAAATCCCACTTGGAAAACCATGGGCATGCCCATATTCACCAAAAAAATTCAGAACACTAAAAAAATTTATATAATGCAATTACATGAGTTATAAGACAAAAAAAATTAGCATAATATAAAATAGACATGCAAAACACCCAATTTACGACAAAATTGGTACCTAAAATTCATTTTCTTTAAAAAAGTCACCAAAACCAGATTTTGCAGCTTGGATAATGAATAAAAAGTTTGATAAAAACATAATTTTCTGAAATCTAACTCATCTATCATTTATTACCCCTATAATACCCTTATATTGGTGTCGAAAACCCCTAATCCGTTGTTCAAAACTTCAAACGCACCACTACCGCATGATGATGGAGTCAAATATAACCTAAAATGACATGATTTGAACAAGAATACACCAAATCAAACCCTTGGTATGAACCCTAAATTTTCTACATGAGAGACTTCAATAAAAGAGGAATCAAAACTACTTTATGATGGAAGGAAAGACGGAGGAATCACTTGCCTTGAAGAACCATGATGTTTCCCCACCAAAACCCCATAAAAGAAGGGTTTCATGGGAGGTTGAGGGTGTTTAGAGGCCTCCCATGGCTATTGGGTTTGAATGGATGAAGAATGGGTCAGATTAGATAAATTTATTGGAGGAATAAAATTTAATTACATAAAAAATTAATGTGCTGGACACCATGCAGGGATTGTCTCCACAGTTTTATAAACTGTGTAGCCAAACCGTACGACCATTTATGGCCCCCAAATAATGTGTTTTCATACCTCTAATTCCACGAGGTTCTAAGGGGGAAACCTATGGTTAATTTTTCTCCAAGTATGGGGGGATATAATAATCAATATAAGACAATTTTTTCACCCCATGACTCATACAAATAAAGCGTAGAAACAACCCCAACCACACACCCCATATGTGGTCCCACTAGGAGTGTAACAAATCCAACTCCAAACAACATGAACCTCTTACCATACCTTTGACAACATAGAAAGATAAGTACTATACAAGACCCCAAAGACTATTTTTATAGATCATGTACACAATATGCATCGAAACATTAAACCCTACACAATCAGAAACCAAGAGAAATCTAAGAACCAAAAGGTAACTTTGAACAAAGAATAGGATGGAAAATATGTATGTTACAATGTTCGAGTTACAAGATCCCATAATTTCAAATACATCATCTAGAAAATGTGAAATATTGGAATATAGGGAACACAACTCCATAGATTTAGGTGCAAACACTTCATATTTCTCGTGTCATAATGCTAACGTTTTTACTCAAAATTTTTTATCTGTTTTTTCCCATGTAACACATTCACAATAGTATCTTACATTTTCAGTATAATCTTTAATTTGTAGCGATCAAAAAATTATACAGATTTATATCAATTTTTACTAAGTAATAATTTATAACAATTCTCAAAATAATATCAAATTTTTCTATATTTTTTTTTAAATTCATGACATTTTTTTAACTCAATATGCATGTAAAATTATACACATCACCAACCAATATTAAAATAACATTATGAGTTAAACCAAATTCTATTACAACGTTGATTCAAGTAAAATGGTGAAACCTTAAATGTTTTACTTCATTATAATGTTTATTCCATATACCAATAGTAGAGTCTAAATCCCATAGAAGTTGAAGAGAAAATAAAAAGTCGATGAAACCATGGACCCTATTAAAAACATTAGTGGTCAAATTAAAATTCATTGCATGATTTAAATGTGAATCTCAGTGTTGAACGCTTAAACATCAAGGATTTATTTTTATAAAACCTAATACAGATTATTTAGCATTTATATCATTTCATTAAAAAACAATTTTTTCAAATCCTTACCAAGGGATGTAAAAATCAATACATTTAGTACCTCTAAAAAGTGAAGTTAGCTCTATATTTCTTCAAGATTCAAGAGAATACCCCTCTATTAGATCACGAGAAGGAAATTAATCAAAATCATTTACTTAGTAATACATTAATAAATTGTTGAATGATTAAATTTAATTAATGTGAGTGAACCATTGTTTATAATTCTCCTACATTGTGATGGTCCAATTCATAAATCATTAAAAAACTTTAATATTTTTATTTTCCTTGTTCTAGATCCTCAAGAGGAATGATTATGCAATGAAATTATTTGAATTATAAATTTTTTGTTTTAATAAAATAATATTTGGAATCATGTAAAATAAATCTATTTATTATTTTATGAAATACCATTTATTTTAAATTACTTTTATGTATTCAAAAAATGTTTTATTAATTATCTAAATTTTAATAAAATTTTATTTTTTATAATTATTCAAATTCTTATACTTGTAACACTATATATTGTAATTTGATTAAATTATGTGAATTATAAATAAAAAAATTAAATTATAAATAATATATAATTTTTTTTAAATAGACCCCATACTCATGAAAAACATTTAAAAATAAAAAAAAATAAAAAAAATAATTTAAATGAATAATAAAAATGGCAGAAAACATTAGTTTTTAAAATTAAAATGTTTATATTCTCTTATATTATAAGTTTATTTCCATAATTAATAAATTAATTAATAATGATATTGAATTTAGGAAAAATTATTATTTTAAAATATTTATTCCATAAATAAAATATTTTAAATATCATAATTTTATCTCTTTTTTTAATTCTATATTAATTGTTATAATATTTTTTTTAGATAATTTTTTATTGAAAATTTATTTATAATTTTATATATTTAGGTTTAACGGTATCATAACTCAAGAAAAAAAAATTTTATGGAGATATTTTTTGAAGAATATGTAGATCCCCATGTTGGTTAACCTAATAGGGGGTATGGTAAATCAATGGTCTCTTTTGTGAATTATCTTTCCTTTAATTCAAGAACTTTAAATAGTTATGGTTCTCAATCGACTTATGGTTATCTTATATATTTATCTCTTGTGTAATATTAATGAGAGAGAAATAATCACACATAATTTTTAAGGGTTAGTATAAATGTATATTTTTTCATGTTAGATTGATGACCCAACATGGATTCTCCATGATAATATTATTATCAGTTACAACGTCTTATGAATAAAGTAGTTGTGCATTTCAGTAGTAATTCATCCATTTAATCATGATTCTACACCATAACCATCAACACTTCTTCCTTGGTTTGTTTTACATCCCATCCTTTATCCTCATATCTTGACTCGTTATACACTACACCCATGTGACTCTTCAAAAACTTGTTATGCCCCCAAGCTCCAAGATTATCTTATTACCCGTTGATAAATTTATAGAAATATATCAATATTTATATGATACTCATCCACTAGACTATATTATGAGGATTTCTCATCAATACCATCAATACCATCAACAACTTATTAAACAATAATGTTGGTCCTAAAAAATTTTCTAGGTTTATCATATTTATGATTATCCTAGAATCCTTGGATACATAGATAAATCTACATTGGGAAATCTTTTCATTGAATCAAATGTTATATCCCCAATACATTATGTTTCAGTCTCTTGGAATGATATCAATATATAAACATGCTCATATAAAATAATAACATCTTATTCATCTCTTACATATTCAATTTATATATGTAATAATATTTTTTAAAATATTATTATCTTACTCAAAATATGAATTCTAATTATATCGGGTTTGGAAGATGATATTTTAATTCAATTATATAGGATATTTATTTTTATTAAATTTTCATAAAAAACTGTAAAATATGAGACATAATATCCATTTAAATACCACTAATACTTAGTCTACATTATGAGATGGTATTTGAAATAATCTAAAATCTTAGATCCTCTTTTAGAATAACCAAAGGAATCAAGTTCCCTTTAATTATCCTGCCCTTTGTTTTTAAATAAGAATGTTGTAAACTCTTATTATTCTATCGTATAACATCTATTTTATTCTATCCTTCATAAAATATAAATCCATGTAGCATGAATAATTCATTCTTTTCCCACATTACAATAATCAAATAGATTTATTATCCACATTTAAAATTATGGCATGCACTCGTGAATGAGATAATAATTTCCTAAAAATAATTTCTATAGATTTACTATTCATACATGGGTGATTTCATGCAATATATTTTCATGTGAGATCTTTAGACATCATTAAATCCATACATAGTATTACTATGTCTTTCACATCATTAATAAATGATGACCCAATAATCACATGTATTTAAACTTAATTTTATGTAGAGAGTTTATAGACTCATGTATATTTAAATCATTATCTCCTTTGATACAAAAATTGTTCATTAAATACACAACTTCATAGTATTAATGGTCATGTCTCCTTGGAATACACATATTTTCATTCTTGGAGAGTATGATGAGAATTTCTTTTATCATGATATTTAAATCCATAAAGAATATTGAAAGAGATAAACTTATAATATTCCTGATTATCAAATGTATTCAAAACCATAAAATTAAATTTTTTAATGTGTTAGTTTTATATATCGTTCACGTGCATGTGGTCAATAACATTACTTGAGGAGGAAGGTTAGTATCTTACATCATCCCAATGTAGATTAGGTTATCTCCATTAAGTTGTAAGTAACTAGAACTCCTAACAATATCTTGTTTAACACATGGTTAGTTCACATTCTATGTGAAGACCTTGGTAGGTTGAGGTATTTCATTTAATAGCTTATAAAACACCAATAAAATCATTATTTAAGTGCTACCACTCGAGTGGCCCTTAGAAAACCCATCATGTAGTTGGTTCAAACATGATCATGTAGAGCTTCATCATAACTCATACAATATCATAATGACATGCGGTAGGTCAAACATTATTCATTTATTATGTATATCCCACATGGTCATTTGATACATAATCTTATAGTCTCTCTAGGCATAGTATTATACATGTGGAATTTTGAAGAGTTGGTACATAGAATCTTTTCATGCCAAAGAAGGAATATAGGCAAATGATATATGATAAGACATTATTTGTGTTCTAGTAGTTTCATAATTTTTTTTTCAATCTGATATCCCCACATATCAATATTAAGGATGACGTTTCAAAGATAACTTTTGAGTGGTTATGGATCCCAGTTAGAGAATAATTTCAGTGCAAATAGGAAGCATTCATTGTGTCCATGATTTATTGATTCTCATTTTTTAAATGTCAACTTAATCTTGTTTCATTAAGTCATCAAGTTTATGAGGTATAGTATGTTCCTAGAATGATCCCTCAATAGTCATTTTGGGATAAATCATACGCACCCTTGTTGAATATCTTATTGGTACAATGAAGGATGATCCCATCTAGAAGGAGGCCAGATAATTGGTTTCTAAGATGAAGGTAGAGCATATATTTTACCATTTGAGATGTGATTTGGTTTATTATAAGCTATTTATGCAAGATATGTCTGGTGTAGGGGGTTATGGGGGTGTGTAAAGTTGATTTCATAGATCCAAGATCTAACTCCCCAAAACCATCATTTTATGACAAGGAAGTATGACTTGGGATCAGAACCACTGAGGAAGAGTTCATTATAATGGTTATTTCATGGAGTAATAATGTGTTTCATGGATCATGAGAATACCACACAAGTATATCTCAATATTATATTGGAATGGGAGGAAATAATTAATTTTTTATGTTATTGAAATATTAGGGAGTATATTAATCTATGTAATCAATATGAAGGGTTGGATGATGAAGGGAAATATTTGGATCAATGAGACTAATCTTGATGAGAGGACTCCATTGAAGGACAAGAGATTTTTTGGGATGAATCAGGTGATGATTCTTCTTGTCATTTCTCAACTTACTTTAATAATTAAAGGAAGTATAATAGTCTTCACATCTCCAGAATTATGAAGGGGTAGAAAATAAATTATGATTTATTGAGTTTCATTATGATCAAGGGGATGAAATTTAAAAGATGTAAGGATTATTCGCACAATCGTAATCCAATGGAGGAAATGTATATTAAAAACTCTATGTCCAACTTAACTGAGGGTGAACCCATTATCAATGCCTAGTAGTGGAATTTGTGTTTGAATATTTAGATAGGAAAATAAGGGAGGTATGTGGTGAGGTGGATTAATAAGATCAAGCTAGTGGGGTGGATGTCCTGAATTAGATGTAGGGAAATTCTCTAGATGAAGTTGTTCCTAATAGAAAAAACATCACTGATCTAGCCACCCTCACCAAGAATTTCTATTTTTCTTCTGGTGGGTGTTATTTGACGGGGCTAATAAAAATAAAAAAATTGGAGATTTTTAAGAACTCAAAGATGAAATTTTCCAAGAGATGTTTCTAATATATGCCTCCCAATATCAGGTGTATAGGCTGACTGAGAGAATAAATTTAGAAAATAAAAATGAAGATCAGTGTCATTGGATGAAGAAAAAACACTTATAAAAACAAGGTATTTCAATGAATAAATGGTATATTTGGAGAAGATCATCTATACTAGGAAATGATTCATTATTATTTTTATGACCTCATTAAAGATGATCCATATAAAATGACACATTCAATTATTTGGAAATTATATAGGGAAAATGGTTTTATTTATCTAATGTTGTATTTCAATTATTTTGTGATTTCTTATAGTAGTTGTTTTATTTCGGGCTAATTGTGTAAGGTTTTCCATATTATCCTTAAAATTGATATCTAAAATTGAAAATTTCAAATTTTTAGTCATAGAAAACCTCTTGTCCATGAAACTAGTGCATAATCCAATATATACTCATAGAAATTATTAAGTGGTCATGCCTTCTAGAACCGATGCACTGATAACCCTACATTCCACTAATTGTGAAACATGATTGTGCATTTCTCTTTCCATGCTTGTGATATTCTACCTATACACTGTATTTTCTCTTCAAATCTCAATCATAGTTCTACCAATTCTATAAATATGTTGGCTATTATTGGCGCTCATTCCCACTGTGGTAGTGTTTTAACATAAGTCAAATGGAAAGACCATGCCTATTTTTCTATCATATCAAATACATAATATATATTAAAATAACTATGTATGGATATACCCTGTTTATTTATTAAATATAACAATTAGTTTCAACTTAATTCATTAAATGATATAAAAAATATTTCATTTGATTCTAAATATGTTCTTCAATTATTCTCAGGAAAAATGATATAATTTATCACGTACTTATTCAACATGTAAAATTATGATATTATTTATTGTTGTAAACAATGTTCCATATAAAAATATAATTTCTACATGATTTATAATTTATGCTCTGTTTTTAAATGTCATATATGACACATATTTTTCAAATACTTCTCCAAAAAATTTATTCAATATAGAATCCTCATAAAACATTTTGATTAACCACCAAAACATCTAAAAAATCCTATGGACTTACAAATATTCCTTATTTAAATTTTCATATAATTAATAATTTTTTAATCTATAAATATCCTCTAATAATTATCATCAAATCCACTAAACACGTATTGAATGATTAAAAAAAATTCAATACTTAAATGGGAAGTTTAATCTCACCCTTTTAATTTTTTGGTAATACCATAAATACTAAAAGTAAATATGTGATATTAGGTAACTTTTTTATTCTTCCTTTTATTTACATTGAAATAAAATGGAAAGTTAATCAGTCTTCTCATCACTTATCTAACATTAAATGAACCCAAAATCTGACCACCCTTTCTGAGAGAATGATGATAGTATTTGGTTATCCTAATAAAGATCCTTTAGTCAGACTACACTATGTCTATGAGGGATAATATATTTTATAAAATAATGTGATACATTTTTTTCTATGGAATCTATAAACTACAATAAATTGGATATCATTCTAAAAAACCTTTCATTTATCAAATTGGGGATGTATAAATAAATATAATCATAGGAAAACAATAATATGAACACATGTCAAAAAATCCATAAATACAGTTCATGTATAAAGAAAATAACTAATATCTCATATTTTATTAAAAAAACTACCCCAATATAAATGAATTTGTTACAATCATAACAAGGATTGTGAGTTTGATTGGTTATCACATTCCTAATTATTTCCATTAAATCTAGAAATTTATTCTTTTGACGGAATAAGTAAAATTGAAAGCTTCCTTATATGATTGCTTCACCTAAAGGGATTCACATCATTCCTTTTTATTATGGGGACTTATCTTTAAAATAGTTTTATAAATAAAACCTTTTAAATATTTTCAAGTAGGTATATCCTTAAATAATCTCCGATATTTACATGAATGACAACACATATAATAAATAAAAATAGGTAATAAGTAGGGAACTATTTATTTTTCAGAAGTGATTCTAGGATTTAGAACGTCGTTTAAATCTAATCCATTATTTCTTATATTATTAGTCTGTACCTTAATAGATTCCTATTTTTACTCTATAATCATTTGGGAGTTTTATGTTTTTTGTTATTTTTTTTTATTTTTAAACAATATTAGTTGTCTAGGATTCTATGATGAGAATGTTTTGGTTGTATGTCCAAAAATCTAGCAATTTTCACATAAAGAATACACAAACACCGTGTTTAAATATAATTTATATTTATCCATTCATTTATTGTCGAATAAAAATACCTTTCTTTAATATTCATTGAATTCTGGGGATATTTTTTTAAAAATATATCTCTTCTATTTTCTTGTCATGGATCAGTTAATTTTATTCTACATTTTCAAAATAAGATTTTATCATTTCTTATCTTTGATCGAACATTCATGTTGATTTTTATGATTTTCATGGATGTCATTTTATCCCTACATTATAGTTATTAGTTTCCAAAATTCTTGAAACACCATCAATAACCTATGAACCTCCTTATCTTTAATTCTTTTGTAATATACATTAATTCCACAAGGTTTTTACCTTAATATTTTTATGGATACACAACTATTTTTTTAACTCATTTTGGAAAATTTATTTATACATTTTATCAAATAAATCATTTATTATGTGGTATTTTTTTCCAGAAATTTTCACTATCCATTTTTTCGAAGAATCAGGTTTTAAAATTAAACATATTTCTGTAAAAAATTAGTAAAAAGGGACATTCTAGGTTATTTTATACCACTATTTTAATGTATGATTCCACTTGATGAAAGAATGATCAAATTATTTTTTTATACCAGTATGAGTCATTCTAGAGCCATAGTTCTTAAATGGGAATCTGAGTGGCATCATAATTCTTCTTAATAATATTAGAAAGTATAGCTTATGTGGATTAAATATTTCTCAACCTTACCTTATGATAAATACACTTCATGTAGTGGGTCTTATTTATATCCTTAACCAATCATAGGTTGTCTTTTATGTACTCTTTTATCTTCTTGATTTGTTCTTCATGATTTGTTTTACTCTTTAAAATAATTTTCAATCTCATTAATTATTCATTCCTGGAATTAATATTTTGTCTCTTTGACTTAACATGTGATTTAAGGTCATTTTTCTAGTGAATAAAATGTATCTATAAAACATATATCAGAGATATCACTATCATAAATATTATATTGAAATTATTCAATATCTTCATCTTATTTTTCATTTTAAAGTGAAATTCTTTCAAACTTTAATCTCACTTGATTTTTTAAGGTGTTTTATATACCCATATATTTTCCAATTCCTTTTTCATTTCAATATATACTTATTCTATCTAAAATATAACATCTAAAGTCCATATAATATTGTTAAAAAAATAAATACTTTATTGGAATGATTCTATATTTTTTCACTAATATATTAATAGAGATCATTAAGTGATAAATTATCTTCACAATGTAAAAAATATTTATTAATATAATAATAATCAAAACAATTATTACTAATTATATGAATATGACTTCATTCAGTTTGTGGTATATATCCATTCACTTTTTTATTCTTATTCAACTTTATCATATATATTTTCTTCATGTATTCTATGTACTAGATAATGTCCCAATATTTTCAAAATCAGAAGTTTTTTCCTTTTTTCAGGTAGCTCAAACACCCATTGAAATATATAATTTTTCATGGATAGTAATAACAATTTGGTAATAACATTTGATCACTAGAAATATAATGTTTTCTATCATACCAATTATAGACCCCGGTCTATTAAACAAATAAGAGAGGATGGGGTGACTCAATGGTATATTTTACAAATTAACTTTATATTAATTCAACATCTCATCCTTTTTAAGGATATCGATTCACTCGGTAGTTATTCAAAACTTCACCACATGTGAAGTAATAATTAGGGAGATACCAGAAGACATTATATATATGGTTTAGTATAAAGGCATAAATCATTCTAGTTTAGTTAGATATCTCATCAAATTGTATACACATTATTCCTAACATTAATTATAGTTAAATATTCAATATTAACTTATACACCATGGCAGTCAATCCATTTTTTGATCATGATTATATACCCAATAAATTAACACACCTTCCATGGTTGGTTTCCCCCCAAAAATTGATCCTTTTATTTTGAATGGTTCAAAAACCTAGCCATGATAATATTAAGATATAATTTCTGCCCCCCATTTGTGAGATCAAATTTCTATTTTTTGATCTAGTAAAAAAAACCATTATTTTGATGATCATAATCCATTAGAATATAAGATCATGGTTGGTTATGAATACATTAAATATCATTAACAAAATATTAGACATTATTTTGCTTCTTGAAACGCATTCCGCATTTGGAGTGATCTAGATTTCTCTTATATTCCTTGATTATTCAAGTATGTATCCTTAAAGGACAGGTAATATAAATTTTTATTATTCTCTCTATGATATTTTATATATTACTCTCTCAAAATGATGTCAATTTATATAGAGGATGAAATAATCAATGAATTACTTCTTATTAATATAATAATTATATTTATATTCAATATAATATTATGGTAAATATAATTATTATAATTTAAAATATGAAATATTCTCAAATATTGGTTAGAAATTGATCTTCACATTCAATTATAGAGGATAGTTAACATGTCTTAATTTCCATATAACCCTTAATAATGTATAGGTCACAATGTATATTTAAATCCCATTAATACTTGGTCATCATTATCTCAAGTTATTTTTAATATTCTATAACCTCATATCCAATTTTAAAATACATATGAAACATAGGATCACATTAATTTTTATTTAGATGGTTTTAACAAAAATGTAGTGTTATGTCCCATTTTTCTTTTTTGAATCATTTCTTGATTTATTTTGTTAATAAAAATTAAGCTGACACATCATGCATAATTCTAGACTAGTCCATATATAAATTCTCATATAGATACCTTTTAAACATGAAATTACTATTCATTCTCTCATTCTAGTATACACATTTCATATTGTTGAATTCCACAACGTCATTATTAATGAATGAGAGATATCATGTAATATATCTTAATGTGATAACTTTAATAATCATAAATACGCTACCTATAATATATTCTTATTCATTACAGAAAATAAATTCACATGGACCCAATAATCACATGCAATTGAGATTCAATTTCGGTGAAGCCCGTATGAACTCATTCATATTCATCTCTCTATAACCTTCAATACAATGATTCTTCATCCATAGAGAAACACCATAATAGTATTTTTAATATCTCATTTAAATTCACCAATACTATTTCAGGGTAAAAAAATATCATTCAATTTATAATGACATATAAATCCATAAAATATAAAAATAGAGCATTGGGTAGTATTACTCATTATCTCATTCTTGTACCACCACCATAGTAATGTTTTTCATGAAATATATTAACATATCATGGATGCTCATGTGGTTGAATACATTCCTTCTTGTGGTATCTATGTAGATAATGTTAGATCATAGTAGATCAATAAATATTTATTTGTTAGCATCTTAATCATAGTCACAATAATTACGCAACATTTATTGGTGAACATGCAGTTAGTTTATCTGATATATGAATCTCATAGTAGGTTGATCTCCATCATATAGTATCTCTTAAAAACATGTGGTAGATTCTTCATGATTTAGTCACTATTACAACCATGATATCAGCCTTCACAAAAATTTTAAAAGATTAGTGTGTGGTAGGTTCCTCACAAATCACATTTTTTTGGAATACATGATATTGGTTTAATTTTTCCATATTATAGGTCGATCTTGAATGATCACATTATTTATCATATAGTTGAAAATTGTTGTGAAACCTCATAAATTCATCATTTTTAATAGTTTCAGATAGATATATTATAATATTGATGTGGTATAATGAAATATGAAATTAAGAATTTAGCTACTCTTCTAATTCCTATTAATATATGACCGTAAATAAATTTATCATCCACAACACTAAAGTCAGCTCCAAAATAAACTCAAACACACATGACTTATGGGTCACACCTCTATACAATCAGCCACTAAAAGAACTTTGAGACTACACAATTACACCCTTCTTGTCTATTTCACTATTTTAATACTCCCCACCATTCTTCCACTCTGCTCAGGTTCTTTTCCCCCAGATCCATAAATGGGCAGGATATAATTGAACATTATTCCTAATAATTTATTAGCATTTCATGGGTCATATGTCTGACCCACACCTAATTTAATTGAGAAAAAAAATCCAAAATAAATAGTAAGTATGGATTTAAATTATTTTTTATCAAATAAAATAATTATTCTCACATTAATAAATTTCATAAAATAAAATAATAATTCATGGTCTTTTAAAAATAATCATTAAATATTCATCATTAATAAATGATATATTTTATTAATTATTTATTCAACACATAAAAAAACCTAACTCACTATTATTGTAAATATTATTCCATCTCTAAATACAATTAAAACATGTATTTTAATTTTTTAATAGTTATACAAATTTCAAATGTAATGAAACTTGGTCTTTTATGTCTCTAAATAAATTCTATAATTTTGATTTTTAGAAAACCACTTTCACTCATCATTATACTACCTTGAACTTCTTGTGTAATTGTATTAATTTATTATCAATACTAAAATACAATTCCTTCTTTAAGAATCCATAACAGTCCTCCATTCATCATTATAAACATCACTAAACACACATTTAACCATTAAGAAAAATTAATTAAATACTTGGTAACTTCACTATAAATTATATGTTTGAATATAACAATGTCTCATGACCTCAAAATTATTTTATTTTTATTATTTTCATGAATATATTCTATTTTATGGTTATTTTATGTGTTACAAATGTATATATAAATTTTTATTTAGTGTCTATTTGTAATTTTTTTATATTATTTTGAATACATAAACTTGAAAATATTTGGATGTATATATATTATGTTTCGAAACAATAATATTTTTGTCATTTATATTATATTTTTTATTATATTTTTAGAATATTTAATTAATTATTATTTTATATATGTTCAAAAAAAATTTAAATATCATTAATATTTTATTTATAGTATAAATTTTAAATTTTTATAAATTTACCTACTTGAAACACAACAATACATTTTATGTTTCAAGTAGTTTCCATTTCAAACAAACAAAATATAAATAATAATTACATTCTAATTGAAACTTAAAACATTGAACAATCATTGATGGAAGTTTCAAACAAATCCTACTACAATCCCAAACATGTTTTCACCATGACTCCAAATATAATGGAATAAGTAGTGACTAGGTTCAAAAAGATTTAGTTGATATGCAGAACATTGAGGTGATGTTAATAGAAAATTCAAAGAATCAAGTATCAATGCAAATAAATTACTTCTCTTCTATATATGATGTTTCGAAAAAATTGATTTACCTGATATAATTTATATTTTAGATTCGTTTGATAAATTTATTGTTATGAATTGATCAACTCCTTTTGTGTAGTAAATCCCTATAAATTTTAAAGAATATAGTTTTAAACATAGGTTCTGATTTCTTACTCATATTTTTTTTAGAACAACAATTTATATAATATTGATGGATATAAAATCATTTTATTGGATTTTAGAAATTTTTTTACTGAAAGAATATTCCCATAGTTAAGGATATTTTTTACATTGTAATCATTTAAAAGAAAATTATGCTAAAATCTTGGGGTTTTTGGTTAAATTAATCCTGAAAATATTCTCTTTTATCATAATGAATCATACCATTTATCGACCTCATTTCAATTAGGATCTCTATTATATAATTCTAGATTTTAATTAGGGGTGTAATTTGGTTTCTTTGGAATTAAAAATCATTTGGGACAATCCCTATAGGGTAGGAACTCTTCTTAAGGTTGATATAGGGAAATAACATGTTGGTTATGGTCATTATGAATTATTTTTCAAATAGGTTCTTCTCTAAAATGAAAAAAGTGAAATTATTTTTTTGATTAAATATTGTTTCAAGGTTAGGAATAAAATTTAATAGGATTTTTTCCTAATTTTTATAATACATATCTTTACAATGGAATCCTTTTTGAAATGTTCTTCAAGATGTTGAGGTGTTCAATCTATAAGAAGCATATTCATTTAGATAATTATTATAATTTAAAATTTACTATTTAGGAAACCTATAAATCAATTTCAAAAATGTTTTGAATGTTTTTGTGGTTCCAAAGTGAGTTTATTTATATTTTTTCCAATTTTTCAATATGTGTTCATAGATAAATTAATATAATAATTTTGAGAAGTTTTAGATAAGGTTTGTTTCTAGGTATAGAGCAACATTATAAGCACAAATATGATATAAGGATATTTAATTTTCTTAACAACATGAAGATATTACTAATAATAACTATGAATTTATGAAATTTTATAAAGGGGTGATGTTGGTTTCATGAATAATTTTATGATACAACATTAAAATGTTCGTTGTATAAAGTGCACTATATTTAATTAAGAGGACTGAGTACTTCCAGACTAATGCAATCAGAATGAAATATGTAAATTTTAGGCTACAAAGATTAATATGTGGCTATAAAAAGTTCAATTAATGAGTTATACCAGACTTTGTTCAGTAAAAAAAGAAACATTGGATGATTTCTATTTTATAGAACTATATGAAGATATATTTATATTGTTTAAAGATATGGTTGTATGATGATTGGTATATAAAGATGAAACTATTAAAAGGATTACTTAAAAAGTAAAGATTCTGTAAACCATGTTTTGAAAATAGATAATTTTTTTAAATATCTCAATATTATAATGTAATGAGGTAGAATGGTATATTTTTTGCTGTTATATAATCTATTCAAATCCTAAGATAGAGCTTTGAGATATTTGATGGAAAGAGGATAGATTATAAATTATTTCAGATAGAATAATCCCCTGAAATGTACTTGACAAAGAAATATATAAAGATGAAACATATGAAGGATGGCCACATAGACCCTCAATATTACCATCATATAGAGAATTATTAATTCATCAAATGAAGAAACAATATGTTTCACTAGTTAAATTATTGATTTACCAAGTTCGAGATAAAGTTGAGACATACTAGATAGAGGGAATATGATGGGTTACTGGTCGAATAGTGGTATAAAGCCTAATTAATAGTGGAAGAATATTATAAATGAAGTACCTATAGAATGACATAATCAAGTTAAAGAAATATAATTTTTTAAAAGATCCAAAAAAATGTGATTTCATTAGATTGATTATTAATAATTTATTAGACAATGACATGTCGAGACCTTCATAAAGAGGATTTAAGTAAAATTTAAATATGATAAAGAATGTTTTTATTCTTTCATTGGGATAATTATAAAGGTTTATTAGAAAAAATATATCAGACAACTAATTTAATGCAAGTATATATCTGATATATCTCCATTAATTGTTTCACAATATATAGAGGATTAAGGATATTTAAAAATATTTATAAAGTAATTAATAATGTGATAATGTAATTTTTTCGTTGAATGATTAGAAATGTAGTTGATTTTTTTGGAATTTAGAAAAATAATTTGATAGTATGTTCCAAGTAATTGTCGATAATATATTTTTATTCTAGCATTCGTGAAGTTATTAAAACGAAATTGAGTTAGTTAGGAAAATTCAAAGTATAATTTTTTGGATCCCACACTTTCAATCAGTTATTTAGAGGAAGATATATTATAATAAGGTTCAAATAAATAGTAATAATTGTAAAATGTTTTTGTGCATGAAATAATGGAAGAACTAAAGGAATTATACATGAAATATCTACTTGAAATAGAGTAGAATTGATGATGTTTTCATATGAATAGTGTGATATTTATACCAGAGTTTCTATATGGTAAAATAAGTTAGAATCGGATAAAATATTTTTTGAACTAAGACTTCTAAATTTTTTTGTATCATATCGTTCATGTATTAGATAAATAAGGAGTATCAATATGAGTTTCTTCATCAGATATAGAATCATCATATCAATGTTCAATGTATGTAGTACATAACGTAAAACATAAAATATTAAGGGGTAATCGTGGAAAATCATTAGACATAACACAACTAATATAAGAAAAGAGTACAAAGCATATCAAATAGAGTTTCACTATACAAACCATGTATAAAGAATATTTCTAGACAAATATCTAAAAAGGTTATTTTCTATTAAGCTAGATCTATTTTAGATCCATTAGAATCTTTGAGACCAAGTACTATAAAGACAATTATTGAAGACATTGAAGAATACTTTAAATAAGAAAAGTTGATGCAACTTTCTTGCAGAGAATGAAAATTTGAAGAAGAAGAATATGTTTCTAAATTGTATAATTAAAGAAAAAAGGGATCCAATATCTAGGGTCTATAATATGTTTTAGAAAAGAATTGTGGTCAGAAAATATAACCACTTATAATGATATTTGATAAAATTATATCAATTGGGGATATAACCAATTGTGTTAGATGAGTTGATTACTAGGGGAAAATAAGTGTTAGCTAGAAGAATGTTTAATATTTTGTAGATCCTGTTATAACCTAGTCCTTTATAATCAATAATATATTAGTAAAAGAATCCATGATTGGGTAGATAACTAACATTGAAAAAAGGAAAACATTGTACATAAAATTATAAATAAAGTGTTTTGATATCTATTTAAATATACTACACATAAATTCATATTGATAGACATATTTTACTAGATTATAACTCTAACAATTTTTAATAGTTAATTTATATGATATAAAATCATAAATGAAACATATCCCTGATTCATCCCTCCTCATATTAGGGATCTCAAACTAATATGAGATCCCTAATTGGTATCACGGGAAGATTTCCACTAAAATACCCAACTATATAATAAGGGTAGAGAATATAAATTTAGTGAATAGTAAAATTTTTGATGTATTTTATATAAATAAACATCATAGTTGTACAAATATTATGTTTCTCTATCTTATAACTCTTTTCCCAAATTGTAGAGTTTTAGTAATATTGGAATTTGATCTTGTTAATATGGTTCGATTACAGTTACTAATGCTATAAATTTGGATGTTGATGGAAATCCTCAATGTTCAATTTTGATGGATCCATTAGATAATGTATAAAAATATTATGGGATTTATAAATGACAATATTTTTTGGGATAAATTGAGAAGAAATTATGATTGAAATAAAAATGTCAAGGAGGAAAAGATACAAATTAAGATGTAGAAGTTTCATGATATCAATATGGATGAGAAAGAAATTATTAATGAATTATTTATAAAATACAATGATATTTTCATAAATATAAATGGTAAATAAGAAAATCTATATTAATATACTTTCTTAAGTAATGAATGATAAAATTTAATGTTGGATTTGATATGAATGTGCTATCTCTAAATTGATGAGAAGATTTATTTATAGATTAACAAAAAAGTATTCATGTGGTAGATTAGATGAAAAACAAAACATAATTTATATTTAATTATAAGTATGATATATATTTTAATTCTTTATTAAAAGTGAATTTCAGATAAAAAGAGGTATACATTGAGTCAAGTGATTTAGATGCTGAGGTGGATGAAGAGGATGTTGACGTAAACATTTCTCTTGTTTTTTAGAGATAGAATGAGTGAAATTTGAAAGAAAATGGGAAATTTTTATTAAATACAGATATTTTAATGATGACCATAATTTTTCATTAATGTTTAAAAAGAAAATGTTTGATTATTATATGATAGAAGAATAAGAAGGTAAGAAGTATTATAAGTAGAATGGGGATAAATATAAGAAAATATTTCATAGCGATATGAAAGAATGTTTTTTGAGAAGAATAGAAAGACAATTCTTAATCCATTAATGCATCTTATTTTCTGTTAAACTTTTCATATCATGTTACATGAGAATGTTATCTATATGATAGTGATTATATTAGGTAATATGGGGAAAAATCGTTATTCTAACTGAATATTTTGAATAATCTCTTGATAAAAGAATATGATTTACCAATTAGTGGATGGATATGAGTAATGAAGTCAAGGATATAATATTTTAGAATGGTGATAATCACAAGAAGTAGTTAAAAATACATATAAGATTATACATATAAAAATTAAATGGGATTATAATGATAGGAATGTAAATTGTTATAAAGATAATAAGATGGAATAGAGAATCTAAAATAGTAAGACAGACTACTTTTTTTGGAATGTAATAAGAACATGATATTATTGGATTAATTCAACAAGAAGATAAATGATATTAAGGATATATTTTTTAGAATATAAGAGGATTATTCAAAATAAATGTCATTGTTTCTTACAACATAATGTTAGTAAAGGAATATCATATAAGAGTCAACCATATATGTTGAGGTTACATGTGAATCTTAATAAAATGGTGAAAATAATGATCTATAGATTTTGGTTATTTTTATCACCAAGATATCCATATATACATATTATTTTATAACATTTCTAGTTAAAATGTTATTATTGAATCATCTATGACCAAGATGATTAATTTGGAATCATTTTCCGAAGGAATGACTGGTATATATCAAGATTATTCCATATTAATAGTGTAACGACATGAATCCGGAGCCCCTCCACTGGTGCCCCGTACCTGGTTCGCCACATGACCACAAGCACATTTCCCCAAATGCCAGATGATACCAAATAGAGGCAAGGTCCTTGGTAAGTTATTGGGGAAACTATGACCTCATTAGGTAAGGTATACAAGGTAAAGAAAACAACATTAAATAGCGGAAGCAGTAAACAATACGCGAAAACTGAAACCAAACCGCGGAAGCAATGAATATATAGTAATGATGATAAAGATGTAGTAGGTAATAGTTTCTAAGCAAGTAGTAAACATAATAATGTTCGGAAATAAAATTAAAACAAAGTACTAAAATAACAACAACTCATGCAGGATCACAAGCCTAAGCTTGGTCCCATGCTCCCTAGATCCAAGAAATCAAGTACCAGAAGTCGAAGGCTGCTTGCCCATATCTATACCTGCAAGAAAAAAGTCTTATTGGGCCCAAAAGCATTGCCCAAATAGAGTATGAGATAAAATCCCAGTAGGAAATCACCCAAATATTTGTGCTTAATAGTCCATGAATACAAGGAAAGTAAAGTGCAGGAAGCAGTAAAAAAAGCACACAGCAGCTACAACCCACATTTCTAGCATATAAAGTACACAAGTAAATAATCAGCAACAAGTAGAAAATAGGAAACCCTATGGGTAGCCCCCACAACCTAACCCTTATGGTTCAACCTACAAGTACTATCAAATTTCGAGGAGTCACACATAGTCTCACCCCTTTGGTTCAGCTAAGAGTAGACTTTCTGTGGATGCACTCCCCTAATAGTCTGTATCTTACTAAAGGCACTCTGGGAATTCCCTCAACATCAATTCCCCCTTTGGCTCACGTGGAGGAACTATAGACTCTCTGAGGAATCACTCAATGTTAATTCCCCCTGTGGTCTCGTGTTGTAAATTAAATACACTCTGGAGAAGCCCTTTTTTCCATTCTCCATTTGGTCCATACACTAGGTTCCCTCAGCTCTGTTTAATATAAACATGCATAACGCTCGTGTATTTCCCAATTAAACCTCAATAACTACTTGGATATCATTATAAGGCTCAGCAACAAAAAAACTACAATTCCACTATCCAACAACTAGGCATAGAAACTGAAAAAATGCCTAACAAGAAAAATATGTACAAAAAACATCCAGAGTACAAAAAATCCACTCTACTCAAAAAGTTAAATCTCTACTACAGCAATCAAGCAAGCAGGAAATCAATAAATAGAAAAATAGAAAAATGAAAAATCTTGTTCAAGGGAATTGGAGAAATTACACAAGATACTCAAAGACTTTATATAGAAAGGCACAAACCACCTACCTTGATCCTAGGAGATCGATATACTTGAACCACAAAGACTTATTCTCCCTCAAACGTCGTATATTTGAGAAAAAACCCAGAAAGGTCAACCCATGATAGTTTTAGAAGCAGGAGGAATTGGAAAACAAGGCTCAAGCATAAGGAAGAACTCACCATTGTGATTCCGACGCAATCAACCGTGCTCGAGTCGAAGAATAGACAAAGAGGAGGGGGCTCGTCGAAGATTCGTGGATCCTCGGTGCTCTCAGATGAACGGAACCTAGAAGAATATGTTTCTATGCATCGGGAACGACCTCATTCCATTTAATGAAAAAGTAGTACACGATGTGTACTTTTAGAGTACACAATGTGTACTTTTAGAGTACACGAAATGTACTAGGTCTTTCCATACTCTGCCAAAATCGGCCTCCATGTCACCCCTACACACTGTGTGTGTGGCCCGGACACGCCAGCACACGACATTGAGCCGGAGAAGAGTACACGACGTGTACTTAGAATGTACATGACGTGTACTTCAAAAATTTCTAGAAACTTTATTTTTTAAAAAACTCAAGAAAAAGGAAATACATGCCTAAACAAAGGTCCGAGTTCTTACAAACTTCCACCCTTCATGAAATTCGTCCCCGAATTTCCTTAACGAGGCATGTAAGAAGAAACCCCGAACAGCTCTAGCCACTGCGATCGTACATCAGCCTCCCTTTCCCATGTCTCGTCCTACACTCGCCCGTGCTTCCATAACACCAGTACTAGAGGAACAAACCACCCATGGAGAACCTTCGAACTAAGATCCACAATCCGAATGGGATTCACCTCAAACGATGCATGCGCTTCAAGCTCAACCTCCTCAAGCTGAAATACATGAGACGGGTCTAAAAAGTTACGTCGGAGCTGAGAGACGTGGAAGACGTCATGCGTGGCCTGGTACTTCTGAGGTAACTGTAGCCTACAGGCAACTAGCACAACTCTCTCCAACACCCCAAACGGCCCGACGTACTGTGGTGAAATCTTACCCTGTCTTTGAATCCTCTTGTGTCCCAACCTCGGTGTGACACACGGGAAAACCTAGTCCCCGATCTCGAACTCCAGAGGTCGTCTCCAGTGATCAACAGAAGACTTCTGTCGAGACTATTCTGTAGCCATACTCTTTCGAAGCAACTCTATATACTCTGAAGTCTCCTGAACACGTCCAGGTTTCATCAAAGCTGCCTCTCCTGCCTCCAGCCAACATAAGGGTGATGGGCATGGCCTACCGTACATAGCCTTGTAAGGTTCCATCTTAATAGTCACCTGAAAACTGTTGTTGTAGGTGAAATCCACTAGAGGGATATGATTCTCCCAAGAACTGCCAAGGTCTAGAATGCAAGTTCGGAGCATATCCTCTAGCACCTGGATCGTACGCTCGGACTGGCCATTTGTCTGGGGATGGTATGCTGTACTCAAAAGTAAATGTGTACCTAAGGCCTTCTTATGTCCCTGCCAGAACCAAGAGGTAAAGTACACATCCATGTCTGAAACAATTTAGTTTGGAACTCCATGGAGATGAATGATCTCTATGATGTAAATTCATCCCAAATCCTCGACACTGATGGTCTCCTTGATCGGAATGAAGTGAGAAACCTTATTGAGCCTGTCGACGAAAACCCAAAAAACATCGTTTCGCTGAGGATACCTTGGAAAACCAGTCACGAAGTCCATCACAACATCATTCCACTTCCACTCCAGAATCGATAACTGCTATAAAAGGCATTCTGGTCGCTGATGCTCTGCATTCACCTGCTGACAAGTATAACATCTCATGACCAAACCAGTAACATCTTTCTTCGTACCTGTCCACCAGTACTGGAAGTGTAGATCTCGATTCATCTAGGTGACACTAGGATGAACTTCCCAAACTGAGGAATGAAAATCCCGCATCAGCTCCTCACATATGTCTGCTGGCACCCATACGCGTCCCTGGAAACGCAAGATCTCATCCTTGACCATTGTCCATCCAGGAAAAGGGTCATCTCCGGACACACTCTCCCACAGGACTAAGCCTTCTGAGTCTGATAGCTGCCTCATATATACCAGATCAAGTAGTGTAGAGGTAACAGCCACAGAAAATAAGAAGGTATGTCCATATCTATCGTTCACCTCCAGATGCATCTCAGAGAATAGATCCATAAGCTGCCACTCACTGCTGGCCTCCTGAACTGCCTGAATCTGAGTTCGCCTTCTCAATACATATGCCACCGCATTGCACCTTCCCGACATATAGGCAAGATCAAAATCAAAAGACTGCAGATACTCGACCCACCTGCGCTGCCTAAGATTAAGATCACGCTGAGTGAAGATATACTTGCGAATCTTGTGGACGGTGAAGACCAGAATGTGCTCTCCCAGAAGATAGTGTCTCCAACAGTGTAAGTCAAGAACAACAACTGCCATCTCCAGATCATGCGTAGGGTAGTTCCTCTCATGTGGCCTCAACTGTCGAGACCCGTCCACAACGACTCAATCCCCCTGCATATGCACAATGCCTGTTCTGATACCAAAAGCATCACAATAGACAGTGTAGCTCTTTCCTGTCTCTGGCAAGACTAGTATCGATTCCAACGTCAACCTTCCCTTCATCTCCTGAAAGTCTGACTCACAAGGGTTTGGCCAGAAGAACTTCACCAAAATCTTGGACAGACCTGTCAATGGTGCTACTAGGCATGAAATGACCTGAATTAAGCATCTGTAGTATCCAACTAGCCCTAGGAAACTCCGCACCTTAAAAAAATTCTTTGACTACTCCCAGGAAAGTACAACTCTCACTTTCTCTGGGTCCACTGATACTCCTGCCTCTAAGATGACGTGTCCCAAAAAGTGAATCTAATCCATCCAGAAGTGGCACTTTGAGAGTTTATCATAAAGCCGATGCTCTCTCAGTGTACTCCGAATGATCTCAAGATGTGTGGCATGGTCGTGTAGAGTGTGAGAGTACACCAAGATATCTTCCATGAATACCACGATGAAGGAGTCCAACTAAGGATGGAACACTCGGTTCATTAGTTCCATGAAAACTGCTGGCGCATTCGTGAGACCAAACGGCATGAATATATACTCATATAGATCATACCTGCTTCTGAAGGTTGTCAGAGGTATATCTGATGGTCTAACATGCAACTGATGATAACCAGACCTCAAGTCGAACTTTGAGAACACCCGGGCTCCTCTAAGCCGATCAAATAGGTCATCGATCCTTGGTAAGGGATATAGGTTCTTGACCGTCAACTGTTTCAGCTTCTGATAATCCACACAAAGCTGAAGGGTGTTGTATGCCTTCTTCGCAAAAATAATAGTTGAACCCCAAGGAGAAGTACTGGGTTGGATGAAACCCTTTTCCTTCAACTCCTCCAAGTACTTATTAAGCTCTTACAACTCAGGTGTAGCCATCCTATAAGGAGGAATGGGCATCGGTGCCGCTCATGGCACGAGCTCAATCAAGATTTCTACCTCATGCTCTAGAGGCAAACCTGAAAAGTCCTCTGGAAAGACATCTCTGAAAATATCCACCACTGGAGGAATGTCCAGCTGTGAAGTCCCCTAATCATCCAGATAAACACTAGCAATCTGGGTTGTCACCCTTCCTAGCCCATTATGCTCAGGTCCTAGTTGACTCGCCCAGACATCCCATTCGCCACTATGAATAAAAGACTCACCCTCTAGTGAAATGCAACTCAACCTGCGGCGATAATAGTCGATGACTGCCTGGAAGGGAACCAACTAGTCCATCCTGAGAATGACATCATATCCTATCATCTCTAGGGCGAAGAGATCCCATAAAAAAAGATACCATGCAACCTTGAGAGGGAACATTCTACACTGGTGTACACTATATACCCATGTCCCCAAAGGTGTGTCTAGTGTCAACAAGTCGGAAGAAGAAAATATGCAGATCCCAAGGCTCTCCACGATAGAAATTGAGATAAAGCTATGCATAGTAACAGTATCGAAAAGAGATGAAGATAAAACTGAGGCTACTAAAAACGTACCTCAGACTGTAGATGTTCTGGGATCCAACTCCTTATAGGTCTTCTCTACGGTGAATGACTGGCTTGCACCATGCCCATCCACCCCTGGATGACCACTCTGGGCTGATCCACCTTGCTGGTGCTGAGGGACTGGTGGATGACTACCACGACCTGAACCTCCACCTCGGCCCGAGTAGTCGGAAGAAATCCAGTTCACTGACTAGTGAGAAACTGGTGGTGCTTCTATTGAATGAGGATTCATGGAAGAGCCCAGGTCACCAGCTGCTAGTGTGAAAAAACTGGAAGAAATGCTGGATGTGACCCATATTTCCGCAAGATCGGCACTCCACAGGGTCTCTCTGGCACTGCGGCCTCTTGTGCCCAGATCGGCCACACTGGTAGCATTTCACCTGGCTGCCTGATGATGCATATTGATTCTTTGGATCACCACGCATAGACTCCTTACCGTGCTTCTTGCTGTCATCTAGAGGAAAACTAGATCTGGAAGCAGAACCACCCTGATTCGCAGCTCCGGAGTCTCTCAGATTGAGCTCTGTAATCAGTGCCTAGTTGATCATGGAAGTGATGGAAGTCAACTGGAAGAGATTCACCTGCGAGTGGATCTCCCGCCTAAGACCATCCTCAAACTTCCTATCCATGAAAACCACAATCCCATCCTGGAGGGGTGTGAAACACTCCAGCTCAGTGAAATGAGAGGAATAGTCCATGACAGAAAGAGTACCCTGCTCTAAGCTCATGAACTCTTGGGCTCGGTCGGCCCTTAGGGTCTCTGGGTAGAAGTAGTCATATAACACGCGCTGGAACACCTCCCAAGCCATAATATGTGGATGACCCACTTGAGAGATCATGTCCCACCACCTCTTGGTGGAGTCTCAGAGCATGTAGGTAGCGAGCTTGACCTGCCTCTCTGGAGGCGTCTCCAGATGCTTGAAGATAGTCTGCAAGGCTTCTAGCCATGACACTGCAGCCTATGGTCCTCCTTCCCCTGAGAAAGTAGGAGGATTTTCATGTTGGAAAAAATGTGTCAAGTCTGCTATAGTCGTGGTAGGAGGTGGTGCTCCCTAGGAGGTCTGCATCATCCTCATAAAACCTTCCCTAAACTACGCATCAACAACTACAACTGGTATGACAGCCGGAGCCAAGGCTGGCCCCACCGGAGGATCAGCAGGAAGTCCCTGATCAACCATATCTAGCTTCTGATCACTGTCTGACAACTGACATACAACCAGAGGACGTCCCAGATTCATAGCTCTGAAACGTCAAAATCACACCTTATATTAGAAAAACAAGGACAGAAAACAAAAGTGTACAAAATGAGAACAGGGGAAGGAAAACACACATGTTTACAAAACACGACTACACGGCATGTATAAAAACTACATGGAGTGTCTTCTTAAGCCACTAACATGGGCGTGTACACCTGCCCTAAAGGTCGTGTAACACCTCTATCTACACATTGTGTTGACCCCACAAACGGAATGTAATTGAAAACTATTCCCCTGTCCGAGACCCTTTACACGGCTAACCCACACAGTCCGACTTAACCCAAGACTGCATGTCATGTTCTGAACAAAAACAGTGTGTACTAGACAAGGATTTTTCGGTCCATTTTATTACATACATGGCCGTCAACATGACTGGACCTTATATAGCGTGTTCCAAACAAACACAGCGTGTATAGGTGAAGGTGACACCATCCCCTGTTTTTCGTGACACGGTTAGGTACCTGGACAGGACTACACGACGTGTTCCTTTACAATACAGCATGTTCTACTTGAGCTTCCCCGACCTGTGTTGTTAGTGACATGGTTGGGTACACGGCTCTGAACCCCACGGTGTGTACCTACCGTACATAACATGTTCCTGAAGTTATTTCTACAACAGTGTGTCCCTGCTCACACGGTTAGTGACACGGTCTAAAAACGACACGGCGTGTGGTTAAAAGTACACGCCGTGTATTCTGGGTTTTTCTGGGCAGTAGCTCAGAACTGCATAGAATCCTAGAAAACACAGAAACAAGGCAGAGAGCTTCCAAATTACTATTCATGAGGGCCTATAATCCTCGATAATCAAAACATGGAATTTATTTAAGAAAGGTAGAATACAAGCAATCCTCTAACAAGGAAGCAGAGATTCTATCAATCATCTATCACAACAACATACATAATCTACACAAAGTCTATCACAACCACATGAAATCACTAATGCACCCTAGATGGAATGGCAAGAATGCATGGCATGTGATTTATACAAGTGCCTATATGATGCACGAAATGGCATACCATCATCTCATCGGGTTGCGACAGAAATTGAACCACAGTATTCAAGACAATAATAACACAAAGCATGTGAATCACCCTAGGTGAAATCATATCAACCATAAATCTCAGAACCATACAACTACAATAAATGAGGTAGTATGGGTTTTCCCTATACATGGGTTAGCTAATCTTGATCACAACTTAATACCATGTATCAAATCCATCCTACCCCTAGCTAATGGTTCCAAACAGTAAATCAAGAGAAAAGAAACCCCTCAGATACCACTTTTAATGACCCGAATCTGGAGCCCCTCCACTAAGGCCCCGTACCTGGTTCACCACATGATCTCAAGCTCATTTCCCCAAACGCCAAAGGTTGCTGACTAGCAGTGAGGTCCTTGTTAAGTTATTGGGGAAACTATGCTTTCATTTAGTAAGATATACAAGGTAAGAAAAACAATAGTAAATAGCGTAAGTAGTAAAAAATACGTTACAGCTGAAACCAAACAGCGGAAGCAATGAATATATAATAATGATGACAAAGATACAGCATGTACAAGTTTCTAAGGAAGCAGTAAACATAACAACCTACTGAAATACAAGTAAAATAAAGTACTAAAATAACAGCAACTTCTGTAGCATCGCAAGCCTAAGATTGGTCCCTTACTCCTTAGCTCCAAGCAATCATGTTCTAGAAGTCGAAGGGCGCTTGCCCATATCTATATCTATAACAACAAAGTCTGCTTGGGCCCAAAAGGATATCCCAAACAGGGTGTGAGATATATTCACAGTAGGCAATCACCCAAATATTTGTGCCTAATAGTCAATGAATTCAAGGCAAGTAAAAGTGCAGGAAGCAGTAAACAGAAAAGCACATAGTAGCTACAATCCACAGTTATAGCATATAAAGTACAGAAGTAAACAATCAGCAACAAGTAGAAAATAGGTAACCCTCTGGGTAGCCCCCACAGCCTAATACCTATGGTTCAACCTACAAGTACTAGTAACCCTCTAGGAGGCACACACAGTCTCACCCCTCTGGTTTAGCTAAGAGTAGACTTTATGAGGAAGCACTCAACATAAATTCCCCCTATAGTCTCATATCGTACTAAAGGCTATATGGGAAAGCACTCAACATCAATTCCCCCTGTGACCCATATCGAGGAACTACAGACTCTCTGAGGAAGCAATCAATGTCAATTCCCCCTGTGGTCTCACATCATAAATTAAAGACACTTTGGAGAAGCTCTTACGTCTATTCCTTCTTTGGTCCATACACTATGTTCCCTCAGCCCCGTGTTATATAATCATGCATAAAGCGTGTGTATCGCCCAAGAAAACATCAAGAACTACTTGGCTATCATTCTAAGGATCAGTAGCAAAACATCACAACAATTCCACTATCCTACAACTAGACATAGCAACTAGAAAAACACCTAACAGGAAAAACAAGTACGACAAACATCCAGAGTACAAAAAACAACTCTATTCAAAAATTTAAACCTCTAATATAGCAATCAAGCAAGCAATCAATCAATGAAGGGGAAAATAGGAAAATTCAAAATTCTTGTTCAAGGAAATTGGCGCAATTGCACACGATACTCAAATAATTTCTACAGAGAGGCACAAACCACCTACCTCGATCCTAGGAGATCGATATACTTGAAATACGATGATTGATTCTCCCAAAAATGTCGTAGATCTGAGAAGACACCCAAACCATTCAACCCATGATATTTTTAGAAGTAGGGGGAATTGGAAAACAAGGCTCAAGAAGAAGGAAGAACTCACCACTATGATTCCAATGTAATCGATTGTGCTCGAATCGGAGAACAGATAGAGAGGTAGGGTCTCGTCGAAGATTCGCGGATCCTCAGCACTCTCAGATGAACGGAACATATAAGAAGACATTTCTGTGCACCAGACGCGACCCTGGTCCATTTAATGAAAAAATAAAGTACACGGCGTGTACTTTTAGAGTACCTGATGTGTACTAGGTCTTTCCGTACTTCGCCAAAATCGGCCTCCACATCACCCCTACACACTGTGTGTGTGGCCCGGACATGGACAGAACACGGCTTCGAGTCAGAGAAGAGTATAGGGTGTGTACTTAGAAAGTACATGGCATGTACCTCAAAAATTTCCACAAACAATATTTTTTTCCAAACACTCCAGAAAAAAGGAAAAACATGCCTCAACGAAGGTCCGAGTTCTTAAAAATTGTGGTTCCCAAATTTTTAAAAAATATAAAAAAAGAAAACTATAGAATAATATTACTATTAGTATCAAAGATCAAGATTCATAGATCACTCTTGGTGTTGTGGATAATTCAAAAAAAATACTACTCATGCTCATAAAATATGACTTTACTAAGAAAGTGTTATTAAATAAGGATCTATGAGAAGTAGATAATTATTTTCATAAAATCATGATGAGGAAGAATTTAGTGTTCATAACATAAAGGATATTAATGCATAACTCAATACATGTAAAAATATTATATATGGTAATAAATAAAAAGAGATCTTAAATTTAAAGTAATGAAATAATGTTTAATAGGGAATGAAATAGATTTTAGTTATTTTTCTAAAAGAATCAATGGATAGAATTATAGAGGAAGAAAAATAATATTGAAGAAACATTACTTAAATATCCTTTAAAATATGATAAAATTTTTATAACATATTTATAATATATTTTAGTTTTAATATTCAAAAGAAATTTAAGAGGTGTGAGTAAGATGGGAATTATACAAAAAATTTCATGACTATCTTATTGGCCCAAGAGGAAATAAAAAATTAGATATTACTAACTAAATGGAAATAATATTTTAAATAATATGTAGAAAAGTTTATATATTCTTCTAATGAATCCATATATGAGATGGAACCCATTACCAAATCAATAATGGTTGATGATAATGAAGATAATTCATCCCAAGGTAAAACTAGGAAGAAGAAGAATTAGAAGTCAAGGTCTGGAGAAGGCTTTCAACATGAGTATTACTTATCAGAAATAATGAGGATTCTCTTTTTCCAAATATTAATTTTTTTTTCTGAACTAAATTATAGGGAATTGATGTAGAAGAATTTAAGAATATGACTTGGTACACTTGTAGATTTACATAAATAAGATACATCCATAATGGAACATTACAATCACCATGGTGTGGATTTTTATGCTCCCCTTTAGGATAAAAAAGTTGAATATGTGGTGTGATTATTAAACTATTAAAAAAACTATAAATATGATAGGAAAGTTAATATTTTATGGGGAGTTGTATTTATATAATTGAATTACTTTGATGGATTGTTTAGATGGATGCAGGATGTATCTGAGAAAACAAAAAACAAACTTTCCATGAAATAAATATGTAGGAATAAACTAGAAGAGACTAACAAAAAGAATAAATATAAATAAAAACATTCACTAACATGATTATTCAATATATATTTCTATATTGAGTTCACCCATATATATATATTTGAGAAGTTATTGGATTATTGTTATGAAAAGTTTTTCATATTATTCTCCTATTAATTAATGTTTTCTCGATTATATGACTAATGAATTTGTGTTAGTGATACCTATGTTAAACATTAAATGTGATGGTAAATAATGGGGATAAAGAACATAGGTGGAGATTAGTAAATGAAAACATCATATGGGGATAATTTTTTGGCAACTCATATTCACTTCAAATAAATTTTAAGATGTATTGGAATATTGATAAAAAGGGAAGATTATTGTTTTATTTTGTTTTGGTTTTATTTTTACCAATATGTGGATATTTTTTATAGATATTGTAACATAAGAAAAATAGAGAACATTGAGAGAATATTTTATTTTATTGTTATAAAATCATTATTATTTAAGTGATTCCATAATGATATTTATATTTATTAAAACATGAAGATATTAATGATTCCATATCAGTTTGTAGAAAGAAAGTGAATCTGGTTTTTAGATGAAGTTCAAGATGATTTGATACACTATTTATAGTATGATATAAACTATAATATGTTGTGAAGATTGAGTATAGTCAAACTAATGCTATCATATTGAATAATATGATATATAATTTATAATGTTTGGGATACAACTATTGAATATTTATGGTCTGATGTAGACAAGACTAAGTTGAGATTACAAGGTACCATTACAATAATTATATCATATGGAACTATATGATGTTTGAATATGTGACTATATGAATAATTATCTATGGATTTATGTATTTAAAAAGGTTTAGTTTTAGTGTAAATATTCACCAAAATGTGTATATATGAAAATGATTTTTTTTCAAAACTCAAGATTATAAAAAGTTGATGTCTGAAAGAGAATGCAATTCGTTGTTTTAATGTCTGTTAAAATTCTAAAGATACATTATTGAATTAAATAATTGATATGTACTATCATTTATATTCTATCATCTAGAGGAATCCTTCACAAAGAACCAAACAGAGAAATATACAAAGCTGCAATGTATTAGGGGTCATCATATGAACACTTGAAAGATCAATAAAATAGAGTTTTATGAGTTCATCTGATGAATAAAAAAGTTTTTTATACCAACATAGAAAGGATTCCAAGAGTTTGAGATAGATTTGTTTCATAGCTGACAGAGAAGAAATGTAATCCCTACAAACAAAGATAAATATAAAGTCTATTAGATAGATAAATATGGTGATCAATGAAGTACCAACAAACATATATAAACTAGGATAAAAACTATAATGTTGTACCAGAAACAGAGGAAATAAATATTTCTAGACTAATAACTCTCATGTCATAAGATAAAGATATTTTGATCACATTGAATAGATTTTTCCTAAAAACATGAAATGACATAAAAACGATTTTGAGTCAATCAAAAGGATAATGAAGAATTTTTTCTAGGTAATGACCATCATACTAATATGTTTTAATTTAATACATATCATATATTGTTTCTCTATTGATTTTATGTCTGATGAAGGTTTGAATATCTTTATAAATATTTTTCAAGTATTTAACATTGTTGTGATGCTGAGATGTTCATTCATTAATTATAAATATTAATAATAGTTATTTATGTTTAAAGAAATATTTGACATAATTTTCTATGAAATATTTTGTAATTAAAGATTAATCCAATTTTCTATAAGGTTTGATGTTTTTCAAATTAAATCGAGTTTGGTTAGGAAATTCCCATAAATAATTTTGGGAGACCATATAATCTCTTAGTTATTCATAAGCGGAGTTCTTATATAAAGTGTGTTGAAACAAAATTAATTATACACTTTTTTTGAGTAGGAAATAGTTGAAATTTTAAAAAATATAGTGGATAGAGTAACTTGACAAGGAGTAGGCGTATAAGAATTTTGAATTGTACTATGTGGGTTACAAATTAATGTTTTTAATTATCTGAAGAAGGGATAATCATAATGATGGTTTTCATGAATAATTATTCTAGATAGGGTTGTATCTTATATATATATAACTATTCATATAATTTGAATCATAATGTGTTTCTTCATTAGATCGTGGATCATCAGATCAATTCTCACTGGATGAATTTCATCACATAGAGCAGAAGTTACTATCTAGTTTTGGATATAGTGCATCAGACATATTTAAATAAACTAAAGGGAATAATTCATAGAATAAAGTGTACATTTCTACAACATAGATTTTTTATAGGGTTGATTTAATGAAAAGTTCTAGAATTATTTTTTGAGCTTATCCAGGACATTATAAGATCAGTAAGATGTTTTGAGACCAACCATCTATTAAGAGAGTTATTAATTATAGTGAATAAATCGATGCATGGGTGATGATGATCCAACATTCAGGTATATGAAGAACATATGAAAAATAATATATTTCTACAATGGATTAGACAATAGAGTTGAGATATTGAAGTAGGGGTGTCAAATTAGTTCTTGAAATGGCTTGTTGATGTGGTGTATAACCCGTCATAAAGAATCTAGGTACACGAAGGATAGTTGGGGGGTATAAGCATATAAATAATAAATATTATTGCTATGGTGTATAACCAATTTTAGCTGGATGAATGAATAATTGGGTTTAAAACCTATTGCTCGATATTCCGTTGTAATCTTGAAGATGTTTGTAAAACAATACTTGTTCTAGTGGATAACCCTAATGGAAGGGAGTAGGTATTTGAATTAAAAGAAGTAAATATAAGTTTGAAAAAAAAATTATTGTTGATTATAACTCTGACAAGTTTTATTGGCTAAATACTAATATACTAATTTCGAAAATAAAGTGATCATAGATTCACACCTTCCCCTCTCAATGATGTCGCATTGATTTTAATTTTTTTTAAATCTGTACCTATGGACCATTTGAGCGGCCATGGTAGTGATATTGGTTCTTTTTCAACTCTCCCTCAGAGAGATTTTGTTGGTAGTGATGAAAAACTACATGAAAAGGGAAATTCATATATTATTATATAATCATTATATTAAAATATAATTTAACTATATTAAATGAGGGGTCTAAGTATAGGCTTGGACTCCTCAGTACTGGTAATCTGGGACAATGTCTTTACATCTTCTTATATATATGGTAAGAGGGTTTATAAGATTGGTTTTAAAATGAAGTATTTTTTTCTATTGGGGATGGTATTTTTTACCACCATATAATTAAGATCTACAACAGTTAGAAACTATCACTATAATATGGGATGGGTGTGAAAATGAAGGATCCCTATTGTAGTTGTGATCTTTATATAAATGAAAAATATGAGGTCTTATCTATCTTATGTTTCCTACACTACTATTTTGTGGGAGGTAAAGTTTGTTGATTCTAGGATAATAGAATCTATTTATATGGTGGCTATAAACTACGACAAGACTTTGATTGATTCTTTTATTTATTGTTATAACCTATAGAATAGGGTAAATGAGATTGAAGTGGATGATAAATTTGAGAGTGATGACCAATATAGTGATCTTAGTGATAATAATTACAATTTTGAAGACGATAGGTACATAACTATTGGTGATATAAATGGGATGCAATGCATAGATTTTACATGATTCATTTAACCTACATATAATTATATGAAGGGATTGTGTCACCCAAATGGATTTTTTATTGGCGTTGGGACCTTTTTTTAAACACACGTGGAACCTGTATTTTATAAGAATATGGATTTAGGCTTCTCGCCAATGTTGGTTATGGTTGAAGGTACTCAGTGATTTGACTAAGAATCCAAATCAGTTTCAGTATTTTATATTGATCCTATTCTAGTTTCTAAGATAGTTGTAAGATCATTTAATAGGCTTAAGAATCCTTTCTTTTTTGATGGAGTGTAGGATAATGTAGCTACTATAAAATTCCCTCTCAAAATTTCTCATATAGAAAATTGTCCAAAAAATCACAGGGGATGGATTAAAATTTATATTTCCATGTTGTAAATCACCCTTATGTGGGGGGTTTGAATATCTCTATCAATATAATGAGAAATATTGGATCTAGTTATAGGCATATTGTATAAGACACATTGAGGATAATTGATTTTGTTAGTGTTGACATTTAGGGGGAGATTTATTGGTATATTTATATATTATTCTTACATTTATATCCTTTCATCTCTTAAAAGTCATAGACCTTTAGTTTATGGGTACAAATTGTTTATTCATCAAAAAATGATGATATGTATGCTTAGACCGTGCATAAACTACTTAGCTAAGTTATTCTATAAAGGCACATGTTCCTGACCAAGATGTTATTTCCATTTTTATTGATGATAAAAAATTTCTACCACTTCAAGAAAAGTCATCCAAATCTACTAAAATGATTTCATAGGATGATACTAACATGTAAGTTTCCACTCATAATGATTCATGTAAAAAATGTAATAGTGTTAGAAACTAAACTGTCTATAACACTATGTAAAAGGGAATGAGAAATATTGTTCCCAAGTTCCTTTCTATGTTGGAATTCATTATGTCACTTGGGATTGATAAGATTTATCTTCAATGTCATAAGAAGGTTGGTTTTCAAAATAGAATGAGTTTTTTTCACCTTTTGGGTCAATATTGAATTGATAATAACCCTCTAGAAGATGATGATTTTTATATCAAAGCCAATGACTAAATAAAATCAAAAGAAGGTTTACATGAGTCTAAATTATGGGATCATATAAAAATTGATTTCTTGTAAGGAAATAAGATCAAAAGGGAGGTCTTCGAACCAGGTGATTCCTTGATTTACTCCCATGTTGTCTAGGCAATCAACAGTTGTATTTTCTTCTCGATAAACATGAGTGATGATATAGTTGAGATCTATAAGAGAATAGGTGCATTCCATCCAAAAAGTCATAATCAGCCAAGAAAGATTAATTTTTTCCATTCCAAATCTATTGCACAATGGTCATAGAGTCACATTCAATCTAGATATTATTCCAACAAATGATCTTGGTGAAGGTGATAACATGAATCAGGCTCATCATCTCAGCTTCAAGTGAGGGGGAAATGCCACAACTACCCATTAATCAACCAAAGATCTGATCAAGTTGATTCTTGAAGATATCACCACATCTCACAGGGCTCATATTTCCTTTATAGTCCCCATTGATATTAAATTTGATCCTTATAGGAAGTGGAGATCTCCTAAACACCTCTAGAGTGCGGAGAGTTTGACAGAAATTTCCATTAATCTGAAGATGCTGCAAGATTCAGAAGTCATGCACATTGTTGTGGTAATGTCCCTTTTTCTTCAGATCAGCTTCATGTATAATAGTGAGGATCCACATATGACCTGCATTTTGATAGTATTAGTAATTTTTATGAATAATTTCATTATAATCGTACTAGATCACATGGTGCAGCTCAACAACTATATCTAGTAAAATGTTTTAGATTTGTTGAGAACCTTCCATTTTTTCATATTTCTTTAGTTGGGTTTTGATGGTGTCAGTATTTAACCATCTACAGTAAAAATGTCCAGAATATATTTCCAAATAGCAGAAGTATTACCAAATGAAAGAAAGAGGTGGTTAGTATATTCTCTATTTTTATTATAGAAACTGCACTTAGGGTAGAGATGAATTCCAAAATATTGAAGGAAAATATATGTGGGTAATTTGGTGTGATCAAGATGATAGAAGTTATTAAATCTAAAAGGTTTTATCCATGGAATGATGAAATGATTTAACCAAATATAATTATTATCAGAGTTAGTGAAAAAATATTACAGAAATATTTATAGTTTAGCAAACCATTGTGATCAGTTTACCCAATTATGAAATCATTAGGGTAAGTGAAAGAGTAATTTTCAATGTTATTCATGATAGTATCCGAGAGTTGGTCAAGTTGAGAGTTTAAGGATTATCTAATAGGGAAGTTGATATTCTCAGGGGTTTGATTGGTAGATATCATAGAAATTAATTGTGTGCCCACCAAGTTATCTAACCATATTTCCATAGAGGGTTCCATTATGACCATCCATCGGGAATTATTCATGATGATGGAGAAAAAATATTTGAAGGATGGCCAAATGGAGGAGTTAATGAAATTCAAATTACCCATGATAAGTTATCATGAAATTTATTTTGAGGAAGGTAATAACTTTTGATGTATTGGGAAAAAGGTTCCATGTGATCCTAGCTTGAAGTTATTAATTAAATTATTTTAAATTTTTAATGCCTATACCACCTTTCTCAATGGTCTTGCAGCAAGTTGACCAGGGGACAATAATAAGATTTCTTTCAGGAATACTACTAGTCCAAATGATGTTCTTAATAGCGATGTTCATTTTTTTGATAAGACCAACATGCCACTTATAGACCATTATGGATTAGACCATCTAGGATACGATGGTTAATTTTACAAGACAAGTCCTACCAGCCATAGAGATAGGTTTTATTTTCCATGATGATAGTTGGTTTAGAACCTGGTCAACTATAGTCACAATGTGGAATGCTTGGGGTATACCCCAAATTATGGGAACACCAAGATAAGTGAAAGGGATCATACCTTCTTTTAGACCTAGGTTACTAATAATGTTATATTTTTTAATCACATGAAGGTTCTTCCCAAATAAAGTTCATGTTTTCTTCCAACTACTAGTTTGACCAGAGACCTATCAATGGTGTGAGTGATCATTTTTGTGGTTGATAATATTTATTTTGTCTCCTTGAAGTAAAATGATGATGTCATAAACATACAGAAGATGTGTTGGAGCATTTACATTCTTGGAGACATGGATGGGTTTCATCTTGCTCTATTACACTAGATGGATGATCAGATGAATAAGATAGTCCTTTGTTATTGAGAATATAATAGAAGAGAGGGGGTCACCTTGTATGAAACATTTGGTGCATTTAAAGTAGCCTTTGAGAGATTTGTTGATCAAAATTGAGATAGATGCAGATTTGAACAATGTTTTGATTGTGGTGATAAAAGTTTCATTGAAACAAAAACTTTGATGAACCTTGAAGATAAATCTCCAAACCATAGTGTTGAAATATTTTTATGTCATTTTTAATGGAAATATTCCCTTCTCTATTAGTATTGTTCAAATTGTTGACACACACAGAAGCAAGATAGATGTAGTCCTAAATGGACCGACCCTTAATAAAACCAATTTTTTTCTAAAATACAAGTTTTTCAGTGATAGTTGAAATTCTATTATCAATGATCATAGTAATTATTTTTAAATAGTGTTGTTAAGATAAATGGGTTGAAACAGATGAATTTCAGAGGCAATTTCCACTTTTAGAATCAATGTGAGAAACTATGCATTTAGAGCATGAGGCAGGACACCATAGAAGAAAAAGGATTTGAGAAGTTTAAAAACATCAATATGACTTATATCTCAATAATGTTGTAATAAACCATTATTGAAACCATCAAGACCTGGAGCACTATCTGGATTCAAACTAAAGATAGTGTCTTTGATTTCATAATCCAATGGAGTGTTGAGAAGGAATGTGGTCTCTTCATTAATGACCACCATCAGAATGATCTCAATAAGGAGGTCCTTGTGGATATTAGGACCATTAAAAATGGTTTCATAATGGGAGAATATATGATGAGAAATTTCATCATAAATTTCAAGCATCTTGTCTCCATCCTTTAGAAAAGTTAATGGCTTTCAGGCCTTCCTAATTGTCTGAAGAGAGCTATAGGACTTAGTATCTATATCTCCGTCTATTAACCATCCAGATTTAAACATTTTTTCATTCATATTTTCTTTAAAAGTGATCTGAGAGTTGATTTTATCCACAAGGTTTATTTCATGATTTGAATTAGTGTTAATGTCAGAGCTGGTGTTTCAGATTTGAATATCAGTGAGTTCTACTTCAAGAAGAAGGATTTCATTATTAATTTTTTTGGATTTAGAACTGCCCTAACTCTTGAGAGATGGTTTGAGTTGTTTTAACTTTACATTATAGGCAAAGTAATAATTATTGTGAGACATTAAAGACCAATAGTTTTGGATGAAATTAGTGCAATAAACATTAGATAAATATACATCATGATATATAAAGGGTAACTGGGGTTTCATGTTTTTGGTGGAGACATTGACAGTAATAGGGTGGTGCTCAAAGACCATCCTATGAAGGGTGGTGCTAGAGATAGTGTCCCATTTTTATAATGCATGGAAGTTTTTGAAGTCTCTATTTAATTTGGAAGCAACCACTCTATTGTAATGTTTTTATAGCAAGTGTATTTCACACCAGTGAGATTTATTTCAATGAGATTGGTGTCTTCAATCAAAGTATTAAATTATCTCATAGAAATAGAAGCATGAGAAGGTCCAATTTTGTCACTTGAGTTATGAATAGCATTGAAGTCTCCAAGATGAAACCAAGGAGTATTAATATTAGTTCCTAGTTATGAAAGGCCATTCCAAAGAGTTGTCCTTTATTGGTATCTATTTGTCGCATAGACAAAAGATAAGAATAGTTTTATTCTATCAATATTAAAATTACAAATAAAATTCTGATAAGAGACAATAAAAGTATTAAAATTCTATAAAGAAGAGTGAAAAAATCAATAGAGAATCAACCTTGTACGTATTTGAGATTGCATGAGTAAAAATATAATTATGTTGACACATGTAAGATTATTTAAAATAATAAGAAATTTTTGGCTCAGAAATAGAAAATAACTTAAGATGGTGAGTGTTAACTATTATTTTCAGAATAATGAACTTGTCAGAGTTGGAAATACCCTGACAATTCCAAAAATAATCTTAATTTAAACATGGTTTTAGATTTAGAACTCAATTTTTCTACTTTATAGAGCCTTTATTTCTAGAAGATATTTCAACGTTTTGATCATTGTTATTATTAGTGGTCTATTCCTATTCATTGTTAGTAATGATAGGTGTTATCTTTGTAGGATCATTTCTTGATGCATTCATAATTGAGTCTATACTTCTCATATTACATATCATTAATGAAATGGTATTTTGGTTAGATAAAAAGTACCAGGCTACCCAGAACAGTCCATATTATCTAAAGATTGAGCACCATAAATATTTAAATTAATAGAATTATTAGTTGAAGTACCTGGGTCATTTTAAGTATCTATATTTTGTTGCTTGATAGCATCCGTAACTGATGGAAGTTTCCTTTTCATTGTGGATTCAGGATGTACCTGCATAAGCATGGGATCCTGTACTAAGGGAGTACTTCCTTTTGTAGCTTTTACAGTTTCTAGTGTGATGGCACCTTGTTTACCAATATTATAATGTTTGTTTTGTGCCTCAGTCTGAACAGACATTGAACGAAAATTAGGATTCTCATATTTAATTGGACAACCAATGGTCTCCATCTCATTAGAAATATTGACATATTTGATGTGATTTGGGTGAGAAGAGCCTAATTCATTAGCCTTTTTGGTAGCATCACTAGCAGAGTATGATAAAAATTTACTCAAAAATAGATATGATTGAGCTGAATAATACTGAAAACATTAATTATCATTGGATGGGGATCCATCATAGGAAATTTTTAATGATTTAAAAATAGAACCCCAAAAGGCCACACATGGTGATGTTGCTATAAAAAAAGGAATGACTATAGATAAATACTCTAGATAAGGATGTCAACTACATCATATAGTATATGAACCAAGGAATATTGAGAATTTTTAGTTGTATTAGAAGATATATGAGAATTTTATGATCAAACTAATTCTTGAAAAACTACCCAATGGAGGAATAGTAAATGATCATCAAGTTGAGGTGGATATAAGAGTGGGGAAGTCAATATAAAAAAATGAAATATGTTCTACAATACATGGTCTATATAGATGATTTAGGTTGAACCATTTTTATTAGAAGATGAAAAATGACCTCTTAACATTTATTTCTATCATTTTTAGTTTTATTTTTTGAAAAAAATTATTATCTTGCAACACCTTACCCTATTATATTTGTATATGTGTTTTTTGATAATAAATATTCTTTGGTCATGGGTTTTGTGTTTAAAAATTCTTTATTTAACCTATACTTGATTAGCTATTATTATAAAATTAATAATATGATTATGAATTTTGTTAATTATTGTTTAATTAAACAATTAATTTCATGGATATTAACAATTATAGAGACTAAATCAAGAAGAATTTGAATATTTTTAGATATCCCCTTTTAAACTATGATAAGAGGTAACTCTTAAATGATATGAATGTAATGAACAAAACATTTTAATAATATTTGTTTCCTTAATTTTTGTGTTATTTCATTTTATACTCCATAAAACAATATCCTTTAATTAATGAAGTGATATTGTTGGGTTTCGACGGTTATATGTTTTTGGTCAATATGACCATTGGAAAATAAACTCTTAACATTTTAATTATTGTTTATAAATGCAAATGACCTTGGTTAACTAATATAGAATGAAAATTTTATGGGCTTATCCAGTAGACTAGGGTCGTATGAATCCCATTTGTCAGAGCTTGGGAAGTAAGTAATGTCTCTAGGATTTTCTCTGGAACAAGCCCAAGTTGAGCTTCAATATGTGAATCTTGAACGGAATCTCCAAAGGGAGAATTTCAAGCTGATAGAAATCACCCCTCAAGCAATGTTGTCTGAGCCACCCCAAGATTCTATCACCATATCACACCTTACACATAGTTCATATGCAGGTGTTATAAGGGGCAATGTAATGAGACCTTATTTACGTTGTTTAATCCTTTTTTGTAAATAAAATGGTTATTTCTTATTTTGTTAAATTTCTGAATTCTAAATGTTCAGATAAATGTATGTTGAAGTTCCATATTATTGATAAACTCTAAGAAAATGGATATTTTATAATATTTTTGTGCACATTAAATAAATAATAATGTGAAATGATTTTTAGATTATATTCTTCTACAATTGTGACTAGAATGAAATTTAGTGTCTAATAATATCAACTTAATTTGCGGTGAATAGTAAAGTATGATTAGTAATATAACCTTCTGAATGGTAATGAATGGTAAATCATCCAAAACATATAAACTTCTCCCATGAATATATAAATATAATTTAGACATCTTAAAAAAGAAAAAATGGTCATAATATAAGTATTCGTATTTTTGTATGGCATAAACATTTTAATTACAATTTTATAAAAAATTTAATAATTTAAAAAAATTATTTTCATAAAATGTAATCATAAGTTGTTACTGTATTGTATTATGGTTATACAATAATTTTTTGGGACCTTGATTTCTTTTTCATGGTGTTATAAAATAAGTTATAGTTTTAGAGTTTTTTTTAATAAATAATGATTTTATTTAAAAATTAAATTGAAAAATATTAGAAAATTATTTTCATTAAATGGAGTTCATTTTTGAATTCAAAACATCGATATTAGGTTGTGGGGAATTTTTTGGATTTTTCTTAAATAGTTGAATTTTTAGTGAGTAGTAAAAATACAGTTTTGAGTTTCGGGTGTTTAATGACATCATTAATGATGTAATCATGATGAAATAAATCTGATATACTTGTTAATATTAAGATATGTTATGAGGTGTCCCAAGTGTCCAATACCATGGGAAAATAACAAGGTAAATCCCATGGTTTTGCAAATACCACCGATTAGGTGTCCCATGGAAATTAATTAAAAAGTCCCTCATTTTTTTATAAATACCAAGTAATTCTCTCATTAGATTCATTAAGAAATCATCCTAAATGAATCTATGGTCTTTCTATCTCCCATGGAGTCCACCCTATGTTCCCTCAAGCCCCCAAGGTTCCAATCATCGATCTCTCGAAGATACTCTTCAAGTTAAGTGAACCATTCACCCTCCTCTTTTTAGTCAGGATTTACATTATGTTATGTCTTCTAGTTTCCATCTTCTTATGTGGGGGTATTTTCTTATTTATTATTATTACTTTAAACTTAATGTCCAAATGATTATATATCCTTTCCACTCTTATGAATTAATTTTATGAATTTTTATGTGACGTCGTTAGGTTGCTGAAGGTTTCATAAAAGAAATTGCATTTTCTATTTTAATTAATGTTTCCTTTTCATGTGGTATGTCATTAAAATATCCATACCATTATATTATTATGTACCCATACTATATTAAGAATTATTTATGAGTGAATGACCCATGTTCCCTTTCTTTTTAATGTTTTCTAAAACAATGTTATGTAGCTGTTATGCTGCTGAATTTTCATCTCAAAATCTCTCTCTTTTTATCAAGATATTCTATTCTTTTTTTTTGGATACCCAAATATATTTTCATTTATAGGTGTATTAATAAATATATAAAATTGATCTATTTTATTCTGGAATTGACATACATATAACACTAACTCCCTTTCCATGGGTTATAATTGGCATAATAATCTTATTTTTAAGTACTTTTTAAATGTTTTGATTTTGACACGAAATCCATTTCATTGACTCAATTTGGGTTATTTATGAAATTATTGATTATGATATATGTGGATCACATGAAAAAAAGAGATATTAAAGTTTCACCCTAATTGTGCTCCAATGAATTCAGTAAAAAATTAATCTCTAGAGTAGACAAGTTTCATGATACCTTAGTGAATAACCATGGTAATGTTTTTATAACACCTTGGGAATGAACCTTGGTGATATGTTCATTAATGTATAAATGAAATATTTTATCCACATATTAAATTTTTGATTCATGTTTTTTTATTATGATATGCCTCTTTTTTCTTTGCTTATTTCTTGTGGTTTTCAACAAGTTCTTATTGATATCACATGTAAACTGATTCGCTTGTTTTCCATATTGGGCCTTCTATTCACCCTTTCCATTGATGTATGTCTCGGGTTATGAGATGAGGCAATTATATATAGGATGAACTTAGTATTAATCCTTACAACTGGATTAGAAGAATGTTTTGTTGTTTCTTCATGTTTTATGTTCCTAATTTCCAAGACACTGGTCTTTAAAGATCCTCTTGTTGTAAATTGTAATGAAACGTTATGTAATGCAAAGGCGGGATGCCATAATGGAGGCCATGAGGCATAATATAATTTTATTTTATGGCCCAAAATCCATAATATACTTTTTATAATGCCCAAATAATCTTATTCCTTATTAGATATACCTATATTGTCTTTTTATAATCCATCATCCTGACACATTGGTATTGACTTCACATCCTATCATATCCATCCCCAAGGTACCAAACATTTACATGGAATTTGATTGAAGATCGATAAAAAAATATGACCATACCACACCTCTTTATAATTAGGAAACACTATCTATTCATTTAATCCATTAGCCGTAATATTCTCCAACCAGACTAAAAGCTCTATATTTATGGGTTATATGCCATACATTACAGGACCAAAGTCCTGGTTTCCTAATGTCCTAGATAGATGGCCCAAAATCCAAAATTAAATGAATAGTAATACATATACCAATATAGTTTACTACTATAGCACATGTATAAAACAGTTCTTAAGAATCATTATATTACCAAAGAAATCCTCCTCTGTGTAGATTTGTACCTGAGTCTATGATATTGGATCATAGAGATATTCCCAATTATGTTATCCCCCACTATAGTTATTACTCATTTATATAAATTATTATTAATGATTATTAATGATCATTAAATATATCTTCTATAATTTTAATACATAAATTTTAATTAAAATAATTATAAATAAATTTATAATTATAATATTATCTTATCTTATATATAGGGGATTACATGACACAAACAATGCACACCCGAAGTCACCCTTTTGTGTCAAACCTCATCCCTACTCATAAGAAATTTCAACTACATACTCGACCTATTTTATTACATTTTAACTATTATTAGTTATCACTAATATCAATATTAAATACCAAATTATAATTAAAATTATTTTAATATGTTTGAAAACCATAATTAAATTTCATTATTCAGATCCTTATTATTAATTAGTTTTCTCTACATTAAAAAATATATTATTTATAGAATTATTTTTATTTTTTCAATCATTTGGATAGGTGTGTTTTCTTCCTTTACATGAATTGTAAAGAGACATTGATTATTCATTATTAGTAATAAGTATTAATTATATTTTTCTTATTAATTTCTTTATCATAAAAATATTTAGCATTACAAAATTTATTTATTACATTATTAATGAAATTATATAACTTTTTTAAATCTATTGATTATTGTTACTAAAATTATAATCCCTATATGAATTTATTATTAATAGATATATTATAAAATATTAATTATTAATTAATTAAAATATATTTCATTAAAATTTAAATATTAAAAATTAGTAATTTCTTAATATTCATAATTTATTATCATTAATTTGTTATTTTTAACAATAAAATGAAATATATCATTTATTTAAAATAGTAAAAGTTGTTGTGTGATCGCCCATCAATATTGTTGGAAGGATATCAAGGACGACATCTGTATAAGAGGGATTATTATCTGGGATTTTATATAATATCGAAAAATTACATTGATGTAATCAATACCAAATATAAAAATAGTTTAATTGTTTTTTTGAATTTATTTATATATAAACAAAACAAAGTATATATTAATATATATTTTTAAAAAAATAGGATTTTTCACAGTAGCCATTAAAATTTTTTAAAAAGTTTCTAATAAAGAATTTTGAAATAAAGTCCATATTTCTAAACATTAATTATAAAGGGGCATCCATTATTAATTCCTAATTTCGATAATTTATTTAGAAAGAAATAACTGAGAGAAAACCTTCTACCAGAATTCTCCAAACAAAGATATTTTATATTAGGTGTATTTACATCATCTAAATGTAAACCATATTTTTGAAATTACTTTTAATTATTATTTAATTTGGTAAACTTATAATTACTTATCTTCATTTAAGGAATTTTTCAGGTCTGATAAAAATTATTTTTTTCAGATGTATCATTTAGATTAATTCTTGTATTTATTTTATGATCATGTATTATATTAATCTCTATCATTCTAGTATATATGTTAATGCATGATTCTTCAGGTTGTGTGATATATAAAGTGTCTTTTGAAACTTTTAGGATGACAATGCAGTCATGAGGAGTTTTCTTGATATCCTATTATTCTAGGATGATCAAATATTTGAGGGGAAATATGGTATGACGGAATATGGTATGCATTAATAGTGAGACAATATACAAAATTTTAATTTCTTACACTGAATCTATAATAAGATACTTGATTCATCATTGAGATAACTAATTAATGAAAATAATCTAATGTATTTAAATTAAATTAAAAATTGTAATTAAAATGGTACCTAATTTGAGTTTTTTGATCCTAAGGATATACACTCATTTTCTAAAAATATTAGAGTTAGGAAATAAAACTATAGTCTCTCAAAATCACCCACACATATACCACATCAACTCAAACATTGTTCTTTATATCACGAGTAATATCATTAAACATAAATGTCCCTAAAATGCCTATGTAATCTCTATAATATCACATGGTCCATCCTTGAACATGGATAGAGCTTATCTTTATCTACCCCTGTATTCATCTCTCTATAATTTGATAGAGGGTATTAGTGGAGAATATATTTCCAACTCCATGTGATAGCATTCACCACTAATTCACGGCTCAAATAAGAGCCTAAATAGGTTGTTTTAACTTTATAATATTTTAGTTTGGACCTTTTATAAGTTCTCTCTTTTAAATCACCCTAAACAACATGAATAACTAATGAACATGTTGTGAATATCCTAAATATTTCACCACTATGTGGAGATATTTTTATATTCAATGTGATGAACCATGTACTGTTAACGTGTATCATTCATCCTGTAATTATATAATGAACCTCGAACACGTAATGTAAAATTACACATCCATAAACATTATGTAATCTTGAGTTTTAAATCAAAAATTGTGTTTAATATATTTTATGATATTTACTATTTAGAGTTTTAGATAATTATTTCATCACAGATACGTAAATAAATATCACAAAAAAATGTACACTTCCACATAGTATCAATTGTACACACAAAATAAAATTTTAGGTACACTGGGATAGATACTCTAAGAGGGGGGGAGTGTACTAGGGTATGACAGATTAAAATAATTGACCCTCTCTTGTCGGGTTTGTTGTTAGACAAAACTCTCTTCTCTATCCTTCCTATTGTTTAGTATGAACAAATCATAAATCATGCACATGACACAAAAATTTTACATGGATCACCTTCACTGGTCTATGTGTAAGGGTCATACACCGACAATATGCCTATGTACCCAATCCACTACAAGAGGATTGTTGTTTGCATGTTCGAAGCATAAACATTGTCCCTCCTGGTTTACAACCATTCAGAAATTGAATACTCAATGCTCTCTCAACTGAAGTGTGCTCAGTACTTCTACAAATTACCCACTAAAAGTTTATATACATGTATATCCCTTCGTAATCTCACATGTACTCATATTCCAATGTAAATATATGCTCTATTGATGTTCCAACTTCATCCACTGATGAATATAACTTTATTGCGGTATTACTGGGAAACCTAAAATACTTCACACAACACTTACTATGTTTTTCACACAACATTAATTCCATGCATTTAGTATTTTAAATTTGTCACGAAACACCCCTTCAACGTCACATCAATATTATGTGCAACTCAAATATTACACAAAACATTCTTATCTTATGTGTAACAAAAAAATATTTCATGGAACTCCCTTACTTTAAAAATCCTATGCTATCTGGAGTTTGTATTTTCTATTAGTATTGAGCTTATTAGAATAAGGGGGGGTCACCTTTTATTTATTAGCATCATCAAACCCTAAACAGAATATTTGACATGTCACACAAGATCCTCCATGAGTGTGTGAATGCCCATTTGACGTCGCATTGGGCGCACAAATTTCAATCACGCAACCTTATATTTCGCCATATTTCTTTTTTGAAACATTTATTATGGTTCTTTGTCAACATAGGTTGTAAAAAATTTCTTTGTAACACCAAATATTACTATAAAAACCCTCCTTGTCAACAAAAAACTATGTTTTTCAACAAATAAACTCCCTTTTTCAATAAATACAATCACCTAAAAATGATTCAATGTTACCATATATGATTTTTTCCCAATAAAAAAAATTTCAGATATATCATGTTATTTTTGGGAAATATCATCACAATTTTTTTCTTGACCTCATCCGTTTCATTACAAATCCTAATATTCCTATGAAAAACTATATAATATTATCATTTAGTAGAAAAATCTCATTTAGTAATACGAAAAATGAAATAATGAAACAAATTAGTTCATGAAAACTTATACAACATCTTTTCGAATAAAAAATAAACATTGAACACAAAATAAAGATTTTATTAACAAAGTTTGAAAATTAATGTCCTATATACTTTATAAAAAAATTCAAATAAATCATAAATGAAAAATAAAAAAAAAATTATTTCCCTTAAAATCATTAAAAATAGGTGAATACTTTTTTTAAAAAATAAGCTATACATTTCACCCGTTTAATGTAGTATATACTTTGATGCAAGAATAAACTCATGAGTAATCACATATGAGAATAACATAATGAAAATGGTGTCACAATATCATATAAAATTAGGAAATGTGGAACCAACACAAAACATCACACACAAATAAGTCAAATATAACTGCTAAGACATCATCACAAGGTGGGAAATTACCATAATGGATTAGTCTTCCCCAAAATCGCACACATAGTCTCATGCAACAAAATCATTACCGAATGCATTTGATTTCTATATGGAAATAAGCATCAAAACATCTTTATGATTACACGGTCCAAAAAAGGTAATAAATCATAATTAATAAACAAAATATTTACCCTTGTAATGAAAACTCGTTACATAATCTTACCTCATACCATAATAAAAAATTATTTAATAATTAATATGAGTATTTATCATATTTCATACATTACCCAATCAGAAAAAGGGAGAATAAGCAATGTATATATGTGGGAGACATATATAAAGAATTAATATGCATTAATTAAAACTAAATAGCGATAGAAAGTGAGTTAGCGTGATAATGGTCACAACCCAAAGAAAAAGTGTAGCATAGAGAGACCTCCAACACCAATAAGAAAAACATTCCCATATTTTTAAATATCCATTCAATTTAAAACCCATTTTAAAAATAGGTAGAAACATGTGAAATTAGGGTTTTATTTGATTAATAAGAGGAAGATAAAAAATAAAACTGAATATAAAATATTTTTTTTGTGGTTGGAAAAGGAGTTGACTTTATATAATATTAAATTAAATATTTATTTTGTATTTTTTAATGAAATTCAAAATGATTCATATAATATATATAAAAATATTACATTAAAAACCCATCGATACGAGGTAGAAAATATAACTAAAATTGAATTTATAATTAAGTTTTTTCTATATAAGTTCATTAATAAGGTAATTTTTAGATTATAGACAAGAAATAGTGTGATATATAAAATAAATCATTAAAACCGTTAAAATGATGTTTTTAATGTAAAGAATCCCTTATATAAATCGAAAAAAGATTTACTCTTAAAAAAATTATAACTAAAGTCAAATATAGTTAAAAATTACATTTAGTAATCATTTAATGATAATTAAATATTTCTTGAAATTTTTAAAAAATACAATAAATGAAGAATAAATATTTAAAAATTAAACAATAAAAGGGGATTTTTTTGAAATAAAGTCACTTACATTGATTCTAACTTGTCACATAAATTCTTTATCAAATTGAATAATAAAGTTGTGATAATTATTAACATTCCAAATAAACTTTTTATATGTTATTATATCTTTTATTTTATATATTGTCAGGTTATATTCAATTACACAATCCTTTATGTTCACATTAGATGTTTTGATAATATTATGCTCATATTTGAAAAATTACTCTAGATGGTCCACTATTGTCAATGAGGTAAATATTTTATCACATGGATAATGAAAATAATGAAATTATTATTATTTTTTACATAAATTATTCTTTTTGAAAACCCATGAAATATGGTTATCAAAAATGATCAATGTTTCAATCAAGGAAACGATGGGTCATATATACACATGAGTAACATTTCCAATATTCAGCAATCTACATGAAAAGAAGGTATGTATTATTTTTCCTTATAAAATGATAATTATATATAATATATACTATTATTTCATTAAATACACATATATATACCATCCATTTGATTCTCTAATTAAAAAAATGACATCGCTTGGTGGAGGTGGTAATCCATCCATACGTATGAAAGACATTACAATCTCTCTATGATTGGGATGTTAAGAAACATATATAATATAATTATTTTATAGAATTATAAATATTTAATTTATATAATACAAATAAATTAATAAGTAATCATAAACATCTATGGGAGTTGATGATGGAAAAAAATTACACCAGTTCGCGAGGCCGTTGTCCGCTATACATAGGAATGATGGTTTCATTTCCCATTAGATGGGTGATGTGATGGATGGGGGTTATTGAGTTAATATAATATAATATAATTATATGGGAGATATTTATGTTTTTATATCATTGATTTTTAATAATATTTATTATAGGTTAAAGAATAAGTAAAACTAAAACACTTGGATAAGAATGATACTTCTTTCTCAAAAATACTCTTTCGATAAACCTCAAAAACCATCCTAGAGTTTTTTTTAAAAAAAAATAAGGCCTATATGAAATTGTAAGTTATTTGAGTAATATATTTAGTAAATTATTTTCTAAGATTTCTTTTTTGTGTTAATATAGTAGGTGATGATGTTCCCTTTTATTATTCAAGGGAAGTTAAATTTGGTAATTATTGAAAATATTAAATTAATATAAAATAATTTTAATAGAAAAAGGATCTAAACTAATATAATTATAATATAGTATTAAAATATATCAAAAAAATAATACCATAAAATTTTTACATTTTTAGATTAGGTTTTTACACTTATCTCTTTGTTTTAACCTATGATAACACAATTTTACAATAACCATGATAACAAAGTTTTCTTAAAAATTCATAATCAAGATTGATACTATAAAATGGATATTGGAGAATAGATGGACCATGTTTGATATTTTAAACCATATAATAGTCACTTGGATTAATATTGGTATTCTAGTAATTTTTTGTCATTTTTTTTAAAATCTATTATTTTTAAAATATCATAAATATCATTTTTTGAGCAATTAATTTAATTTGACTTTGAAAAAAACATGAAATCAATGTAATTATAATTTAATAAATTAAAATACCAATAAAAATTCATATTTATCTTATAAATTTCTATAATAGTTTAATTAATTCAATTTATATTAAATTTAATACTTTTAAAATTATTTTTTATATTTTTCTATCAATTGAATAAATATTGTGTGAGTATTTCTAAATCAGTTTAGGTAATTATCTCAATACTGATAATTTAAAAAAAATCATGATAAAAAATAATTTATCTTTTAAAAAACAATTTAAAACCTAACATGTATAGATTTTATCCCTTCCTACAAAGATTATAGTTTTTAAAAGCACAAAAGTGAAATTTTTTATTTTATCTTTCAATTGAATATTATAAAGTCCATAATCAATGAAATGTGGAACCATGTGGCCCTATATTCATTTATTGGAAATTTATTAACTCCTATAAAAAATATGATAAAATAACATTTTAGTTTCAATTTTTAGTCCTTATCATATTATTTTTAGTCTTAAATTGTCGATTTATACTTATCGTGTTGACAATTATTTTCTATACATACTATTCACAATGACAAAAAATAAAAATTTAAAATTTAATAAAATTATATATATATATTAGAGATATGTAATTTATTTTTTTTATGATTGAATTCTTAATTTAGTATATTTTAATTTAAAATTAGACGCACAAGATTCACTGAGAAATAGTTTTTAAAAAAATGCCTACTTATAAAATGTTTTTATACTATAAACATGAATATAATTAATTATAGACTCCATAATTAGAATATTTTAAATAAATAACAACTAATAAATGTTTTAAAATAATTTAAAATATAATTTAACCCTGTAAATAGATGAAAAAAAATTCATTTTTCAACAAAAATCATTATTTTCCACTATTCATTTGAAAATTCATAGTTTTAAAAACAAATCTCAAAATTTCAAACATAATCTAATTTAAATAAAATAATTTTGAAAAATTATATAGGTATTATATATCAAAATTTTAAAAACATCCAGAAAAATATTATAATATTGTCTCATGAAAACAATTAAAAACCATTTTTTTGGAATATTCATTTTTTAAGAATAAAATGAATTTATTAAAAATTGAGTTATTATTTACTAAAAATTTATCACTAAATTTATATTGAGTGGGTAATTTATATATATATATATATATATTATATAAGATAATCCTATCCATACCCACTAATTGAACAACTATTTTATAAAGGTCATATTTAAACGATAATATTTTATTGATCATTAGTGGATTGTGTTGCATGTCGTATACACCATTAAACATAATTGTATTTTTTTAAAAATATAGGGGGTGTAAAATTAATCCCCTTGAATATATTTCACCCTAAAAAATTCAAATCTTTCTCAATAAACAAGGGTTTTACTTATGAAAATACATTTTATGAAATTCCGCATCATAAAAAGGGTTAATAAATATTTTTCTTGAAAATTGGAATAAGAAATATGAATGTAATCACATAAATAGGTTTAAAAATTGGTGAAAATTATTAGAGGGTGAAAATATGGATATGGAAAAAACAAATAACGTCCAAATAATTATGGAGAATGATAGTGATCATTATTTATAAAAAACTGAATGATCAACTGAAGGTTAATGATTAGAAGAGTATAAACCATTGAGATGTAAAAAGAGAATCAATTCATAAAAAATGAGGGTAATATGATAAATTTTTTTCAATATCAAATTCCAAGATTTCAATAATTACATTACTATTTGGATGAGAAAAATAAGTGAAAAATTTTAATAGGTAAGTATAATTTCATCTTCTAACAATTTTCTCTTGAATCATAACTTGTGGTCCAAATAATGATTATTCAAGATTAATTTTTTCATGTATGAAGCACTAAAATCATCATATATTAGATAAAATGATACAAAAAGGATAAAAATATCCCTATTTTTTATTTATAAATTAACAATAAATAAAAAGGTAATCATAAGTTAATTCTCAAAATTATTAAACAATCATATGAATAAATAAAACATTAATCACCAAAGCCTCAATAGTAACAACCAAAGTTCAACGTTGATCATTCAATACATAACTAACACTAAAAATAATCAAAATATTTGATAATAATATTTGAACCCAATGATTAAAATTACCTAAACATGTATATTTTCAAGATTAATTTTAGACTTATATCCAAATATGATCAATCACTCATAATGTCTCATAACAAAAATGTGTATTCCCTAATCAAATAATATTGTGGATATGATTATCATTACCATAAATATACTTAATAACCCAAAATAGAAATTAAAATCATATATTCTTCCAAAAGATAATTAAACAATTATTCATCAAATACGATTTCTTAATTTTATATTTAGATTAATCATATAAGGTTTCCAAAATAGTTAACACCATTAGAAATAACATTAATCGCATAATCGCTTTTCAATTCCATGATTATCTCTTTGATAAAATATATCTTCCAAAAATCATCTTAATAATTATCAATAAAATCATTCGAAATATTATATTTTATACATACTAATTAAGTACATAGTTTACTCATATAAATTGACCACTTTTCGCCCTTGGTTATGGGTTGAAGCTCTAAAACCTTCATGGATTTGACAGGTTATAATGTTTTTCAAAACTATATTATTATAATCCATATAATATCCCAATAAATATAAATAACATACAAAAAAACATCATTTATCCTCAAAAATATTATACACAAAGTTATTATGAATACCATTATACTTATAATAAAGGAATTACTCATCAAATAACATTTCATTTTGAACCCAAGGGTACCATATAACTCAACCCAATAAAACGTCACCCACAATTTCATTAATCTCATTAAATCATACCACCTAAAACCTCAAAAGGGGGATCTATGTCATTGAAATTATGATATACCTTATGCACATAAATCTATGATGGTATCCAAAACTCTTCATTTAACTTCACATGAAAACATTAAAATGTGAAATGATATATAAAAATTTACCTTGATACCAAATTTAAATAACCTACCTTAAACATTATATAATCATGAGTTTTAAGTCAAGAATAAATTTTATTACATTTGAGAATATTTAAGGGTTATAGTATTCTATAATTAGTCTATTGAAATTATAAATAGTAAATAATAAATAAAAAATGTACACTTCAACATCGTTTCCTTTTTTCCCTTGAAATAAAACATTCATGATATACGAAGTTCTCTTCTCATTACATATCTTCATAGTTATTGTTTTGACATCATAAATGTTCATATACATAGTTAAATCCATATTAAAAACATTTTAAAATACTATATGAGAACCAAAATATCAGTAATAGACATATTAGAAAAAATTAAATAAGCCTATTAGTTTATGAATACTTATACATGATTTCCCTTTCCCAAAATTAAACATTGGGCTCAAGAAAAAAATTATATTAACTTATAAGACAACTTTTCAGCCTAAATTTTTTCATAATACATTTCCTAATAAATATTAATGGAATAATAAAACACATTATGTTTCCTTTTAAATTATGAAAATCATATGAAAAAAATTGATCCCATATATGATAACATTAAAAATTTTATTTCTCTATTTTAAATAATGTCACCAAATTATGTTTAATATATATAAAAATATTCATTCTGAAAACATATGAAAAATACAGAAAATATATTTAAAATGAAATTTATAATTCATTTATGTACATTTAATTTATAAAATAAAATAATTTTTAGAAGATTTTAATGGAAGTTAAAGATTTATAAAATAATTTTTTAGAAACATAAAAATGAGGTTTTCAAGGTAATATTTTCATTACGCAAAATTATAAAATACAACTTGTTGAAAAATATTAAATAATGTAAAACATGTTAAAAGAATGTCCTTTTGAATCCATTGAACAATAAATAAAATTTTTCTTGAGAAATTTATAATACCATGGACATGAATGAAAAGGATATGGAAGGGAATGTTTAGAAGAAAAGTTTTTTAAAAGAATGTCTATTTACATGAGTCTAACTCATCTCCTAGGTTCATTATCTTCTGGAATAATAAATTTGAGTTAATTATATAATTTGTAAATAAAATTTCTAAATTTTATTATCCCTTTAATATTATAAAACGTCTTGTTATATGAAATTACTAAACCATTTCAGTTCACATTAGACATATAAGTGATATTCAGCTCAAAATTCTCGAATGACTTATATAGGTTGATTACGAGTTCCATGGTCATTATTTATTCATATTTAGATATATAGTAATTACATAATTATGATTTTTATACTTAAATTTCTATTTTATAAAGAAAAATGAATTATATTTATAAAAAATGAACTATTTCACAATCATGGGGATAGTAGGATGTACACACATGTAAGTAAGGTATCCTTTTTCATCGATCTCAATGTAAAAAAGTTAAGTCATATTTTATCCTTCTATAATTATAATTATATCATAAAAATCAGTAAACATACAAGGTTTCCATCTAACCCAACATATAAAATAGTCTTCTAAATGGACATATGGGCATTAATATTCTCCATGGGAAGGAATGTAATGCCTGGGAATCTTGGATGTCATTTAGGAATGGGTTTCCCCAAATATATTTATAGTGACCCAAAATGAGTAATCCCAGAGATGGTGTCTAATATCATTACATTATATTTATTATGTGTAATTAAATCTCAATGGATTGAAGAGTTTAGTAGCCTTGGTAAACAAGATATATACATGAGTCTTGTTTTAAAAAACAATACACGAATTAAAACATTTTTTTTATTTCATGGATAATAATTTTATTCCATATAAAATATCCATTAAAATATTTTATAGTATACTTCCTAGATTCCTAGATAATTTAAATAGAAAAAGTAAAAGTTCCAATTCTAAGAAATGGTTAATTATAGATGATTAATTTATGATTAAATGATAATAATCAATATAGAAAGGTAAAAACAGAACACACATGCCATAAAAATAGTAAACTAAATGATTAAAAAATATAGGAAGGTAGATAAACGATAAAAAAATTCCATTAAAACAACTATATAATGATTGATAAATATGTAAAAGAATAAAATTGAATGAAATTTTATTAAATCAGTGAACTGAGAAAGAAATTCCACCATTGATATGTCGACGCAAAATCTCATGGAAAAAAATAAATCAGTCTAAATGATAAAAATTATTAATTATAGGATTTCATGTTACTTATGTACATGGTGAATTTTCCATCAATACCTTTCACCAGAAGATTTAGAATATCAGGTAAATACCCTTCTAAGGCTAGCCAAATGACTCATCCCATGAGATTATCGATCAATTGAGGGAGTATCTATAACTAGGACCCACTCATTCCATACCTATCCAAATAATTTCTCATATATAAAATAATATATTTAAAAAATGTGACTAATTAAATATTCATATGTAGTAGAAGGCACAGATTGATCAATATTTCCCCAATTAATCAAATAACATTCAAATACATACCATGTGTAAAAACGATTTACCGTAGATGAAATAATTATATTCCCGATTAATGATATAGAAATTTTAGGATACATAATGTTAACTGATACTATTTATTGAAAAAAGGATATTAATAACTAGAACCTATAATAAAATTAAATTTTTTATTCCATAATGATGAAATAACTTTGACTAGTGGTAATTCTTGTTTAAATAATCCTAAACAAAATGAGATTGTTATGTCATCCCTTGAAAAGACCATAATGTTGATGAGAGAATCAATAAATGAATATATAATGTGTGTGAAATGTAAATACAAATTAAACATGTTTAAATAAAATAACAAATCATAAAAAATTATTACACATATAATATTAGAATATTATTGACAAGGAGGAAGTAATATAACCTAGTGAAAAGAAATTGGGTTATGACTTCTTTACCACTCGGTACCTTTTAACTCAAATCGCCTTTGAATAAATAATTCAAATTGAAAGTACAAAATACCAAGAAGGTAAACCAATTAATTATATAATATATCAAAATGATCAGTAAAGACATGACACTAATGATGTAAGTGGTGAATATGACATTTATCTCACAGATACAAAAAGTGAGATGAAAATCCATTTCCTTACATTTCATTTTTGTTTTAAATCCCTTAACCTCATGTATAATTGTTTTAAAAATGTAAATAACTTATAAAATTACTATAAATATATTTATAATATCATATATAATCCTATTGTAATATTTTATTATTCGTTTGTTAATAATCATTCATTATTTTCACTATTTCTGTTGTTAATTTCCTAGTTTGGCGAGATTGTTTCAACTTCGTAAATTTTTTCATCTTAAATAGATCATGATTTAACAATATCTGTATTTTAATCCATGATTTAATTATCATTTATATCCAATATATATGTATTTATAATAATCCCTAATATTTTGAGATATGAAGATAAATGAAATGTTCATGGAGATAATATGACGTACGTATGCATGAATGATACTTTAATATCTTTTACATATTTAATAGAATGAAAAGTAAATTATATATATAATAATTCAATTATCATAATATTTTCATAGGTTTATTAAAAAAATATGTAAACATTCCATGAATTTCATGACTGAATCACATCACTTTGAGGAGGCAAGAGTCTACACTTTCACAAACTATGTGATCATATTTACTAAAAATTGATAGCATAAGGGTATGTGTTATATAAAATTAATATTAGAATAAATAGATTATAATTATAATATATATCATATAAAAATATTATTTCCATAAAAATATCCAACCATTAAAGGTGGTAATCTAAAAATGAATTAAATCATTTAGTGAGGTGATATTTCAACATACACGTAAAAGGTAAGTTTGGTAGCCATTAAATGAATGTGTGTGTATGTATAGGTATTAAAAATATAATTAAATAAATATGAGAACATTCATGTTAATATTATTTTCATATAATCATGTTATAAGAAAATTTGTGGGTGTGGAGAATATAAATAAAGGAAAAGAGCTTCAGGAAGGATGTTACTTCTTATTCAGAAAACTCCTCTTGGTTTTCATCAAAGGGATTACATGGATGGATTCCTAAAAAAAGTGAGGAATATAAAGATAGTGAAAAATGTTTTAGGACTTATATATATATATTGATTGATCTATATTTTATTGAGTGGTGTGAAGATGTGGGATGGGTGAGTGCATTGTTATAGTGGAGGAACGTCATTCATATAAATATTTGAAAAGATAATTCAACAGACGTTTTCCTTTGAAAAGTTGTATAAATATTGAAAAACATTAGAAAACCTAGATGATGGGGTCTGAATAAAAACATCCAATTGTAATTTTTAAATGATTCTATATCATTTTGGAACTTATGAATATGGTTATGTCCCTTGTTAAGCTAATCTTTCTATTAATTATTCTAATTAATTTTAATTAAATTCACTAATTTTTTTGGCCAAAAACATAGTTAAAATTATTATAAAATATAAATATTGTGATTCCAAATATGGTATCCATTTTTTCAAATTTTAATGAGCCGTGTATTAAAAATTAATTTACATTTAATCTTATATATGTGACAATAATGTGGTTTTTTAAAAGTAAAAATGAACAAATGTTTGAGATGTGTTTATATCCAATTCCAATAGTAAATTTATTCAAATGAACAAGATTGTATAATTTGTTTGTTAATTTATATAATTTAACTTTAAAAAAATTATATATATTGTTTCATGATATATAAATTATATGAAAAAATAATTTTGAATTAAAATTCATTATTTTTTCACAATTTATCAAAAAATGAAACTTCAAAAAAAATAATAAAATCACCCAAACCTAATTTTTATGTATAAATATTAAAAATTATGTTTAATTATATAGATATTTTTTTTAATTCAAAAAATTTGATTCAAAAAAATTCCACTATTAAAAGGTGGTAAGCATTCCATTAGAAAAATAATAATTTTTATACGAAATAGTGGGTTTTGTCTTATATTATGACTATCGACTCTACTGTATGAATGTACAAAATGATTTATCTATATTTAATATATATATTTACTTTATATAACTCCCTATTTTTAATTTATTTATTTTTTAGGATAATTAATCTCTGTGGGCATTTAAGTAGTTTTCTATAGAAACATTCCTTTTATATTCAATTTTTTTCATTTAAAATTAATTAGAAATGAATTAATTCATATTATAATTTTTTAAAAAATATATTTTTAGAAGATAGATAATGTCATTAAACCCCTATAATTTATTGTTTTGGTTATATATTATTATTTTAAATAATAATATTTTAATAATATATTGGTGTGCAGTAGAACGTGGCCTTGTGTGTAACACAAGACATTAAAGAAATTCGTTATTGTGTGAAACACACACTGAATAAGTATAATTTAAATTGAAATATATATCTTGGATAAATTTTATTTTATATAGGTTTTATATTATAATGTATTAGGATATTATATTCCCTTACATTCTTTGTGTTCTCTTTCAAAAAAACTACTAAATACAATGTTCTTATTTTAGAATTTCTTGGCACCACATCCTCCCCAACTTAATTACATTATATCCTCATAATTTAGACTCTACCATGGTGATAAATTATTTTATATCTTCATTGTTTAAATCACACATTATGATAAGGGCTTGTAAGACATCCTCTATAAAAGAGAGTATCAGGAGTATGAAGGTTACATGGACTAACATAATATTGAGTCCATAATTTGAAGAAAATTACTATCAAATAGAGATACATACATGGAGTAAAAAATAAATAATTATAGGTAGTGATTCATTTCATAAATAAAAAACCATTTAATGATATATGTAATGTTTATGGATTAAAATTAAAAAAATTGGATGAATTGGTAGATAATTGGTTCAAAAAAATAAAGGCATCAAGAAAAAAAATTGATCGTTTTACTAATGTTGAGTAATTATTTTACTGCCTAAGGATATAAGTAAATATATTTACATAACGGATTTCTATAAAAAAATTCCTCATTTGTTTATGATTTTATCAATTTTTAATTCATCTATTACTTCAAGAAATGGATATCCAATAACTAACTTTGATGAAAGAAGTACTAAAATAAACATTTAATTGATCTTAAGGATCATAAAAAGATCATTACATTTCTCTATGACAATTTTACAAGACTAATATAGTTAAAAAATTAATCTCTAAACCTAAAAATTAACATTATGGGTTAATAATTAATATTTATTCATCACATTGTTCAACTTGTAACAATGAAATGTTAACTAGGACATTATGTGGGTCAATAGAAGGAATTAAAACCTTATGCTCTTTTAGTCATGAGTTCCTGTCTCGTCGCCTTTTCTTATTTTTAGTGTCTTCACATGACATTGTACTTATTCTTTTCAAATAACATATTAATTAAATTTGTAAAATATGATGTAAATCCATGAAATTAAGTCATTAAATAACATTTTTATTATGGTTTTAAATAGTAACTTAATACATATATTCTTCAACCATTTTTTATTCATAGGTTCTTCCTTGTTATAGTTTTTATCCTATAATATAGGTAATTTCGAAAAAACAAAAACAATAGTGGGAGAATAAATTATCATATTAAGAATACCATATAATCTTTTTTACATTGTCTAAATATTGACACTTTATTTTCAATCCAAGTCACATTAGGTTTAATCTTGGTTAATCATTTTTATCACATATTTAAATAATTGATATTGGTTTTTAAAAAATTATATTACCCTAAGAATATCCCCTCGGAGTGTCTAACCAAGTGTGCAGCAAGGTATGTTGTCGTGTACCATGTTATGATCAAGTCAGGCCCAATGCACTTTGTTGCAATTATTAACCATAGGTACATTTATTCCAAAACCATGCCCACTTATAGTATCTAGACATGTAGACCCAGATAATATCTACCTTAACGAACTTATGGGATGTTCTTCTATAATTTTCATAAATTATTTCTTAGTTATATGTTCTTGATTCTTTGAATTATTAAATGATGTTCTCAAGGTTGCTAGTAAACTTTTATCTGATACAATCTGTAATGATCCAACCCCAGTAAGACTAGTGAAAATGTTTTATACCATTACATTTACATGATTACATGGATTCATATCTTAAAGGATCAAAAAATTTAGTAGTCTTGGAAATCAAAATACATACATGAACCTTTTTTAAAAAATCAATACAATTATTACAAAACATTTTATTTATTTCTTGGGAAATATCTATATTCCATCTAGCATATCCTTTCACATATTTCGTATTATACTTTATAGATTTCTGGGGAATGGTAATAAAATAAGGGTGAGATTAGATTAAATTTAAGGGATAAGTATAAGGTAATAAATAATAACTATATGGGGAAAATATATATAGAAAGGTAAAATCTAAAATCACATTCCATAAAATCAAATAAAATGAATAGGTAAATAATATGGTAATGTATATATCTCATAACACATGAAATTTAAATGACTATAGAAATCATGATGAATATATAAATTCAAATAACTAAAACACATTCCATTAAATCAATGAAATGAGAGTGAATAGAATCCACACATATGTTAACATAAAATCTCATGGATACATAATAAATGAATCTAAATGAGGTAAATTCTTATTTATTGGGTTCTATATTTTATAGGTATATAGTACATTTACTGTCAAGTCTATTTATAAGACAATTTAATATATCGGGTAAAACCCCAAATATGGAAATCCAACTAACTCATATAACGAGTCTATCGATGCATTGAGTGGATATCTATAACTTCCCCCCACCCAAGTCATACATGTCCAAATCATTCCTCATATATCAAATAATTTATTTAAGAATTTCTTTTACCAAATATTTTTATGGTTTAAATGATATATATATAAATATTTCCCCAGTTAGTAAAATAAAGGTCAAGTATATACTGTAGGAAAAATAGAATATCATTTAGGAAATAATTATATACACTATAAATGATTGGTATATTTAGGTGAAACTTAGTGTTCAATGAACCCTGGAGATAAAATATTTCAAGGGGACTAACAAAAGAATCGAGGAAGTGAGTATAAATAATATCCTAGGTCAAATAAATCATACACCATCCAGAGAAATTATAAGGATTTTATTAATACAAAATATTCCAAGTGGTGTAAAAATAAATGGTTATTTCCATTGATGAATAAAAATATTATAAAAGTACCGTTTAAAACTATATATGATTGAAATATACACATTATTTTTCAAAATTGTTTTAAAATCCTTTTCATCAAAAATTAATTTTGAGAAAATGTTCATGAAAAAGTATCCTTTTAAAAATTAATTGTAATGTACATATAAATGGTGTTAGGAAAATCTGTACATGCATTAAATTGTAAAAAGAATATTCATTTTACAAGGTAAAATATTAGAAAAAAGACTTGTTTGGAAAGAGACAAGAATATTTCTTTGAAAAATTTTAGAGAGTAAAAGTGGGAATAAATATTACTTTAGTAAATCATTTTTCAAGGGTTGGAAACTTTTTTGAAAACCTTTTTTGAAAATAGGATTTTTAGAAGAAAATAGGTTCAACTACTAAAGAAAGATATGTAGTTGAGGTTTCATAAAAACTTTCTTTAAACATTTTAAGTTACAAAGAGTGGTAAAATTATACTATTACTTGAAAAAGGACAATAATTAAAATATGAGATTAATGTTAATTTTTTTATTATAGAATTATCAAATAATTATTTATGATGGAAATTCATGTGTAAACATTCTTGAAAAAATGAGATCTTAAATTAAACCCTTGAAAAGTCCGTAACGTTGATGTGATAGTAAATCAATGGATTAATTATGTGTGTCAAATTTAAATCAACCTCAAACAATTAGAAATAAAAAACTAAATAGTAAAAAATTATTACTCATATAATCATATAATTTTTACGACAGCGAGGAATTAATATAACCTAATGAAAAGGAATCGGGTGATTAAATTCATTAGCACATGGTAAATTTTAACTCATATCGACATAGCATAAATAATTAAAAAGGAAAAATTTCCTTTAAGGTAAAACAATTAATGATATAATATACCAAAATGGTTTGTATATACAGCACACAAAATAAATAATAGGTGAATATGATATTTATCTCACGGTTGGAAAAAGTGAAATGAAAATCACTTTTTATGCATTTATTTTTGGTTGAACATCCTTTAACCTCCAATATAATTATTTGAAAAAATTAAATAAATCATATAAAAACAAAAACAAAATATATAATATCATATATAATATTCTTATAATATCTTATCACCTTTTTGTCAGTAACCTTTAATTATTTTAACTATTTATTCTATTAACTACCTAGTTTTTCATTCTTGTTTTAACTTGTTAATTTTTTCCTTCTTATGTTGATCATGATTTAATAATATAAATAATTTAAATCATGATTTATTTATCATATATATACATTAAAAATTTATTTATAACAATCCATATTGTTTGGAGATATGATGTGAAATGCACGGTTAATGGAGACGTTTGGCCATATGTACACATGAACGCCAATTATATTTGTTTGTATTTAAAAGGATAAATATTAAATTTTATACATGTATATTATATTTACAATTTCATATATGTTTCATAAATTTTACATGTGTTTATTCAAACCATCCTTTATGAATTCCATGTATAGCGTGAAAAAATCACATCGCTTTGAGGATGGGGTAGTCTACACTTCCATGAACAATGTTATCATATTTACACTAAATAAAATGAATGAGGGTATATTTCATATAAAAAATAAATACGAATAAATAAATTATATAAATTATATATATCTTATAAGAAAATAGCATAAATTATAATTCCCAACCATGAGAGGTGGTAATGGAAAAAATGAACGACATCCTTTTTTGAGGCTGTAGATCACCACACACATAAACATAATGTTAATTACCCATTACATGGATGTGTTTTTATGAGTAGGTCAAACCATCAGAATTAAAAAAAATAAGTATATCTAGGATAATGGTTTTATTATATAAGCATGGAATAATAAGAGTTGAGGTGGAGGAAAATTAAAATAAATCAAAAGAGATTAACAGAGGATGTTACATCTTATTCAGGTAATGCTTTTTTGATTGCACTAAAGGGATTCCATGGATGGATTCATTCCCAAAGAGTGGATTATATAATTATGAAAGGTATTTTTTGGAAATATTCATATACACATTTTTTTATAAAAATTTGATTGATATGTGTGAGGAAGTGGGATGGTTAAGTGACTTTTATAGTGGAGGAGGTGTGTTATTCTTGTATATTTAAGATAAGATAATTCCACTGATGTTTTTCCTTTGAATATTTTCTCTAATATTTAACCAAATTTGATTCCAGGAAGTATTGGTTCAAAATACTAATATAATATGTGTTTGGAAAAAAATTAGTCATTTTGGCACTTATGTTTAAGTTTGATTCCGTTAGAAGACTATTTTTTTCTCTTGATCATTGTAGTTAATTTTAATTACAGCCACTAATATTTTCAGAAAAAACTAGGTTTTCATTGTTATAAATTATAATTTTTTTATTCCATATATTTAAAACATTTTTTGAAATTCCAATAGAGAAAGTGGGAGAGATTAATTTAAATTTAATCATGTATTTGACAAAACAATGTGGGGTTTTAAAGTAAAAATGTTCAAATGATTGATATGTGTTTATTTCATATTTCAATGATAAATTGATACCAATGACCTAAATTGGAATAATTGATGTATAATTTATAAAATTTTACTTTCAAAAAAATTTAAAAAAAATATTTATTTATTAATAAATTTGATAAAATGTGTTTTGAATTAAAATTTATTATTTCTCATTATTCATGAAAAAAAGAATCTTTATATGAAAAGCCCAAAAATCAACCTATCCTAATTTTGATCTTTCATGTTAAAAAAGGAAATTTAATTGGAATTATAAAATGTATATGTGTTTAAAAGTTGTATTTAAAATAAATATTATACTAAAAGGCAGTGAAAGTTCCTTTAAAAAAATATTGATTTTATATGAAAATAATTGAGTTTTCTATTATCTTATGACCATAAAATATATGAATGAATTTTATTTTTTATTTAATATATATATATATATATATATATATTGTTAATATAACTAAATAATTGTAAATAATATAATTTAATAGGACAAAATAGCTTTGTGGGAGACAATAGTTTTCTATAAAAAATCATTTTTTTATTCACTAAGTTTTTATATTAATTTATAATTAATTTATAACCTATAGATTCATATTATAATTTTTAAACCATATATTTTAATAATATATCTAATCATATTAATAAATTTTAATTTAATAGCTAAGATATATATTATTGTATTAAATAGTATTATTTTATTATTATGTTGTTGCTTGATAAAACTCAGTCTTTTGTGAAACACAAGCCACTGAAGCAACTCATTATTGAATGTGATTCATAATAACTCAATATCTTGTGCATTAAAAGGTGTATCCCAGGTAATTTTTTTGAAAAATAATAAATATATTTTAAAGTATTAGGATATTATATTCAGTAAGATGCTTAGTGTTTCATGTTACACTCTCTATCAAATACTGAGTTATTATTTTAGAATATTTGGGTGTAACAATCCTATGAAAAATTTACATTCATTGAAACAAATTATGACAAAATACAATTAATATGAATAATCAAAATGAAAAAAATTGTTTTGTGTAACTCTATGTTATAATTAGATATAAAAATGGGATGTGACTAGAGGAAAATATAACAACAAATCTTGTGACATGGAGAATATCCACTTCCATGAAACCACCAAAACTACTATAAAAATGGAATATATTGTGGGCTGAACCAACCATCATCCCTAATGAAATCAATTCCTTTACTTATTTTATAAAAACCATGATATGTATATTACTATTTGGTATATATTGGTTGGGAGCTCATTTTACCAGTAGGATATCACCTAAATATTCCATGAAATAGAATTTAATGAAAATATTAACATGATAATTTAAAAATAATGAGGTTTATTCATTTGAAATAAATATATGATTATTTAATAAGAAATTTAAACAATATAGTTATATCCAAATATTTGTAAAAACAGTAATTATGAACTATGGGATATCCATAAGAAGCTAGGTCACTAGGGATATAGGGTCCTCATTCTCTAAATGATCTAACAATATAATATGTTATCATGAAATATCCACTATAAGGATTAAATCCAATGTTCTAGAGGTCACAAAAGTATCATCATATGTTTTAGTTATTGTTGTATCATGATCCTTTTGGGGAGCTTGAGTTCATGTCTCATGCCTCAAATGATGTATTACACCTTAGTAACAAACATATGTATCAATATTTCCCAATTGATTATTCCAGATTACATTTCCTTCAAAACACCTCTATGTATCATAAATATAGTAATAATTATCCACACATGAAAAAAATAACCAATTTCAAAGATGTAAAATACTCCCTTGAACTATACTCACACCAATACATTTGAAAATGGTATTTTAATCTAGTCAAGAAATTTAGAAACACTTTTCATAATAATGGAAGGTATATTAGATTAATAAAGTAATGGAATTAATCTAACCATAATCTAATCACTTCAAATCACACAAATAAAATAGGAAATTGCATGCTTCCCTAAGAGAAGACCCTTTAGAAGGAAAAAAATATAAAACCCATAAATATCCATCCCATAAATGATACTGATCCCATTTTTATTAACATTAACATTTGATAATATAAAATATAAGGAGGGGGATGAAAATATTAGTAGAAGGGAATAAGAGAAGCGAAGAAGATCATAACTAGATTTTTTTGGAGGAATCATGGCTCAAACTACCCAAAAATTAATCCATTAGGGAATGGAAGAGTATAAGTATTATACCTAGGACAAAATAGGGTTTAATAATGGTAAATAATGTGTTATAGGGTTAAAATATAAAAGGTGTATAATTTTAATTTTAATTTTGTTTAATCTAGTTGGTCACATGGTTTGGCTACATTTTTTTCCATAACATGCACTAAATATGCAATACCTATACCTTTGAGGAGTTGTAAGCTTTTAGGAGGTGAGAATGGTAATTCACCTAACTATATATCTTAAGTAGTTTCACTATATAAGTTGCATGGTCTTCACTTGGTTGGTGCATAACTTCTCCCAAACATGCACTAATTATGTGCCACGTTATTTCCTCACCAAAACATCCATATTTACCAGAACACCCAAGAATTATATTTAAGAGGGGTAAGATTAAATATAATAGAAAAATACCATAAATGAAAATAATGGGTTTGACAATTCTCCCCACCATAAAAACATTCCACCCTCAGAAAGACAATCTATATGACATTCAGAGAATAAATGAGTATACAAATCCTCCATCAAAGAATTATATTCCCACGTGTCATTCTCATCATAGTCCTACTACAAAATAACCCAAAATAGAGGAATATATTTTCCACCAATGTAAATTTTACCTAGGAATGCACAGTCAATACTAGTTTCTATACCATGGATATATAAGGTTCCAACTTAATTTCATCCCAATTCGGCATATGATATGGGTCCAAATTGTATATAATAAATTGTGAGACATGTAACACATCATGAATCGATGAAAACAAGGAAGGCAAATCCAAGAAATATGTCACATTTCAAATAATTTATAAAATCTATAATGGGTTTACATTCTTCATAATATTATTCCCTTACTAAGATGATGGTGATCCAAACAAGGTGTACCCTTTGAAACACATGGTCATTGGCTGAGTACCCCATGTTTTGTTTCACATATTGATATTAGACTTATAACATCTATGTGAGGTCAACAACTATTGTATGATCTTTTAAACATTATCAGATTTCTCCTTCACAAGGATAGACCCTAGAAAGAGACCACACCAAATTTTATCCTTCATAGAGGTGACTAACATGGCTCAACATAACTTACTTTTAAGGGATCTATAATGATTTTGGATCGGTAACTATTATTCTAATAAACATCCAACATCCTAATATGGTCATCCCATGAGCCTTAAAAATACAACACATACATATGAAACATGTGTTATAGAATATGATTTTATTGTTTTATGTTACTATTATATTGAGGATGGTATGTTATACCAAGCTTTATTTGTGATCTCATTACCTTTTTATATTCATCACAAAACACTTAGGTAAATTGGGGTACCATTTTTAAACAATGGTTTAAGGCCAACCATGAAGCCTTGAAATTCTCTAGAAGTATAGTCTTCCTAATTCATACACTGTAGTAAAATTTATTATCTGTATTAAATGGGTTGATTTTTTAAACTGATCAATAACCATCGTACTTTTATGCCTTCCCTATGGTGCACTAGAAAAAAATGATGAAGTCAATTGTGATCTCATCCCACTTCTATAAAGGACTGGAGAGTAGTTGAATATTACCTAAGGGAATTTATTTCCCAACTATAATTTGATGACACATAGCTTCAATATAAAAAATTATTAATGTCATACCTCATACCTGGCCTCTGGAACCGATGATACAAATCATAAAACTTCTTGTTGTTCCCATTTTGGATTTCCCAAAATGAAGAGTGGAAATCCAGAATTATATACCTTCCTTGAAATAACAACACCATAAAATGACACTTAAGGAAAGGGATTCCATAGAAATTGATTGAACAGTCATCAAAAACATCCCCACAATCTAAAAGCTGAATAATGCACTAAAATAGATCATCTTTATATTTCTGTTCCCAAATAACATAAATAAGGGATGTTGTTACCTTAATGATTGTTGACGCTCCTTTCGTCACAGAATCTAAAGATTGGAAAAGGGGAATATATGGGCTCAAAGTGATTCCTTCTTTGAAGAAAACATAAAAAATCGACAAAGGCAGGAACACGGGATCAAAAGAAACATCACCGCGCAAGTTATATCACTGTCGCGCAAGTCCACTTGCGCGACGCCCTTGGTCGCACAAGTGACTTGCGCGACCTAAGTGATAACTGCCCGGTAACCGCCCGGGGTCTTCTCCTACCTATAAATAGACCCTGTGGGCCCCCCATTCGGGGGGATCTTTTTCCAGAAACTCGGATTGAAGCTCCCGACGCCCAAGTCTCTTATCAAAGCTTCTGTAACTCTTCTAAGGTAATTTATTACCTAGAACGGAAGATCTAAAGAGAGGGAGGAAGGCCTATGTGTTGAAACTCATCAACACTTGCGCGCCTGAATGGCCAGCCCTTAAGGGAACTGATCATTCTTGCACGCTGCCTTATTCCTTCAATAGAATTTGCGCGTACCATTTCTGGAAGAACCTCAAGAGGATTCTAAAGGGTTTAATAAAGAGTCGCTCAAGTATTTCAATGCTGGTTGAAAATCGCGCAAGTACACCATGTGTCGCGCAGGTATACCTGCGCGACCAATACTTGCGCGCCCATGCAAGACTTGCGCGCCTTTCAAGACTTGCGCGCCCCTACATTTTTGGGTGCCCCTAATGCCCATTTTACCCCTCTTAAGCCATTTCACCTTTCCTATTCAAGATTCAGTCTTCAAGATACTCTTCAAAGGCATTTATGGCATGATTTCATGATTTGACTTCCTTATCTAAAAGGAATTCGGTGGAATATCTCTCAAAACCTAGTGATTTATACATATTTATGTCACCGAAGATTGAGAGTTCGTTCATTCAACCTCAACCTTTAAGATGAGAGAATCCTTAACCTGGGTCTCCTTTTCAGGAATAATCCCCAGTTATAAATCCTTTAATCTGGGCATCCTTCCCAGGAGTAAGCCCCAAATTCTTAAAGTTCCCAAACTTGGGCATCCTCTTCAAGAGTAAGCCCCAATCTCAAATACCAGGCATCCATCTCAGGAGTAAGCCCCAAACCATAATCCCTAACCTAGGTCTCTTTTTAACGAATAAGACTTAGTCATAATCTTGGGCTTCCTTTTCAGGAGTAAGCCCCAAGTCCCCTAACCTGGGCCTCCTTTTCAGGAATAAGTCCCAGTCATAATTTTGGGCCTCCTTTTCAGGAATAAGTCCCAGTCATAATTTTGGGAATCCTTCTTAAGAGTAAAACCCAATAATAAGTCCCCTCCTAATTTGGGCATCCTCATTAGGAGTAAGCCCCAAGATTAGAGTATTCAAATCTCCAGGAAGCAAATATACCTTTATGGACCCTGTTCATGGATTTTCTCCCTAAAAGTAATTCCTAAACCTTCATCTATTTGGGCAGTCATACATACATAAGCCCCAAACAATTTCTTATGATTGCATCTTTCATGGCACAATTGTCTAATTTTTACCAATACCTCTTGTTTCTCACACCGAGCATGACTCACGTGAGCTTAGAGTGTAAAAGTAATTATGACATTCTTCTTTGAGCCATCAATCATAAACATCATACTTCATTACTCGAACTACTTGGGTTCTGATTCCTTTTCCAAAATAAAGGATACGTAGGTAGCCCATTTATGGGTTCGATCCCAACCTTGAAATAATCCATGTCCTTCTGAATGACGATAAACTTCAAGTGCCCCACTGAGTGGCTTTAAAACCAGCCTGGTCATCATAATGACCCAGAGACTTTTTATATCAATGTTTTGAAGGATACCATTGACCAAGAATCTCTAAAAATGTATAGATGATTCTCTATTGATGAAGAACCTCGAATACATATAAAAGATTCTCTAAATTTCTTGCATATTTAATCATTGATTGTTAAAACTAAAGGAAAGCTCATTTTATACTTGGTAATGTAATAAGGATTCACGAACATAACTTAAATCTAAAAAGAGAGTCCCAGAGTAGACAATAATTCCCCTGAAAAAGGTGTGATGAGTCCGACCTCCCATCCTCTCGAACAATGAAAATTCCTAAGCCTCATTAGTCCACAAACTAATGAGCACCTACCATTGGAATGTAGGTCCAAACGGATGTGGAATCATTGGATGTTTCCAGTTCTATGAACAAACCCGCTAGAAACTGATCGGAACGTTTGAATCTCCCGTCCAGGAGGTCATCCCCGCAATCCGTGCGAAACAAAAAATGGTCAACCCGACGTGAATCCTTATACAAGTTAAAGTGATGTTCTTCTTATTTGTTAGGCCCTTTGTGCCAACAAATCAATCATTTACATGTGCTCATCCAAAAGATGTAGTGGCCAGATTCATCTTGATTATGTCTGTTATATGGAAAATGCACTCTTTTCTCAAGATCTTCTGCAAAATGGATTTTTTTAAATTCACCCCTGTGAATACTGCTACTGTGAACACCTCTACTGTGAGGTCTGCTGCTGTGAAAACCAATGCTGCTACTCTTGCTGGAACGTCGTCCGCTCTGAGGACGACATCACCAACTCAGCGTCTTCAACGCTGGGTTTCTAATGTACTGGTTAAAGAGTACCATCGCAACGGTACTATCCCAACTCTGGAGGCCGCTCGTCAAGCCCTCCATGTTAACAACTCTACCTGGTCATCTGGACAACGGCGGCCGGCGATCAAGAAGCAGGCGGTGCTGACTACCATCTCCAACCGTTTCGGGTCGTTATCCCCAGAACGCAATTTCCATTCACTCCCTTACTCTGAGGAAGTGAATGAGAAGGACTCGCAGGGCCTTAATTCAAAAAGACAGGAGTCCTTCTTGAGGGCTCCCATCAACAATCGCCGCCAGACTCGTGCGGTAGTGTGCCCTCAACATGATGAGGGTACCGAATCCAGGAATTCAGCTCAGGTTACTCGAACCCGAGCAGACAAGATGAACTGCCAGAGACGGAATCCGGTTAACAATGGGCAGGTTGTCATCCCTGCCATCTCCGGAGAAGTCCACCAACCTAACTTGGTGGCAAACAACGAGCAGGCACAGACACCTATCCGTTTTAATTCCGTTGTCCAGCAGACTCGTCTGGAAGCATCAAGCCAATCCCGCCAGGCAATTCCGGCCGAGTACTATAGGCAGGAACAAACACCTGCTTATACATCAAAAGTTAGTCAGCAGGCTCGTCTGACTACATATGATGGATCTCGTCAACCGCGTTTGGCGAAGTGTAATCAGCAGGCACATACACCTGCTAATATTAATCAATCCTACCAAGAGTCTCGCTTGGTAGCGCACAGAGAAGTCAGTCGGAAAGCCCCGACGACAAACAAGAGGCAGACTCAACTCTCTGCCTCCACACATGAGTACTGTCAGGATTCACTGATAGGAAAAGGAGGACAGGAGTAGGAACATACACCTACTCCAAGCCCGGAATGGACATATATCCCCGTTCTGGTGGCTGATGTCACCAAAAATATTTTGTCAATGGTGAAAGAGCAGAAGCAAATTCCTGCTCATATTCTGGATGCTTTCCAGGATATCATAACAGCTTCAGCATCATCTCAGGGACAGACACATAAATCTATCCCTAGAAGTGGAGTGACACATCAACGATTCACTCCGGAACAAACACACACATCTGTTCCAGTCCAAGAGGGTTATGGGGCATACTCCCCCATATCATACGGACAACCAAGTCAGGCACATACACCTGATTTGAGTGGAGATCGTCAGCCTAACCTGACCATATTTCCTGATCAGGCACATACACCTGCTCAGAGTAACCACTTTCGTCAACAAGTGGTTTCTAAAGTGAGTAAGAAGGCATCTAAGAAAAAGATCCGCCCAGCAAAGTCAGGAGATCAAAGGCCAATCTGCAACAAGGCCTTGCTCGATGCTGGAATTCTTGAAGCCCTCAGACATTTATCTGTCGGAATTCAAGATTCCACTCCCTCAGTTCCCAATAACGGGAACATTAATTTTGAAGATCTTCAATAGACAATTCCTCATGAAGGCTTGCTTCATGAAATTTCGGTCAATCTTGAAGTTTCTTCTTCAGATGAGAGCCACAGGAACCCTCTGTGTGGTCAGAAGACCAAGGAGCAAGAGATTTCATCTTTTGCTGTAACCCATTATGGTGGTCCTCCCCATGATGATGAAATTCGATGCGAAAGTCCTCTCCGCAATAGTGATTCACATTGCCTGGAAAATACTTCAGTGGATAATGTAGTGCCGAGAAAGCCCTCTTATCTTGAGGCACTTGCAAATGTGAAACCAGTCATGTCTGATTCTTTATCGCTAAAAAGTGAAATACTTTCTCAATCAAGAGATAGCCCAGGGTGTAGGTCATTCTCCGAACCACCCCTAAGTCATGCATCTTCTAGTTTGATTAATGATCTCTCTACCAATCTTGTTGAATCTGATGAAGCAACAAGGAAACACCAACTCTGGTCAAAACAGGTAGAAGAATCTTCATTTAATGATAAAGAGGAAATGCTGAACATGAGGAAAAAACTGGAAAAAGGTGAAGTACCAGTCATGTTTTGGCCTTTGGCTGACTCCCAGTACGACATTCCAAAGATGTTGACGGATGATGGAATCCGTGATATTCGTCTCAACATATGGAAGACTCTTTTTCAATTGAAGAAGAAAGTATTATCTTACGGTGATTATGAAAATCATATTAAGATAATAGAAGGGTTACAATGCCAGATTGATTTGGCATCTCTATCAGTCTCCCGATATCGGAAGGCTGAAAAGCAAAAGAGAACCCTTCAATGTTCATGCCTTGGCGCACTAAGAAAATTGTGTCAGTTAATTTCCATTGCTCCATATGATGTTCATATCAGAGGATGGGTTGTTCACGGAGCACTACATTTCACAGTGCTTTCCAGTCAGCAAAGCCCGCCGAAAATGGTCTCATGCAATGTTATTGCCCGTGGCCGGCCACAATCAATGGGCTTTGTTCATAATCAAAAGCTTTCTCAAGAATAGGCTTCAACTAGTTCCTCTCAAAATCAAGTATATAGAGAACAAGTTGTTGAATTGCTCCAACATCAAGGAGGCGAGAATATTGCACAAGCCTCTCGTCTGGAGAAAACACATCATCAAATGACAGAAGTTTCGGAAATCATCCAACGGTCTGTTGAACCAGGTGATAAAAGTGGATACAGGTTAATGCATCCAGCTAATTTCTGAACTAAGATTCGCAAGATCAAGAGAGATTTTAAGAAGATCTCAGACATAGCATGTCAAGAGACACCCCAGCTTGTCAGACTGGGGACTTCTCTAACCCAACCCTCAGAGTCAACAAATGGGATTCGAGGAGTTGAGCGGAAGCAGAAGGAACATCCCCAGTCCACCGGACTGGAGACTTTTTTAAATCCTCAATCCCTCCCTCAGAGAAAGTTAGTATTCTCTCGATTAGGGAATAAGCCTCAAGAGGAACGAAGAGCCAAGCTATCAAGAGATTCTCTCCAAGTGAAGGTTCTCCAAGAAGTTCCTGAGGGATCAAGTCAACGGAATTCCATGTCTCATCATGGACATGGAAGAAGACAATATCACAGAAATGCTGATAGAAAGGATTCCATGCAATATGCATCCATTAATTTCATCAATCCCGTTGCTGCTGATTCACCAGATGAGGCTCAATCAGAGGGATCAGACGAAGAGGTTCCTGCTCAAGAAGTTGCGCACACAGACCTAAATGAAGAAGGTGTGCGCACACGTAATCAAAGGCTTAACCAAAATCTGGGTATTCCTTCAAGTAACCCACTTCCCCCTCTCCGAAAAGGATCCAATAAGGGGGAGGAAAGAATCGGGTTACTTATCACCCTTCCTCTGAAGGAGGTCAATCGCTCTCATTAGAGAAAAGGTTTGCACAACAGGAGGAAGAAATGAAAGAATTAAGAAGGTTGAATGCAGAACTACTTCAGAGTAGTCTTCTTCTTAAGAATACTGAAGTCCGATAGCCGAAGGAATTTGTTGTAACTACTGAGATGGATCAGGAATATCCTCCTTTATCAGTACACCCTCAGAGTTCTAATCCTACGGGTCAAATGCAACAACGGTTGGCAGCACTACCATCAGTTGCAGCACCAACCACCACATCTGTCCAAGCTCCATTCATTTCACCTACCCAAAACCAAGTTCAACTTGATGTTTCTCAAAAGTTAATAACTACTATTGAGTCATTAATAGCTCGGTTAGAAACTATGGAAGGAAATCGGGCGCAAGTTCAACCTGAAATGATAGTTTACCCTGAATGGGTAGATTCAATTTCTCCTCCATCCAGTTTTGGAAACCCTGTTTTCCCTACTTTCAATGGATCAGGCGACCCTGAACAACATTTGACGCATTACATGTCTTGTTGTGATCCTATGATGGGAACTCCAGAGAAGCAAGAAGCAGTGAAACTCAGATGCTTCGTGCGAACCTTGCAAGGACCAGCTTTTGTCTGGTATACAAGCTTGCAATCCCGGTCAGTCATCGGATGGGAGGATCTTCGTCAAAAATTCCTTCTTCATTTTAGCTCAACTTTTCCAAAAACGACAGTTTTCAATATTACAAACTGCAAGCAAAGGGAGAATGAAAGAGTCTCTGATTTCATTGCTCGTTGGAAGGGATTAACGTATTCCCTGAGTTTAGCACTCCCTCAGGAGGAATTGTTGCCAATCTGTGTGGAAAATTTGCATGACGAATTACGCACGCCATTGATCCCCGTGAAATACACAGGAGGGTTTCGAGACCTTACATCAATCGCTCAACAGATTGAAGATTCCCTTATACAGGCTAAGGTTAAATCTCGTATAATTCCATCAGCTCTAGTAAAGTGAATGGGTAAAGCGGAAACTGCTACAGTTATGCTTAAACAAGCACATGTACCTATTTCTACTTCAAAACCTTCATCTTCACGAAGGGCTCCACCTCCTGAACTCAAAAACAAAGGATGTTTCGTCCAAATGATCAAAGAGATCAACAACGAAAACAATTTGAGGATTTGAAGAGTAAAACATACTCTTTCCGAAGTGAGAAAGTTCCTAGTTACTTCATTTCAGCTCTGGAAAATAATTTGGTTCAATTACCAGTGCCCAAGAGGCCAAACAAGGAAGGAGATGAAGACCGTCCCAATTATTGTCTCTTTCATCAAATGTTGGGGCATCCCATCCAGGAGTGTTTTGTCTTTAAAGACCTTCTGCAAAAGATGGTCGACTTGGGACAAGTCAAATTGAAGGGTTCTTCAGCTCATGTAGCATGTATTACCGCTACAGATCCAGAGGAAGGAGGTGAGTGGCAAGAAGTCAAAAGAAAAACTACGAAAAAATATGATGATTGGATGGTCAGAAAGTCAATCAATCGGACCCATTCCATTTTGCGAACACAATTGAAGAAGCCAATTGTGTCTCCTACAAAAGCTGCAGTAAAGCCTCCATCAAAAGACAAATCCTCAAAAGGGCAGCGCAATTCAAAGAAGAAAGAGGAATCAGGAGAAGATGAGTATGTATCAAAGCCTAAATTGTCTTTGACTCTGGAAGATTTCATGCCATCTACTTCAAAGCCACGGGCACCATCCCACCAAACAGCACAGCCTAAACAGGCTAACCAGGCAGAGTCTTTATCAGATGAAGAGATAATATTTGGTTCTGTTAATATGATTCAATTAACAGATCCGTATTCCAGTCTTGATGAGCCTAAATTCCCTGTATCAAATAAAGGAATCTGAGGAAGTTCTAGAGGTTCAGGATACAGGGGAAGATGTGGATCTTTCCGTAGCCACTACTCTAATTTTACCCCTGCTAGCACTGTATATGCAGCAGAAACTCGTGGTAGAGCCCTTCAGCGAGCTTAAAAAGAACAAGCAAGTTCTTCTGCCAATGGCCAACTCAGTTTTGGAACAGTTATTTTGGAAGACCGATTAAAGGTTCCAACTTCTTTATCTCAGTAAGTAAATGTATCTAAACAGTCTAATCTTCCAAAACCAAGGATGTTTCCAACTTCAATACAAGATGCATCCGCTTCCGAAGCATCTGCTTCCAAGGTACCTGCTAAACCGCATATTCCTATTGGGAAACGCAGACCTCTAGATCAAAAGTATGATATATTTAAACACTTGGCCCAAGTACCAGCCAAGTTATCAATTTTGGATGCTTTGAATCTGTCAAAAGATCTTCGAGAAGCACTCATCGAAGCATTGTCAAGTCCTCAGGAGTTTGAAGCTGAAATTGTTGCAGCTGAAATCTATCACATAGAGAATAATCCTGTAGAATGCCATGCAGTGATATCATTTACTGATAAAGATGAAGATGATGTTGTACATGGGAACATAAATCCTTTGTACTTATCTGGCAAAGTCAATGGTGTAGATGTTCGAAGAGCTTTCATTGACAATGGTTCAGGAGTCAACCTCATGCCCATTCGTACACTTCGTCGATTAGGCCTCACGGAATCTGATTTATCTCCTTCTACCATGATGTTACAAGGATATGATAAAAATGAACAAGAACCACTGGGAGAAGTTACACTCAGAACTCAGTTTGGAGATCTTGTATCCAATTCGGATTTCATGATTATTGATCAAGACTCAGCTTTCAATATCTTGCTTGGAAGACCCTGGCTACATCAGCATGCAACTATTCCTTCATCATACCATTAATGTCTCAAATATTGTTTCGATGGTCAAGTTGGAACATTGTATGGTGATAAGGCCCCGTTCAAGAAATGTGAGTCTCAATAAATTGAGGCGGAATTTTATCACATGAAGGGAATAGAAAAATCTACAATGAAGGAAATTATCAAAGTTAATGCTCCATATGGTTTGGAGAAAATTCCAATAAATCCATTTTCACATGTGAGTACAAATTATGTGTTACCTATCAGTCAAATTGAAAAAATAGGCCCAAATCCAAATACTCTTATGGAAAGATCCATAATGTCAATTACGGCGATCGAGCCTGACAACATGGGAGAAATTGGTAACCTACCAAGCAGTGATGAAAGCATAAGTGGTGACGTTTTCATTTCATCTGCTGAAGTCCAACAAGTCTATACTTCGCTAATCAGGCCAAAAGAAGTTATAGCAACACCAGAGGTGAATAATGATGTCGATTCTCAATCCATCATCTCCTCTTTATTTCCCAAAGAAGACCCTTTATCATCAATAGGGTCGGAAATGGAAGCTTCTTCTTCAAAATGTGAAAATTTTGACATCTCTTATGATCATGAGAATTTCGTTTTTTCATCTACTTTGCAAGTAGAAATGGAATAAATAACACATGATAAAGAGGAAGAGGAAGATCTTAGAGATGCTCCTCCTACATTTGAAGAGGGTATCTCTACCACTGTGGATGAACTCAGAGAAGTAAATCTGGGTACAGAGAAAGATCCACGCCCCACTTTAATTAGTGCGGACATGACCCTTGAAGAGCAATAGATATATATTTCTTTTCTAAAGAAAAATAAAGATATTTTTTCTTGGGATTATACAAAAATGTCTGGGCTTGATCATGATGTTGCTACTCATCATTTGGGTTTACCAAAAGAACATCGAGGTTTTAAGCAAGCCGCGAGAAGAACACACCCAACCTATGCTTCCAAAATTGAAGCTAAAGTGGATAAGCTGATCAAAGCCAACTTCGTCATAGAAGTTCAATATCCCAAGTGGTTGGCTAATATTGTCCCTGTAAAGAAGAAGAACGGACAAATTAGGGTTTGCATCGATTTCAGAGATCTTAATCGGTATTGTCCTAAAGATGATTTCCCAGTTCCGATTACAGAACTCTTAATTGATGCGACGGCTGGCTATGAAGTACTTTCTATCATGTATGGATATTCCAGATATAATCAGATCTGAATGGCCCCAGAAGATGAGGAATATACAGCCTTCAGAGTTCCTCAAGGTGTGTTTTGTTACCGGGTGATGCCCTTTGGTTTAATGAATGGAGGTGCAACATATCAACGCGCCATGCATCGTATCTTCAAACCTCTTTTAGGGAAGTTTGTTGAATGCTATGTAGATGATTTGGTGGTTAAATCCAAACAACGTTCTAATCACTTGGTTGATTTGGATGTCATATTCCACAAGCTTCTACAACATAATTTGAAGATGAACCCCTTAAAATGTGCTTTTGGGGTAACCTCAGGAAAATTACTCGGCTTTGTTGTACGTCATCATGGTATTGAAGTCGATCCTGAGAAGACCAAATCAATCCTTGGTATGTCACCTCCTCAGAATTTGAAAGAATTAAGAGGACTTCAAGGACACTTAGCCTATATTCGGCGTTTCATCGCCAATTTGGCAGGCAAAAGTTTACCCTTTACCAAATTATTGCAGAAAGGAGTCACTTACCAGTGGACTGAAGAATGTCAAGAAGCATTTGATGTTCTCAAGAAATACCTCTTGAGTCCACCAGTACTCATGCCACCTGTTGAGGGTAGACCGCTTATCCTCTATGTGACAGCTTTAGAGAGATCATTGGGTGCCTTTCTCGCTCAAAAGAATGATGCTGGGAATGAAAATAGTCTCTACTATCTTAGTAGAACTATGCTTGAAGCAGAAACCCGGTATTCAAGTATTGAAAAGTGATGCCTAGCATTAATCTTTGCAGTTCAGAAACTGAGACACTACCTGCAACATCACGAGGTCTAATTGGTATCTCGTAATAATACGCTCAAATTCATCCTTTGTCGTCCAATGCTTACAGGACGTCTGGCAAGGTGGGCGGTTATTCTACAGCAGTTCGACATTCAGTATGTGTCTCAAAAGGCAATTAAGGGCCAAGATCTGGCTGATTTCCTAGCTGAACATCCTTCAGTGGAAGACACGTATTCAGATATCGAACTCCCTGATGAGGAAGTTTTCTCTATTCAAGAGAGTCCCCAAACATGGGAAATGTATTTTGATGGTGCTTCTAGAAGTCCAACAGGGAAGAAAATGGAAAATCCTAAATTCAAAAAAAGTTTTTTTAGGAATTTTGCTCATTTCTCCAAATAAGGTAGTGTTACCTTATTCCTTTTTGTTGTGGGAAGGTGGTACCAACAATGAAGCTGAATACCAAGCTCTCATTACAGGCTTGGAGTTAGCGCTTCAAGCACAAGTGAATCACTTAAAGGTGAAAGGTGATTCAGACCTGGTAATCAAACAAGTCAATGGGGATTATGCCATCAGAAAAGAAGAATTAATCCCTTTGTATGATTACGTCAGAGAGTTAATGTCGGAATTCCCTTCAGAACCAACATTTTCTTATGTCCCAAGATCACAAAATGCTCAAGCTGATGCACTAGCTAATATAGCCACAGCTTTAGCAGATCCAAATCGGGACGAGACAACCATCTGTATTGCCCACCATCGTGCAATTTCACCTTATGTTCAAGTCAGAACAGAGGAAATTAATGAAATTAGTCCCATTCTTGAACCGTATGGTCATACTATAGGATGGATGTCACCTATCAGGGAATACCTTCAAAATGGAACACTTCCACCTGATAGAGCCGAGAAAGAACAAATCCGGCGACGTGTGGTCAATTTTACTCTTTAGGATAGCCCAAACCACCTCGAGAAAATTCTCTACAAACATGGTTTTTATGGAGTTCTCTTCAGATGTATTGATGGTGAAGAGACAATGGATGTCATAAAAGAAGTGCATGCAGGAGTCTGTGGTGCCCACCAGTTTGGACATAGACTGTCTGATCAAATTCGAAGGCTTGGATACTTTTGGCCTTCAATGATACAAGATTGTGTTAATTTCACAAAGAAGTGTCATTCATGCCATGTATATGCCAACTTCATTCATAAACCTCCAGAGTTTATTCATACAGCTAAATACTCATGGCCATTTTCCACATGGGGAATGGATGTGGTGGGACCTTACCCTTCAGCTACGGCCAAGCAGTTTAAGTACATTCTTACTGCTACTGATTTCTTTTCCAAATGGGCAGAGGCAGTACCTTTCAAATAAGTCAGTTCTAAATGCATTGTTAGCTTCATCATGTCTACCATCATTACTAGATTTGGTGTCCCTCATACCATATTGACGGACAACGGCACCAACTTCTGTTCTTCTGAGGTAAAGAAATTGTATCAAGAATACAACACTAAGTCCAACCATTCATCTCGATATCATGCGGCGGCTAATGGCCAGATAGAATCATTCAACAAGACACTTTCAAATATACTGCAAAAGATGGTGGATAAAGATAAGAGGTCATGGCCTGATAAACTCTTTCATGCTTTATGGGATTATCGGACTACCACTCGCAATGCAACGCGGTCAACTCTATATTCATTGGTATATGGAACAGAAGCAGTCTTTCCAATTGAAGTTCAATTTCCCTCACTCAAAATAGCCATTTGTGATCAGTTATCTACAGATGAGCAATCCCAAAAGCGGTTGAATGAATTGGAAAAGTTAGATGAGAAAAGATTGTGCACTTTGCACCACTTGGAAATCTATCAGAATCGAATAGCACGAGCTTTAAACAAAAAAGTTCTTCTTCGTTCATTCATTCAGGGAGAATTGGTATTGGTTCTCAGAGCACCAATGATACTAGGAAAGAAGCCTCCCAAGCTTGAACCAAAATGGGAAGGACCTTATTCAATACATAAGGTCTACTCCAATGGATCGTATTCTCTAATCTCAATGGATGGAGAACACATCATGACTCCAACTAATGCCAGATTTCTGAATAAGTATTTTGTATAAACACAAAATATTGTTCCCAGAGCCAAAACAGTCACATTGGTTCATATTATGTCCTACATGACACTAAACAGTATTATGTCCTACATGACACTAAACTGTATTATGTCTTATCTACATGACGTTAAACTGTACATAAGTTCCTTATGTGTCCGAGATGACATTAAACTATATTGTGTCCGAGATGACATTAAACTATATTGTGTCCTAGCAACATGACATTAAATTGTGTGGCACTTTCATCGTCCAGCATGATGTTAAACTGTGTCAGTTCCCTTATCATTCAACATGACGTTAAACTGTAACATTGGTTACTATTATGTCCTACATGACACTAAACTGTATTGTGTTAAACTGTATTATGTCCTAGAAACATGACATTAAACTGTGTGGCACTTCCAGCGTCCAGCATGACGATAAACTGTAAAAAGTCCCCAGAGCTGATATCCTCATATTGGTTCACCTTAGTCCTAGCTACATGACTTTAAACTGTACAACAATGTTCTATCATCCAACATGACGTTAAACTGTAACAGTTACTTGAATTGTCCTACATGACATTAAACTGTTAAAAAGTTTCCATTTCGTCCTTGCTATATGACGTTAAACTATACAGCAATGGTCCAGTATGACTTTAAACTGCAACTTCATCCCACACGACATTAAACTGTGAAAAAGTTCCCTAAACCATCCAGCATGACCTTAAACTGCATCATCCCTGGTCCATGTATATGACCATAAACTATTTGAAAATCCTTTATGTCCAGCAAGATGTTAAACTGTGACGTCCTAACTACATGACGCTAAACTGTATAAAAGTCCCTCACATCCGGAAAGACGTTAAACTATATATAATCATCAAAGGTCCAGCATGACATTAAATTGCACCATCCACGGTCCATGCATATGACCTTAAACTATTCTCACTTTCGTCCAACATGACATAAATGGTGTGTTATTTTGTCCCTACTACATGACACTAAACTGTGCAACACCAATAGTCCTAACTGCAAGACTTTGAACTGCATAGTCCCTTTATATGTCCTACATGACATTAAACTATGCATCGTTAAGGTTATTGTTACCTCTTGTTTCTCACACTGAGTATGACTCACGTGAGCTTAGAGGGAACATCAACCATAGCACTCCCTTTGGGCCACTAACCATGTGTAAGTCCCAACAACAATTTAATTAGATCGTTGTCCCCAAGAACAACTTGATCATTAATTCATTCTTTAATTGAACTACACAGACATTGATCCTTTCCCTCCAGGCTGGGTATGTAGGCAGCCTCCCAGGGTTCAAGCCCAAAAATAATCTCTTCACATCGGTTCACCACCATCTCATATGATGTTGATTTGTGAAACCGCCCCTAGAATCAATATTTTTTTACATTGATTCACTTTCGTCCTTGTTATACGACGTTAAACTATACAACACTTTTGTCCTATACGACAATAAACTACAATATTCATTGATATCCTCAATTGAGAGAGAACTATTATTGACATTGATTTTTCAATCATGTTTCATTTCAAAAAAACTACGTGCATACATGGTAATTCCTAAATTTTTTATCTCAGGTTAAACCATCATTGCACTAATGTCCCCTTTCACCCATCACATGTACGAACCAAATTTGTACAAATGGAATTTCAAGAACTACGTGGACTTGATTCCCATTCTTATGGGATACGTAGGAACATTCGAGTATCCCTCGAATCCAGTCCCAAGTCTTTTGGGACTAACCCCAAATTTCACTTTCAGTCCCTTGGCTGAAAAGTCCTCATGAAAACACACACTGTGTATTCATTATCATGGTCCGAATTCTATGACCCTAAACTAAGATCCCTCGTACTTTCGTCCTGCACGACGTTAAACTGCATTTCAAGAACTACGTATGGCTTGATTCTCATTCTTATGAGATACGTAGTGAAGTCGAAAATTTCAATTCAGGACTCAGCCACAACATGATTATGGTTATCATTGACCTATGTATCTCTATATACATTTGACAATACCCATATTTATGTGTTATAATCCTAACCTTAAATATTTTCAGATCTTCATAACCCTTTTCATGACTTCTAGTCACAAAAATGTCAAACTTCTGAGAATTATTTTGCTTGACTATGCAGCACGTGCCCATAGGAGGCCTTGCATAAACAGTCCACATAACAGACTTGTCATCCGAAAGATGCTATTTATTTGACCATGCAGCCAATGCCCTTAGGTGGCCCTGCATATTTCAACCCCCTACCGGGTTTTGTTAAATAATAGTAACTTTATTCTTGGGAAGAATGCCTCTTTTGTCCTTATTTGTCTTAAATGACAGTATGTAGGGATCCGCAAAAAATAGCCATCCTTAACATATTTGTCCCAAATCCTTTTTCATGATCTGAAAGTATTCAAGTCTATGGTTTATTCTTCTTCCCTACATTTGGGTCAGACCTTCGTAGGAGTGATATTCATCAAGTTTTTCGATATTCTTGTTTGGAAATATCTTCTCCATATTCATGTACCTCTTTCCATACAAAAAACTCTATACTTTAGAAAATTTCAATCTCCATAAACTTTCACTGGCTTTTAGCACTAGGAAAGTAAATTTCTGGGAGTTCTTTTGCCTGACTATGCAGCACGTGCCCATAGGTGGCCTTGCATAAACAGTCCACATAATAGACTTGTCAGCCGAAAGATGCTATTTATTTAACCATGCAGCCAATGCCCTTAGGTGGCCCTGCATATTTCAACCCCCTAACGGGTTTTGTTAAATAATAGTAACATAATTCTTGGAAACTACTTCTTCTAATGCCTTTTATCACTTTTTCATATCATTCCTCAGATTCAAATATTCTTAAGCCATAGTTTACATTTTTTCCCTCATACTCGAGTATGGTAATATGTTTTCAGATAAATTATCAAGGAATTGAATTAATTTTAGTACATTTCGGTCAAAGCTATTTCGACCTTAAACATTATCCCCTTTATGTCTGGCATGCATGACTTTAAACTGCCCACAAAAGACAAAGGAACTCTGAATAAAAGTCAAGTTCCAGCTCACTAAATATACATTTTTGTATGATTTAGGTAATATTGAGCAATTAAAAGGTTCAAAGTTTGTATGATTATTTGTAATAATCCTAGTAAAAATCAAACTATGCTTACTAGGCCCATTGGCTTAAGTAAAATTGAAGCAGATAATGAAATATTGCAGGTACAAATGATTGAAGATGAAAGTGTTTTTCATTGATACACAAGAGTTAGAAAGACATCCACAGAATGGAGTCTCTTCTCTTTTTCAAGAATTACAAGAGGCTTTCAACATAACACTTAATTTGATTTACGGCATCCCGAGCTTCATCAGAAACCACCTGGAATTCATTCATTCAACTGGATACAAAAAGAGATGCAGTGATACCAGCTCTTCTTAGAACAATTGTAAGAGGATGTTCTTGAGTACGGTTTGAGAAAATTTTCTTCTGATCAAACAGTGACTCTGTTTCTGTCCAAGAGACTTGGAAGATGGATACATGGATTTGAGAATGGAGCATTGGAAGTAAAGAGCCATTTGGAGAGAGTACTCTTTTCAGATATTGCTCTAATACCATGTTTGTCTTCTCTCCACCAACCGGTAGTGGAAAACATTTCAACCCATGGGTTTTCCATTTTCATATCTACAAGGAAATGGCATGGAAGGATAATTTGAAAGTTCACACCATTGTTGTTGTTCTTAATGCACAGCATAACCGAAATGAAGGAGTAGCAGCGCATCTGCATTTTAGGTGTATAGTTGTTTGCATTTAGAACATTGACTCCTTGCAAGTGACCATGACCACGTAGATACAGGTAGATGCTCTGTGGGAAATTAAGATGATATTTCTTCAAGTACTTATCCAAATATGGGAGAGTGCTGTCGCAGATATCATAGTAATCATGGCCAATGATGTTCATCATGTCATCAATCTGCTTGCTAGCCAGTTCATCAGTCGTTCCAATTCCCTTGGGAACCACTGAATCTGCACAAAAGATGAATAAACTAACTCTTAAATAGGTTTATTTTTCATAAAATTTGTGAAAGAAATTTGAAAAATGGCTAAGGCATTAAGTCACGCAAGTCTAAACAATGACGCACAAGTATTCATGTTCCGCCCCAGTTTTTGACGCGCAAGTATAAACCGCGCAAGTACAGATACCTTTACAGTAGCGCGACATCAAGGAAAACGCTAGAAAATAGAGCAACCTGCGTGGCTAAGGTGACCTGCGCGGCGAGAGCTCGAAGGTATGAAGTCGGGAAATCCGGATACTTGTACGGAGGTGAGGCCATGTATTTATAGGCCAGGAGGCCTATCTGCACGCCGTATCCAGAGCGCTTAAGGTCTGCGCGACGCAAACATGCGCGCCGCCCTCTGTGCACTAAAGACTTGCGTGCCCCCCCTTTTTCCTTTGGATGGATTTGATTTCCTCAGAGTCAAATCCTCATTTCTCTCCAGATCCAACTCTGAGGGGGGACTTTTGTTGACGCTCCTTTCGTCACAGAATCTAAAGATCGGAAAAGGGGAATATCTGGGCTCAAAGTGATTCCTCCTTTGAAGAAAACATCAAAAATCGACAAAGGCAGGAACACAGGATCAAAAGAAGCTTCACCGCGCAAGTTATATCACTGTCGCGCAAGTCCACTTGTGCAACCTAAGTGATAACCGCCAGGTAACCGCCCGTGGTCTTCTCCTGCCTATAAATAGACCCTGTGGGCCCCCCATTCGGGGGGATCTTTTTCCAGAAACTTGAATTGAAGCTCCCGACGCCCAAGTCTCTTCTCAAAGCTTCCGGAACACTTCTAAGGTAATTTCTTACCTAGAATGGAAGATCTAAAGAGAGGGAGGAAGGCCTAAGTGTTGAAACTCATCAACACTTGCGTGCCTGAATGGCCAGCCCTTAAGGGAACAGATCATTCTTGCGCGCCGCCTTATTCCTTTAATAGAATTTGTGCATCCCTTTTCTAGAAGAACCTCAAGAGGATTCTAAAGGGTTTAATAAAGAGTCGCTCAAGTATTTAAATGCTAGTTGAAAATCGTGCAAGTACACCATGTGTCGCGCAGGTATACCTGCGCGACCAATACTTGCGCGCCCATGCAAGACTTGCGCGCCTTTCAAGACTTGCGCGCCCCTACCTTTTTGGGTGCCCATCTTGCCCATTTTACCCCTCTTAAGCCATTTCACATTTCCTATTCAAGATTCAGTCTTCAAGATACTCTTCAAATCCATTTATGGCATGATTTCTTGATTTGACTTCCTTATCTGAAAGGAATTCGGTGGAATATCTCTCAAAACCTCGTGATTTATACATCTTTATGTCACCAAAGATTGAGAGTTCTTTAATTCAACCTCATCCTTTAAGATGAAAGAATCCTTAACCTGGGTCTCCTTTTCAGGAATAATCCCCAGTTATAAATCCTTTAATCTAGGCATCCTTCTCAGGAGTAAGCCCCAAATTCTTAAAGTTCCCAAACTTGGGCATCCTCTTCAGGAGTAAGCCCCAATCTCAAATACCAGGCATCCTTCTCAGGAGTAAGCCCCAAACCTTAATCCCTAACCTGGGTCTCTTTTTCAGGAATAATACTCAGTCATAATCTTGGGCTTCCTTTTCAGGAGTAATCCCTAAGTCCCCTAACCTGGGCCTCCTTTTCAGGAATAAGTCCCAGTCATAATTTTAGGCCTCATTTTCAGGAATAAGTCCCAGTCATAATTTTGGGCATCCTTCTTAGGAGTACAACCCAATCATAAGTCCCCTCCTAATTTGGGAATCCTCCTTAGGAGTAAGCCCCAAGATTAGAGTATTCGAATCTCCATGAAGCACATATACCGTTATGGACCCTGTTCATGGATTTTCTCCCTAAAAGTAAATCCTAAACCTTCATCTATTTGGGCAGTCATACATACATAAGCCCCAAACAATTTCTTATGATTTCATCTTTCATGGCACAATTGTCTAATTTTTACCAATAACTATTGTTTCTTACACCGAGCATGACTCACATGAGCTTAGAGTGTAAAAGTAATTATGAAATTCTTCTTTGAGCCATCAATCATAAACATCATACTTCATTACTCGAACTACGTGGGTTCTGATTCCTTTTCCAAAACAAAGGATACGTAGGTAGCCCATTTATGGGTTCGATCCCAACTTTGAAATAATCCCTGTCCTTCTGAATGACGATAAACTTCAAGTGCCCCACTGAGTGGCGTTAAAACCAGCCTGGTCATCATAATGACCAAGAGACTTTTTATATCAATGTTTTGAAGGATACCATTGACCAAGAATCTCTAAACAGATATAGATGATTCTCTATTGATGAAGAACCTCGAATACATATAAAATATTCTCTAAATTTCTTGCATATTTAATCATTGATTGTTAAAACTAAAGGAAAGCTCATTTTATACTTGGTAATGTAATAAGGATTCACGAACATAACTTAAATCTATAAAGAGAGTCCTGGAGTAGACAATAATTCCCCTAAAAAAGGTGTGATGAGTCCGACCTCCCATCCTCTCGACCAATGAAAATTACTAAGCCTCATTAGTCCACAAACTAATGAGCGCCTACCTTTGGAAAGTAGGTCCAAACGGATGTGGAATCATCGGATGTTTCCGGTTCTATGAACAAACCCGCTAGAAACCGATCGGAACGTTTGAATCTCCCATCCAGGAGGTCATCCCCGCAATCCGTGCGAAACAATGATATAAAATATAATACAACCACTATTATCATTGTCTTCCAAATGCATCTGAGTGAAAAGTATTATTAGATTCCACTCATTACTAGACTCCTCCAAAGCATAGGTCATCATTTTACTACTTAAAGAATCAACCACCATATTCCCCTCGGCATGTGTATAGAAAATATCAAATTTGAAACCATGAAGGTACATGAGTCATCGATGTATCCCATGTATTATATCATTGAAGGGGTAAATATAGGATACGATTTTATGATCTGAGTAAACCCATAATTTCTTTATAAAAAGAATGTAATTCCATGATTTCAAATCATTCATACCTACTGAAAATTTGAGTTCATGGGTTTGTGAATTTCATTCATGTGGTCACCATTGTCAAGATCCATACACCACCACATGGTCACCTTGTATGAGTACCCAACCCAGAACTCTACCTGAATTTTCAAAATAAAACACATAATAATTTCTAGCCTTTCATAAAATCAACAAAAGGGTGGTTTTCAACCACCAATTGATCTCCAAAAAGGATTAATAGAATCATGGACTCCAAACATAATTGACACATTTTCAAGTGAGATATATCATGGGAAAATTGAGCTGGGATTAATCCTTAAAAATAGCCTATAAAATTGATAAAGGCCAAAAAGATCCCAATATCAAGTATGTTATTTATTCTATTAAACCACTTCCACATTTTTTTCTAGATCTACTAAAATACAATGCTCTGAGATCACATAACAAAAAATATAACCTCTAGAGTCAAAAAGACATTTCAAGAGTTTGGTTTTAATATTATGTTCTATCTATATGCCTACAAAACCCCAGATGATGACCATGCACATATTTTACTCAGGAGTGAACAACATTTCATCAACAAAAACTATAACAAAAGAGTCAAGGTATTTATGAAACACCCAACTAATAGGGGCTATGAAAACAATTAGATAGTTTATTAATCTTAATGACATCACCAGATACTCAAAATTTACATTCCTTCTATGGAAATATATCTTTGGAAGGTTGGATTCTCTAACATTACCCTGATGTTAACCAGATCACTTTTTAATCTTATAAAACCACTTTCATCTATTGAGTTAATAAAAGAGGTCAAAAATGTGGGAAAGGGGGTATTTATTCTTGTTTATGACCACATTCAATATCCAGTAATCAAACAATAATCGAAGAGATCTGCCAACATCTATCAAAAATAGATAATGTGGACTGAGGTGAGACTCTTAGGTGAATGAATATTTTGGATTCCATGTTGTAAAAATTCATCTTTAATGACATTAACATGGTGGGGGTATATGATATGAGGGAAGTGATATCAGTGATGTCCCTAACATAAAATCATTGGTGAACTCCACACCCCATTCTAGAGGTAAGCATGAAAAATAATTTGGAAATACATCTAGGAACTCATCCACTATGGAAGGAAACCTATTATTAGAACCTTCACCATCATTAAAAAACTTGAGATAAATATATTATGTGAAAGGATTACAAACTCTTGAAGTGGCGGAAAATTTCTTCCTGACTATTGATTAATTATCCTTTGAAGACCCAAGTTCTCCCATATGGGGATATAAACATAACACAGTAATTATAGAAATTGATATTTCATTGAATTAAATAATCTATTACATTCTAAAGATACAATTAAAGAGGTCTATTCCCATTCCAAATAATCTTATAATAGGGTAATAACATTGGATTGACAAATAAAATACCATTCCTTCATTTTACATAGTTTCTTAACAAACTCTATGTAATAAAACCTAATCATCATCATGGTTTTATACTAATTTACAAGGTGAGAATAAATGAATGATTTATAATCACTAGTATCAAAGAAGAAAACTTATATGGATGATTTAATAAGAATGGTACCTCAAACTATTGGATGTCCCATATTGAATTTGAATAGCATCTGATATATTTCAAAAAGGTGTCACATATCTATCTGTACCTAGGTGGACTATTAACCTTTGACTCTGCCTTCAATGGATTCCATCTAGAAGACAACAAAACCCTCCCACCATGAAAAAATTCAAGAACCTATGGATATATGTGTGTAAGAATTATATTTCATCCCCATGGAAACTAAAGAACCAATATCATATTGATATAGTTGATCATCTATTCAAAATTTATGTAAATGGAATATAGGTCCACACAAATGTAACTTTTTATGTAGACCGAAACATGAGTTTTGTATGTGCCTATTGGTCCCAAACTAGTGTCAATTGACATACACACCAAAAAAATCTAACAAAGATGATCATGGTGGATATATAGAGCTACTACAACCCCTATTTTTTTATACTCATTTTCCCTCTTCTTTTAAGATAGAAAAAACCCACATTTTCCAATAACTAAAACTATTCCATAAAATCCAAATTTATATTCCTGGTGGCTTCACAATTTCAGGCATTGATCAACCACCTCATCATATGCATTCAATATAAAAACAATCAGTTTAGGTTATATATCTAACTAAATCCCCATTTCAAATTATTAGGCCTTTAAATGATGATTGGAAACTAACTTGGGAGAAAATTGCACTACCTATGATAAAAGGTTGGAATGTTCCAACACTGGTTGTTCTCCCTAATGGTGTTTCAAAAACTCCTCAGTATTAGAAAGAGTTTATGTTATAGTTATGTACTTCTCTATAATAGTTTCCTTGAAGACCTTCCATTGCATATTCTCTTTCATCATACATGAACCACTACTTAATATATTAGAGACCCGAATCTTGAAACATTAATTCATAGTTATTCAAATAGATTCCTTCAGTTTTTTTGAGGAACCCAATGATTCAATCAATATTCTCTATATAATCTTATTTTTACTAGGGATCCACAATTCCTTATAAGGAAGAATGTTTATTCCTAGCGAAATCTTGATCCAGGTCCTTTTAAATAATTGGTTCAATTTTTTTATCCTGAAAAGTTTCTTATAATAATACTTATCTAGATCTTGGATTGCAGGAACTATAGCCTAATCAAATATTTGATCAACCAATGAGGGAGAAGTATCTCATGCCTCTTCCCACGGTTGTACGAGTGGTATCTGGTTGAGCATTATAATAAAAAAATAAAAATAAAACTATCATTACATAATCCCATAATAAAAAAAATTAGAAAATTTAAACACTTATCGATATTAAAAATTAAAAACAATAAAATGACAAGGAATGATTCATTGAACTTGTCCCAAGTTCATTGTTTGCTCCCTATCTGCTTCCTATGCATTTCACATCATGAAGGAATCAATCCAAGTCCCTAACATCCAATAGTATGTGATAATGTGCGTTGTCTAGAACTCCACTTGTATCCAGATCCTTAATAATTGATAGTACTAGCTCTTATCTATCCAGACTTCCCAAAAAAAAATGACCCAATAGAAGCGAAAACAGTTTAGATAAAATTTTATCATTACCCAACTATAGATTCCATCCAACCTGACTACCAACCTGGTCTGTGACACATAATGAAGGGAATTCCCAATCCCCATGGTCTAGAAACAAGTTTTTGGGAAAATAATAACTCATATCTTAATGGGTTCCCCAAAATATCTTAGAAACAATTAAAAAGAAATGAAATAAATTAATCCAAAATACCATAACCAACAAAACCCACAACCAAATAAAAATGTTACATATAATAACAGTTTACATTTACATATTTTACAACTGATCCCAAATTATAAAAAAATATAAATCTAGAGAAAAAGATAAAAAGATTCCTTTACGTGACATGGTGATCATCCTCCACCAGGTCACCACCACAACTCTTACTAAAAAGGATGCTTCTAAAAGGTACATCAGTTATCATCCCAAAGAAAATCATTTCATCTACTTATGTCATGAATAAAAACATCGATATATACTCATTGGGTATACATATGTTACAATCTCAATTTCCCATTATGATATAACAAAACGTTTATAATAAATAACATTAAAAAAAATAAACCTGCTAGTTTTAAAAATATATTGTTAAACCATTATAAAAGAACAAAATTCAAATTTAATAAAAAAATTAATAAATCCAAAGATAACTACTAAGAGGTAAATGTGCAATTTATTAACTATGGGAAATCCATAAGAAACTAGATGATTTAGGCTATAATATCCCCATACTCTTGATGATTGAATTATACAATCCATTCTCATATTCAAGCCAATAGATAGGTTAAATATAGTGTTTTAGATATCTCTAGAGAATCATCATATTTTTTTAATTGTTGTGATATCGTTATCAAAATTGGAAGTCTAGGTAAGTGCCCTACCCACTCAATTGTCATATTATTTCTTAGAAAACTACCGAGGTGCCTAGGGTTACCAATAGCCTCGTCACAATTCCACATCTTCAAATCAAATTTTTATAATAAATCAATCAATAATAATCCAAAAATGAAATAATTAACCAATTATAAATGGGAAAAACACTCCCATGCACTATACTCAAATATATACCTTTTAAAAACCCAATTTACTAAACAAAACAATTATAAAAAAATTTATAAACAAAGCAATGAAATATAAAATACTAAATTAATGGCATGGAATAGAAGCACCTACCTTTGACATGAAGTCATCCAAATCTAGATAACAACTAAAATCCAAAATTAGAGAAGAACCTATAAGATAAATAACACCCTAAAATCATCATGATCCAACAAAATGAAATTATTTAGATCCCATTTTATTACAAAATTTTCATTGTAGAAGATATAACCCATGGATGGAGGAATAAGAGAACAATAGAAGGGAATAGGATAAGGGAGAAAGAAGTTTCCTGGAGCTTCTTGAAATACTAAATCCCCCAACAACCTAAAAATAAATCTACGAGGGAGTGGATGAGGGTGAGGGATGATAATAGAGATAGAGATGGTGGAAGGGGGTGAAAGAGTTGGGTTATTGTGTTAAAATATTGGAGGGGGTATAATTGATATTTAATTTTCTTTATGAATTTGACCGGCCACATGGTTTGGACACATGGTCTGTGAGACAGTGCACAACTATGCATCACCTCTATCTAAGAGGTGGGGGAGTCCATAATGTTTTCTAGGAATGGTGTATGACCATATGCCTAAATGTGTGTCATGTAGATTACCAATTTCTGGGTCTTATGGTTTTCATGATGAAGTATCATGATTTCCCTATACCATTCACCACCTATGTGTTTATGTCCATCCAAAACTAATATATTTCATGGAAAACACCTGAGAATGATATAATACATCAGTAAGATAAAAAATAAAAGACATTTTACCTCAAAATAATGTCATAGGTATGAAAATAAATATAATATTATTTCATTAATTACGCATATATATACCATCCATGTAATGCAATAATGAAAAATGAATCGCATCACATATTAGATGTGGTAATCAATATGTATGAATGAACGATATTATCATATTATAATGAATGGAAATGTTAGAAATATATGATATATTACACGTACAGAAAAATAAATTTATACTAAATATAATATATATACATTAAAATCATCATCATAAACAACCATGAGAGGCAATGATAGAAAATGGATTATAGTAGTTCATGTGGCAGAAGTCCACTGTACACATGAAATATCCTTTTGTTTACGATTTTATAGAATATGATATGGGTTTTGGTTGTTACATTAAAGTTATAACATATCATTATATGGTAGATAATTATTTTTTATATGATCATGACTGAATAATATTTTAAAGAGGATGAAGAAGATATAAAACCAAAAGTCCTAGTTACGAATGAGACATATTCTTTAGAAAATATATTTAGGATTACAATAGAAGAATTTATAGGATGGTATTATAATCTAAACAATTCCTCTTGAATAAGGGATGTGATTTTTTGAAGAATTTTTAATATAGAATGTGTAAACCAACAATATTTTTAATTATGAATAAATGAGGCTAGGATGTATCCTTTTATAAGTGATCATATGGGTACTTTGGGAATTTCTTAAAGTATTGAATTCATATAAATTATTTTTCCTAGAAAAATGAAAATAACTAATGTAAATAAAATATATTATGAGGATGGTTCAAAAAAAATTCTTATTATAAAATTTAATCAAATTTAGAGATGTTTTTTACCCTTATATCTTTATTTTAAACCATGATAACCGTTTTTTACAATTGTTGTGATAACAATGTTTTTAGACATTAAAGATCATAGAAGTTTATATAAAAGGAAAAAATTCTAATTATTGGATCATATATCATATTTGAAACTATATAGCATGAATTTTATTGAATATTGTATTTTTATGAATATTAAATCATTTAATAAAATATTATTTACTATGAAATATAATTTTTTCCATTTTTGGAACTATTCATTGGAAATGACATTTAAAACAAGATGTAATCAATTTAATTCAAATATACTTCTAAAAAACATCACTAATATGGTATATTTATATAATAAATTCATGAGACCCAACATTTAAATCAATTTATAATATTTTTATTATCATTTACATTATTTTTCAATTAATTCAATAAATATAGTGTTAGGGTTTCATAACTATTTACGGTAATTATTCCTTACTAAAAACTATAAATAAGTTACCATGTAATAAATATTAAACCATTAAAGTTACAATTTATAATTTAACATAATATTTTTATCCATATAACAAAATATTGAAGTTATTAAAAATACGAATGTGACATTTTTTATCTTTTAGATAAATAATATATATTTGAAAATCAAATATATATGGAACCAATGGGTCCATATATTAAAATATTTTGTAGAAATGGGTCATATAAACTCATCAAATTGGACAAAGGAAATTATTATAGTCAATTTCTAGGCCTTACTGTTTTATTTCTAACCTTAATTACTGAATTTAACCAAAACAATAGGATAATTATTTCCTATAGTTTTTATTCACAATAGATAAAAATAAAAGGGATATATTTAAAAAAAAATTATTGATTAAAGGAATGAAATATATTTTTAATGATTAAATTGATATAATGGTATAATTTAATATAAAACTATATCTTGCATATGCGGGGAAAACCAGTTTTGCAGAAAAATATCTTTTATGTATAAAATGTTTGTACACTATATCCAAGTATAAAAATAATTAAAAAAACATAATTATATTTTTTTAATTAAAATAAATTAATTAAATTTTAAAACTAATCCCAATTAGAATTTTATTTTTTAAATAACTGAAAATTAATTAAATTTTTGAATAAAATTTGTATTTTTCATTAATCATTGAAAACATATAGTTAAAAAAAATCAAAATCACATTATAAGATAATATTTATATTCATATTTCAAATATTATATCCCTTTTAACAAATAAAATTTAAAAATGATCCAATAATTAAATATAATTTTGTTTCTTGAAAAGAAATAAAATCCATTTTTTAAGAATATTTATTTTTGAATTATAAAATGGGTTTACTAAAAATTGAGTGATTATTTACAATGAATTTATCCATATATTAATATTCAAAAGGAACATTATATATATTTCATAATTTAGTTTATCATCATCATATCCACTAATCTAATAGCTAGGTAATTATAATTATATTTAAATATTAATATTTCATGGTTATATTGGATCGGTGTTCTGTATCATGTACGTTATGGAATATAGTATCCTTAAAAAATGAAGGTGTTACTTATTGTTTAAAAAAAGATAGCTTCTCATACTAAAATTTATAATTAAATAATATTTGAATAACTTGATAAGTAAATTCAATTCTCATTATCTTAAACTAGATAATATAATTTAATTATAATTGTTCACAAAGATGTTCACAAGTCCCCACAAATGGATCCCTCTTTACCCAAACTCTAATTTATCTGAATTAGTGTAAAATTCAGATAGAATCTATTTATAACTATGTAGGCCCATATCTTGATAGTTTTCATACATTACAATATACCATCAGTTCCATTTATTAACACATAATTACCCTTAAAGATATAATGATAATTTTATTCTATGAGTACCTCTTATGAATTCTCACTATGCATTACAACCCCTTTTCCTCATCATCTCATAATGATGGTTGCATTACATGTGTCATCAACCTATATTATTTATATATAATTAATTTAATTCCTAATAAGGAACTTATTGATAAATATTCATGGACAACAACATAATCAGGGGGATTCATTTCAATAAAAGGTCCAGAGATATCAAATTACATTAAGTCGGATTTGAAAGTTCTTTTCTTGACTAATATAATTAATTTTAAATTAGTTATGTTGTGTCCAATTTATCTTACATCATAGTAGGATTATGTAGTCATGTTTTTAATCTATACATCAATACACATGATTCATGTTTTTAATTAAAAAATCCTCACATCTAAGGACCAATATAGATTTCCATTGATATAAATAACCAACGAAACATATTACATATTGAATTCATATAGGTTGTTATATTATTATAACCTCGTCTCCTAGAGATTAACCATTGAAAAAATCTTGTTAAGAAGTATAAATGTCTAATGAGACCACAAAACGTTATATAATCTATCATATATGTCATAAAAATAGATAGCATCCATCCGTGGAATATATATTTAATAGTATTATAATCTAAATTCAAGGTCATCATTATATAAGGGAACTATTATACCATTTTTATGAGAAAAAATGCATTAAATTTTTTATTACATTAATGTTACATTGAAGAATAATCATCATATTATTAGATATATATTAATGTTGATGATATTAAATATATCACATTTATAATGTATATTATAGTTTATTCTATGTTACTAACTCCAACAAGCTCTCACTTGAACTGGATCCAAAATCTAATGAATTTGTATTCTTCATCTCTCTTATGTTATGTATGATTTTACTGAGATAAGTCTTCACCTAAATGGCCATTTATGTTCCCCTTTAAGAAAAAAATTCTAGTTGTAACCCAACCCCTTTTAGATAAATCCTTTAATAGTGGATACTTTTTTTTAATACACTATTATCATTGATGTGGCCTTGGCTCCTTAGTGAGTGTCACTATTCTAGTATAACCACAATAAAATGTGATAAGATCTTCAACTCTTAGAACCACATAGAGATCCTTGGTAATGTTTTTCATCTACACGGGTATTTTAGTAACAACCTAAATATGATTAAATAATCTCAAAATCTATTATAAAATCAACAATCATTTTCTTCCTTCAGATATTATAGCATAAAGATCTAATATTAAGGTATCATACATGTCAAGACTGTGATATTAGATTATTTTTATCTTTCTAGAAGATAGAATGTGTATATCCTCTAATTCCATATTCCTTATCTCATCTATAAAAGGGGAATGTATCATTAGTAATCCTCATATACTTTGGGATACCCTTTATAATAGTACAGTGTTAGTCCCATTGCTATTTTTGAAATATACCTTCCATGTTAAAGTTGTTTGAAACATCATTCCAAGTACATAACATGGAATACCTGATATAACCAATCCAAAAATAATAAATAATGCCACTCAACCTCCCTATCTAATTTTTTAATGAGGACAAATTTTGATAGAGGGATGTATACTAGGTGATAACAGAAACAATCCCATCATCTATTTTTTCATTATTATCACTTAATTATCTGACCAATAAATATCCTCTAATATTCTCTATATATCATTATAAATCTATCTTGAATGATCCTAATCCTTAAAGTAAAGGCTTCTTCAATTAAGTGATTATTAAGGACCGATATGTTAATCAATGTCTTAACTAACTGTAATACTAGTATCTTGTTTCATGTTTTAATATTTTATCTATGGATTTTAAAATAAATATATCAACACTATGATTAAACCACTTTTAGACACAAGTATCACTCATATTCTTTATGGAAAAAATTTCATTATGTGTTTATAAAAGATAATTTTCCTTGATATAGATGCTTTTTTTATTCCATAAATGGATCTCTACAAATTTTAATCCTTATTAATAACATTTTGATTTAAAAACCTTTCTATTGGTTTCATATATACATCTTCTAGCTGTTTTATATTAAGGATGGTTATTCTACAATTCATTTACCAAATTCCAAAATCCTCATATGTTGCTATGGAAAAAAATTCTGGTATATATTGTCATGTAAACTAGAGAAAAACAATTTATAAAGTATATTCATTGATGTTTATTAACCCCTTTGTCAACTAATTGTTTTTTATATATACTAAATTTACCGTTAATTTCTAGATTCTTCTTAAATTACTATTTTTACCCAAAATGTATTACATAAAATATAGGATTATCATAATCCAAAAATAGATCTTTTATATGGAATAAATCATATAATTCATTTCATATTTCCATCCCAAAAATTATGATCTCTTTACTTATTTATTTTATGATATATGCTCATCCTTATCAACTAATAATGAGTCTCATCCTGATTAAATCTGAGAAAAAATATCTCATTATATCTATAAACTCTTTGGTGCCCTAAAATAGTACTGGGTCCCTAAATAAATAGATTTTATGGTTCATTGTAGAATTTTCTCTTATTCAAAATCATTCATATCACGGTCCTCAAATTGTTAAATTTTTATATTTCTCTCACTATCACGTAAGTAGATGTAATTCCTATTTTAGGAATTAGATTTTCCTTTCATTGTAACCAAATTATCGATAGAGTCATATGGATTATATCCCCTTATTTTGATTGGTATCTTATACATATATCTTTCAAACACCTGGGTGTCAGTTTTTTTCTTTATATAACCATAACAAATGCTGGAAAACCTCTTACATTAGTATAGAAAAACAAGTATCATTTTCCAATTATGAAAAAATTGAATTTCATTTTTCACATTATTTGGAACACACTTTAGTTAAAATGTTAATGTAAATAATGAATATACCTAAAAGGATAATGGAATACCTAAATCAATCATCATAAAATAGTGAGAGTCTAGTATTTTTTTGTTCCTCATTTCATTAACACTATTACACTACAATGTATAAGGAGGATTTAGTTGAGGTATTATCCCAAAATTTCTTATTTTGTAAAATAATTCTCAGTTAATATATTTTTCTCCTTAATCCTATTGATGATTACTTATCTTATTACCTGGAATAATCTATACAAAATTATTGAAATCCATAAATTTAATAAAGTATTCTGACTTATACCACATTTTTTAGATAAATAATTTTCTACTTGAGTCATACTTAAATGAAATGATGTATACGTTTCAACCTCTATATTCAACTAGATATAGTCCACAGACATCATTTTGAAACAACTAAATACATTTTTATTCCTTTTACCCTTTCCATTAATTTTATGTTTGAACATATTTCTTTATAAAATGAATAATACATTCCAAGTGGTTGTTATTCAGTATAATCTAAATACCAACCATGATATATATTTTTGAAGATATTCTCATTCATATGACAAAGCCAGTAATGACACAATTTTATGTGTTTTGATTCTTATGAACATGATTCATTGTCAATTAATAATAGTTGATTGACATCTTCCTAAATGAAAATATATTTATTAATATGGTCAATATAATTAATTCTATCTTTTTTTAAAAAAAAATTCCTAAAATATAATATAAATCCATCAACATATAAATTGTAAAAAAATATATTGTTCTTGGAAACACTAGAAACATAATCAAAATTTCTCAAAAAAAAATCATTCATGTTGTTAAATAATGTTGGTGGTATAATATACCAACGTCAAATGGTATTTTTCTATTGGAAACAAAAACATTCAACACACTTTTGGATTCCGTCCTAAATCTAATTGGTTCTTTTATTTAGATACCAATCTAGGAATCAATATTTTTATCTAAAATCGAAATGTTAGAAACGGAATATTTTTATTCAATAACAAAAACACATCAATCATACCCTTTCCGATTCACTATAGTTCATTTATTATTTCAATATCCATTCATACCAATGACCAAACAGTCTACAAATTTTTATTATCATACCCCTTGATATTCCTTGCATTAGTTAGGGAGTGCATAGAAGCCTAACACTAGAATGTTGTGTTAGGAGCCATTGAAATACACTTCTATATATTGAAAAAAACCAATCTATATCTTTATATACATGTGTATTTATCATCATAATGAATTAGAGCTAAGTGTTTCATAAAAGGATTATCAATATATTTCTTATTATAATTCCAAAAATACTATAGAGGATCAAAGGTAGTGAGATACGAATGAGGTTGATGGGAAACTAATCGGGTATCATGAAAATGATGATCTCCGCATTCACAATATAAGAAATAATATTTACTACAGGAGGGCTTGTTGGAGTTCTATATCTTAAATTTCACATGAGACGTTCCCTTGATATCTCATACCACCCCTATTTAGATGTCTCTGAAAAAAGATCACTATGATTGGAATGAATTATATATGCATTCATATACTCTTGAAACATTTAGAGTTCACTACTCATTGATTATTAAATAAGTCACTCGAAATCCAATAGATCATTTACATGTGTCAATGAGAGGGATAGATCCTCATTAGTAGCCCCTTTTAAGGGATATTTATTATAAACATGGGACTCCAACATGTAGAATTTCATCTCTTATTGTAGTATGACATGAAAAAACATATATAACACTAATAAATTCATGTTAGCGAGGATAATATATTTCTTCAATATCAGGAATAAAGATAATTTCAATGTCTAATTGAATTTATATTTTTTTAAAAAAATTAAAAGCATATTTTTGTAGTTTTTCATGATTACTAATTATGAATTAATAAGTTGTATTTACTGAGTACCCATTTTTTATAAAATCATAATATACCTCACCATTGGATTCAGAATATATTCTTATGTTAATATTATAGTTTCAAGGTTAAATACTTATATTCTCATAATCTATACAGGGTTTTGAAACAATATTCCTATATATTTAGGTATGTTAATATTTCCAGACACATTAACTAACTCATCCTTGATCCATTGAGTGGATTCCCCAATCCTGATATACTTGAAATGTATTTTCTCAACACATGTAAGATAATTACATCATGTAATATTTTGGAGGTCAACCCGTCATTTCAACTACGTTATGTTAATGTAAAAATATAGTTAATACAATCTGATAATTGATAGCACCCAGACATATACCAACCATAAATGTTGAAATATGATTTCATTCTAACACTGGTAATAGCAGGATTTACTAAAATAATATGAACTTTAAGTATTTTTATATTTTATGGGTAATATAAATTATTTATTCTTTTTATATTATTGTTAATTTTATGTTTATTTTACATAATTAATCAACTTGGCCTTAATAAAATAAATCACATCCAATCCATTTATTTATATTTATTAATTAAATACAAGTATATTTATCATTATTTTCACTATATTAACATACTTATTTGTTTAACCATTAATAAATAGAAAATACATTAATCATGGTTTTTTTATTTTCATTTTATAATGCATGTTAACTACCTTATGTTATTTTATTTAACTAGAAAACGATGTAGCTTACTAAGAGAGACAAAAATAAATAAATATTCACATTATGATGAGTTGTTTTACGTTTTTTGATCTATCAAGAATAAATTAGATCATCTAAGACCCTATAGAAATTCCATGAGACCTATCCTGCCACAAATTGTATAACCCTTAAAACAGAAGTGCATTATTCTTATTTTGGTTCTACAATAACTCATGGCCTCAAATCATTTTGTTTTATACTCATAAGGTTATTATGTTGCATAATGAAATGTAATTGATGATAAAATAGGATATGAGAGTTAGATTTTAACTCTAAAATGATCATAAATATACCCTTATGCATTTAAAGATAAATGGAAGATTTATAGAGTGTAAAATTTATATTTAGAATAAAATTATTACAATAAAAATTTAAATATTAAAAATAAATAAATAAAAAATTCAATCAAGAAATGACTAGTCTAAACTCTTCATAATCTAGCATTAATAAAATTTAATTATAGAGTCTACTGATGCTAAATTCGATAACAATTAAATTTTTAATGCAACAAAATTACATTAAATTAATTTTAATTAATAAAAGATATGTCTCTTGAAATAATTATTTTTAATAAATTTATATTATTGAAAATTAATTAAAATTTTATTTTATTCTTTTGGGTTATTTTTTAATATGAACTGAATTATTATAGGGTATTTAGGTCCTGGGGAAGGTCTATTGGGTTGGGTTTTTATGGGTAAGCCGGAACCAACCTATCTTGGGTTTGGAGTCCTCGATTTTGGCTTGGTAACTGTGCCTGCATGGCATGTCAATCACAAAACCTGCACCACATTACACTACATCTATCAACTTTTGTGGGATGAAATATTTTCATAAATTAAAACTTTTTCAAACATAAACCTTACTGTTGAATTTTTTAATTATTATTATCTATTGTGTAACAACCACCCATATTTATCATTGTCCTCTATGGAAACACACACTACTTAAAATAAAAAATATAATATATATAAATATTTACTTCTTTCATTTTCATTTAAAAAATCATGGTGAATTTATAAAAATAGTTTTATGGTCATTTGAACTTGTATTGATGCATTTGTAGTGTAATTGTGACCATACCATGTCAATATATATGATTTCTAGTAAGGTTATTAAAAATATTTACTTAAAAAATTAACTGATCACTCTTATACAAATGTAGGAAATGATTATTCATAAGTTCTATCAAAATGAGAGAATTTTTTATTTTTAACAAAGAATATACCATTAGATCCATATTTTAGGATGTTGATACCCAATTAATGTTAACAATATAATACAATTCAATTTATATATGAAAAATATTAAAATATACCTTTTTTAGAATCGAATAATCCAAGTGATATCGGCTTTTTCCAATATCATTGGAGCTTAATGACTAACACTAAAATTCCTAATAGATCATAACCATAACTAAAATGTCTCCTCAAATACTTTGATTTAATTATTCGATTATAGGAAGGAATAACAATGTTTGTATTCCATTCATATATTTGTGTTAATATCATTTGATTGATTCTCCAACATTGATAATCCAATTATTTATCTTACCATATATTTATTTCTTAAAAACATAAGAGATATAATGAGAAGGTATAGGACTCCAAATTTATTTAGAATGATTCACAACCTATGCATTTCAAAAATGTGAGATTATATTGGGAAAATTAGCATTCTATAATTTAAGTTAATTACTTTGAAAAGCTAAATATTAACAATCGAACAAAAATGACCTGAATAACTATGTAAATATCTCATGTATGTCATGAATATTCCACCATATACTAGTTTCATATTTAAATGTCCCATGATGAACAATGATGAATTTACTCACCTCATTGCACTTCTAATTAGTTATCAAACCTTGAATCTTAAACATTCATTCAAAAATAATATTTTCTCAAATTCAATTTTATAATAATGTAATTACAAAATAAAATGAGACATAAAATCCACACTATTATTAAAATCTAGAATAATACATTTGCAATGTGATCTTTCACATGAGAATTCACCAGTATCTACATATAGATACCATTCTATCCAAAAAAAAAATCAACTAAATGTGTCTAAATTTTGGATAAACATTGTTTGTGAATATCTGTAGAGGTATATAGATGTATGATATTTCTACTCAAAAAACGTGTTTGATTTCAAGTGAAACATTATGACATATTAATAGATATTGACAATTCATTGGTATGGATAGTACCTAAAAATTTTTATGGTGTAATATATTTACTGTTTCTATGATATCTCATCAATAATGTTACATTACATATTTCAGAAACCAATATTCATGATATATATTTCTCTGAAATTTCTTGAATAAGATCCTAAATATATATCCTTTTCAAAAGATATAATAAGATAGATTAATTTCAATTACATGTAAAAAAATATCCACTTCAATTTATTCATAAGGTAAAAATAATTTCATTATTTATTTAATAAATAGAATACCACTTAGGACACACCCAATGTATCGTACCTCATTGTGAGAATATTTCATCATGATTTTAATAAGTATATGTTATTTTATTTATATATTAACAACAATATCTTGTATAAGGACCAATTCACATTCCCACAGAAACGCATGTCCAATAAAAAATGTAACATGTGGAATTTATACTAGTGGGTCTGTTCTTAAAACCACCACTCTTAGAATTTACTGAGTGAAAAAAATAAGTATTAGTCTCATAGTCTTATTAGCTTCCAACACTTGATAGAACAAATCATCTATATCTAGATGGATAGATATCATTCAGCCATAGAATATATATATATATATATGTATATATATATATATAAACATTGTCATGGGCCTTCACAGTTTTCTTTACAGTATGGAACAAATAAAATCATTTGATGTGATAATTAATCTAAGGATGTTGTCATCTCAATGTTATAAAAAAAACTCATATAATGTTATAAGATATTTATTAATATTCAAGACATTTAATATAATATTAAATGGAGGTAGAATGTAGTCTATACTTGGGATCCTACTCTATCATGGGTTTTACGGTTCAATAAATATTTTGAAATGAAAAATTATGTCTAAATTTATTTTCATGACATTATTCTCCCCATGAGATCATAAAATATATACATTAGATTTTTTTTATAGTTCTATTGGGTTTTGTATATTTTTTATGTTTTTAAGTACTTTTGAATATTTAACATCAGAAATCTCTTTAATATGGTTGTTTATGGTTCTAAGTGATTTTCCCTAAAAGTAAAGTCCCCATTTATTTTCATTTTAAAGTTCTTGATGATAAGAATTATGGGTTTAAATAGATCTTATATAATATGTTGGGATGTTATTATAACATTAAACCTTTTTTATAAAACTGAATATTCTCATGATTAATACTATGTATATTTTCTTCTTGGGTATACCTTTAGAAAATTGATAGGATAAAACAAGTCATAATTGAGAAATATTCTTGTTTCCCAGGAGGAACATTGGGAAAATTTTAATGTTTTTTATCATTGTTAGGCCAGGTTTCATGGACTCCTTTTTTGGACTAGTTTTTATTCCCTTTTTTTGTTTAACAATGTTTTGTATTATTTTTTATAATTTTTATCATCAGTTTAATATTAATTTACCAAGTTTTGTTTATCACATTGAATATTTTTTATTTTATTTACAGTTATAAATATTTGGTATCCAATTTCATATTGGGTAATGTTTTTAATCTATATTATTTTTTTATAATATGGTTTCATTATATAGAGTTTTTTTCTAAAATTTTAAATGTTTTTGTGTAGTCAATTTTATATTGAATAAATTTTCAAATATGGTCTTAAAATATATATGATTTAATTATAACTATCCTAAATATTCAAACTAATATGATAATTATTCATAGCAATATTGTGTAATTCTCTCCTCAAATGTTTTATAGGTTATGACCGCCCTATTTTCATTTATGATATGATATAAATATCAGAGTCCGATATTTGGTGAGGGGATATTTTTATGTGAATAATAATTCATTTTGTTAATACCCAATATCACAAGGCCCTTTATTAATGGTTGGTGTGCCTATGGATAATAAAAACGTGTGTATGGAAAACTAGAGTAGAAGAAATAATGATAACAATAATAGTAGGGGATCCACCCTATCTAGTATATACTATCAGAGAACCATAAGTGGTTTGAATCCCTACGGTAAGACTGGTGGGTATATTTTTTCATCCAGGGTTATAAAACACTCCTAGAAGATTCGTGATAGGTATTAAATGACATGATGATGGGTATGATCTACTAGAAAGATACAAATCCAACATGTATTGAGGTTTTAATTTTTATGTGATTAGTAATTAAATTTAAGGATCCCCATAATCTTAATACCATTTATCGATTTGTGTGATTCCTAGTAAAAAAACACATTATTAGTGGCTCTTAGAGGGAATAATAACATGATATTTGTGTGGGTGGTTGTATCTAATCTATCTAGTATGAATATAAAAATGTCATTCATTTATAATTAATATGCCATGAATAAATCAAAAAAATAGACCTTGTGAGATCAAATCATCCAAGGGATGCAAATATATAATGATGATAACCAATAACAAATAACTAAAAATCATAATAGAAGATTCCATGGGTACTTCTGGTATTGTTTCATATTTAGACCGATGATTATAGTTGTTAAGACAATATGTCACTTCTTGGACAAAAAATATAGAAGGAATTAGGTGGGATTCAATAAGAACATGTGAGAACTTATCAATTACATAAATGGATTTAATGGAGTTTTTAGTGATAATTAATTTTCAAAATATTTTATGAGGTGTGTGGAATGTGTGATTAAGAATAAAACAAATAAAATATGTGGGTTCCATTATTTTTATCTTAGTATGTATCTATCAAATGTTATGGAATAACCAGAAGCAAATCTAGATCATGAAATAGGAAAATGTAGTTGAAGTTGAATTAAAATATTGAGAAACAAGAAACCATTTAAGAAAGATAATGGATCTTAATATCATATGATTGGCTACATGAGAAATATGAAAAATGAGTAGAAATATGAAGGCTGTATAGTGCCATTTGGAAATGATAACCCTCTTACAATCAAGGTAATTAGAATGTTAGATAATATTAAGTATCAAGTAATCTATAAATTTTATTATTTATTGATGGATTAAATCACAATATTAATAGCGTATCGTAGCTATGTGATTATATAAATGAGGTTACATTATATATAAATGGTTTTATTTTAGAAATGTGTAATGATATAGAAATTGTGACAAAGGTCTTTAAAGAACTAAGATATGTATTTCAAGTATGATAGGAAAATAAAAACTTTTCTCTAAGAAAGAATATATAAAATGATATATAACATATAAGACATGGTCACCTTGGAAATTAGAGAATAAAGAAAATTTTTAAGACAGAATATATGGGAAATATTTTTATTATAAAATATTATAAAACATTGTTTTTTAAATTATACAAAAAAGGAATGAATAAAAAAACTCACAATAGAGTTGAAATTCAAAAATATTCTCCTATGGAGATTATACAATTAGATGAGACTATCCCCATGGCCAAAAATCTAAATTGGTGGAGAAAATTATTTTATTTCATTCATTGGTAACTTCAAAAGGATTACATATATCTTTTTTATGTCACACAAATCAATTTTATTATATAGGATCAATATTTTTAGAAGGATTCTAGAAAAGAAAAAAATGATATTATTTTAATAGATCCAGATAAGATATTTTAATTTAATATTAAAAAAATTATTATATATTGAAAAACATGGTATCGTACAAGAATTTTGTCATTTAATACCCTAAAATTCTAAAATAATAATTTTTTATTCAATAGTGTATGTGACACCCAACACCAAGTGTATAAAGAATTATAACATCCCAAGACACTAATATATATTTAATAATTTTAAATAAATAAAATATATTTTATATATTAAAATTCACATATCACTCTGTTAGCTTGAGTTACATGCAACAAATATATTCTCTGATAGCTTTTTTCACACGCAAGACTACATTTTACCGAATACTAATAATATTATTATTTAATATGAAAATTGTTGTATAGATGATTAATTTTAATTTATGCACATGATTAAATAACATCTGAAAATATATATTTAACTTCATTGGTTACCAATTGAATAGTAGAAAAAATAAGAACAAATTGAATATAAAGGAAATGTTTTTATAAAGAAATATTTTTAAATTCTTGAAGGAGTTTTATCATAACAAATAAAATTAGTTAATATTTCTGAATTATATTACGTAATTGTATATGTTATATTTTGAATAATTTATTTTACATTCACCCTTTATATTTGATAGGCATAAGATAAGAATAAAATCAATTTTTTTTAAAATAAAAGTATTTTTCTAATGTTAGTTTAGTCACCTTTTAATGGAACATTTTTTTTAATAATCAATTTTGAAATTTTTTATAAATTATATTTGAAAAAAATAAAATTCGAATTCAAAGTATTAATTTCAAATTTTTATTAGGTTGATTTTTTTATTTTTCTGAGAAGTTTTTTTATTGATGAATAGTGATAAAATAATGAATTTTAATTGAAAACTGACTTTTCATATAAATGACATATAATGTATAATTTTTTATTTACTTAGATTTGAAGACACAATATATAAATTAGTTATATATTGGTCCAATTTAGGTATTTATAATCATTTTTAAATATAATTTACATAAAAAACGTAGAACCTTTAAATGATTTTCACTTGTCAAACTTGTTTCTCATTCTGTTTGTGGGATTAATATTAAATTAAATTTTTTTACACTTATGTTGTTAAAAATTGGAGATATATATTCCATAATGTAAATAAAAATAATTTATAATTTATAATATGTTAAAATTATTTTTTTACCAATCTCACAGGTGAATGCAGTTAAAATTAATTATGATAATGAATAGAAAACCATGTTTACAAAAGGAATGAACATTAAAATTAAGGAGTAATATACAAGAAACTTATAAAAACCCATTTTTAGAAATATTTAGACAATATACCTTATATAATATATATTTATGAATTATTTGATCCACATTACATTAAACAATTTGGTTAAGTTCCCTCTTTAAAAAATTTAAATGTTTTACACTCACCCTGATTATAGAAGGTCGCACGCTCCTGCTCTCTTCACACTATCATGAACAATTGTTTTAGAAAATAAATGTACAAATAAAATCTGAAATTCTGTACCCTTATCCTATAATCCTTATATTGGGATGAAGTATTTCACTGGAAGGCATTAATGGAAGCCTAAGGTGGATACCCAAATAAGATGTAATATTTTTCGTAAAGAGTTTTTATTTTATTTATTACGCTACCTCCTTTAATTATTATTCTTGATTATATAATAAAATAAGTATATTAAAAATAATTATATGTTTTGATGTTAATTTTATGACATTAAAGTAAACTAACTTCCTTATAATGGGATACAGAATCATCGTTTGTATGTACTATGGACTACCGCCTCAAGAACTTATGTTGTATGTTCTTCCATTACCACCTTTAATGGTGGGGAATGATAATGAATTTATAATTTTTATAGGATATATAATATTATTATAATTTATTTATGAATTTATAATTATTAAATAACACATACCTTTTTTGTTTTCCATTTTGTTGGAATACTATAACATCATCCATGTGTACGGTGGACTACCGCCTTGCAAAATGATTTTATTTGTTCACTTATTACATGGAATATATTAAGAATGTCTTTAATGAACACATGTTATATTTATAAAATAAATATTATTCTATAATGTTAATATAAATATATATTTATAACTTATCTTCCCTATAATATGACAAGAAAATAGAAGCAGCGTTCATGCTTATGTACAACCTACTATCTCTATGAACGGTGAATTTTATTTCCTATAAGTAAATTTTGTGGATAATTATATATATATATATATCAAATATATATGGTTTATAAATCAATTGTTAAATTTGGGATACGATGAAATCTTGATCTTGGTATGATGTAAGAAATAAAAAGTCAAGACATACATGAAAAACAAATCAGTTATTACCAGAAATGTTGATAATAATGAAATATTATTAACAAATGGATAATAATATGTTTCAAAAGAACATATTTGATATAATAAATATCAATATTATTCTTTTATAAGTTAATAACAGTTTTAAAACTACTATAAATGAGGTTCAATAATTTATAACAAAAAAGAAAGTGAGAGGTAAAGGATTTCATCTTAATTTCATTAATTTAAGGAATATTGTATTGTTATAAACCTAGTTCATTTTATACGGTGTTTATGATAAAAATTTAACAAGTAATGTCACTAATAAATTATTATTGATGGTATTTTTGTTTTAAATTTGAATTATTTCATTTATAAGGATTTTAAATAATAGTTAACAAGTTCTATGAAATGTCCAAACCCAATTCATTTTTATTTGGTTAATTTACTTCTATATTGCCATTAATATTTTAGTATTATGTGTGAAATATTTTTTCATATATATTGTTTTTTTAACACATGTTTTTTGTGTATTTATAGTTGATACACATAATCCATTCATTAGTTGATTATCACTGCAATATTATGATCTTTGTAATGGTTTACTTCATAGACTCATTTTCTTTAATATTATTTACACATTAATTTCCATTAATGTAAATTATTTTATAATTGATTAATAAACCCTATAATTTAATTCTAATAAAATTATTTAATATCATTTTCAGTTAATAGTTCCATTTTTTACTCTATGGTGCTTCAAATGTCTTATAAAATAATTTTACAAAAATCTAATTGTATTCCTCTCTTCAGTAAAAAATACTTTTCATTACCAAACCATGTTTCCCAATAATTCTTTCAAAACAATTTCTTTATCATTTAAATGATAATTTATTAAAATACATTTTTACACAATTTTTATTTTTAATTTTTTTTCAAATGAATCTTCTTATCAATTTCTAAACAACGAATTTTTCTAACATTTTTAAAATAAAAGTGTATTTTTATTTTTTACCTTACATGGAATGGACCAAAATTATTTCCTTGCAGATTAAATTACATGTTCATGGATATTTTTTTAATTAAAATATTTTTAAATCTTATTTTCCCAATAAATAATTTTTTAAATGTTTTTCAAAATGAAAAGAATATTTTTCATAATTATGTCTTTAAATATACTTTTATTTATTCAAAGAAAACCCCCTTATTCATACTCTAATGGGTATACTTCATATTTATTCCATAATTATCCTTTATTTGTATATATTAGGATTATTTTGACCAATGTTAGTATTTAGATTAACTTCCTTGAATCAATTTTTCAGTCATTAACTTCCCGATGAAATATTTATATTCCGATGATCATTAGAAATAAAACATCCACTAAATATCCCAATTATTTATCATGGATATGTTTATATTATAAAACATATATAATTTATAGATATTTTTTAACATTGAATGTTATTTTTTATCTATGAAAATATTGGAAAATCCATATTAATAAATCAATTTTTATATTCATTTCTAAGGGATGCTATTTTTGAATTAAATTAATTATTTGATATATGAGGAATCCATTCAACTTGAAAAAAACATTGGGAATAGTTAATGATAGACCTTCGATGCATCGGTAGTCTCATGGGAAGAATTAGTTTTCAAGATATAGATAAAAGGGTTTATAACCATCAGTTTTAATCCAAATTATGAAAGGTATTGATGGTAAAGGTTTAATTTTCTTATGAAACATAGAATCCAATAATCGATCATTACTTAATTGAGATTTAATTATAGTTATCCGTGGTATGTTTTCTATGTAAAAAATCTATGGATGCATTTTATTTTCAAATTATTTATTAAATGGAATGGTTTAAACTTAATAACCTTTTCATATTGACTATGAATTATTTATTTAACTAAATAGACTATGTGTTCTGTTATTTACCTTTCCATGTTTATTATTTGTTATCATATAATTTAAATGTCATCTGTGTTCATTTATTTACCTTTCCATGTGGATTTGGCTTCTTGATTCCTAACAGCTTTTTATGCACATAACCCTTTTCATGAATTTGATCTCACCCTTATTTTTTATCATTTCACTATGATTCCATGAAGTTTTATTTGACTGAAATACATGGACATTGTATTTTGAATAAATTTATTTCAAAAAATGAAATTTGTGTATTCAATTGGAATTCTTGACACAAATATTTATCTTTATTACCAATACTACTAAAATGAACAGTCCTTCAAGATTTTATTACTTGTATCATATGACAATGTAATCATAGCTAGAACCAACTCTGGGATTCATAGGTTGGGATTATATATTTTGTGTCAAATGAAGTATAGTAGAATCATTGGTAACTACATTTAGAAATCTATAGATTTGGGAATATAACCATATTATATAATTTGAGTACAAGTATATAATAACATATCAATGTTTTGGTAAGATAGGTATTGTGTTATTCTTTTTATAAAGAAATCCATAACTAGATACTACAAGTTGATCTGATTCTCATATAAATGTACCTCGGGTTAATAACCAAGATAAGGATTAATCAGGCTTAACTCGAGCATATCCTAAAATATAACAACAGGCCTTTCTATGCACCTTGTTTCATACTACAGGGGGATATTCTTAGGATAATTAACATTTTTATTACAAACAATTATTTAGGATTTAAATTGATAATGACAATTAAAGACCAATGTGAAACTATAGGGAATAAAAGTAATGATGTAGAAATAAAATGGATTAAAATATTTTGGTATTAGAATTCAAGAATTAAATTGTATATGCAATTTTACCATTGTTATTTTGATAATAAGGATTGTGAAACATATATGGATTATGTTATATTTTTTAAGAAACTATTCATTCATTAACTTAAGAGTTATGGATAACATATTGGGACAATGAGTTCAAGATTGATCATAATTTTAAATTATCAGACACCTCATTTTAGAACATATAATGATTTAATTTATCAAGCATATGGAAATTTTTTATGAAATTTATGGCAATAAAACTCATTATTTTAGGCCATGTTTGAGTGGAAAAATTATTTGATGAATAATTACCTTAAATTTTATTTACATGAGTGTAAATATACCTATAAAATTAGTGTTAATATAATCATTAATCACATTTTTATACTATATAAATTATATTATTATAACTTTCAAAAATGTGGTTTCATTGAAAACAATAGAGAAATGGTAATTCAATTATTAAAATTCATGGATGATAATAATTTTTCAGGAATATTATATGAATAATATTAATATAGTTTTGATATAAGAAGAACTATATGTCTGCTGAAAACACATAATATTTAGAAAGACTACAGGGTTTGAACTCACAACTGATGGATGAAAAGGGTTTAACACCAACCAATGAAATATTCTATTTCATGGTTAATGTGTCATTTTAATGTTACAAAATTTGATGAATAAATTATAATTGAAATAAAAATTTATTAATTTAGAGGTTTAGAGGTTAATTTATCTACAATATTTATATTAGGAAATACTTATAGGTATATGAAAAGACATTTCACTATTTTATGGATCATATGATCATTTCAAATTAAATTTTAGTGCGTGAGGCATAAAAATTCACTTTATGTATTTAGTTCCTTGAGTAAATGGATAAATTTTTAATTGGTCAAATCCTAACTAGAGAATGAACTTATTTCTGTGAAATATAAATACACCAACTAGGTACATTTTCAAATATTATATAATGTAAGATAAATTATAATCTTTATCAAAAGGATTTCTAAAAAAATGATATTCAATTACATTCATATCTGATCAATAAAATATCCATTTAGACCATGAATTTTTTATGGTGTTGATAGACATAACATTCCAATGATTATTCACTTACTTTTGATCAATTAATGGAATTAAATTATATTATTATTTATAATTCTCATACATGTCCATATCTTTATATGCCACAAATGTACCACTGTGTAGAAACCAAGTTATATGTTGTACTATATGGAAATAGTACTCCACTTTCCCTCTTATTAAGTAGGTATTTTATTAAATATTTTAAAAATTAGGTTTCTCAATAATTTTATTTAAAATTTCAATCTTTTTATTACTGATATCAATATAAATTTCTTAAGATGCAATTTATTTAAGGTGGGGAGAATGTAACACACAAAAATTCTAAAAGAAAAACATTTTATATAATAGTGTGTGGCACAAAACACCATGTTTTGAAAAGAACATAAATTTACAAGTATTTAAATTATATTTAGTATTTCAAATAATAAAATCAATGATATATCTTTCAATTCACACAATATTGGTTAGCTTGCATTACACATAACAATGTCTTTTTGGATATCTTGTATTACACACAATACCGAGTTTTACTAAATACTATTAATATTATTATATAAAATAAAATTTATATCAAAGTTGTTAAATTGGTGTTTAGTATTAAAATTATATTAATTATGAAAATATTTGATTGGATTCATTGGTTACTAATTTATTCTAATTGTAAACAAAACCCAATTGAGCATAAAGGGAATGTTTAAAAAACTATTTTAATACACCAAATACTTTTTTTCCTAATAAATTTAACAAATTAATATTGGTGAATGATTTTAATTAAACTTATATATAGTATATTCAATCATATTTTTTATGTTCATTAAATAAATTTTATAGGCATTAGATCAAAAATATCCAATTTTATGTATAGAAAGTCGAACTTTTCTTAGGCAACTTTTCCATCTTTTAATGACGCATTAGTTATAAAAATAAAAATAAAATAACCTAAAAAGCTATCCAAAATTCATTTTATGAACCTAAATAGTCCTTATAACTTATTTTATCTTTTTTAGTGAATTTTGGGATCAAAATAACAGGAATAAAATGTTGGTGGAATTCGTTTATTAAAGAATTTATGAGTTTTCCACTCACCCCACTTAAAATAAGATAACCCATCTTCCCCCATCTTCACACCATTAAAATCAATAGTTTCATAAAATAACTACCGAAATCACATATAATCTACCCTCTCCTTGTACAATAAAAATTATATAGGGCATAAATCAAAATTAGAAAGGAATTAGTGTAAAACTATGAATGATTCCTAAAGAAGAGGTATTCTTTTTCAAAAAGTGTTTTCATTTTATTTACTTCTATAATTCCATAAATATTCTTATATTAAGAGTATTTAAGAATATAATTATATTCAATATATCTATTTTTTTGTTTTAATTCTGTGACCTACAACCATACACACGTCCATCAAATGGGATGCACGATCATTCTTCGCGTGTATAATACACTACCGACTCGTGAATAGATATCATTTGTTATTACATTACCACTACTGAATGTTTGAAATAATGATGTATTTATAGTTTAAATTTTATATATATATGAAATTTTAAATGTAATTATTCTTATGTAATTAGTATATAATACATAACATCCTACTTTCCATTTGTGTGAATAGGACAACGTTGTTTGTGTGTACGACAGACTACCACCTCACGAAATGATGTGATTCATTTACACATTACATGGAATATATAAAGGATGGGTTTAATAAGAATATGTGATAAATATAAAATAAATTTGATTCATTAATTATAATATAAATATATATCAATTACTTTTTTTCTATTTATATGACAACAAAATGGAAGTTGTGTTCACGCGTACGTAAAACCTACCGTGTCCATGAATTTTGTATTTCATTTCCTTTAAGTACATTTTAAAAATTAATATAAATAAATATTTAATAAATATATATTATATATAAATCATTTATTATATTTTTTATATGATTAAATAATTATATATGTAAGATAGAAAAACAAGTCAGAACATGCTTGAAATAAAAAGTAGTTATTACTCGAAATGAGGAAAATAATGAAAGACAATTAACAAATGGGTAATAATATGTTACAAAAGAATCATATATGATATATTAAATATTAATATCATTATATTATAAGTTAATTACATCTTTAAAACCTCTATATATGAGGTTAAAGGAAGTATAAATAAACAGAAATCATGAGGTAATTGATTTTGTCTCCATTTCATTTGATTTATGCATATTGTATTTTTATGCACCTAGCTTTTTTATATAGTGTATATATTACCAATATTTCATTTAATATGATTAACACCTCATTATTATTGATATTTTATGTGTTTATATGTGTTATTTCATTTATGGGGATTTGAATTAAATGATACCAAGTGGTAATGAGTTTCATATACCAAATCATTTTCTTTAGGTTATACTATATACTCGTTGTCATTAATATTATAAGATTATTTATGTAATGAATTTAAAATATCCATTTTTATATCTATAGTTTTTTATATGTATTTACATTTGATACACGTAATTGATTAATTGGTTTATCTCACATCAACATAATCATCTTTGTAATAGTTTTCTTTACAATCACATTTAATTTAAAATTGTTTATATTTCAATTTAAAATGAAGTAATTTAATTGACCATTGATTAAAAAACCATTTAATTTTATTCAACATTGGTTATTCATGATTATTTATGTTAATTTTACCATTTTACACTTTCTTATAGTTAAAACATGACATAATTTTTTTAAAGAAAATACGTCTCCATTTCTCCATTCCGTAGAAAATCGAATTTCTTACAAAAACTTGTTTTTTAAAAATTTATTCAAAATAATTTCATTTATCATTTTCATAATTATTTATTAAAATAAATTTTTACCGATGTAACCTTTTTATAAAAAAATTTCAAATGAATCTTTATATCATTTTTGGAACAGGGCACTTTTCTAACCATTAGACAATACAATAGGAATGTTATTTTAACATTGTATGGAATCACCCAAAATAATTTCATTAAAATTACTCTTTCATGTTCATGATGATTCTTTTTTTAATATATAATTTTTCAATTTTATTTTTATATAAAATTATTTTAAAAAAAATAAAAATGTAAATGGTATTCTATAGATGAATATTTTTAAATATATTTTTATTTCATCAATGTAAAAAATATTATTCTTACTCCAATGGGTATACATAGTATTGAAAACATCCTTATTATTACTCTATATGCCTTATGTTTATTTTTAACAAGTATAGTATTAAAATATACTTCCTTGAAAAAATTTTGTATCCATTTACATACCTATGAAATATTTACTTTTACTAATCATTATACAATAAATTTCTCCTAAATATCGATATTATTTATCCTAAAGATGTTTATTTGTTAAAACGTACAACATTTTTCCATGAAATCTTTTACATTGAATGTAATTTTTTTATCTAGGGTAACGTTAATAAATCTATATTCTTTTCTTAATATAGATATTCTATAATATAAAACATTGTTTATGAATAATATCAATTATTCTATATATGAAGAATTCTTTGGAATAAAATACACATGTGGGGTATAGTTAAGGAAAAACCCTCACTTCATCAGTAGTTTCATGTGAGTAATCACTTAGCTAGCCTCAGCTAAAAGTTTTTTCTATAAATCAGTTTTATATCATCTTCTGAATATTATTGACAGTAAAGGATCGTTGTACCTATAAAACATAGAGTCCAATAATTAAGAATTTCCTTCATTAAATATCAGTAATTATTTTACCAGAGTTCTTCACCAGGAAAAAATCTATGGATGGATTTAATTCTTTGTTTATTGATTAATTTAATGGTTTAAAACTATTTACCATTCCATGTGGATTATTCCATATCCAGTTATCATAATGGACTGTGTGTTCAGTTATTTCCCTTCTTATATGGACTATTCTATATCAAATTATTTAAATGGAATGAATATTCATTTATTTACCCTTATATGATTATTATGATTATTTATTAATGGTAGATTCCAATGTATTTAACCATTAATGATCATTTGATATCTCTTTTATTTTATTTTATTTCCTAGTATTCCATGAAGTTCACTGTGAAAAATATATAGTGATACACTATATGGAATAAATCCATTTTTAAATAAAATTATTTTTTACTTTTCGTATTCAATTTTAATTCAAACCTCATGTACATATCTATTTTACCAAGATTACTAAATTTAATGGTCCTTTGAGATAAAATTCATTGTATCTTATGAAAATTTAATGTTATCAAGAACTAGCTCTGGTCTTATATTGTTATTCTGCAACAAATTATTCATATATAGACTATAAAAATACAGCAATTGAAAGAAATCATATGAGTCCAGTATGCACAGATATAACAATGATGACATAACATGGAACATCATGATTTTACTGGCCACATGCCATTGTAAATTACAAAAATCATTCAATATCGATGTCACATTTGAAAAGATCAAATTTGAAACTGAATGAGATATATAAAAAAATAAAAAAATCTAAACACTTTATGGTATTTTAGAGTGCATGTATTATATAATTAATGGAAATGATGGATGAAAAATTGATAAAATGTTTTAAGATGAGATTTTCCTAGGTTCTACACCATTTAGTGGTTCTTATAGGTTTTACAAAAATATTTAATAAATAATTATTGAATGTTACAATGTTGTATTTAATAGTGGTGAATAAGGATTTATAATAACTAAATTTTATTATAGTGATGATGATATTGAAAATTATAAATCTCTTATACAATTATTTGAAACCCCACAACCTTAACTTGAATAATAATATTTTGTGGTCTCTAGTGATGATTAAGAGAATATTATGTTAGAAGAAGTTTTTTCTGGTAATAAAAATTTAGAACATTTGAAAAAAAGTTGAGGTTCAAGAATAATAAAGTAGTAGATTTTAAGATCGTAATTTTTAAAAAAAATTAATGTTTACAAACTAAAATTAATGTAATAAAAACAAATACTAGTTTTATATAAATAATTAATAATAAATATATAGAAGAATCAATAGATCCAAAGTAGTTGGTCCAAGGAATTAATGAAGAACATAATAAGATGTAAATTAATGGATCTTGGGAACTTGTTACCAGAACTATTGACTATGTTATGCGTCACATAGTTTGGAATTGAATATCTATATCTTATTCAATGGTGAATGGGATAATATCATATAGAATCTAATTAGAAAATTCATAAGGATCATAGTTTGTGGGGAGTAATTTTTTTATTCAATTGCTGATTTCTTTTAGGGGGTTACCAGCATATTAAACAAATCAAGATACAAAATATGGTGTTTTTAGTGGGGTGATCAATTATCTGGGAGGTATAGATCAAAATAAGATAAGGTGGATGCTACTATCATATTAATGTCTCGGTTCATGTGAAATTGTTAGTGGTAAAACATTTAACCAACATCCATGGAGAAGGGTCGACCTTCTTTTAAAGGGGGTCTCTCCTAAGAAATTCTTTTTTCTCAGAGAGGCATGAGGTTGGAAAAATAAATGGTTGTGGTTTAAATTGAAGCTTTATAGAAATAGTTTGAGGAAGAATATTTATATTTAGAGAGATTATATGTTTGGATTGGTGTAGGATTAAAGGGTCTCAATGAATTTTGGATTCAGCACATACTCTAGATTGGGAAATTTCAGTGGGGTCAGAGACATGGGCTATGTTTTGTGAACTTATACTGTGCATTCTATAAAAACTAAATCATTCCATAATTTAGTCAAACTAAGAAATTCTAGTTTATTATATCCATGGAAATTCCAAACTTCGTAAGAAAAAATATACAAAATTAAGAAGATAAGTAAGATCATTGAATTGGGATTGAAGTGAGTCACATATTGAAGGAATGGAAATTTGCACCTGAAAACATGGATTGTAATGTGAGTGATACTGAAAGAATCAATTTATAAAATTATAATGGGTCTTTAATGAATAATTGTAATCTAATTTAAAGGGGTGATTCAATTGGTCTTAAACACTTCACCACCAAACTATATGTTTTTTTGGAATAAAAATATGTTTTTTTGTGATAGAACCAAATCCAGTCTAGTGTGCTAGGGGTACACAAAATTGAATGGGAGGACATAGATGTATCTTATTCACTAATGACCATAACTGAGTTATTAACATTACTATTTTCCACAATGAATCAAAAAATCCCCTAAAATATTTCAAATATTCAATAAATAAACTTTTTATAATGGTGGGATTGAGCAATAAGTTTACATGGAATATTCTAAAGTATTTATGGTTTATTTAGATGAAAGAATTGTATGTAAGTTGAATAAAAATTTCTATTATTTTAAGTAGGCCCTAACATAATGGTAATTTAAGGGTAATGAATATATAAACATACCTTTCATAATCAAATATTACATATCATTAGAATAATATTAATTACATGACATTATGATCCATTATAGAACCATAATGTTTATTTGTATTTATAAAATCAGATATAAAAAACTGGTGCATAAATTATCTGCATCGTCTCTTACATAGTTCTTCACAACTAAAACCCTTCTTAGAAATAACATATATATTACTTTTTTTTTATTCTAGGGATACAAAAACAAAATAAAGGGTGATATAAAATTTTAAGTAAGGGTTAAATGGGAGATATCATTGATCATTTATGAAAAACATGAGCATTAACGGTATGATAACATGAGGTGAACCTTTGAAAAACATACACATTAATTCTTAGATCATAATCTTGAGTCATGACATAATACATGGTAGTTCATAAGACATAGATAAAAAAGTTATCAATGAAAATGTTCAATTAGAACATAACATTGGAATAAAATCCTATCATAAAAGGGACATATAAAGTGAATCCTAGACAACATCATAGAAATATTATGTTAAGGATACCCACTGATGAATTAATAATAGTTTTTTCTTGGTCTAACCACCATTGTACCTGATTTTTGATTTGGATAAGATCATGCGTATCCTCATTCAAGATTGGGATAACTTACCATGAACCCTTTGATCTCATAAAACGTTATTCTTTACCCAATCAATTGGATTGATATATAATTTCTAGCACACCCATTGAAAATTTATAAATATATTCACTTGTAAGCCACACGATTATAAAAAAAATAATCGTCACATTGTACATGGAAAATAAAATAGGTTTCATCAATATTTAATCTCTATAACCATAAAATAGAAAATACAAAATCACATCAAATTATGATATCATAAATTAAAATATTTGTTAAAATATCAATAGAATATTTCTTGAAGAACACGCACATTTAAATTAATTATTAAAATTCATGTATTTGAAAAATATTATGTAAAATATTTTCTTTTAATGGAAACTTTTAAAAATTTTAATGAATACTTAAAGACATGAGAAATCATTATGGATTAAAATTCTATTTATGTTATGTACGTAAAAATAAGGATTCCTTTCAAATTTTCATTAAAAATTCATAAAGTACCTTATTCTAAAAATGATAAGTATATTCATTTTTAAAAAAAGTTAAAAAGTTTAATAATATGTAAAAATTTCTTTAGTTAATGATATAATAATATAAAAAAATAATACCTATTTTGAAAATATGGGTATAGAAAAAAGTATTCTTGGCTGAGGAAATAAAAAAACTATTTTTCCCTTAAAAATATTATTTCAGTATCCTCTATAATTAACTTGAGGAAAATAAAAAAAGAAAATATTTATTCTAAACAAATAACCTTATCAGAATAAAATTATAGGTTTTTCTCAGGAAAGGATTATATAATTCCCATAATTTTTAATTCATGAATAATCAATTACAAAAAAATGTGATTGAAATATAAATCCATTAATTGAATTTCAACAGATTTTGAAGTCACTGTATCTTTTTTATATTAAGTTAAAATTTCCTAGAATTCTAAAGAAAACTATTTACATACTCACAGTATCATATATTATACAATTATAACATTTCAATACCCATTTATTAATAAATACTTATTAAAATAATCAATTGTAGGTTTTAATTGATTTGTTTTTTCATGAGAATTTCAATTCGATAGTTTTGGTTGCTGCAATTTGTTCATTGATCTATCATCTCTATATTGTTAATATTAATATATTTAAAATCCATATTCAATGTATATATACACATAATAAAAAGATAGACATATAAATATGAATTAAACCATTCACAGTGATGGTAGGATATATTTACACATGGACATTGCTTCACATTTCCATGGATGGAATAAAATAAAGGTATATAATAATTGATAATTTAAGAAAGATTATTATATCAAATATATAATATATATGCTATATATTCATAAAATATCTCTTTATTATGATCCATGTAAATTTGAAATGAAAACGATTTACATCGCTTCAGATAGGTTGTGGTCTATAGGTACACATGGGAAGTTATATCACTTTCCAACAAAAAGGAACCAATGGAAGAAAATATGATATTATAATTATATAAAAATAATTATGAAATAATTATCATATATATGAACATTAATCACATAATAAAAAACATCCCAAAATTATGTTGATGGAAAATGAATTGTATTAGAAATTTTAAGTGGTAGTCAACACATTCAAAAGAGATATAACTTCACTTCCAATTTGATGAAATACATGATTATTATTGCTATTAAAATAATAATTATAACATTTACTTATATATATGATACTGAATTTATTATTTTATGATGAATATTACATAAATATATGAGGTTTAATAATAAATAAATTGAATGAGGTTTGGTTTGATGATAACCCATTATTCCATATGCCACTTGTAGATCATTTCATAATGACCCTTTAAATATAATTAATAGAATATATACATATATAATTCATGGATCGATTAGATTATAACATAAATAGAAAGGTTTTTGTTTATATTGATAGCTCAAAGTGGCCAAAGGAAAGGAAAAATATGTGTCCTCTTTTAAAAGAGGTAAAAGAAGCACATAGAATTACTTAATATATTTAAATATAATTAACACCTTTGTCAAGTATAATGGTTCAAAATATCCTTCAATTATAAAAAATAGTAAAATTTTAAAATTTATTCATCTGATTAAATTTACACTTGTTTTTGTTTAATATTAAACTTTATCTTTTTTATTTTACAACATCATTGACCAATTTTATCCTTAATTGTAGTAAAACACTTTTTAATAAAAATGGATTATAAATCAATACATATGGAAAAAATGGCACATAAATATCCAAGGTATCACTTTTTAGACCATTTAACATCTAAATTTTCAACTTTCAATAATTTAATTATTTTAAATAAATTAATAAAATATTATTTTCATAACATATCATTAATGTTATTTTTTACACTATTCATTAAATTTGACTTTATAATCATGAAGGTAGTAATGAATTTATAATATAAACCATTAAAAATGTTATTATATTTTTTTAATAATCAATAAAATATATAGGGATTAAAAAATTTCCAATTAAATAATACTTATATATTTTTTAAAATTATTTAAATGAATTTTAAACTGCTAACACAGTCACTATGTTGATATTGAGTAAGAATTTCGGGTATTTATTTCATAACTTTAAAATTATAAAAAATTACTAAGATAAAATAACTAATTAATATCTTAAAAAGTTATTTATATATGAAGTAATTCTCTTTTTATAATTATTTGAAAACTATATAGATATTAAATACAAGAGGGTGGTATTTTGAAAATTTCATTACATAAAACAATATATATATCATTATCAAAGGAAAACAAAACCAAAATGTAATATATTATAATTTGATGTGTTAATGGACTAATTAATCCCCTAAAATGAAATTAAATCCAATTTTGGATTAATTTTGAGACCATATCTCAGTGTTTTAACCATATTTTACTCATTTTACCCGTACTAAGGTGAAAGAAAATTTTTAGAGTTACTATTGAAAATGACAAAATTAAAAGGGTATCATTTACCAAATTTTAAATTCATGATTCTAAAAATGGGTTCCATTTTTCAATATTGAATCTGTGGAATAGGAAAAATTTAATTTTATTGTAAATTTACAAATCTCAATTAAAAAACCTATTTTAGAGAAAATGAGTTTTTATGCATTATATTATATCAAAATACAGAATATTGATGATTCATATGTATATAATTAGAATATTATAGATAAAATAGATCATATATAAATTTAATATAAAATAAAAAATATAATTGGACATTTAAATTACATTATTTTTAGAAAATAAGTGATAGTATTTTCAAAATCATTATTTTTCATTTTTAATTGAAAAAAATATAATAAATAAAAAAAATTAAAAAATTTTAATTTTAAAATGATAATTTCAAAATAAAGTTAATGTTTTAAAATAATTTTTATAAAATTGGTATAAATTAATTTTATTATTTTCTCATTAAAATAAATAAGAACCATTTTAGAGGAAAATGTATTTTAATGCATATAGTGACATTACAAAAAAAATTATGTACCAATTTATCAATATTTTTTTTAAACCATTATTCATATATTATTTCAAAATGTGTTCATTAATATTCACTCAACCAATTTAATTGCCAGGTAAAAAATATATACTAAATTATAGTTCATTTAGACTTTGTGTTCCATGTTTCACATGATCCGAAAGAAATAAAATTATATAAAGAGTATTATATAAAAAAAGGGGGTGTTACCTTATACCCCCCAAAAATGTATTTAGTCCTAAAAAATTATTCACTCACATATAAAAAATGTGTTTTTCTTTTTTCCATTACATCCTCATGTTCCAATGTATCTTATTAAATTTTATAATTCTTTAAGGGTATATTATCCTAGAGAGTAGTCATATTCTATGACACTATAACACCCTAAGATTTTATGAGATATATGTTTTTTAATTTCTTTGATGTATTCTTTTATACACTACACCAATATTAGATTGTACTATATGCAACACTGTATTAGCTTTCAGTAATGCAAAACTATTCTTGGCTTGTGTTACACACAACATCAAATTCGTTTTGTGGAAATTATTCTACGCAACATTATGTATAGGTTTTTTTAATGTATAAATGAAATAAGTTTTGATTATGTCATACGCAACACCAAACGGAGCATTCACAACACACATCCCTGACTTGTCTTGAATTATACGCAATTCAGACCTTCTTCGATAGCGTGTGTATTACGCAATACCATGTTTCACTATACGAGATATTATTAAAATATTATATAAACTAGCCGTAATGAATATTAATACCCACTTTTTGAAATTTTCTAAATTTTATATTTCAAAATGGACTTCATTTTTGGATTCAGAATATCAAAATTATCCTAGGGTGAAATTCTGGAATTTTTTTGAAAACATTCAATTTTTGATGAATAGTGAAAACACTGGGTTACTATTTAAAAACTGAATTTTTATTTAAATAATTATTTATTTTATTTAAATATATTTTATGTAAAAATTTATACATAATACCTATATATGTTCAATGTAATTTATTTCAATCATTTCATAATAATTTTAGATATATAAAAAAATTTATCGAACTTTTCACCGTCTTTTACCCACCTCCTAGGAGAAATTGAAAATTTACATAAAACATAATTTTACCACTTCTGTGAGTGGAATTTCAAAAATATGAGAGACACGGTTAATATCAAAGCGTAAAATGTGGTTCAATAAGATAAAAATATTTTTTTGTGAATAGTGACTTTTTACTTTTATTTACCACGGTTAAAAGTAAATAACAAAATTAATGGTAAAAATGATATTATTTTTACCCTAACACATGTCCAAATTCTTTTGGATAAGTTTAATTCGACCAAAAACAACATTATTAATAAAATATTAACATTTAGGTCCACTTGGATTATATTAGGGAATTATTATTTTATTTAAAGACGAGTTAAAATAGTTAAAATCAAAGTTTAATAACTAAAACATTTTTAATATAGGGTAATATATATGATAAATTCAAATATAAAAATTAATTAGAAATCTAAAAATCTTTCCTACATAATGGTATTTTATTTATAATTTTTATACAGTAAATAATTTAATTTATTTATGACACAATGATGATGTAGTAATTACCTTATTAATGAAATATTAACATAATTGATGTTATAAATAACCAAATATATGTAATTTGAGACTTTTAATGAATGAAAATAATTTTATTTGTTAATATGACATGTTAGTATTGATTTAATTTACTTTTTTGAACTAATCATGTTGTTATGATTTTCACAAAAATCAAGTACCATATAGTGTCAAAATTGACATAAAATAGTTTTTAAAACAAATATTATATTATTAATTTTTTTTATATTCATAAAAATATAATGTTCTGCCAAATGACTTAGATAAGGTTATATATATTAATTATTAACCACTTGGGATTCTTTTGTCTTGTTATAGTACGTTTATTAACCATATAGTGTAAGAAAACAAAAAGACACGGTAAAAGTTAAATTATTTAACTTAGTGTTAAATATAAAGGATAAGGTTATATTAGTAACATAAACTTTTCTAAAACCATTTGGTTGATAGGATTTAGACCCATCCCCACTTTATCTTCTAAATAAATCAATTTTGAGTGATTATAAACTGAATATGACTTTATTATAAAATAATATTTTATGTTTTTTCAAAGGTGCCCCTCTCCTGCCTTATAAAAAGGGCACCCCTTCCCTCTTCTCTTAACACCCTTTTGAGCCTTGAATCTCAGAAAAACCATGCCAATTACTTTTCTCAACCTCTCTATTTATATCATAGAGGTTCTGTTCTTCCCAAAAGACCAACTCTAGTGCCCTAAGAATAAGTTTAAAGGATGTGCGTCGAGGAAGACGTAATCTCTTCCACCGACTCTTTCAAGTTTCTTTTTTCTTCTATTTTTTCTTATTTAGTTGTTTCATTATAATGTAATAACATCAGTATCACTAATATAAAGAAATTTTATTAAAAATATGAAACAACCCCATTTCACCTTCTATTTATCCTACAGAAAACAAAATCACCGCATATGTGTACGTACAGAATATTGTCTCCACGCCGTGGTGTAATATGTTTTTCCACCACCACCTCACTTGGATGGGTATAATGGTGTAAAGAATACCTATATAAGATTATTATAATATCATACTGATTATAATATATTATATCATCCACTCCAATTCCATTCAATAAATATTGGAATTATATCATCGCTCGTGCATACGTACGGATTACCGTCTCCACGACGCGATGAGATTCATTTTCCATGTTAATAATTTAAAAATGAATATAAAGTATATATAATAAGTAATCATGAATTATATTACCTAATAATTCTACTGTATTTATGTGTATATATATATATTTCATCTACTTACTTCAATTCAAGTCAATAAGGAAATGAAAACAACGTTCATGCATACGTACGGCCTACCGTCTCCATTACTGTGAATTTCATTTCATTTATCTATCTATTAAATATATATATACTGAATATATATGATATATAAATCATGATTTACATTCTGGAAGTAATTAAATCATGATTTAAGTAGTAATAATATCATGAACAACAATTCCAAACACGTACGATAAATAAAAAGTTTTACCCAAAACGCTGCTTTAACATGAAATTTATAAAAGAACGGGTAATATAAAGTCATAAGTGAACCATATATGATATTATAACAATGAATATGATTCTTTAATAAGTCAATGAGATTATTTAAATCATTATAAAGGAGGTTCGGATACGTATAAAGTATATCGGACCTAAGGTAAGGGATAATTTTGCAATATCATTTTTATCTGAGATTGCTTATATGTAAGTATTTACTGGGGTTATATTTTTTATCCATGTCCATAAAAATGTTTTTCATAAAGTGTTTAATATTTTTCCTTGTATTTTTAAAGTCATGTTTACCCCTCTCTGAATTTTAAATTGTGTTATGGAAAGAATCATTTTTTTACCCTAATAGGAACTTTTTGACTTTTCCGACAAAAGTATAAGGGGAATGTTTTTTTACTCATACAACATGAATGGATTTTTACAGTTTCATAATGCCTTATTTTCATGAATCTTACTCTACAATATTTGATTACTGATTTCAAAAAAATATTTTATTTTAAAATTTTGTGGAATTTTGTGAAAAGAAAATGATTTTTAAAAAGAAAGGATATTTTCCTCAAGAATTCATTTCAAGTGTTTTATCAAAACCATTTTCCATCTATGATGATAGTATTTCATATTGTATGTTTCAAGTATAATGTCACTATGATTTACATGGTTTCACTATTCTTATGATGAAATGATATCCATTTGTTTTATATGTATTATGTTATGATGGGATAATGTTTATGAAACCCATTTTATTATTTGGGTTATGATGAATGATTTATGTTTTATGTTGTGGCTTACGTAAGAATGATTTTATTATGAGATGGGTGGGACCTATATCTCCCTCCATTTCATTGGGTAATGATTTGTATCTCATGAGATAGACATGGCTAGAATGGTATGTTAATCTGGTTCAGTGATACAGGATTGGAACGAGGAGTGAACTCAATTCAGAAAGGGACTTTTTCCACTAAGATGGTCTTGGCAGTAATGCTTTTGCTACTATGGAAATCATATCAAGTGATTAATGGTTTTCCACAATTACATGTTTTCTTACCAAGCTATTTTATCAGGATTGATGTTCCATTATGATAAATGTCTTATGTACTTCTATGATTTACGTCATTGCTCAAGATTTTGATGATTAGATTTTATGTTCAAGTTTTTGCATTCAAATTTTTATGGATTGTTTTATGTTCTCTATGTTTACCCGTACTGAGCATTTGAGATCACCCTTTTTATGTTTTCTTTTCCCTAGGATATAAAGAAAGGTTTTAGCTAAGAAAATAAAAGGGGAAGATATTTATGGGAGATATCAATGATCTTTCACCATGATTAGTAGATTAATTTTCCGACTTTCCAAAGCCACTAAAATATTACAATCCTTGAGTATTGGTTTTTTATGTATTAATTATTCCACAAAAGTAATGTAATGTCTATGTATGTCAAGCTTTGGGTCTCTAATGACACATTATCTCTATGATCAATGACTAATACCAATTTTTATAAATAGTAAAAATAGTTATATAGTCAAATAAAATTTAACTTTTTTTCTTGTGTTTGATCAACTACATACATACTTAGGAAATATACAAGGAAGATATCCTAAACATGAGAGAGGTACAATTGAAATTCCGATCAATAAGCTAATATATCTTATAGTTCAAAAATATCCAAGGGGAAATATATATAGTGCTGAACATCCCATTATTTATTTAGCCAGTAACCTTCTTCTTTAGAGTAATTTATTGGAATACAATCTCACCATCTTTAAATTAAATATTTTACTGATTATTGTCACAAAAATTTCTATCATGTCTAAGCTTCCGTGATGTGCTTCTGAATGGTTTTGAATTTTTTTATATTTCCTTATCAAACTCATGTACCAAATATTTTTTTCTATAATATCATCTGAGAACGTTGGATTTATACACTTATTTCTATATAGGTATTTATAATGATTCATTTACATTCTTGAGTAAAGGTTATTTTTGAAAAAAAAATGACTATAGTAATGTTTTTGATCCCAAGAATATTTGGAATCCATAGAAATATATATATGAATATATTTTATGTTTATAATGGTTCCATTAAACTAATTGTAAACTATAATATATCAATAATTACTGAAACTTACCTATATAACATATGGTTATTGAATACATCACCAAAACATTATGGTAATCCTCATATCCTAAAAAGATATAATATAATGTGGAACTCCATGATGCCTTAATAATTATATAATGTATATTCATGTACGAATATGACAAAATAATTCCACTCTAATATATATGAAGTGTAATATAACTATAAAGAGATCAATAGAAACCCAAATAGAATTATGGCTTTATATGTTTTTTGGAGTTCATTTATAAAATCCATGGTGATTTTACCCATTTCCATTTTGGCATGGGTAATGTATATATAACCCCCTTATAATTCCATCTATAATAATTGAATTCCTGACTTGTAAGAACCATGATATATATTTTGAAATATAAATCTTCATGTTTCCCCACTAGAAATACTCTTCCAGATCTCTATACATATTCATACTTCTAGAATGAATAAATAATGATGAATTATGAGATTCATCTATCCAATATGTCTTTATTTTCTGTATTTTTATGAAACAAACATTATTCATGTACATTATCATTCAATAAAAATCATGTTTGAACTTAGGAACATATCTCACCTTCTTTTATCACTCTAAAGCTTTCTTTCATGCCTCTTTAATTTAAATAAGGATGAACAATTGAACATTTATTTGAGAAATATATCATTTTCCCCTTTCTACTTTAGGATTTCAAGTTCCATTTTTGAAAATCATTAAGTTGGATCTCTTTTAATCATTATCCTTGAAAAACAACATTGTCCTGATTTTGAGAATCACCAATTTTTTTCACTTCCTAGGGTGGTAATGTGTTAAATAATAATAATCATTAATAAAATATAACAATCTTATATAGTGCATATTCAACTCTTTCTATGTGAATATATACTTTAAAATTTTATTATTAGTTTATATATTACATATTTTGTTATAAATATAATTCATCCACATTCTAAGTGAAAAAATTAACACAGCTAACACCAAATCATGATTTGTGCAATTTTTCCTATGAACCATCAATTTACATGAGCTATAAGTTATTAACATATCGATTAATAAGAGGAAAAATCATATTAATATCATCGGTTCACCACTATAGATAAAAAAATCATCTCTATTATAAGTTCATTTATTCATGGTCTTATTAACTAGCATTCATTTTAGTTCCTCAAATTTTTCTTTAAATTTATATCACAAAAGGAACTCATCTCCCTTTCAAATTACCTTTGAGAGGGAATTAGTTTACCCTGAAAAAAATTTCACAATGCATTAAAAATATATAACTAAATAAAGAAAACTATAGATCTCGATCATTATGGTTGTCTTACCCAATATTCAATACCCTTAGATTTTGATGAATCTAGTTATATAACTACGCTTGAGATTATATCCATGAAAATTGAATGTTTTATATCCATATTTTAAAATTGGTAAATTATTCATCTAGATTAAAATATTTTAACTCCATTTGTACAATCCTAAAGTGATCATTATTATCATCCTTACACATGGAAAATATAAGGAATGTATTTATAAATACATTCAAAAAAATAATCATGTTAATATATAAAGAATTTTTTTTTTAAATCTATGGAGATAAAGGAAAAATTAGTAAGAACAAATGGTATCAAATTATATTCATAGTGTCCATACCTCATATATAAGGTTTTCAAGGGTTTGTATTTAGTTTTTAACCATAATTGATAATATCCTGATTTAACATTAATTATGAGATAATATTTAGATAGTTATAGTTTACTGAATAATTCTTCAATATGGGGAAGAGGATACTTATTGGATTGTGATATTTTTTGTTTCTTATTATCAATAAAAATAATCAATAACAAATATTTATTATTTATATACAACCCAAGGTGATGCACCTAGTCGAATAAACTCTTGTCAGGTTTTACTAGGAGGTTCTTATTCAATTCCAAAAACACAATCAGTGACATTATATATAGAGATTTTAAGAATATGTATAACAATTTTTATGAGTTCTATTTAAAACATGACTTCTTGATTTGTAGAAATAAGAGGAAATTATTTTAATAAAAATCAAGAAACATATCTACAATAAGTATATATATATTTTTTGAGTTTATCCCCAATCATCTGAGATGATCGACTCTTTCAAATTAGAATCACGACCAATATAGTGAATTTAACTTACTTCATAATATCATATTTTTCATCAAATTGATGCAAAATTCATAGATTTATTTTTATTATAAAATATGACTTCCCTTCCTAAGAAAATGATATTGGGTTTATGTATTGATATAAAATCAATTACTAAGATAACCTTAAATAGAACTAAGAGGAGAATAAAAAGATATAAAGGATGCACATTTCCCCAATATTCAATGAGATAACAATCATATACTTGATATGTGATAATTGTAATATTATTTGGGGTTTTAATTATAATATATCATATAATTATTGAGTATATTAATTAACATTCATAGAGGATTTTCAAAAAATAAAGGATATTATATAACAGACATTAAATAAGATACTTCAATATTTGAGATTACCTTCCACCATCTCAATTTCATTTTAATATCATAAATCCCTTTTTTATAAAATAAGAACCTTCTAGAAAAAAGGGCCCCTATATTATATTTAAAAAATAACCAAGAATCACACAAGTCTAAGAGAAAAAAAAACATTTGTCCCTAAAAATAGGGAAAACATTCAAAGGAAGATGATCAGGCCAAATAAGACTATTCACATCATCACCTTTTTGGGAAAGATAGTCATCCAAAGAATTTCCCTCCATGAGAACATGAGTAAAAATATAATAAATAGATGAGAGATAATGTAAAAAAGAAATCCATAAATTAACATGTTGACCAAGAATATGAGCATAGGTAGATCTAATAGAATGAACAATAATATTAGAATCACACTCTAACCATAAAATATTCAGACCTCGTTGTTTAGAATGATCCAAAGAAACGATAACACCTAGAATCTCTGCTTCCAAAGAGGAAACAATTCTGAAAGAACCATATAAACAACCCACCACATCCCCAAAACTATTCTGAAAAACAACCATGTATCCCAAAGGACACGGATTACCTCTAGAGGAACCATCAGTGCTAATCTTTGTCCAACAAATAAAAAGTGATTTCCAGAAAAAATCCATAGTGACCATCAAAGGCTGAACATTACCCTTAATATTGAAATAACTAAGAACAAATAAGTAATGAATTGAGTTCTGATAATAAATGTTTTGAGGTATTTTAACAATTCGAAGAGCAGTAAAAATTTCAATCAAAGCTATCTTGGGGTAGAAAACCACCCCGTCATTAAAACACATGTTCCTTTCCAGCCAAATAATCATAACTAATTATACCTCTATTATATGGATAAGAAATGGCATAAAAGGATAAAGGGGAAGACAAAACAAACCAGCTATTAAATCCAGAATAAAGGCAAATCCCAACTGAAAAACTTCAAATGCATCAAAGATGTCCTTCCACTTAGTTGAATCCATTACACTGCTTAGGAATAAATTATCTTGATCTTCACAATGATGATGGAATTGAAAAAAGACAAAGCACAACGAAATTCTATGATCCTAGACATAATTTTTAGTGGTTAGTTTCCCATACACCATCCTCCAAATTAGAGTAAACCGAGAAAGAGAAAGTATATATATTTGGAAAGTTCCTATCCATTGAAGACCCAACAAATGAGAAATCGATTTAGAATAAAATGTATTTGAGGAAAGAATACTATAATAATTCATCTCTCAAATCCAAAAAACACCAATATGGGAAATTATTTAATCCTTAACAACCTATTTAATATGATCCGGAACAATATCCATTTTCAAAAACTAGTCATTTATTGAATTATCAATATTAATGTTGGGTAACTCTTGATTAAGAGAATTTATAAGAGGAGCTCCAATCCAGTTGGACTTTCAAAACTGAAGAGAGTAATCTTTAGAAATAGAGTAATGATCATTACTATCAATGAGAAAGAAAAAATTATTGAGAGAGGGCTAAACCGAGGAATCCAAATGATAAAAAAATAGATTTTAGCTTAATAAAAAACCTGGCTCTTAAAAAACCATAGGCTTTAGAATTATCATTATCTAAACCCCTAAAAAATGAATCCTACAAATCTCGATTAAAAATTCTGATATTTTTTAAACAAATACCCCCCATCTCAAAAGGATTGCAACAATTATTAGATGTAATAGTAACCAATGTTATTTCCAAAATACTACCGGTCCAGATCATGTTCTTAATTTCCACATTAATTATTGTATGAATCGAATCTAGCCATTTATAAACCATAAAATAGTAAACCAATTTATAAGAAATAAAAGGTTTGACAAGACAAACATGACCTTCCATGGAGATGGATTTACAAATTCTAAAACCCAAATTATTATCTTGAAAATAATGTTTCTTTAATCATATAGAAAAATAATATAACAATAAAAAATAATTCAATTTCTTTCTACATCATAGAACATTCTTTTCAATATATGACACTTTAATATTAACATATATCATTCACAGTCCCCATCTTATCAAATACATAATAAGTTTAAATAAATAAATTGTAATTTTTTCAATAATATCCCTTTTTATTTTTAAACAAGGTTTATATTAAGGAATTACTCACCAATCTATAGAAAGATATCCAATATAAACTCATCAAACTCTTTAAGGATTTATTCCCCCAAGATGCATCTATACCAAAACTATGTCAACATTTAATATAAAAATAGTTTTTTTGGAAAATCATAATCTGTTTTTACATGACATTGGAATTTCTTGTAACACTACATCCCTAGAAACCCATATCTCAAGAATTATTTTATTACATTGAAAACATTACGTGGAATCAAATACTGGAGAAAAATTAAGTTTAGATATATTATAAATCCATATAACAAACATCATACACATAATACATTGGGAAGAAAAAATTAAAACATGATGAAGAATAAAATGGAATAAAATTAATCTTTTTAAACTTATTCAAATATTTATTCTTCATGGCCTGAGGAAATAAAACATAATAAAGGTGAGCTAAAATTTTCAGTAAGGATAAGTAAAGAAGAATAAATAATTAATCAATGAATATAAATTTACTTGCAAATGTAATCATCTGATAAAACATTCACTTTGAATGACTAGATAATTAAATATCAATATGGAATGGTAAGAAACAGAAAAGAGATTCCATTTAATAAATGGATCTAAAATAGAATACATCTATATATATGTCAACTGAAAATATCACGGATAAAAAATTACTAAATTATAACTAAATTAAATTATTAATTATCAAAAATCTTGTTTTCCTGGCACATGATACCTTTATTGTTAAGAGACATTGTAAATATTATAATTTTCAAACTAATTCATCTCATTAGACTACCGATGAATCAAGAATATTGCATTAACCACACCCTAACCCATAATTATTTACATAAATTGACCATAATCCATGTATTGAATGTCCAAATAATATCACATATATTTAATAAAAAATATGAATTATTAAAATGTATCTATGTTGACTAGGTGCTAATTTTACAATAATCCCCCAATTAACCAAATAACTATCAAAGTTAACACCATATGTAAAATGATATACTATTTTGGAAGTAATAATATCAATTTGGGGATAATATATATATTGAAGGTAATTTTCAAGGAAAATGTATTATAATAAATTTATTTTTTCTATTATAAAGTTATAAATCACAAAATGAAATTATATTTCAAATATAATCATTAGAAACATTTTTCAGGAAAATAATCTTTAAACATCCCAATGTGTCATATACCACTTAGAAATTTTAAATAATAATTAATATTATGGAATGTATTTAATACCATGAGTAAAAAATATTCATGATATAATGTATCAAAAGAGGTAGTATATACAGAACCCAAAATAAGTAAGTTCTGTATATGGTGTATGAATCACAAAAGGAATAGTATGACAAAAATACCATACCTTACCCTTCCCATTTTTTTGTGTGGTATTTATCCTCTTATATATTCGATTAAGATATGTTACTAACTTATACATTAACAATAATTAGGCTTATAATATAATATTTTAACTGCTTACAATATTTGGTTACCAGTTTGTTAACACTCTTTCATTATTTTCACTACATTGGTTGTTAATTTTGTAGTTTTATAAAGTATTATTTGACTTTTTTTTGATACTCGTATTGAATAGATCGTGATTTAATCATATAAAAAATTTAAATAATGAATAATTATCACATATATAGAGTAAATATGTATTTTAAATAATAAATAATGTCTGAAGATATGAAATAAAATGCATCGTTCATGGAGACGGTAGGTCCTATGTACACATGAACGCTATTTCAATTTTTTTGTTTTATCAAAAGAATGAAAATATAATGATAAATATGTATATTCATATTCCATAATCATATATGTGTTATATATGTTACATAATTTTATTAAAACAATCCTTTATGCATTCCATGTATATAATGAACAAGTCACATAACTTTGATGGGGAGGTAGTCCACACTTCCACAAATGGTGTAATTGTAATTGAGTTGGTGTAAAATTAAATGAATAGAAAGTGATCACTGTTAGGGAAAACCTTAAAAATCATGTATCTCCATTTCGTTTATAAAAAAGGGCTCACCTGGAAGTCTTAATTGCAAAAGTTGGGATTCATTGTCTAGTAAATGTATTTTGGTAAGTTAATATAGAATATATTTGATGAACCAATGTGGTTTTAGTGGTGTGAGGAATGGGGAGATGTGGTGGCCTTTTATAGTGGAGGAGTAGTGGCACTCGTCTAATTTTTTGGAAAAGAAATGCCTACAACATTTTTAAACATTTAAATATTCAAAAATAGTTAACAAAAATATATAAAATAGTGATAGGGTTGAAATATATCCAAAAAATGGCTCTTTAATATGTTTATAGGTCATTTGAGTCCTTAAGATTAATGTTTTTCCCTTATTAATATTATTTTTACCTTAATGATTATAATTAATTTTTATTACATTCACTAATAATTTTTTTCGAAAACATTGTCAAAATTATTAAAAATTTTAAATTATTATTCTTATTATTAATATGGAAGCCCTTTTCCCAAATTCCAATCACATATATGGAAGAAATTAATTTAAATTTAATCTTATTGAAGGGACAATACTGTGTGTTTTTAAAATAAAACTGTCGAAATGTTTGCTATGTTCATGCACCCAATTTCAAAGTAAAATTGATTCCAATGACCTAAATTGAATTAATTGAAAAAAATTATCTAATTATACATTTAAACCAATGGAAAATTTTATATATTATTATAAATAAATTCGAAGAAAAATAAGTTATCAGTTAAATTTCAGTATCTTCCACTATTTATTAAAAAATGAATCTTTATAGAAAAATACCATAAATTTACCATAAAAAATATTTTTTTTATTTCATTCTAAATATAAAATTTATTTTGACATATTAAATTTATTAAAGGGTCAAAAAAATTAAAATATGCTCTATATTAAAAGGCGGGAGAAACATTTATAAGAAAATAGTATTTTATGTGTAATATGTGGCTTAGTCTTATCTTAAACCTATCAAATATATTTGATGAATATTAAAAAAAATGATTGAATATAAAATATACATATATATCACATTAATATTACATAATAATTTTAATAATTTTAATTTTTATTGTAAAATAGAATTATGAGCATAAAATTAATAATATTTTATATTATATTCAATCATTTTTCATATTAGTTTCTAATTAATTTTTATCCAATGAATTCATTTTATATTTATATGAACCATATATTTTCATAAGTTACTTAATATAGTTTATAACAACTCATTTAATGGCTAGGTTAATTCTTATTATATTAAATAGTAATAATGTAATAATATATTTTTGTTCAAAAAAATCGGTCTTGTCGGTAATGTAAACTTTTTATTAAAGACTCTATTGCTTGTAACACAAGATAACTTAGTGCTGCATACATTAAAAAATATAGAATCTATTGAATCTATTTAAAAATTTAACGTTATTCTAAAGTATCATGGTAGTGTATCCCTTTATGCAATTGGTGTTGTGTTTCATGTACTCTATCTAATATAAGGTCCTTGCTTTGGAATTTCATAGCATTACATTCACCCAACCTTAATTAAATTGTGTTATCAAAAATTAAAATCTATATTGGAATTTTTTTTATTTACTAGGTTTATAAATCAAATCATGAGAAGGTTTTGTAAAACATCCACTAGAAAAGAGAGAATGGGAAATATAAAGGTCACATAACTAGGTTCCCTAGTTGGAGAACATAGATGGGAAATGGAAACAAGGATATAGAAGAAAAATCCAATAAACTTGTTCTGAATGAGGAGTTCTATCACTCTCTACAAATATAAGTAAATATACTTTTCTATATACATAATCATTTCCTTTGATTATTACTTGAACTATTTATACTTCATCTCTTATCATATAATTCATCATATGGTGATGTAAAACATTAAAAATTATAACATTATTCAATGATCACCTTAAACCATTTAATAAACATATAACATTTTAAAACGATTATGATCAAACACATTATAATGAAGGTCACCAAATTTAAGAAATGAACTAATAATTTTCCATGAATTAGAATGAAGGATCTCTAAATTTTCACATTCCAAACATGAGAATAAATTCAACATGTATCCTTTAAAAATATGGTAATAACTCGAATTACCTTAAAAAGTTGTTGGGAACATGAATTTTACAATACTCTTTATATAAGAAATATGTTATTGGATATATTACTTAAATACAAAAGTGTTGAAAACTACATCAATGATATCATAGGCCACTTTTGAACAAGTCATTAATCAGTTCCAAGGTAGGGATAACTTTTACAAATCACTGATATCTTCATAATTATCTCAACATTAGAAACTTATTAAGTGTTATGTTTCCCTCACTATTGTCTTTTTGTTAAATGTTTAACTTTATAATAATGATCATTTCTTGGTACTGTTCGTCATATGATTCTCAAATTCTTAATGAAAAATTGATAAAATACAATCCTTATATTTTTATAAGTCATCTGATGAGATAATCATAAACAAAAACACATTTAAAAAATATTTCTTAGTTTCAAATATTGAATTAAATTGATCATTATACTTTTTTGGGGTCAATAAAATATGTTTCACCACGATCCCTTATATTTTTAGGATTTATCTTCTTTTTTGTTTGGGGTAATCATTTTCATATTACCCCATGTCATTGTAGTTGTAACATGAAATATTTGTGTCTTCCTTCCTCATTTTTCATTCGTTTTTTCAAAAGACCTTTCACTCTACACTTATAACATACTCCCAGTCCATTTAAATATTTACCATGGTGATTATTTCCATTATTATAAAAATTTTGAAATTCATTCTTCCCCTTCAACTTCTTTGAATCATTCTCTTTTTTATTGTTCTCATAAAAAATCTTCCACTCTTGGTTTCCCATGCATTTATAAATACTAGAAAATTACATATTCATATTAACATAACAAAAAAAATTTCTTTATATTTTGAAAATTTATGAGAAATCTGTGCCCTTTCAAGATTACACTTATGAACTTCACAGAAGTTGTCGATATTGCACTTCAGGTTGCGTATATAAACCACAACCTACATAAATAACATTTTAAAGGTAGATTCACAATCTATGACACTCTGTTATTACTTTTTTTAAGATAATAAATAGTATTTTCATCATAATGGGACAATCAAAGGGGATTTATTTATTAAAGAATGTATCATTAATTACTATCCATTTCATGGGTTCTATTTCCTCTTCCTACCTATTATTCTGGATCAAGGACCACTATTAATCAGCATCACCTTGGAGTTATAAATCCTCAAGTATATCCTTTTTATTTGTTGCTACATCCCAAGGATATAAATATATTATCTAGAGACTTCATCGAAAACTCTATTGAAATTGGATTAGTAGTCCCACTAAATATTGGGGATTGTACCACATAAAGTGATCTAATATAAAATATTCACTTTGTGGAATAAGTTTCTCAATTTTGGAAAGGCTATTTTTATAACATGACATTGCTGACCTAATATATTTATAACGCGATCTATTCTAATACCTGCTAAATTGAATTTACAAATAGGGAAACCTCTACATTGTCCATGAGTATTAATAAAATTATTACTTCTAGGTGTCATTTCTAAACAATTGAATACACTTTTTTTAATACACTTGATTATCTAATAATATATAATTCCAAATATGATATAACTCGTAAACAAAATTTATGCATCATAAATCATAGAATCATAAACATTCATTAATTTGGGGGAATATGTACTTCTAATCCTTCATATAGGTACGTAAATAAAAATTTAATTATCCTAAACACAACCCATGAGAGTGTCAAAAAACGTTCAGAGTAAGGAACATATTAATTTACCTGGTTAAACTAATGTAGACCCAAAACACCTTGTCAGAGTTAATACTCCTATGTACATATATACCAGAACCACGTACACTTCTATAATCTAGATAGATATGTATTTCATTGAATACATACATAAAATATACCTTACCAAAATTCTGGTATGTTCATATATACACATCCTCATTGTGTATGTTAGGTTTATATTACATGATCTATGTTTTAAAAATTTATTTTCCAAGGTTTCTATACAACATCCTTTGATACCAATTATAACAGCCTGACCACAGAAACCTAGATTTGATGTATTATTTTGTTACATTAGAATCATTACAAGGAATAAAATTCTGATGGACCTTTCATTTTTGTAGTCTTGAAAATATAGATTATATACATGACATGGATAATACATTTTGATGAGAAAATAGAAACATGATTCATAATAAAATAAAATAAAATACATCCATGAACTCTTGTTGAAAGATTTATTATTCATAACCTAGAAAAATTAGTCATAATTAGTGTAACACCGCGACCCCAGTCACCGAAAGTAGGTGTATTATTACATAACATTGGCATGACCACAAATGATCATGTCGCGAAAGACCGATTAGTTTAGTAGCCTTGGAATCACTATATACAATCATAAAGTTTACATTACATCATAAAATGGAAAATACAACTACATAGTCTCCATATTCCACACTCATATCCCCTCATACTATCCATGTAGGTCATTCGTAAAATACTTCTTCACATCCTGATAAAAATAAAACATTGAAAGGGGTGAGCTCAAATGCCCTATAATGATAACAATATAGAAGAAACATTCATAAATAAGAATTAACTTTTAAGGAAATGTATAACTAAAACAAAAGCCTTTTAAACTTGAACATCATCATAATATGGAAACTATAAAATGAAATAATTCAAATTACTTATTCACAAGGATATTCTACTAGTCGAATAATCACATGCAATATTAATAACCACTTTCACAATGATGGATTTCATAATGCCAGACTATCATAATCACATAGTCAAGGCCTTGTGCCAAGACTACAAATGAGATTTTTTCAAAGCCTTGTGCCAAGACACTAGTTTGTCTCATGATACATACCGATGCATCGAGGAGCTATAGTGGGCTCCACCTTTCACTTACTATGTCCAATGCATTCCCATGTGAAAAGGTTTAAACATAACATAAAAATTTGTATTAAAAATAGCATACAAAATGTAAATACTTTATTCATAAACCATAAATGGTATTAAAAATAACACATCCACAGTCAAACATATCACAAAACCTTCAATACAATATGAATGTTTTGTATCATAATAAATATACTTCAAATAAAATTAAAACCGATCAAAGGATGTTGACATAGATGAAATCAAAACTATTTGAGAGAAATTTCTCTTTTTTTTGAAATCATTTAAAAGTCACATAATTATAAAAAAACATTTACTATGAATTTTTTTTATAATCTCATAAGGGAAGCTTCAAATATTTTATAATGGTGGAAAATAGCCGCACCCACCGTATAAGTTAAAAAAACATTCTTACCTTAAATCTATCGAAAAGGTTAAAAAGGACCTTGTTTGGAAAACGACTGAAAGATTCCATTATAAACTTCTTATAAAAATTCAACAAGGGTATAAATTATTTTAATCTATAGTCTGTAAAATAGTAGGAAAGATTTGAAATACATTTTTAAGAAACACAGATGTGGATGATAAAGAGGTCCTAGTAGATAAATATGTATAAACAACCTCGGATAATGAAAGGATTTTGAAATAAACCATTACCTTGTACTTTTCCTTGGTTGAGGGTAGGTTAACCTCCTTTATAATAGTGAAATAATTGTTTTTAAATTATACTAGAATCATATACATTAATATGATATCATATACGATCTTTTAACATATTATTATCGTTTTGGGAGTTAACAGATTCGTTTTCCTTTATATTCATTGTTATGTGAGCCATATTTATTATGGATGGGATGTATATTATTCATATCCATAATGATATAATGTCTCTAAAAATTATTTTTAATCATCAAATGAAATTTACTCTTGAATTGATACGATGGGGAAGGAATCTCATCGCGTTCGTGGAGACGGTAATCCGTACGTACGAATGAGCGACACTATCATTATTTTGATTTTAAATTAATATATAATTGGATGGCATATCATATATAAAGAATAATTATCATGTTATATTTATTATTTACATGAATTACACATCATTATTATACCCATCCGAACAATAATGTTTTTAATAACAATTACACCACGATGTGGAGACGGTAGGTCGTACGTATGCACGTATGGTTACATGTCATTCAAAGGATTGATAAAATACTGAATATGTTTTTACCATATTTATAATAACATCACAGTATGTAAAAGATACTGGAGTTATTATTTTAGAATGGAAATAACAAAGAAAGAAGAAGTTGAAGAAGAAAGGAACTTGAAACAGGGTGGTTAAAACATTACCTCTTCTTCGGGTTCTTCTTTTTGATTCGATCAAAAGGGATCTTTAAGATGGCTTTATGATTAAACTAATGCCTTTAGGTTGAATTTAGGGATGTTTATAGAATATTTGTGGAGGGTTTGGCCGAGCCAAATGACTTTAAGGTGTAAATTACAGATAAGGGGGAGTGCCCTTTTATAAGAGGGGTGAGGGGAACCTTTGAAAAATCTAGAAATATTATTTTATAATGTTTTCATATAAGGTTTATAATGGCTTAAAAGTAGATTATTTAAAAGTTAGGGTTGTTATTGGTCTAAATCCTTTCAACAAATAGATTTTAGATAGGTTTGGGTCACTATATTAACCTTATCATTCATATTTAACTCTTAGTTAAATAGTTTGACATTTATCATGTCTCTTTGTATTTTTATATTATATAGTTAATAAACATACTATATACCTCCAAGAAACTCCCAAGTGGTCCATTAATGATACACCTATATTTATATAAGTCCTTTGGCCAAACCATAGATTTTTATAAATAGAATATGAATTAATAATATAATATTTGTTTTAAAAACTCTTATGTCAATTTTGTCACTATTGGGTATTTTGTTTTTGATAATTTCATAAAAGCATTATTACTTCGACAAAAATTTATATAACCAGTCCTAATATGTCATATTAACCTAGAAAATTATTGGAAATCATAAAAAGTCTCAAATTATATTTATTTTGATATTTAAAATATCAATTATTTTAATGTTTGATTAATTAGGTAATTACTGCATCACCATTGTGTCATAAATAAATTAAATTATTTAATGCCTTTAAATTATAAAAAATTTATTTAGGAAATATTTTTATCTTTCTAATGAATATTTATAATCTAATTTATCTTATGTATGACCCTATATTAAAAATGTTTTAGTTATTAAACTTTGATTTTAACTCTTTTAACTCTTCTTTAATTAAAAAATAATAAATGTCCTAATCTAATCCAAGTGGACCAAAATGATAATATTTTATTCCTAAGGTTGTTTTTGGTCGAGATACACTTTTTCAATAGACTTCGGATATGTGTTATGGTAATATTAATATCATTTTACCATTAATTACCCTATTTGCTTTTAACCGTGGTAAATAAAAGTAAAAAATTGCTATTCACCAAAAATAATTTTTGTCTTATTGAACCACATTTTACTCCTTGATATTAAAATTTTCTCTATGATTTTCAGAATTCCACTCACAGAAGGGGTAAAATTTGGTTTTATGTGAATTTCCAAATTATCCTATGAGCTGGGTAAAAGACGGTGAAAAGTTTAATAAAATATTTATATATCTAAAATTATTCTAAACTAACTCAAATGAATTGAATTGAACATATATATGTATTATGTTTATATTTAGACCTTAATTAAATTTAAATAAAATAAATAATTATTTAAATAAAAATTCGGTTTTAAACTATAACTGAGTGTTTTCACTATTCATAAAAAATTCAATGTTTTCAGAAAAATACCAAAAATTCACTCTAAGCTAATTTCGATATTCTGAATCAAAAAATGAAGTCTATTTTGAAAGATAAATTTACAAAATTTTAAAAAGTTGGTATTACTATTAATAATGGCTCTTTTGATTGGTTGTGGTGTGTGTTTGGACTCGAAGTTGCATATAACATGCGTTACTATATTATTAAAAGAGAAGCGTATCGTGGAATCTTGGGTTATTAGATTATCCCCTCCTTCAAATAATTTCATCCTCAGAATTTCTAGAATATTACTACATAAAAATACTTGGGTGGTTCTTCATCATAAGTTCCTCAGGTTCCCATGTTGCCTCTTCCATCTTATGGTATCTCCATAGAACTTTCACCAGACGAGTCATTCGGTTTCTCAGCACTTGTTCTCTAGTATCAATAATCCTAACAGGCTCTTCACAATAAGACAGATGGGGATCCAGTTCTAATCCCACATTAGTGAGTACATGTTTTGGGTCAGGCATGTATTTTCTCAACAGTGATATGTGGAACACATCGTGAACTTTGAAGAGACTTGGCGGCATTACAAAATGGTAAGCTATATCCCCAATTTGTTCTAGAATTTCGAATGGTCTGATATACCTGGGAGTCATTTTTCCTCTCTTACCAAAACATATAACACCCTTCCATGGAGATACCTTCAAGAAAACATGCTCTCCTACCTGAAATTCCAAATTATTCCTTCGGTTATCGGCATAGGTCTTCTACCAACTTTGAGCTACTTTGATGTGGCTTTGGATTACCTTTACCTTTTCAATCGTTTCCTCCACCGGTTTTGGTCCTAAAAGTTTTCTTTCACTAACTTCATCCCAATGGGTTAGTGTGCGACATCTCTTTCCGTATAACGCTTTATATAGTGTCATCCAAATACGTGAATGGAATCTATTGTTATAGGAAAATTCTACCAGAGGTAAATATTGATTCCACATACCCTGAAAGTCAAGTGAGAAAGATCTCAACATGTCTTCTAATATTTTAAATGTCCGTTCAAGTTGTCCATCAGTTTGAGGGTGGTAGGCAATGCTCAAAAAAAGTTTAGTTTCCAAGGCCTTCTGAATACTCTTCCAAAATCTTGAAGTAAAATGGGGATCACGATCAGAAACAATTTATAGGGCCACTCAATGATGTCTCACAACATCAATAACATATAGTCTTTCTAGATGTTCAAGTGGTAGATCATCCCTTATAGCAGGAAAATGTGCTGACTTGGTAAGAAGATGAATAATGACCCATATTGCATCATTTCTTCTTGGAGTCTTTGCTAGTCCCATGACAAATTACATTGTTATATTATCCCATTTCCACTCAGGTATGGGAAGAGGTTGCATGACTCCTCCAGTCTATTGCGTAATATATTTCACTTGTTGACAAATCATACATCTTGACACAATATCAGAAATCTCCCTCTTCGTGTTGTATCACCAAAAATGTTTCTTCAAATACCTATACATTTTGGTGCTCCCATGGTGTATAGAGAAATTTGAACTATGATCATCGTCCAAAAATTCCCTTTTTAGATCATGTATATCGGGAACACAAAGTGTCTTCCCAAATTACAAAATTACACCTTCACACACAATGTCACTCAATATCCCATCATTCATAGATTTAATCTACTTTTTAAACTCTACATCATTGGTCTGAGAACTCTTTATCCTTTCTAGTAAAGATGGTTTATAAACCATTTGAAAAATCCTTGATGTTTCACCTTGCATGGTTATTCCCATATCCAAATTTACTGGATCCATGAAAATAGGATCCCTCTCAACTCTCATATTGTTCAAAACTCCATAATACTTTATACTCAATGCATCTGCCACATTATTTGCCTTCCCCGAGTGGTAGTGTATCGTGCAATAATAATCCTTGAGTAGTGCAAGCCATCTCCTTTGCCTCATATTGAGTTCTTTCTGTGAGAAAATATACTTCAAACTCTTGTGATCAGTATAAATATCACATTTTTTACCATAGAGATAGTGTCTCAAAATATTCAATGCAAATATTATAGCTTCTAACTCAATATCATGAGTAGGATAGTTTTTCTCATGAATTTTCAGGTGTTGTGATGCATGGGCAATAACCCTATCATTCTGCATAAGGACACTACCAAGTCCTTTCTTCGATGAATCACTATAAATAATTAACCAATCATTTCTAGATGGTAGAGTCAATATAAAGTTATTGACTAATCATCTCTTCAGTTATTCAAAACATTCTTCACACTATTTTGTCCAAACAAGTTTAACCCCTTTATGTGTGAGCTTTGTTAATGGGTTAGCCAATCGGGTGAAATTCTGGAGGAAACGTCAATAATAACCTGCTAAACAAATAAAACTGTGTACCTCAGTTATACTCATTGGTGCTAGCCATTCTTGGATTTCCATGTTCTTAGAAGGATAAACATATATTACATCCTTAGAAACAATATGGACAAGAAAAGAGATATCCTGAAGCCAGAATTCACACTTGCTAAACGTCCCATATAATTCATGTCTTCTAAGAGTCTTCAGGATAATATGGAAATGATTTTAATGTTCTTTGTAGATTTTGGAATATACCAAGATATCATCAATAAATACCACTACAAAATCATCGAGATATTACTTGAAAACTATGTTCATTATATCCATGAAAACAGAGGGTGCATTAGTTAGCCCAAAAGGCATTACTGTAATCTCGTAATGCCCGTACCTGGTTCGAAATGTTATCTTTGTAACGTCTTCCTTCTTCACACACAACTAATGGTATCTAGATCGAAGTTAAATTTTTTAAAAGTATTTATCTCTATGCATTTGGTCAAATAAATCATCAATGCGAGGTAGGGGATACTTGTTCTTTATTATTATAGCATTGATCTCCTTGTAGTTGATACATAACCTCATATATCCATCTTTCTTCTTAACAAAAAGGACAAGGGATACCCATGGAGAAACACTAGGGAGAATAAATCCCTTATTACTCAATTCCTCTAGTTGTTTCTTTAGTGCAACTAATTCAATATTGTCCATTTTATAAGGGGTCTTCGATATGGGCCTTGAACCATGAATTAAATCAATGGAAAACTCAATTTCTCATTCTAGAGGATGTCCAGGTAAATCTTCTGGAAACACATCTACATATTATTTCACAATAGGTACATTCTCTATTTGAACATAACATTCCTTACCCATAGTCATTTCATTCTCTTCCTCCCCAATAAGTGAATTTAGTTGCGCTACTGGGGGTGGATCTAGTTAAGAATCAGGTGGTGACGATTTTGCTCTAAAGATAAGGTGTTCATTATCATCATCATCAATAATTGTAACCTCCGTCTTCTTACAATAAATTTTCACATCATGGTCCAAATTCAAATCCATACCGAGGATTATATCAAATTTAGTCATTGGTATGACTATGAGATCAGCAAATAAAGAACATTTATATGCCCTAATGGGAACGGATCCACAGAACTTTGTAGCAAAGATTCTTCCCATAGGAGTTTAAACTGACAACTTCGTTGTTAAATCAAATTGGAAATATCTAATTTTCTTATAAAACTGGGAAGATATGAAACAATGTGATGATCCAGAATCAAATAATGCATTTTCTAAACATGAGGAAACCATTAAATTACCTACCACCATGTCTTTTGGAGCTTCTACCTCAGCAGTAGTGAGAGCATAAGCTTGGTATTGATCCCTTAGCCTTCAATAATTATGTTCCCCTAATGCTTAGGGCATTCATTTGCATAATTTTCCATCTACCTGCAGTTGTAGCATTGAACCTTGGTAGCTTCTTTCATCCCCTTGCAATCACGAGCTTGGTGCCCTTTTTCAAAACACTTGTAACAGACTCCCATTCCTTTCAAGCAAGTACTAGGGTGTTTCTTCCCACATTGACTGCAGGATGGATATTCAAATTTTCCATTTATCCCCTTATTTCCATTTCCGGAGTGATCATCAGATATATTCTTCTCTTTCTTTTCTTTAATGTTATAAGACTTAGTGAATTCTTTTTCTGTCTTGATAGCACATGAGACAATATATTCGTACGATGAGAAGGATTGTGACACTAATGCTCAATGAAGAATTGGTTTTAAATCCTCAAATAAATGATCAATCTTACTTCTTGGGTTATGTATATAATCTCCAACATACCTTGCTAACCTTGTAATGTTAGCCTCAAACTTTGCGACATTCTCATCCCCTTTTGTCTTAGACTCAGAAATTGCATTTCCATATCTTCTCGATGGTCATGAGGGATGTATTTTTTTTAAGAAAACCTCTTTGAACTCTCTTCAATCTATATTTTATACTTCATCGTCTTCCTTTGTATTTTGTATCAATTACCACCATTGATCAGTATCTCCCGTGAGGCAATAAACTAACATGATAACTTTTTCTCTTTCACTACTCCTCAATGCCTAAAATATTTTCTCTAAGGAATTTATCCATTTCTCAGCTACTAACGGATTTGTAATCCCATTGAATGTTGGTGGTTGTTTCCTCATGAAGCTGTCTAAAATTGATCCTCCACACTGCGGATCGAGGTGATCCATACGGGTAAGGTTATTATTCATAAACTGAGTGAGTTTTCCGGGTATGCTGATTAGTTGATCAGCACCAGTTGCATCACCAGCTCCACTATAATTATCTTGACCTGGTGGAAAATCCCTACATGGAGTGCATGCATTGATACGGTTTTCATTCCTTCCACTAGGTGCCATTTCTAAACAATGGCATAAACTAGAATAGCCTATGAATCTAAATACATAATTCCAAACTTGTAAAACACCTAACATAAATTGAACAGTATGTGGATATAATCCATAATCATAAAAAAATTCTTTGAGGAAGTATATACTCAAAAACCCTTCATAATGGTTTGTAATGAAAATGAGAATTATCCTAATCATATCCCCTCGGAGTGTCGTAACCAAGAGTGCAGAAAGGCCCATTGTCGTGCACCAGTTCTCGTTTGAGTCTAGCTCAAAGCAGTGTTTTTGTGTTTTACCCCTAGGTACATCTGTGCCAGAGCAGCCTCTACCTGCTCGTATCCGTACAATAATGTATTGCTTAGAAAACTCACAAAATCTCTACAGTACCAAATTTTTTTGAAGTTCTTCTTTACTAATCCTCAAAGTCTATCTTAGGGCTATGTTCTGTTATTAGAGTTTATCTAAATCTAGCTTCCATGGTTTTTACTAAACTTATATCATACCAATTGTAACACCCTGACCCCAGTTACCTAGATTCATGACATTATTACATAACATTGGCATGATCACAAAAGATAATGTCTCAAAAGACCGATTAGTTTAGTAGCCTTTAAATAACTAGATACATTTATAAAGTTTAGATTAAATCATAAAATGAAAACTACAACAACATAGTCTCCATAGTCCACACTCATATCCCCTCATACTATCCCTGCAATTCATTCATAAAATACATCTTCACATCCTGGGAAAAATAAAACATAGAAAGGGGTGAGCTCAGATTCCCAGTAAGGATAAAAATCTTTCAAAAACATTCATAAATAAGCATAAACATTTAAGGCAATGTATAACTAAAACAAAAGCCTCTGAAACATAAACTTCATCATAATATATAAAAGAAAAATTGAATTAATTTCAATTACTTATTCACATGGATATTCTACTAGTCAAATAATCACATGCAATATCAATGACCACTTTCATAATGATGGAATGCATAATGTCAGACTATCATAACCACATAGTCAAGGCCTTCTACCAAGACTACAAATATGATTTTGTCAAGACCTTGTGCCAAGATACTAATTTGTCTCATGAGACCTACTAATGCATCGAGGAGCTGTAGAAGGCTCCACCCATCACTTACTAAGTCCAATGCATTCCCATATGAAAATGTTTAAACATAACATAAACATTTGTATTAAATCTAGCATACGACATGTAAATATTGTATCCATAAACCATGACTGGAATTAAAAACAACACATCCATTGTCAAACATATCACAAAACCTTCAATACAATATGGAAGTTTTGTATCATAATAAATAAACATCAAATAAGCCTAAAATCCATCAAAGGATGTTGACATAGATGAAATCAAAACTATTTGAGAGAAATATCTCTTTTTTTATCATTTAAAAGTTACATAATTTTAAAATAAAACATTTAAATTGAAAATATTCTTACAATCCTATAAGGGAATCTTCAAAGATTTTATAACGCTGGAAAATAGCCGCACTAGCCATATATGTTAAAAAAACATTCTAACTTTAATTCTGTCGAAAAGGTTAAAAAGGACCTTGTTTGGAAAAAAACAGAAAGATTACTTTATATACTTCTTATAAAAAGTCAACAAGGGTATAAATGAATTTAATCCATAGTCTGAAAAATTTTAATAAAGATTTGAAAAATACATTTTTAAGAAACATGGATGTGGATGATAAATAGGTCCCAGTATATAATTATGTATAAACAATCTCAGATAATGAAGAGATTGTGAAATAAACCCATACCTTGTACTTTTCCATGGTTAAGGGTAGGTTAACCTCCTATATAATGGTGAAATAATTGTTATTAAATTATAAAATAATCATATACATTAATATGAAATCATATATGATCTTTTAACATTGATTTGTTAATAATATCATAGTATTATTATCGTTTCGGGTGTTAACAGATTTGTTTTCCTTTATATTCTTTATTATGTGAGCTATATTTATTATGTATGGGATTTGTATTATTTATATCCAAAATGATATCATGTATCTAAAAATTATTTTTAATCATCAAATGAAATTTAGTCTTCAATGGATACGATGGGGAATAAATCTCATCGTGTTCGTGGAGACGGTAATCCGTACGTACGCACGAGCAAAAATATCATTATTTTTATATTTAAATAATATATAATTGGAAAAAATATCATATATACAGAATCATTATCATGTTAAATTTATTATTTACATGAATTTCACATCATTATTATATCCATCTGAACAATATTGTATTGAATAACAATTACACCATGACGTGGAGATGGTAGGCCGTACGTGGGCACGTATGGTGACATGTCATTCAAAGGAAGGATATAATACTGAATATGGTTGTACCATATTTATAATAAAATCAAAATATATAAAATTTATTGGATTTATTATTTTATAATGGAAATAAAAAAGAAAGAAGAAGTTGAAGAAGAAAAGAACTTGAAAGAGGGGGGTGAAGACATTACCTCATCTTTGGGTTCTTCCTTTTGATTCAATCAAAAGGGATCCTAATGTTTGCTTTATGATCAAACTAAGGCCTCTAGGTTGAATTCAGGGAAGTTGAGAGAATATTTTGTCAGGCTTTGGAAGAGCCAAAAGGCATTGAAGGTGTAAATTAGAAAGAATGGGGAGTGCCCTTTTATAAGAGGGGTGTGGGGAACCTTTGGAAAAGCTAGAGATATTATTGGATAATAAATTCATATTCGGTTTCTAATGGATCAAAAGTGGATTATTTAATGGTTAAGGTGGTTATGGGTCGAAATAATTTCAACCAATAGATTTTAGACAGGTTTGGGTCACTATATTAACCATATCATTTATAATTAACTCTTAGTTATATAGTTTGACATTTACCATGTCTCTTTGTATTTTTATATTATATAGTTAATAAACTCACTATATACATCCAAGACACCTTCGAGTGGTCCATTAATGATACACCTATCATTATATAAGTCCTTTGGCTGAACCTTAGATTTTTAGAAATATAATATGAATTAATAATATAATATTTGTTTTAAAAACTCTTTTATGTCATTTTTGACACTATTGGGTATTTTGTTTTTGATAATTTCATAATAGCATTATTAATTCAAATATAATTTATAGAACCTGTCAAAATATGACATATTAACCTATAAAATTATTGTAATTCATAAAAACTCTCAAATTACATTTATTTTTAAATTTATAATATCAATTATTTTAATATTTCATTAATTATGTAATTACTGCATCACCATTGTGTCATAAATAAATTAAATTATTTAATGTCTAATAATAATAAAAAATTTGTGTAGGAAATATTTTTAGCTTTCTAATGAATACTTATAATCGAATTTATCTTATGTATAACCCTATTTTAATTTTTTTTAAGTTATTAAACTTTGATTTTAACTCTTTTAACTCTTCTTTGAATTAAATAATAATAAATGTCCTAATCTAATCCAAGTAGACCAAAATTATAATATTTTATTTCTAAAGTTGTTTTTGGTCGAGATACACTTGTCCAATAGAATTAGGACATGTGGTAGGGTAATATTTATATCATTTTTACCCTTAATTACCCTATTTACTTTTAACCGTGGTAAAAAAAAGTAAAAAGTTACTATTCACCAAAAAATATTTTTATCTTGTTGAACCACATTTTACTCCTTGATATTATCCGTGTCTCTCAGATTTTTGAAATTCCTCTCACAGAAGTGATAAAATTACGTTTTCTGTGAATTTTGAAATTCTCTTAGGTGGTGGGTAAAAGATTGCTAAAAGTTAAATAAAATTTTTATATATCTAAAATTATTCTAAAATAACTCAAATGAATTACATTGAACTTATATAGGTATTATGTGTCTATCTTGACCATAATTAAATGTAAATAAGATAAATAATTATTTAAATAAAAATTCGGTTTTAAACTATAACTTAGTGTTTTCACTATTCATCAAAAATTGAATGTTTTCAGAAAAATAAAAAAAAATTCACTCTAAGATAATTTATATATTCCAAATCCAAAAATGAAGACCATTTTGAATGATAAAATTTATATAATTTTAAAAAGTGGGTATTACTATTCATAATGGCTAGTTTGATTGGTTGTGGTGTGTGTTAGTACTCAAATTTGCGTAAAACACACGCTACAATACTATTAAAAGAGAAGCGTACCGTGGAAGCATGGGGTGTTACATTCTCCCATTCTTAAAGTAATTTCGTACTCGAAATTTCAAGAATATTACTGCATAAAAGGACTCGGGTGGTTCTTCATCATAAGTTCCCCGGGTTCCCACATTGCCTCTTCCATCTTATGGTTTCTCCAATGAACTTTTACCAGACGAGTCGTCCAGTTTTTCAGCACTTGTTCTCTGGTATCAAGAATCTGGACGGGCTCTTCTCAATAAGACATATTAGGTTCTAGTTCTAATTCCTCATAAGTGAGTACTTGTGTTGGGTCAGGCATATATTTTCTCAGCAGTGATACATGGAACACATCGTGAACTTTGAAGAGACTTGGTGGAATTTCCAAATAGTAAGCTATAGCCCCAATTCATTCAAGAATTTCGAATGGTCCGATGTACCTGGGACTCAATTTTCCTTTCTTAGTGAAATGTATAACAACCTTCCTTGGAGATTCCTTTAAGAAAACATGATCTCCTACCTGAAATTACAAATATTTCCTTTGGTTATCGGCATATATCATTTGCCTACTTTGAGCTGCTTTGATGTGGTTTTTGATTACCTTTACCTTTTCAATCATTTTCTCCACCAGTTCGGGGCATAAAAGTTTTCTTTCACCAACATCAACCCAACTAGTTGGATTGTGACATCTATTTCCATATAACACTTCATATGGTTCCATACGAATACTTGAATGAAAGCTTTTGTTATAGGAAAATTCTACAAGAGGTAATTATTGATTCCACATACCCTGAAAGTCAAGTGAGAAAGATCTCAACATGTATTCTAAGGCATGAATAGTTCGTTTGGATTGACCATCTGTTTGAGGGTGGTAGGCAGTACTCATACAAAGTTCAATATCCAAGTCCTTTTGAAGACTCTTCCTGAATCTTGAAGTAAAATGGGGATCACAATCAGAAACAATCAATATGGGTACTCCATGAAGTCTCACAACTTTATTTATATATAGTATTTCTAGACTTTCAAGAGGTAGATATTCCTTAATTGAAAGAAAATGTGTTGAATTGGTAAGATGATCAACAATGAACCATATTGCATCAATCATTCTAGGAGTCTTTTCTAGTCCCATGAAAAAGTCCATCGTGATATTATCCCTTTTCCACTAAGGTATGGGAAAAAGTTTCATGACTCCTCCAAGCTATTTCCTTCCAACTTTCACGTGTTGAGAAACCATACACCTTAACACAAAATTAGTAATCTCCCTCTTCATGTTGACCCACCAAAAATGTTCCTTTATATCCCTATACATTTTGGTGCTCCCGGGGTGTATAGACAAATTGGAACTATGAGCATCGTCCAACAATTCCATTTTTAGATCAGGTATATTGGGTACACAACATCTCTTCCCAAATTTCAAAATTTCATCTTCAAACACAAAGTCACTCAGTCTCACATCATTCATAGCTTTACTCTTCTTTTTAAACTCTTCATCATTGGTCTGACAACTCTCTATCCTTTCTAATAAATATGTTTTGGAAACCATTTGAAAAATCATTGATGTTTCACCTTCCATGGTTATTCAGAAATTCAACTTTACTAGATCCATGAAAATAGGATCTCTCTCAACTCTCATCTTGTTAAAAACTCCATTATCCTTACTTATCAAAGAATCTACCACCTTATTTTCCTTCCCTAGGTGGTAGTGTATGATGAAATCATAATCATTGAGTAGTTCAATCCATCTCCTTTGCCTCATGTTGAGTTCTTTATGTGAGAAAATATATTTCAAACTCTTGTGATCAGTATAAATCTAAGAATTTTCACTATAGACATACTGTCTAAAAATCTTGAAAGAAAAGAATACATCTTCTAACTGATGATCATGAGTATGATATCATCTCTCATGAATTTTCAGTAGTCATCATCCATAGGAAATAACCATATCGTTCTGCATAAGAACACAACCAAGTCCTTTCTTCGATGCATCACTATAAATAACTATCCCATAATTCCGAGATGGTATAGTCAATATAGGAGAATTGACTGATATTATCTTAAGTTATTCAAAACATTCTTCACACTCTTTTTTCCAAACAAATTTAACCCCTTAACGTGTTAGCATTGTAAATGGGTTAGCCAATCGGGCCAAATTCTGGACGAAAAGTCGATAATAACCTGATAAACCAATAAAACGGTGTACCTCAGTTATACTCATTGGTTCTGGAAATTCTTGGATTTCCATGGTGTTAGAAGGATCACCAGATATTCCATTCTTATAGACAATATGGCCAAGAAAAGAGATCTCCTGAAGCCAAATTTAACACTTGCTAAACTTCCCATATAATTCATGTCTTCTATGAGCCTTCGGGATAATGCGCAAGTGATTTTCTTAGTCTTCATAGATTTTGGAATATACCAAGATATCATCAATAAATACCACTACAAAATCATAGAGATATTCCTTGAAAACTATGTTCATTAGATCCATGAAAACAGATGTGCATTAGTCATCCCAAAAGGCATTACTATAAACTCGTAATGCCCGTACCTGGTTCAAAATGCAATTTTCGGAATGTCTTCTTTCTTCACACACAACTGATGGTATCCAGATAGAAGGTCAGTCTTTGAAAAGTATTGACCTCCTTGCAGTTGGTCAAATAAATCATCACTATGAGGTAGGGGATACTTGTTCTTTATTGTTACAGCATTGATCTCCTTGTAGTAGATACATAACCTTATAGATCCATCATTCTTCTTAACAAAAAGTATAGGGTATCCCTATGGAGAAACACTAGGGAGAATAAATCCCTTATTACTCAATTCCTCTAGTTTTTTATTTAGTTCAACTAATTCCATAGTGGCCATTCTATAAGGGGTCTTCGATATGGGCCTTGAACCAGGAATTAAATCAATGAAAAACTACATTTCTTATTCTAGAGGATGTCCAGGTAAATCTTCTGGAAACACATCTAAATATTCTTTCACAATAGGTACATACTCTATTTGAAAATTCCCTTCCTTACCCACAATCATTTCATTCTCTTCCTCCCCATGAATTGAATTTAGTTGAGCTATTGGGGGTGGATCTAGGTAAGAATCAGGTGGTGACGATTCTTCTCTTAAGATAAGGTGTTCTTTATCATCATCATCAAAAATCGTAACCTCCTTATTCTTGCAATAAATTTTCACATCATGGTCCAAATTCCAATATATACCGAGGATTATGTCAAATTCAGTCATGGGTATGACGATGAGATCAGCAGATGAAGAACATTTATATGCCCTAATGGGAATGGATCCACAGAACTTTGTAGCAATGATACTTCCCTTAAGAGTTTTAACTGACAACTCCTTTGTTAAATCAAATTGGAAATATCTAATTTTCTTAGAAAACTAGTAATATATGAATCAATGCGATGATCCAGAATAAAATAATGCATTTTGTAAAGTTGATGAAACCATTAAATTACCTGCACCGCATCTTTCAGAGCTTCTACCTTAGCAGTAGTGATAGCATAAGATTGGCCTTGATCCCTTGGCCTTTTACGAGGTATGATCCGCTGACTCTTAGGACATTCATTTTCATAATATCCCATCTCGCTACATTTGTAGCATTGAACCTCGGTAGCTTCTTTCTTCCCCTTGTAATCACGAGCTTGGTGGCCATTTTCACCACACTAGTAACATAATCCCATTCCTTTCAAGCAAGTACCATGTTATTTCTTCCCACGTTTACTGTAGGATGGATATTCAACTTTTCCATTAATCCCCTTATTTCCATTTTCAGAGTGATCATCAAATCTATTATTCTCTTGCTGTTCATTAAAGTCATAAGACTTAGAGAATTTTTTTCCGTCTTAATAGCACATGAGATAATATCTTCATACGACGAGAAGGATTGTGACACTAATTCTCAACGATGAAATGTTTTTAACACATAAAAGAAATTATCAATATTAATTATTGGGTTAAGTATATAATCATCATCATACCTTGATAACCTTGTAAAGTTATCCTCATACTTTGTGACATTCTCATCCTCCTTTTGTCTCAGACTCAGAAACTGCCTTTCCATATCTGCTCGATGGCCCTGAGGAAAGTATTTTTCTATGAAATTATATTTCTACTCTCGAAATTCCATACTTTATACTTCATAATCATCCTTTTTCTTTGTATCAAGGACCACCATTGACCAGCATCTCTAGTGAGGTGATAAACTGCCATGATAACTTTTTCCCTTTCCCTACTCCCCAAAGCCTGAAAGATTTTATCTATGGAATTTATTCATTGATCAGATACTAAGGGATTTGTACTCCCATTGAATTTGGGTGGTTTTTTTCTCATTAGGTGGTCTAACATTGATCCTCTATGCTGCGGATTAGGGTTATCCATACGGGTAAGGTTATTATTCTTAACCTGAGTGAGTTGTCCCAGTATGGTGATTAGCTGATCAGCACCAGTTGCATCACCAGCTCCACTATAATTATCTTGAGCAGGAGGTCAATCCCTACATGGAGTGAGTGCATTGATACGGTTTCCATTCCTTCTACTAGGTTCCATCTCTAAACAATGTCATAAAATAAATTAGTCTATGAATCAAAATACATAATTCCAAACTAGTAAAACACGTAACATAAATTGAACAGTTTATGGATATAATCCATAATCATAAAAATGTTTTCTTTGAGAAAATATATACTCATAAACCCATCATAATGGTTTGTGAAGAAAATGAGAATTATCCTAATCATATCTCCTGGGAGTGTCCTAACCAAGAGTGCAGCAAGGCCCGTTGTCATGCACTAGTTTCCGTTCGAGTCTATCTCAACGTAGTGTTTTCGGGTTTTAGCCCTAGGTATATATGTGTCAGAACTGCCTCTACCTACTCATATCTAGATAGGGATGTATTGCTCGGAAAACTCACAAAATCTCTACAATACCAACATTCTAGGAAATTCTTCTATATTAGTCCTCAAAGTCTATCTTAGGTCTATGTGCTCTAATCAGAGTCTATCTAAATCTAGCTTCCAAGGATTGTACTAAACTTTCTATGATACCAACTATAATTCCCCAACCCCAATTACCCAGATTCGGTGCATTATTACATAACATTGGCATGATCACAAAAGATCATGTCTCGAAATTCCGATTAGTTTAATAGCATTGGAATCACAAGATACATTCATAATGTTTACATTACATCATAAAATAAAAACTACAACAACATAGTCTCCATAGTCCAAACTCATATCCCCTGATACTATCCCTGCATGTCATTCATAAAATTCATCTTCACATCCTGGGAAAAATAAAATATAGAAAGGGGTGAGCTCAGATGCCCAGTAAGGATAACTATATAGTGGAAACTTTCATAAATAAGCATAAACATTTAAGACAATGTACAATTAAAAAAAGCTTTTTAAACTTGAACATCAGCATAATATGGAAAAGATAAAATGAAATAATTCCAATTACTTATTCACATGGATATTCTACTAGTATAATAATCACATGGAATATCAATAACCACTTTCAAAATGATGGAATGCATAATGCCAGACTATCATAACCACATATTCAAGGCCTTGGGCCAAGACTACAAATAGTATTTTTTATAAGGCATTGTTTCAAGACACAGGTTTGTCTAATGAGACCTACCGATGCATCGGGGATCTATAGCAGGCTCCACCCGTCACATACTAAGTCCAATGCATTCCCATATGAAAAGGTTTAAACATAACATAAAAATTCATATTAAAACTAGCATATGAAATGTAAATACTTTATCCATAAACCATGAATGGCATTAAAAATAACACATCCACAGTCAAACATATCACAAAACCTTAAATACAATCTGGAAGTTTTGACATAGATGAAATCAATACTATTTGAGAGAAATATCTCTATTTTTTAAATCATTAAAAAGTCACATAATTATAAAATAAAACATTAACTTTGAAAATATTTTTATAAACTTGTAAGGGAATCTTCGACGATTTTATAATGGTGGAAAATAGCCACACCCGCCCTATAAGTTAAAAAACATTCTGAACTTAATTTTGTCGAAATGGTTAAAAAGGACCTTGTTTGGAAAACCACAGAAATATAGCTTTATAAACTTATTATAAAAAGTCAAAAAGGGTATAACTGACTTTAATCCATAATCTATAAAATAGTGAGAATGATCTGAAATACATTTTTAAGAAACATGGATGTGGATGATAAAGAGGTCCCAGTAGATAATTATGTATAAACAACGACGGATAATGAAGTGATTGTGAAATAAACCCTTACCTTGTACTTTTCCATGGTTGAGGGTAGGTTAAACTCCCCTATAACGGTGAAATAATTTTTATTAAATTATACAAGAATCATATACATTAAAATGATATCATATATGATCTTTTAATATTGATTTGTTAATAATATCATAGTATTATTATGGTTTTGGGTGTTAACGAATTCGTTTTCCTTTATATTATTTGTTATGTGAGCCATATTTTTTATGGATGGGATGTATATTATTCATATCCATAATGATATCATGTATCTAAAAATTATTTTTAATCATCAAATGAAATTTAGTCTTGAATGGATATGATGGGGAATGAATCTCATAGCATTCGTGGAGACGGTAATCCGTACGTACGCACGAGCGACAATATCATTCTTTTGATATTAAAATAATACATAATTTGATGGTATATCATATATATAGAATAATTATCATGTTATATTTATTATCTACATGAATTAAACATCATTGTTATACCCATCTGAACAATAATGTATTGAATAACAATTACACCGCGACGTGGAGATGGAAGGCCGTATGTACGCATGTATAGTGACATATCATTCAAAGGATAGATAGAATAATGAATATGGTTGTACCATATTTATAAAAACATCATGGTATATCAAATATACTAGATTTATTATTTTATAATGGAAATAACAAAGAAATAATAAGTTTAAGAAGAAAGGAACTTGCAAGATGGTGGTGAAAACATTACATCTTCTTCTGGTTCTTCCTTTTCATTCGATCAAAAGGGCATATTAAGTTGGAATTATAATCAAAATAAGGCCTATAGGTTGAAGTGAGGGATGTTGAGACAATATATGGGCTAGGGTTAGCCGATCCAGAAGGATTTGAATGTTTAAATTAGAGAGAAGGGGGAGTGACCTTTTATAAGAGGGGTGAGGGGCACCTTTGGAAAATCTAGAAATATTATTTTATAAAAAATTCATATTCGGTTTATAATGGCACTAAAGTGGATTATTTAATTGTTAAGGTGGGTATGGGTTGAAATCCTTTCAACCAATACATTTTAGATAGGTTTGTGTCACTATATTAACCTTATCATTTATATTTATCTCGTAGTTAAATAGTTTCACATTTACCATGTCTCTTTGTATTTTTATATTATATAGTTAATAAACAAACTATATACCTCCATACGACCCCCAATTGGTCCATTAATGATACAACTATCATTATATAAGTCCTTTGGACGAACCATAAATTTTTAGGAATAGAATATGAATTAATAATATAATAATTGTTTTAAAAACTCTTTTATGTCAATTTTCACACTATTGGGTTTTTTGTTTTTGATAATTTCATAACAGCATTATCACTGAGAAAACAATTCTTATAAACAGTCCTAATATGTCATATTAACCTAGAAAATTAGTGTAATTCATAAAAAGTCTCAAATTACATTTATTTTGATATTTATAATATCAATTATTTTAATATTTATTTAATTTGGTAAGTAATGCATCACCATTGTGTCATAAATAAATTAAATTATTTAATGTTTAAAAATTATAAAAAATTTTGTTGAAAATCATTTTAGCATTCTAATTAATATTTATAATTGATTTTATATTATGTATAACCCTATATTAAAAATGTTTTAGTTATTAAACTTTCATTTGAACTCTTTTAACTCTTCTTCGAATTAAATAATAATAAATGCCCTAATCTAATCCATGTGGACCAAAATGATAATATTTTATTCCTAAGGTTGTTTTTGTTCAAGATACACTTTTCCAATAGAATTAGGACATGTTTTAGGGTAATATTAATATGATTTTTACCCTTAATTACCCTATTTACTTTTAACCATGGTAAATAAAAGTAAAAAATTTACTATTCCCATAAAATTATTTGTATCTTATTGAACCACATTTTACTCCTTGATATTAACCGTGTCTCTCAAATTTTTGTAATTACACTCACAGAAGCTGTAAAATTATGTTTTATGTGAATTTGTAAAGTCTCCTAGGAGGTGGGTAAAAGATGGTGAAAAGTTCAATAAAGTTTTTATATGTCTAAAATTATTCTAAACTATCTCTAATGAATTACATTGAAATTATATATATATTATGTGTCTATTTTGACCGTAAATAAATTTAAATAAAATAAATAATTATTTACATAAAAATTCGGTTTTAAACTATAACATAGTGTTTTCACTATTCATTAAAAATTGAAAGTGTCCAAAAAAACCAAAAACACTATATATGCTAGTTTCGATATTCGAAATCTAAAAATGAAGTCCATTTTGAAAGAAAAAATTTCTAATATTTCAAAAAGTGGGTATTACTATTCATAACGGCTAGTTTGATTGGTTGTGGTGTGTGTTAGAACTCGAAGTTGCATACACCACATGCTAATATATTATTCGAAGAGAAGTGTACCATGGAAGCATGGGGTGTTACATTCTCCCCTCTTTCAAATAATTTTGTCCTAGAAATTTCTAGAATATTACTACATAAAAGGAATCAGGTGGTTCTTCATCATAAGTTCCTCAGGTTCCCACGTTGCCTCTTCCATCTTATGGTTTCTCCAAAGAACTTTCAATAGATGAGTCGTCTAGTTTCTCATCACATGTTCTCTAGTATCAAGAATCCTGAAGGGCTCTTCGGAATAAGAAATATCGGGTTCCAGTTCTAATTCTTCATAATTGAGTACATGCATTGGGTCAGGCATGTATTTTCTCAATAGTGATACGTGGAACACATCGTGAACTTTGGAGAGACTTGGAGGCATTGTCAAACGGTAAGCTACATCCCCATTCATTCTAGAATTCTGAATGGTCTGATGTACCTGGGACTCAATTTTCCTTTATTACCGAAACGTATAACACCCTTCCATGGAGATACCTTCAAGAAAACATGATCTCCTACCTGAAATTCCAAATCCTTCATTTGGTTACCAGTATAGCTATTCTACCTACATTGAGCTTCTTTGATGTGGTTTTGGATTACCTATACCTTTTCAATCGTTTCCTCTAGCAGTTCTGGGCCTACAAGTTTTCTTTCACCAATGTCATCCTAAAAGGTTGGTCTGCGACATCTCTTTCTGTATAACACATCATATGGTGCCATCCGAATACTTGAATGGAAGATATTGTTATAAAAAAATTATACCAGAGGTATATATTGATCCCACATACCCTGAAATTCAAGTGAGGAAGATCTCAACATATCTTTTGAGGATTGAATAGTCCGTTCTGATTTTCCATCTATTTGAGGGTGATTGGCAGTGCTCAAACGAAGTTTAGTATCCAAGGCCTTCTAAAGACTCTTCCAGAATCTTGAAGTAAAACATGGATCACGATCAGAAACAATTGATAGGGTTACTCCATGATGTCTCACAACTTCATTAATATATAGTCATGCAAGACATTCAAGTGGTAGATAATCCCTTATAGTAAGAAAATGTGCTGACTTGGTAAGACGATCAACAGTTACCCATATTTCATCGTTCCTTCTAGGAGTTTTTACTAGTCCCCTGACAAAGTATATCATGATTTTATCCCATTTCCACTCAGGTATGGGAAGTGGTTGCATGACTCCTCCAGGCTGTTGCCTTCTGGCCTTCACTTTTTGACAAACCATACATCTTGAAACAAAATCATCAATCTCCCTCTTCATGTTGTCCCACCAAAAATGTTCCTTTAAATCCCTATACATTTTTGTGCTCTGACGGTGTATAAAAAATTTGGAACTATGAGCATCGTCCATAAATTCCCTTTTTAGATCAGGTATATTGGTAACACAAAGTCTCTTCCCAAATTTCAAAATTCTATCGTCATATAAAAAGTCACTCAATCTACCATTATTCATAGCTTTAATATTCTTTTTAAAATCTTCATCGTTCTTCTGAGAACTCTTTATCCTTTCTAGAAAAGATGGTTTGGAAACCATTTGAAAAGGCATTGATGTTTCACCTTCCATGGTTATTCCCATATCCAACTTTATTAGATCTATGAAAATAAGATCCCCCTCAACTCTCATCTTGTTCAAAACTCCATGATCCTTTCTTCTGAAAGCATCTTCCACCTTATTTTCCTTCCCTGGGTGGTAGTGTATCGTGTTATCATAATCCTTGAGTAGTTCAATCCATCTCTATTGCCTCATGTTGAGTTCTTTATGTGAGAAAATATACTTCAAACTCTTTCGATCAGTATAAATCTCACATTTTTCACCATAGAGATAGTGTCTCTAAATCATCAATGAAAAGATTATAGCTTTTAACTCATGATCATGAGTATGATAGTTTTGCTCATGAATTTTCAGCTATCATGATGCAAAGGCAATAACCCTATCATTCTGCATAAGGACAACACCAAGTCCTTTCTTCGATGCATCACTACAAATAACGAACCCATCATTCCCTGATGGTAGATTCAATATAGTAGCATTGACTAATATTATCTTCAGTTGTTCACAAAATTCTTCACACTCTTTTGTCCAAACAAATTTAACCCCTTTAAGTGTGAACTTTGTTAATGGGTTATCCAATCAGGCGAAATTCTGGATGAAATGTCGATAATAACCTACTAAACCAATAAAAATTCATACCTCGGTTATAATCATTGGTTCTGGACATTATTGGTTTTCCATGGTCTTAGAAAGGTCAACAGAGATTCCTTCCATAGAGATAATATTGCTAGGAAAAGAGATCTCCTGAAGCCAGAATTTACACTTGCTAAACTTCCCATATAATTCATGTCTTCTAAGAGTCTTCATGATAATGCGCAAGTGATTTTAAAAGAAACATAGATTTTGGAATATACCAAGATATCATCAATAAATACCACTAAAAAATCATTGAGATAATCCCTGAAAACCCTATTCATTAGATCCATGAAAATATAGGGTGTGTTAGTCAACCCAAAAGGCATTACTGTAAACTCATAATGCCCGTACCTGGTTCGAAATGATGTCTTTGGAATTTCTTCCTTCTTCACACACAACTGATGGTATCCAGATCGTTCTTCAATATTTGAAACATATTGAGATCCATGTAGTTGGTCAAATAAATCATTTGTGTGAGGTGGGGGATACTTATTCATTATTGTTATAGCATTGATCTCCCTGTATTCAATACATAACCTCATAGATCAGTCCTTTTTCTTAACAAAAAGGACAGGGTCTCCCCCTAGAGAAACACTTGGGAGAATAAATCCCTTAGTACTCAATTTCTCTAGTTGTTTCTTTTGTTCAACTAATTCCACAGTGGTCATTCTATAAGGGGTCTTCGATATGGGCCTTGAACCAGGAATTAAATCAATGTAAAACTCAATTTCTCATTCAGGAGGATGTCCATGTAAGTCTACCAGAAACACATCTTCATATTCTCCAACAATAGGTACATCCTCTGTTTTAACATTCCTTTCCTTACCTACAATCATTTCTTTCTCTTCCTCCCCAATAATTGAATTTATTTGAGCTATTGGGGGTAGATCAATGTAAGAATCAGGTGGTGACGATTCTGCTAGAAAGATAAGGTGTTCTTTATCATCATCATCAAAAATCGCAACCTCCTTCATCTTAAAATAAATTTTCACATCATGGTCTAAATGCCAATCCATACAGAGGATTATATCTAATTCAGTCATGGGTATGATGATAAGATCAGCAGATAAAAAACATTTATATGTCCTAATGAGAATGAAGCACAGAACTTTGTACCAATGATACTTCCCTTAGGATTATTAACAGACAACTCCATTGTTAAATCAAATTGGAAATATATAATTTTCTAAGAAAACTAGGAAGATATGAAACAATTCGATAATCCATAATCAAATAATGCATTCGCTAAACTTGAGAAAACCATAAATTACCTCCCACAACGTCCTTCGGAGCTTCTACCTCAGCAGTAGTGATAGCATAAGCTTGGCCTTGATCCCTTGGCCTTCTATGAGCTATGTTCCCCTGACTCTTAGGACATTCATTTGAATAATGTCCCATCTCCCTATAGTTATAGCATTGAACCTCAGTAGCTTCTTTCTTCCCCATCCAATCATGAGCTTGGTGGCCATTTTCACCACACTTGTAACAGACTCCCATTCCTTTCAAGCAAGTATCGGGTTGTTTCTTCCCACATTTACTGCATGATGGATATTTGACTTTTCCATTCATCCCCTTATTTCCATTTTCAGAGTGATCACAAAATCTCTTCTTCTCTTGATTTGCTTTAATGTCGTAAGACTTATAGAATTGTTTTCTATCTTAATAGCACATGAGACAATATCTTCATACGAAGAGAAGGATTGTGACACTAATGATCAACGAAGAAATGATTTTAACCCATAAATGAAATGTTCAATATTACTTCTAGGGTTAAATATATAATCTCTATCATACCTTGCTGACCTTGTAATGTTAGCCTCATACTTTGTGACATTCATCCTCCTTTTGTCTCAGACTCAGAAATTGCCTTTCCATATCTGCTCGATGGCCCCGAGGAAAGTATTTTTCTAAAAAATGTTCTTTGAACTCTCTACATTCCATACTTGATACTTCAGCATCTTCCATTCTTGTTTTGTATCAATGACCACCATTGATCAGCATCTCCAGTGAGGTGATAAACTGGCATGATAACTTTTTCCCTTTCACTACTCCCCAAATCCTGAAATATTTTCTCTATGGAATTTATCCATTGCTCAGCTACTAAAGGATTTTTACTCCCATTGAATTTTGTTGTTTTTTTCCTCATTAATCGGTTTAACATTGATCCTCCATGCTACGGATCAGTGTGCTCCATACGAGTAAAGTTATTATTCATAACCTGAGTGGGTTGTTCCAGTATAGTATTTAGCTAATCAGAACCAGAAGCATCACAGGCTCCACTATAATTACCTTGATTAGGAGGGAAATCCCTATATGTATTGTGTTCATTGATACGGTTTACATTATTTCCACTAGGCACCATTTCTAAAAAATGGCATAAACTAGATTAGTCTATGAATCAAAATACATAATTCCAAACTCGTCAAACACTTTACATAAATTGAAAAGTTTATGGATATAATCCATAATCATAAAAAAAATTTTGACGAAGTATATACTCATAAACCCTTCATAATGTTTTGTAAAGAAAATGAAATTATCCTAATAATATCCCCTGGGATTGTCGTAACCAAGAGTGCAGTAAGGCCCGTTTTCATGCACCAGTTCTCGTTCGAGTCTAGCTCAAAGCAGTGTTTTCGGGTTTTACCCCTAGGTACATCTGTGCCCGAGCTGCCTCTACCTACTCGTATCCAGATAGGTATGTATTGCTCAGAAAACTCCAAAAATATCTATAATATAAAAATTCTTGGACGTTCTTCTATACTAATCCTAAGAGTCTATCTTTGGGCTCTGTGCTCTAATCAGAGTTTATCTAAATAATGCCTCTACGGTTTGTACTAAACTTCCTCTAATACCAACTGTAATGCCCTGACCCTAGTTACCCAGAGTCAGTGCATTATTACAAAACATTGGCATGAACACAAAAGATCAAGTCTCAAAAGACCGACTAGTTTATTATCCTTAGAATCATTAGATATATTCATAAAGTTTACATTACATCATAAAATTAAAACTACAACAACACAGTCTCTATAGTCCACACTCATATCCCATCATACTATCCCTGCAGGTCATACATAAAATATTTCTTCACGTCCTGGAAAAAATAAAACATAGAAAGGGGTGAGCTCAGATGCCCAGTAAGGATAACAATATAGCTAAAACATTCATAAATAATCATAAACATTTAAGGCAATGTATAACTAAAACAAAATCCTTTTAAACATGAACTTTAGAATAATATAGAAATGTTAAAATGAAATAATTCCAATTACTTATTCACATGGATATTCTACTAGTCGAATAATCACATGCAATATCAATAACCACTTTCATAATAATAGAATGCATAATGACAGACTATCATAACCACATAGTCAAGGCCTTGTGCCAAGACTACAAAAAATATTTTGTCAAGGCCTAGTTCTAAGACACTAGATTGTCTCATGAGACCTATCGATGCATCAAGGAGATATATCGGGCTCCACCCATTACTTACTAAGTCCAATTCAATCCCATATGAAAAGGTTTAAACATAACATAAAAATAAGTATTAAAACTAGCATACGAAATGTAAATACTTTATCTATAAACTATAAATGGTATTAAAAATAACACATACGTAGTCAAAAATATCACAAAACCTTCAATACAAAATGGAAGTTTTGTATCATTATAAATAAACTTCAAATAAGCTTGAAATCTATCAAAGGATGTTGACATAGAAGAAATCAAAACAATTTGAGAGAAATGTCTGTTTTTTTGAAATCATTTAAAAGTAACATAATTATAAAATAAAAAATTTACTTTGAAAATATTCTTATAAGATTTTAAGGGATTCTTAAATGATTTTATAGTGGTTTAAAATATCCTCACCCGCCGTATAAGTTAAATAACATTCTTACCTTAATTCTTTTGAAAAGGTTAAAAAGGACCTTGTTTGGAAAATGACAGAAAGATTCCTTTATAAACATCTTATAAAAAGTCAACAAGGGTATAAAGGAATTTAATCCATAGTCTATAAAATATTAATAATTATTTGAAATACATTTTTAAGAAACATGGATGTGGATGTTAAAGAGGTCCCTGTAGATAATTATGTATAAACAACCTCGGATAATGAAGAGATTGTGAAATAAACCTTTACCTTGTAAAATTCCTTGGTTGAGGGTAGGATAAAATCCTATATAATGGTTAAATAATTGTTATTAAATTATACAAGAATAATATACATTAATATGATATCATATATGAACTTTTAACATTGATTTGTTAATAATATCTTAGTATTAATATCGATTTGGGTGTTAACGAATTCATTTTCCTTTATATCCCTTATTATGTGAGCCATATTTATTATGGATGGGATTTATATTATTCATATTCGGAATGATATCGTGTATCTAAAAATTATTTTTAATCATCAGATGTAATTTAGTATTGAATAGAGACGATGGGGAATGAATCTCATCACATTCGTGGATACGGTAATCCGTACGTATGCACGAGTGACAATATCATTCGTTTGATATTAAAAAAAATATAGTTGGATGGTATATCTTATATTCAGAATAATTATCATGTTATATTTATTATTTACATGAATTGCACATCATTATTATACCCATCCGAACAATAATGTATTGAATAACAATTACACCAAGATGTGGAGACGGTAGGCCGTACATACGCACCTATGGTCACATATCATTCAAAAGATTGATAGAATACTAAATATGGTTGCACCATATTTATAATAACATCCCAGTATAAAAAAGATACTGGATTTATTGTTTTAGAATGGAAATAACAAAAAAGAAGACGTTGAAGAAGAAAGGATCTTGAAAGAGGGTGGTGAAAACATTACCTCTTCTTGGGGTTCTTCCTTTTGATTCGATCAAATGGGATCCTTAAGATGGATTTCTGATCAAACTAAGGCCTATAGGTTGATTTGAGGGGAGTTTCAAGAATATTTTGGTAGGGTTTGGCCAAGAAAAAAGGCTTTGAAGGTCTTAATTAGAGATAAGGTAGAGTGCCCTTTTATATGAGGGGTGAGGGGCACCTTTGCAAATGGTAGAAATATTATTTTATAATAAATTCATATTCGGTTTATAATGGCTCAAAAGTGAATTATTTAAAGGTTAAGGTGGGGATGGGTCAAAATCCTTTCAACCAATAGATTTTAGACAGTTTTTTGTCACTATATTAACCTTATCATTTGTATTTACCTCTTAGTTAAATAGTTTTACATTTACCATGTCTCTTTGTATTTTTATATTATATATTTAATAAAAATACTATATACCTCAAAGAGACCCCCAAGTGGTCCATTAATGATACAAATATCATTATATAAGTCCTTTGGCTGAAACATAGATGTTTAGGAATAGAATATTAATTAATAATATAATATTTGGTTTAAAAACTCTTTTATGTCAATTTTGACACTATTGGGTATTTTGTTTTTGATAATTTCAAAACAGCATTATTACTTCGAAAACAATTTATATAACCAGTCCTAATATGTCATATTAACCTATAAAATTATTGGAATTCATAAAAAGTCTTAAATTACATTTATTTGGATATTTATAATATCAATTATTTTAAAATTTCTTTAATTAGGTAATTATTGCATCACCATTGTGTCATAAATAAATTAAATTATTTAATGTCTAAAACTTATAAAAAATTTATGTAGTAAATATTTTTAGTTTTTTAATGAATATTTATAATAGAATTTATCTTATGTATAACCCTATATTAAAAATGTTTTAGTTATTAAACTTTGATTTTAACTCTTTTAACTCTTCTTTGAATAAAATAATAATAAATTTCCTAATCTAATCCAAGTGGAACAAAATGATAATATTTTATTCCAAAGGTTTTTTTTGGTCAAGATACACTTGTCCAATAGAATTAAGACATGTGTTAGAGTAATATTAATTTCATTTTTACCCTTAATTTCCCTATTTACTTTTAACCGTTGTAAATAATAGTAAAAAAGTTACAATTCACAAAAAAAAATATTTCTATCTTATTGAACCACATTTTACTATTTGATATTAACTGTGTCTCTCGAATTTTCAAAATTCCACTCAAAGAAGCAGTAAAATGAAGTTTTTTGTGAATTTGAAAATTCTCCAAGGAGGTGGGTAAAAGACGTTGAAAAGTTCAATAAAATTTTTATATATCTAAAATTATTCTAAACTAACTCCAATAAATTAAATAGAACGTATAAAGTTATAATGTGTCTATTTTTACCTTAACTATATTTAAATAAAATAAATAATTATTTAACAAAAAATTCGGTTTTAAACTATAACACAATGTTTTCACTATTCATCAAAAATTGAATGTTTTTAGAAAATTACAAAAAATTTACTCTATGCTAATTTCGATATTCCAAATCAAAAAATGAAGTCCATTTTGAATGTTAAAATTTATAGAATTTCAAAAAGTGGGTATTAATATTCATAATGGCTAGTTTGATTGGTTGTGGTGTGTGTTAGAACTCGAAGATGCGTACAACACACGCTACTATATTATTCAAAGAGAAGCATGTCGTGGAATCTTGGGGTGTTACAATTATGGTGAGATAAAATACTCAATACGGGTTAGTAAAGACAAATAAATAATGAATCAATGGAAATATATTAAAATTTAATCGAATAAATTTGATTACATGTGACATTAAATTTACTAGATAAGGCAATATCAATATGGAAATGTAAGAAACTAAAAACACATTCCATTAGATCAATGAACTGAAAAAGAAATACATATATAGATATTTTGATGAAAAATATCATGGATAAATTATAATAAAAAATCTCAATAAATTAAATTCTTAATTATGAAATGTCATATTTCTTAGGTACATGATATATTTACTTTAAGAGACAGTTTTACTATTTTTATTTGGCCATATATTTTATCCCATGAGACTACCGATTCCTCGAGGGCATTTAATTAACCAATACATAACCAATGAAGTTTACTTAAAAGGTACCAATACCATATATTTCGTGGCCATGTAATTACTCATATACTAGATAAACCGTTTTCCTTATCAAAATGTTTTTTTATTGAATAAAAGATATAGATTACTAAATAATTCCCCAATTAATCAAATAATGATCAAAGTGAACATTGTATCTAAAAAGATATATGGTTTTGGAAAAAATAATATCCATTGTATGAGAATATTGTTATTCAATGTATATTTGAATGAAAAATTATTACAATAATGTAATTGGTTCATGATAAAGTTAACAATCAAAAAACAAAGTTAGATTTCAATGATAATAATTAAGAACATTTTTTAAGAAGATAATCATTAAACACCCCAAAGTGTCCCGAAACAATTGAAACATTGAGCACGTCATTCCAATTAAGGACATTTTTTCATACCATTAATAAAAAAATCATGATATAATGTATCAAATAGATTATTATATACACTACACAAAATATATAAGTGGTGGATATTTAATTTTCATAACAGAATGAAAAGTAAGACAAGAATCCCTTTCCTTATCTATCTTTTAATTGTGTGGTCTTTATCCCCTAATATAGTGATTTTAAATACTTTACTAACTTACACTAGAAACGTGCTCTTTTTTTAATATCATATATTAGCTCCTTACAACATTTTATAATGCATTTTTTTAACACTTTTTCTTTATTTTTTCAACTTTGGGTGTTAATTAAATAGTTTTATTAAGTTTGTTTAGAGTAGTTATTTACTACTCCTAATACATAGATCATGATTTCATCATATAAAAAATTTAAACCATTATTTATTCCGTTAAAATTTGTTTATAATAATCTATATAGTATGAAGATAAAAAATGAAATTCCTGATTCAGGAGGATGGTACGTCGTACGTATGCATGAACACTACATTAAATTCATTATCATATTAAAATTGGGAAAATTAAATGATAAATATGTATATAATTATTTAAATATCATATATAGGTTATATAGGTTAAATATGTTTATTAAAGAAATTTTTTATACATTCCATGTATATTGTGAATGAGTTACATTGCTTTGAAAGGGTGGTAGTCCATACTTTCACAAATGATGTTATCAAATTTACAAAAAATGGAATGTATCAAGGTATGTGTTATAAAAGAATTAATTAAGTGTATCTAAATTATGAATATCATATGTGTCCATCATAATAGCCTTCAAGATATGTGGTAATGGAAAAATAAACAATCATCATTTCGTGAGATAGTAGTTCGTCGTACACGTACACAATATGTTTGTAGTCTATTAAATGTACATGTGTGTATGTTTAGGAAATACCATAAATATAAAATCATATTATAATATTTTGGATACTTTTTTATTATATTAACATAGAATAAAAATATTCTAAGTGTTTGAAAAGTAAATGAAAGAAAAGTGATCATTGGAAAGTGCTACTTTTAAAATTGGGTAACTTCTCTTTTATTTATACCAAATGTATCTCTTGGAAGGCTTCCTACAAAAATAGAGACTTCATATTAAAGAGGGTGGATTTTGGGAATTTAAGTAGGTATCTCATGGTTTATCATATGTGGTTTAATGGTGTGAGTAATGGAGAGAAGTAGTGGCCTTTTATAGTTGAGGAAGAGTGTAACTCATGTAGTATTTTGAGAAGGAATTTCTATATCATTTTTGACACTGAATGTGTCCATAATACTGGTAAAATATATGAAAGGTACTATAAGGTAGATTTGTGGCAATAACATGGCACATGGAAAATTTTATGAATCATTTCGGCTCTTAATATTAAGGTTTAGTTACTTATTAAATTTAATTTTACTTTAATCATTCTAATTAATTTTAATTACATTAACAATTTTTTTTGCAAAAACACTATTTTGAAAATATTAAAAATTCAAATTTATTCATATTAAAAATATTTTATCCTTTTTTCAAAATTTAAATCAAATATGTGATATAAATTAATTTGAATTTAATCCTATAGATAGGATGGAAATGAGGGTTTTTAGAGTTTAAACATGAAAAAGTTTTCTATGTTTTTATACCCAATTTCAACGTCAAATTGATTACAATGTCCTAAATTAGATTAATTCATAAATATACGATATAATTAATATAAGAAAACTATTTTAAATATAATTTAACTTTATAAATAAATTAGATGATAAAATAGTATTGAGTTAAATTTCATTATTTTTCAATATCCATTAAAAATGAATCTTCTGAGAAAAATACCAAAAAATATCCTATCTAAATTAGTATTATTATATTCCAAATTTGAAAATTATTTTGACATATAAAATTAATAAAAAGGTCAATAAATTTATATAAAATGGGTTCACCATTAAATGGAACAGAAGTAACTTTATAAAAAATTGTATTTTATGTGTAATATTGGCATTAAACTTCTATTAATTCTATTAATCTTTTAGATAATTATAAAAAATAAATTATTGAATATATAATATATAAATATATAAAATTAATATCACTCACTAATTATAATGAATGCAAATTTTTATGGAAAAATATCATTATGATAATAAAAATAATAATTCATTCCATTATATTCAATTTGTTTCCATATTCAACTCTAATTAATTTGTAACCAATGAATTCATTTTATATTTTTTAAAAAATATATATTTTCATAATTTTATTAATATAGTTTATAAAAACTTATTTAAGGGTTAGGTAATGTGTTATTATATTAAATAATAATATTTTAATAAATTTTTTTTGTTTAGTGGAACTCGATCTTTCTTATAATGTAAATTTCAAGGAATGTATTGATTTTATGTAATGATAGCTAAATTGGTGATGTGTTCATTTTAAAAAAATTCATATGTCAAATATATTTAAAATATTAAATATATTTTAAATTACAAGGTTATTATATTCTATAATGTTCTTGGTGTCACATGTCATTCATGTTATCTAATATATGGTTCTTACTTTATAATTTTGAGGTGTTAATGCTCTCCTATATATAGGATGATCCAATGGGTTCTCACTAAATGACTCTCATTCCTATTTCCAAATTTAACCAATAATTTCTATGGTACCAACTATAATGATACCTAATGTTCATACATATATTTTCCATATTATTATATCAAAATTCATAATATACAATTATGATCATTCTAGAAGGAAACTTTTTTTTGAGCATTTTTAAAATGGGATATATATAAAAAACTCGTTCATAAAATCAATAGATCATCTCCCACATTGTTCTTCAAAACTAACACACCTCGTATAAACATCATAGAGAAAAAAATTATATATTGTGGAGATAAAACATAATAAAAGGTTATTTTAAATTATTAGAAATGATAAACACGAGATATATAAATTATATTTTAAACATAACATATTAATCACGGGTATGAGAACTTGAGCATAACATTAGAAAATCATACCCAGTAATTCTTAGATAAGAATCATGAGTCATTGAATAAAGCTTCCCAATTAATATGACATGAATCATTTAGATATCAATGAACATGATCCATGAGAACATTGTAGTAGAATAAGATCATGTCATAAAATTATGGCATAAATTGTGACATAATCTTAAGAATATAAATCTTAAATTATGATTATCTTCAATATATAGAAAACATGTTAGGATTAGGATAACCACATGTTTTCAAAATTCAGGATTGCGATAACCTATTAGTTACCATTTGAGCTCATAGAATATTGTTCTTTAACCAATTTATTGGAGGGATATATAATTACATTCCCACCCATCACATATACATGAATCGATTTATATGTATAGAACAAGATAAAAAAGTCATCATAAATTACCCCAATAAAAAGAAATATTGTAAAATTGTTATATCATAATCATAACTATATAACATGCATAAAAATAATTAATATTATATACTTGGATCAAGTCCATACAAAAACCTAATTAACCTCAAAAAAGTTTATCATAGAAGAAAAATTCCTTAAATTTTTCACTTGAATATTTCCAAAAAATACACTTTTATTTTTAAATCACAAATTAAAATATAAAAATTTCTAAATTTGATATGGAATAACTTTTTAAACATTTAATGGAATATTTAAGGCATTATGTTGTTATTATGGTGGAAAATTCAATTCATGTCGTGCATGTTAAAATAATGATTCCTTACACATTTTAGATAAAAATTCAAAAGTACCTCATTTGTAAAATAATAAGAATATTTCATTAATTTTTTAAAAAATATATTAATGGGTAAAAATGACATTAAAAATAATATAATTATATAAATACTCTTATTTTATAAATCTTGGATATAGAATAAAATTTTTTTTACTAATGGGATAAATAATTTTCTTTCCCCATAAAAATAGTATTTTGATCTATTTAGTATTTAAATTGAGAATAATTAAAGGGAAAATGTATTATAAATAATTAAAATCAGGTAAATAAAATAAATGGTATTTATTTGGAAAGTATTACGCAATTTCGTTTGATTTAAATCCATGAAAAAACAATCCCGATTAAGATGAGATTAAAACATAAGTCACATTCCTTAGGATAAAATTGCATCAAAGGTTCCCTAAACTCTTTTATAATATATTTTATTTTATTTAAGTTCTATAACATAGTCATATTCATACTTATAATATCATATATGAACCAGTTATTTCATTTTAATACCCATTTATTAATAATTCCTATTTTAATTTATCACTTCAGGGTGTTAACTATTTTTTTGTATATTTTTTGTTCGTTTATTTTGGTCCTTGTACTTTTATAATTTTTCCATCATCTATATAATGTTAATCATGATATAAATATAATATATTATAATTATATATATACTTTAATAATTAAATGTTAGTGAAAAAAAATTAATTACATCGTTCCTCGAGATGGTTTCCAGAACATATGCCAGAATGATATTTTCACTATTCTTTCGATAGAAAAAAGGAAAAGTAAGTAGTAATAAAACATTAAATATCAAGTATTATATAATATATAAAAATTAAATATATACTTATTACCATACATGTAAATTAGTAATGAATACTGAATCAAATCGATTTATGGAGGTGGTAGTCAGACATATGCACGAGCGACTTTATTATTTTTTGACCGGTATGATGGTAGGAAGGTAGATTTGATATTATAAATTGAAAATCATAACGATTTCTTAAATATCATATTTAATCTTTAAAACCACAAAAATAACCATTTTCGAAAATTATGGTGGAAAATTAATTGTTACTCTACATGGAGTCAGTAGTCAAAACGTACACACAAGTAATATTTTTACTTGTAATTTGTTTGAATATAGGGAAAATATTGGTGGTTATATAATCATAATTACATTTAATTATATTTATAATACTAAAGATGTTATTTTACGATGAATACCACTTATTGATATGATGTAGAATAAAAATAAATTGAATGAGGTCAGCTAGGATGATTTCCTCTTCTTTCGTAGACCACATTTAGGTCCTTTCTTAAAAACCAATGGAAAATGATTTTAATCATTAAAAAAAATCTAAATTGTGTATAGGTAAGTCTGGAATAAAATTGTGTAGGTATTTATATAATCTTTAGGATCAATGTGGTGTAACAAAATCAGAAAATGGGTGTTTATTTATAATGGAATAAAAGGACACAACTAGAATTATATAAAATACTTAAATATAATTAATTTATTTCTCATGTATAATTATTATAAATAAAAATATATCAAAATAATAATATATTATTGTCAAAAAATCGTCTTAAAATAATATTTATAAATTTTTTTGTCTCATTTCAAACAAAATATTATAGTTTAACCCCTTCATTAACTGATTATATATATAAGTGTGATAATTAATTTATCAATATTAAAGAGTTATAATTTTACTTATAAGGTAATGATTAGCTCATAAATGGCCAATGGAATAAATATTTGTTTATTTCTCATCATAAATTTCATCTTTCAATATTTTTATTATATTTAATGAATTGATATTTTTTTTATAAAATGTTGTTAATTTCATTTTCAAACTATTTAATTAATTTGACTATAATGACATCAATATAGTAGTTTTATTATATTTTAAACCTTTAAAACAACAAATATTATTTTTATTATCTATAAAATTATTGGGTAACTATAACTATCCAAAAAATATTACTTTTATAGTTTTTAAATTTATTTATATGATTTTTGTATTCCCTATGCAAGCACTATGTCAACGTTGAGAAAGAATTAATGTTAATTATTTCATATTTAAAAATTAAAAATAAATTTCCTTGGTAAAAGAAATATTATTTTATAAAATAATAATTTATAAATAAAAATCTCTTATTTTATAGTTATATAAGAAATTATTGATATTAATGTCAAGGATGTGATATTGTGGGGTTTTCATTATTTAAATTAATATAAACATCATTAAAATGGGAAAATATAACCAGAATGTAATATATTATAAATTTAGATGGACTTTGATGAATATCCACCATAAAATTAATAAACACACATTCTGGGTATTTTTGTACCATATATCATGGTTTTAATCTTATTTCACCCTTTTTATAGTTATTGATGTCACAAATATTAACGACGACTTCAATTAACAATGACAAAAAATGGAAATATTTATCAAAATTGAACATAATAATTCATATTTTTATATCCAATTTTAGAAATTTAATATCTATGTGTGTAAAAAATCAATTTTAATATAAATTCATAAAAAACTTTTGAAAAATGTTTTTTTAAACATTTATTTTAACTCATAAAAATTGACATACACCAAAATAATTTATACTTATGATATAAATGTAATTAATGATATTATTATAATAAATATCAATAATACTTCATTTTAAGACCAAATTTAAAATATAATGATTCATTTTAATTATAATAATTAATTAAAATAAATAACAAAAGTTTAAAAAAGTTTAATTTTATCTATTCATTAAAAATATATCATTTCAAAAAAACCCAAAAGTTAACCCTATTATAATATTGTTGTGTTTATTTCTACAATAAATTTCATTTTTAAAATTCATTTTTTTGAAGTGGAATTTGTTATGTTTATAATTTTCTCAAAATAATCAATAATTTTTTTGGAAGGTTGTTTATAAATCATATAATGAAATTACTAAAAAGTGAGTGATTATTTGTAAATATATTTTCTTTAACTAAAATCATTGAACATATATTTTAAAAAATGTTATTATTCCAAGGAACTCGTCCAATTTCAAAACTAAGTTAAAAATATACTATATTATGGTTCATTTAGGCTAAGGGTTGCATGTATCATATGCTACCAAATAAATAAATTTTTATTAAAGATAAATACATAAAAATATCTTAGGGTATTACATGGTTATTATCTAAAAAAAAATTATATTTTTAAGGTTTTGTTGGAAAAATCAATATATTAGTGAGAAACACCACATCACTATAAGTTATTGTGTATGTGGATGATATAAAATTTTCCAGTAATGAAGAAACAATTGATATGGTGTCCATATTGTGGATGAAAGAATGGTTCGAAATATAAATGATGTAATAAATATGATTCTTCATAGGTATAGAAATTATTTAATAAGTGAGGTATTTTTTTCTAATTATAAAAGTATAAAAAAAATCACTTGAAAACATTTGAATGATATAATGTTCGTGTTATATATAAAAATAATTGGTGGGAATAAATATGAGTAAAGTTGATGAATAGAATACTATTAGTGAGAAGCAATTTAAAATTTTTATTGTAAGTCTTATATACATGATAGGTCCAAAAATGACAATTTATATGATGTGCAACAATATAGTGACATGAAATACACATCCACGGGAGTATATTTCATTAGAATGTGTTGTTTTTCATGGTATTAAAAAAATAAAACATAAATAAAACAATTATCTACTTCAGATAAATATGTGGATGTGTAATAAGAAGCTACACAGCAGATATGGATGAAAAAACTGTTGAAAGCATTCGGTGCCGAAGTAACTTGTCTTGTTGATCGAAAGTTGTGGTAGTTATAGTCCCATAAACATATCCCAAAATGCATTACATCATTACAGGTTATAGAACATCAAAATAATTTTCCATTTTTTCATAGAGAAGTTTGAATGGTTTATTCTGGGGAAATAATGCATTCCCACTAATGAATAGATTATTTATATTCATATTAATCCTCTAAAAAGAATAGTTTATGAGGCTAAGTATTAAATGGAAGGTCATAACACCCCATATTATATATGTATGGCATATTTAGAGTATTATCCTCTATAAATTATATTTCACATTCTTTATGAGTTGTTTTTTAGGGGTATAAATTTGTTTCCCCTTGATATAAATTGTTTTTACTTGTGTGATCATCTGTGTAAGAACAAATGTGGGAAATGTTTTTATAATTTTTATTTTTGTGTGTGTTTGAAAATATAACATGGTCAATTTGAGTAGTTTTATGGAAAAATTATGATTGGATTAACCACTGTAATTTTCAATATATTGATATAACATGTTTTCTAATATATAATTTCTTTATGATTCTTTTATGAACATAAATATGATATTATTCTTATCAACTACATCCACTCATTTTATTGTCAATAAAGGGGAGATATTTTTGAGATATTGACATCAAATATAAAAGAGGGGATTATTGAAACCACTTGATAATGATATTGGATTTTTTATAAAACATTCTATATATGAAGATTTCTGAACATACCTCTATGTTGGAGACATGTTTTACTAAAAATGGTGTGAAATCTACTCTAGAATTTATAATTAGAGTGTTTTCATGTTTGTTTATTATGATGAATGATGATATATTATTTCTGTTAAATACATGTACTAATAATGTCAATTTTATTTCTACCCCAGATTATATAAGTTGTAATATTCAAAGAATGTGATGAATATAGATGTGTAATTATGGTTCAATCCATGTATTGGATGGTTTTATGAGGTTTTCCTGAGATGTTTTGATGATTCCTTAATAAAATTGCAAGAAGGATATAATTTATATAAGAATACATAAAAATATAAAAATTATTTATCCACTAAACTCTTGAAACATACTACAAATTTCAACACAATAATACAACTTTTTTTCCATGACGTAAATAAATTATATATATTTTTGATATTCACGGTTGATTGAGTGTGTAAATGTCATCAATCTAGATGGTGAGATTGATTCATTTAGGCCATGTAGTCTATCTGATAGTTTTCCATGTAGTTGATATAAAGGTTACACATGTAGTATATCCATAACTATCCATGAATTATATCATGAATTAGATATATAGTTCATCCTCATGGTTAATTTGAAATTATCATGTGTTTAGTTGCAAGGAATGCTCTCTTAAGTACCAAGAGAATTTTTTTTTGAGAATTTTTGGTGAAAATATAAATTTCAAGTAATATTTATTCTTAAGATATTTCAATTAGTTATTGAACCATGTTAATTTATTAAAGGAATATACATCATGATCACTCATGATTATCATGATTCAATAATGTTGTGATAAAGCAAAGATGAGTACCACATTGAGATGGTAAATGATTCCATGTAGATGGAAATATTTAAATTAAGTAATGTCACTAGCTATTTTTAGATGATAAATCATTAATTATTTAAATAAATTATGTAATCTAAATCTAGTTCCTTATAGAGTTTTATATTTGTGTTAGATGTTTTTATGGATGCACTGAATATGGATCATGATAATCCAATGGAACATAAATGTCAATGTTTTTATAAATGTTTTTAAGAAACACTTGATTGAATCCTTGACTCAAGGTTTATGAGTTTGAATGCATGAAATATTTCCAAAATCCATGGTTATTTATTTAATTATTATGTAAAAATATATTTATTAAAAATTTGATGAATATAAGAAATAAGAAATACAGAAAGATAAGGGGATATATTTTGGATAAGAAAAACCAATATATTATCGTATCAAAGAGCAGGAGTAATCCTTAAGAATAGTTGTAATAGATTAATGTGAGAGGAAGTGGAAGGATACCATTATTCGGAGATTCATGTCAATGGTCATATACTCATATTAGATAATTATTCAAGAAAAGAACATTCTTGTTAATGTAAGATTCTAATTTTTGAGAACTATTAGTTATATGAGTTCCAGGAAACACCACTACACATGTTCCATTTGAAAATAATATGTGAATTGTGTGGGTGTGGGGGGGAATATAACCATTTTTCGTTAGGGGCATAATAAACTGCAAAGAGGTGAACCATGTTAACAAATATATTTTTTCTTTCTACATCAATTGGTTTTTTTAGAGAGAGGTTCTATTAAAGCAGGAGAGTGAAAGGATTTCAACTTACATATCACACTAATTCACTCCCCTCTCAATGTGTATCAAAATTAACATGATCCAGCATTAACCAAAATAATATAAATTATATAATAACCTGTTATTACTACATTAATATATATATTTTTAATTTAAATAAAATAAATTTCTATGATCTCCCATATATAATTCTACAATTTTGGACATATCAATTATTAAAATTCAAAATTATATACGGTTAGATCAATTAAAATAATTTTGGGAATAATAAAAAATATTTAATGAAAATAAAATATGTTAAATATAAATTAAATGATAAAAATAAATAATATATATAACTATTATACTATCAAATATAATACAACTGAATTAAATTAATGTTTGAAATTAACAAATATTAGAATTAGATAATAACATTTCAAATACCCAATACATAAATACTTTCTTATTATCAATCGTATATTTCTAAATCGTCAAAATGAAAATTCAACATTATCAAGATTTAAATATATTAATAAGCGAAATTAAATTAATTAATAATCACTGATTAATTTACATGAATTAATGGGTTTCAAAACTTCGGTTAAATATCTTATTTTATTTTTAGTAGTTGTTTTATAATAATATCATGAAATTGATTTTATATTTTTCATCTATTTTTACTAATAGACTTTTGAAATATCGCCATGATGTCAATGACTATTAATAATAATTAATAAAGAATTTAATTACTTGTAAATAACCACTTATTAATTGTTAATACTATATTTATTAATAGTTATTAATTATAATTAGATATATAATTATTATTGAAAGTGTTATTTAATACGTAATTATTTATTAATAATTATTTATTATAATTTATTATTAATTTTTAATTATTTAATAATCATTAATAATGCATTCGTAATTATTAATTAGTAATTTAAAAATAAAAATTATTATTTTTTCATTATTAATTTCAAATGAATATTAATTGAATATTAATTATAAGTCGGTAACAATTATTTATTATTTAGTATTTTGTTATTATTAATGATCAATTATGAAGCTTTAGTTAAAAAAATAATTATTAATTATATGTAGATGAAAAATAAAATACATTTTAATTATTAATCATTTATTATATTTAATTAATAAATAAAAATTATAATTATTCTTTTTTAAATTCATAGTAATTATTTATAAATTAATTTTATTTTAATAACTAATCAAAATTTAGTACTAATTATTGATTAATAATAATAACTAATTAACATTTTAAATACATGGTAATTTTTAAAAAATAATTTTTACTTTTGTATTATATTTCACATATAATTATTTTTTATTTTTTATTTATTTTTAATCAATTATGAACTATGAATTATTAATTATTAAACATTAGCTATTAGTTATCAATATATAATTACAAATTGGAAATTATTAATTATTAATTATTGATTATCAATTTTATATTATTAATTCAAAACTATATATAATTAGTATTTATATTTTAATTTATAATTTAATTATTTATTAATCATTGATTATTACTTATTAATTTGTGTTTTTAATTAATAATTTATATTTATTAAAGTGTTTATTATTAATTAATGAATTACATTTTTATTAGTTGATATCAATAACTAATAATTAATAATTCACAGTGAATTTGAATTTTATTCATAAGATATTTATTTGATGTATTTTATTTTTCAAATAGGATAAATAACATTTATTAACATATTATCACATGTAAGTTCAATAGGTGGAGTAGTTAGTACATAAAAAGTCAAATAAAAATGAATTGGAGTAGTGTATGGATGAGTGACCCCCTGAGATGTTGTGAAATGTAAATAATATATTAAAACTAGTTGGTTAAATAAAATTTATTAATATATTTATAGATTTAATGTTATATGATATTGTGGTTAGTACATAGATAATTAAGTGAAAATGAGTGGGAGTACTATAATGATGGGTGACCATTGGGGAAATTGTAATTATATATCTAAAAATATTTAAATGGTTAAAAAATTAATAATAAATGGTAAATATATAAAATTATATGTTAGATCCTTAAAAATTTAAACATTAAATAAATTTTATTTTATTTATAATAATAATAATAATTAAAATAAATGATGTTAAAAACTCTTTCTAAATGATTCAGAATGATTCTTAATTATTTACTGAAATGATTCGCGATACAAAAAATCATATTCCTTTTATAAATTATCATGATTCATTTTTCAGCGGTTAAAACATCAACTAAGATTCATTTTTCTTATAGTGTAATATTTTTTGTTTATAGTTTAACAGGATATAATTCTTCATGGTTTTAAATTTCAATATTGTTAATTTATTTTTTGGATTTTAATTATATTAATTATTTGAATAATAAAGAGATTCACAATTTTTATAGGAAGAATTAATATCCATGAAAAGATTTGATGTTTCTATATCATTTATTAACAAGTGTAGATGTATTTTATTCTACTACAAATGAATTTAAACCTCATTTTTATGGTGAAACTAGAATATTATTTAAAAGAAATAATTTTGTAAATGATATATGTGGTCATAATGCTTCCATTTCACCTATACCAAAAAAATGAATTCGTTAAATTAAATTGAATTAAGACAAAAAAATTTGGGAATAATTTGAATTTTTTTTATCTTAATGAGAAATTGAAAAACGATAAGATATTGTTTTGGATATTTAAATATTATGTTCTCAAATTTATTGGGATGTAATTTATTTCAAGAATAATTATAAAGATAATAAGGGTAAATCCATCAATGAATTGAAAAATAAAATATTTTGAAATAATTTTTTGAAAAATAAAAAATATAATAACAATAAAAAATTATAATAAATGAAACTTTTATGTTTTGACCCTTCCTTTCATTAGGTTTGAGAATAATAAAATTAATGTATTAGGGTATCTTTTATTAGGAAAGTTTGATTTCTTCTTTCTAGTTATGTTTCTTGTATCTAAATGGTGTGACTTCGAAATAAGGTACTATGAAATTTGGAGGCTCATATATGTAGGAGGCTGACAAGTGATAGGTAGGTCTTGTTAACATATTCCAAAATTAGGAGTTTCAGTTTATGTGTCTATATGACTGAAGTGTGAAAGCTATGGTTAATCTAATAATCACTCTACAAAATTTTATAATGTTATTTACTGGAGTTTGTTAAGGCTATATATGAATTAACATATTGGTGTGTGCGAATGAATTGAATATTTTACTATAAGGTAATTTTTTTGGTAGATTGACTTATAATAAATTATAGGACATGAATATATAATCTTATTCCATTAGAAATATCAAAAGAATTTGTTTTGTGTTAACCACATGAGATCCACTATAAATAGGTTGGGTATACCCACATGTAATTGTTACTTGTTTGGATATAATATAAATTTAATTTACTAATATTTGTTTTAATATTTTCATCTATTTTAATATAAAAAGAAGTGTAATTATTCTCCTTATGATATATAACTATTTTTCAAGACTCTTAAAATTTCTTACTACAGTTCATTTTTTTACTTTCATTTCAAATTTTTCTTTTTTTTTCAGGGGTTTTTATTTTTCTCAAGTGTGTGAGGGTGTTGATCTAGTGTAGTGCCATCGGTGATTTTTTTCATCTCAATTTTATCATGGTTGGAACAAAGGACTCCTCAACATATATATGTTGTGGAAATTATTAGGCTCTTGAGGCATCCTATTTCATTCTTTCAATGATCAGTGTTTTTATTTCAGAACAAATTCTATTAAAGTGTTTCAATTGTGGTACGTTTCAATATTTAATATCAAAATTCCCATAGTTAGAGGGGGGAAAATATAATGAATAGTAGTATAAGAATATATATAGTTCTTCAAAGGTGAAATATTTAGATTTCTGCATGAAAAATATTTTATTAAAAGGGGAAGAGAAATAATTTATCATAACCCAAGAAGTTAGATCTCATATCTTTGTTTTGAAAAGGTGATAGTAGAGAAGTTGAAGTATACATTTATATCATGAGTGAACCTAGTGAAAAATTATTTATTGAAAATTTTAATGATAAATAATTCAATAATTATGAGAGAAAAATTTATTTAAGAAATTGTTAAACACAAATTGATTTCAGGATAAAGTGGTAAGTTAAATAATACCTTTCAATTATTTCAAAATTGATGAAGAAGAAAAATAATTTGAAAAAAAATGATCAAAAAACAATAAAAATTAACACTGTAATATATAAAAGGTTTCATATTTGGATAATGAGATTGATAAATTGATTATGTTACTGACGGATGATAAGATGTTGAATATCATTATGATATCAGAGGAAAAATGAAAGCATAAAGAACATATAGTTCATAAATAAAATTTTATATAAGTAGAAAATATATTGAAAAAGTTTAAATATAGTATTCAAAAATATATTAAATACATTAGATAAATATCAATTAAAAACATTGTTAAAATTTAATATTTAACGACATAGTTATATAAATATATGTTTTTTATTAAGAAAAAAAATTCATTGAAATATATAAAATTAGGGAATAATGAATTGGTAGAGAAATATTCTTAAAATATAGATTAATAAAATTAGAGAAATAACACTTGAATAGAGAATAATGTTACAGAAGTTCAAAATAATTTTGGTTCAAACATTCTATAAAATGTTAAGGGTAAAAATCAGAATGGTATTAGGTGACTTTGGTTTCACCATTTGTTTTTAAAGGAAAATATTAATTTTGTATTTATTATAGGCATTTTGGGGGCATTGGGAACATGGAATTGAGATTTTGGTTCAATTGAAAACATCGTTATATAATTTTATGGGAATGGGGGGAGGGATTGAGTCATTTTTAAATCATGCAGTGAATAAAATATTAAAAATAATATAAAAAATTTAGATTGAATGTTGAAAAAAATATATAATCATTCGGAGAAGTTTACAGATATTATAACCAACTATTCCACATTTCTAATGAATGTATCCATATTAAAATTACTTATTTTTTTAATTGTGATATTAAATATTCCTATATGTATAAATATAATGTAAAAAAGGAATTATTGATTGGAGTGTCACTAAAAGAACCTCAAAAATTATTTCATTAGATATTTTACACTATATGGTCATCACATATGATAGGAGATTTGATGTTCTTATAGGATATTAAAAAGATAAGGTAAGGATGTGGGACCTTTTTGAATAATGGTACACAAAATATAATAATATTTGGTTAAATTTTCCATAGAGGGAACAATATAATAAAAAATAAAAAATTTGAAGATAAGTTAAAAAAAATATTCTAAATGTGTCACAACATTGGGATGAAGGGTACTTTTTGGTTTCAATGAGTATAAAAATGTTTGGTAAAAAGGATGAATGTTGGATGTGTATTGACTATACAGAAGTGAACATGGTTAATTTTTTAACGATAAAATTTAAATTTAATTGAGCTAAAAAAATAAAAATAAATTTTTTCATTGAATAATATGCCACATTGGACAAAATAATATGATATATACTAACCGAATAATTGGATATCATGACCATTTTATGAAAAAGAGATAATTAAATTGGGTGGGATCTATATTCCCCAAGGGAGATATTGTAAATTCTATACACAAGAAGGTTGAAAATTAATATTCTCAACAAATAGATCTAATTCATTCTGATGTTTATTATATATAAAACCTTTACTAACTTATATATGTGCTTTATTTATTTTATTTTTTAAATAACTAATATTATATAGATAGGGTTCATTAAATATAAGTAAGTATCCTTTATGATGTTAAAGTTTTTTAAAACCGCTGATGAAAAAGAGCATGCTTTATTCTTAAAGAATCATCTAATTGAATTTAATATTGAATATACAAGAAAAAATTTAATTAATATCTCATAAATCATGGTATTCATTATAAATTTCATACACCATACTCTAAAGCAGAAATGATGTTATTAAATTTATATACAACAGATTAGTGGAAATTTATTTCATAATGTTTCAAGAGAATAATACATGTTTATTTTTTTAGAGGTGTGATTTTGGTACAAATGGTTGAGATTCAAAATCTTTTTTTCATTATTCCAATTCTAAATAAATCCCCATGAAATATGTGTTACACAAATAACACATATTTTAAATAATTAATGTCATTTGGTAGACCATCTATTTTAGAATTGAAATATGAATTATTAGAGAATTTAGAGCAAAGAGGATTTTATGTTATCTTCTATGTTCATCATCTAAATACAAGATAATATTTTATAGTAATGATGAAACCTATATGATTGTGGATAATTATGATGTGAATGTGTTGGATCACTCAAAAAATTATGTCAAATATCAATAATAATGTTTTTCAAGCGAAGATAATGAAGAAATGTTTATTAAAATTTACGATGTAATTTTTTAAAATAATTGTAATTTAAAATAAGCACATGACAAAGATAATGATCAAAAAACTAACGTGGATGAAACAACATTTTCAACTAATCGATGTTGGAGAAGGTAGATTGATTAGTAGAATTTTTTTTTGAGATAAAGGATATCTGATTCAAACAAGAAGAACATATTGGATATAAATAAATACAGAATTATTTTCATTGGATCATATAATATATGGAATTTTTTTAAGAATCATGATTGGGTCAATGATATTAATTATTGTTGGATATGATTAGGAATAATTATATGTGGGCGTTTGTATGGAACCCAAATAAAAAATATATTAAGACAACATGTGTGTATAAACTAAGATATATACTCCCAAAACATTTGTTAATAACACATACTTTAAATTCTAAATTTGACACATACTATTCATTCGTAGACATAAATTTTTCATTATTATATGATAGAAATAAAATATAACATTACATACATTCTAATGAAATTTTTCATTTAGTGTTTTAGAAAATTATGGAAAATTATAAAATAATAAATAAAATTTCTTGTTAAACTAATTGAAATTTTAACCAATATATTAGGACCAAAATATATATAATAGACCTTCAAGATCTACCAAAAATTCTCTACACATGCTATTTTCATCATAAATTATAATGCATCATACTTTTTCTCAGAACCCAAGGAAATGGACGATAAGAAATTGGAGATCAAATTCATAGTAAGGTAATATTTATATAAAGATATATCAAAAATTGAGTAATATGGATGGAAAAAACAAGAGTAAAAAATTCAATATAAATGAACACATGATCTTAAAATAAATCCATGGATGATATAATAATATAAAAATACACATGGATGATAATATCTAAATTCATGGTGATGTAATAAACAATGAAATACATATATTACCATTATGGACTCATCTAAGACATTATTCAAGTCACCATGTCATAAAAAAATACACCACTCTAGTGGTTAAGGTTACAACCAAGACACCATACTTGCATTGGGTAGGTCAACACAAAATACCCAAGAATTTTTTCCTAGGATACCAACTAATTCATTAAGGGTATGGAAAATAAAGGGAATTACCCACCACTTCATTAAGCCTAATACATTCATCATTTTAATGATATAAATTTTAATTCAATGAATTATTAACATTACATAGTAATTAAAAAACATATATATTGAGATAAAAACATACTAAATGTCAAAACGTTTCAAGTAAATAAATTAACATAACATATCTTGACAAATAATGTTGATGGTTAAGTAATAAATAATCATTCATGATTAATAAACTAACATATGTATCATATTAAAAAGTATACAAATTTTAATCAATATATAGTCATTTTTCTTAAATAATCAAATGATGGAATAAAGGGTAATTATTCTTGTAAAGGGATTTAAGATTATGGTTTTTTCAATAAACATTTGGTTGATCAACGAGTTTGCAAGCCAATTGATCCTGTAATTAAAATATATTTATTATTTAAAGTGTTGTCATTTCATAGTGTTTTCCAAATTTTTGGGGTCCAAAATTTTGGGGATGGGACAAGTTTCCTAAAATATCAATTTACTATAAATCCTCATGAAAATATGTAAAATGAATGGAATTCATGGAATTTTGTGGTCTGGAAGGTTTGAATATTCATGAAAGACTACTGATACATGATAGAAAAAGGTGGAATGTTACACAATTATGAGAAGTTTTGTAAGATTAAAAATGTGGTCAGTTAGGTGATTATGTGATGTTTTGTAAATGTAAAATTTATTTTATGTTTGATATGATATCGGGATTCATGAATGAGTGGTTGATGTTGGAGAATTGAAGTGACATGTTTTTTTGGGAGAAATAGAGTTTCGGGAAATACATTTTTTTTTCAAAAAAGTGTAACCCTCACATATAAATATGTGGTCAGTCATCAAAATATAAATGGAAAAAGATTTTGTAGGATCCATGATTTCATTAATTTCTTGAATTTTTTACATGAACATAATTTCTACAAAAATCAGGTGCCTTATTTGAACAAAAATCACTTGAAAGGAATAGTTGAGAACTAATAGATGTGAATGAATTTTATTGAATGAGTTTCATAAAATTTCTAAGTATTGTGAAGGTTAGTAGTTTCAAAAAATAATGGAGTTTCATAATAATGGGTGGTTTCATGAGATATAACAATAAATTGAAATAAAATAAGGTTTTTCAAAATAGAGAGCTTTAAGAAAGATATATATGTAATCATACATTAGGTTAGGAAAATGTTATAAAATATACGGATCCATCATAGAAAAACGTACATTATGAAAAATTTCATATTCATGTGCCATGATACTAAAGAGAATGTGATTTCTACAACATGAGAAATAATTCAACCAATGCAGTTTTTAAGGGAGATTTAATGGATGTGATCTGGTTAAGGATATGTTTCACCACTAAAGTACCTATAAAGTAAGAGTTTCTTTCTTGGAGTGATCATTTATGTTAAATTATTATCTAAATAATATTGTGAAACTTAATGTATCCAATTACAATCAACACACAATTATAATATGTTACCTTGAATGGAAATTAATTGTAAACTAGGTAAAACAATTGAGTTGTGTTTACATTTCTAAATATGGGTGTTTAGTAACTATATAATTACAGTATAAAAGCATAAAAAGTTCCTACAAATAGGGGAAAATTATCCATCTTATTCAAGGAAAATTTTTACACTCTGATTCACCGCTACCCATTCATGGTGTTCCATGGTTGGACTTGTATTAGAGGGATCATGTTAAAGTTTTTAAATATGTCATATGTTTTATATTTTACAAATAATTCAGTGGATGTTAACAGAGATCCCATTTTTTATAGAAGAAACATCAAAAAAATTAAATAAAATGAGATCTCATATATGATATCATTTAATGGATTTTATTATTTACATAGTTCAATGGATTCTTGATAATGATGTTATAGGTATTTCTATGACATAAAAAATTAAAAAATTCATGATGCAAATGATGTAGCTAAAAATTATCTTACTATATCACTCCTTAATAAAATACATTTAAAGATGATGAGTTTCACTACATACAAGTAAATATGGTAGAAACTAGAAAATATATATTAATGTAACAAAAATCTAAAGGATTCTAAACTACATGTTATTTAAAATCAGTTCTATGATATGAAAATTCATCTAGTTGAAAATTATGACAGTTTCATTTATTGAATTACAATTGTTTTTTTATAAATTTTATTATTTGTTGAATAAATTAATGATATTGAAATTGTGAATAAAATATCGGGAATACTATTACCTTTTAATATACAAATTTTTCCATTGTATAAGAAAATGATCTATCCATTCTTTCTCTTGATGATCTAATAAGCGTTCTGGTGGCTTATGAAATTAGAGTCAGACCAGAAGATATAAAAATTTGAGTAAGAAATTAAATATCCTTCAAAAACATGGAAAAACATTAAATTAAAAATGTTAGTAATTATGGAGATAATGTGGATGAAAAACATATTTTTGTTTTTACTAAAAATTTGAAGAAATAAAAAGAGTGATTTGAAGGAATCCATAATTTGGCTTGTTTTTAGTGTGGTAAATTAGGGAAAATTGCTTCTCATTTTTCAAGTAAATTAAATAATGTAGAATGAGAATCATAAATCATGTTGTTGTCTCAGAGGGGGATCAAAAAAAGGAAGACCTCAAATCATTAACAAAATTATAATGCACGATTTTCATTTTTAAAGTGGAATAAGATGATGAAGAAGTTTTAGATGATGTGGAATAAGTGTTCAAATATGAATTTTATGTTTCCATAATGGATAGAGTTGAAAAGGTAAAACCAATGATGGAGGAAGAAATTATTTTGGATGGTTTTTTCAATATCATTGTGAAAAATGTGGGTTATCTTGATGAGAATGAAATTTAATTAAATAAAAATAGAAAGATTTCAGAATTGATGAAAGAATAATCATACTCTGTGGATCATCTTGAAGTAGATATTGATCGAAAAAAATGTGAGTTAGAAGAAAATTTGGAAACACGTGAAGGAATATATGTGGATTTATAGTTTAACGTAAGGATTTACGAGTAAGAAAAATATATCAGTTACCATTTATCAATATTGGATAAAAATTATAAGAGAGTTTAGTTACATGATGAATAAGTTTTTCCTTAATGAGTTAACTTGAAAATGAATCAAAATCAATAGAAATGAAGAATATATTTCATTTTTTGAAGGGTTTTTAGATATTAGTAATCTATAAATAGTTAAATTTTGTTAAAAAAGAATATATAAATAATTTAATGATAAAATATCTAAATTTATGGACAGAAGTTGAATCAGTTGGGATGTAGAAACATCAATATAAATAAATTAGATAAGAAAAAAGGTATTACAAAGATAGAAATATCATGAAGGTACCTGATTATTTAATAGAGATAGCTTAAAACTAAAATTAAAATATAGAAAAAATAATCATCAATTATCTAGAGATGATCACTAACCAAATATCTATAAAAATTAATGGATATATGGAGTAATGTAATTGAGGAGATATCTCATCATATGAAATGTATGTTCTATGACTTTTTCCCCCAAACAGTGTCCTACATTGAAGAGGAGTGGAGATATATAAATTGAGAAGCACCTGTTAATCAATAAAATATAATGAGACTATATCATTCATCATATATAATAAATTATTTATATAGATATAATTTTCACTATTCTAACGTGGGTCATAAATCTATTCATTTTATGCAGTGAAAAGGTGAAGAAAGAGACTAAAAAACTCCAAGAGAAGTCAATACTAGTAAACCAAGTAGAATAACCCTAGAAATAAAAAATTCTCCAATAGAAGAAGAATATGATTATTATTCAACCATACATGTTGAAAAGATGGTGGATAGTCTATTTTTTCCTCCACTAAATCATGTATCTTGTGGATTTGATAGAATAATATTAAAAAATCCATCCTGACTAAGATTACTCTCATAGCTACAATGAATAATAGAACCCTGATTCGTGATAGCAGATTCTCATCCCATACGATATGAAATGTTTTTTTAAAAAAAATTAATTAAAGTGTTGAAGAAAAAACATTATCCAAAAATAATGGTGCCTTAAACATGAATGTTAGTTGAAATAAAAAATTAAAAAATAATGATCTTGTGAAAACAGAAAATTTTTTTGTGGAAGACCTGTTTCACAATATTCAAGATTTGAGTCAACTATGTGACTATGGAAAAGTATTAACATTTAGTTAGAAATGGAGAACCACTAATGTTAGGTTAGGTAACTGTATCATGGAAGAATAAATTAATAATGGAAATTTATATAAAGTATATGGTAGAGTAAATAATTATTTCTTAACAATTGAATATGAAAACAACTTGTGGAACTAGAGGGTGGGTCAAATTAATCAAAATTTCATGGGAAAAACACCCAAGATAAATATTATTGTAAAAAATTATTATCTAAAGTGTGATCAAGAATAAAAATGTGATTATTACATTGAAGTAAATATGATCCCAAATTCTAAATGGTTGATGAAAAAAATGGAATCGAATATACTTAATCATTTCCACACAATTATGTGTGGTCCAATTAATATGGTTTGAACATAGAGAGGTAAGTACTTCATTTTTTATTGATTATTATAGTATAATGGAATGCATTATGTTTATGTAGTGTAAATGAGAAGTGATCGACTCTATGAATAGATTTCTTTGAGGAGTTGAAAATGAAACTGGTTTCACAATCAAGATATTATGATCTAATATTATAACATAATACATTTCCATTGAACTTGAAAAGTAACTTTAAAACACCGTATCAAGCATCATGTGTATTTCATGAGAACTCCATAAAAATTGGGTTCATTGGAAACATAAATCAGTGTGGGAATAAAATGGAAAAATATATACATATGGAGAGTTATGTTTCTCATAATTAGAAGAAAGTTACTATTTACATTTCACTTTACAACCAAAATAAAACATGGATGATTCTAAAAGAGGAAATGACACCATATAATACATGGAATATAGGTATGATATCATTAATTTTTTATCTAGTTTCTGGAATTAAATGTTTCATTTAAAATAAATAAGGAAATCAATGAATGTATGGAGATGCATAAAATGATGGAATATTCCTTGGATAGTCAATAGAGAGTAAATCCTATAAATTATATAATAATAATCATAGAATAATTGTCAATAAAAATTCTGTAAATATCATTAATGTTAAAAATAGGATCAACTGGAGGATATAATATATTGATATGATTTAAGATGAAAAGAAAGTGGAAATGGGACATATTAAAATACAAAAAAATTTGAAGGTCTGCCAAACATTTAGGGTTCTCCAAATAATATTTATTTATAATTAGAATCATAAGAGGAAATAACTTCTGAATAAAGTCTACATTAAACTCATAGTTTAAATAGAAGATAAAAATTTTATCAATTTAATTTCATTAATGATAGTGTTGCACCTACACATGAACAGATAATGGGAAATAAAGAACATTCATCTCTTATATAAGCTATGTAACTATACTTAATTGAATAAAGTGAAGGATGAAGCCTTGGTTAAGGCCATAAATGATAAAATTTATCAGAGTGACGAAAATCATACATGGGATCTTATTGAGAGGCTAGAAAATCAAAATGTTATTAGAACAAAGTATAATTTTTAAAAAACTTATGAGATATGAAATGTAATAAAAAAGGAATAAATTTTGTGTAAAGAGTATGCAGTGATTGAATGAATTGATTTTTAATAAAGTTTTAATCCAGTACCAAGGATAGAGTCTTTAAGGTTCTTCTTAATCATGAGGATTCTAAGAGGGAACGGTTGTATTTAAAAAGAAGTCTAGATTGAACAAACAGTTATATTTTTTATTGGATATTATGAAACAATGATTTTTAAAATTTATCATGGATATTTACGTTCTATATTATACACCACAAGAATGGTATTGTCAACTAGATGCTTATCTAAAGAAGCTATAATTTAAAAGGGGATGTGTCAAAGAAAATCTCTATGTGAATAATTATAAAGGATATAAATATATGGTTTTTTTGGAATGTATATGATATTTTATTTTGTTGAATAAGGTATGTACCTATTGATTAATATGATAATCATAAGAAATAAGAATTTGAAATCTCCATGACTGGTGAGGACACATATTTGTTTTGGATGTAAGTGATTAAAATAACTAATACAGCTTAATTTCTAACTAAATTTTTTGTATGTGATCATTTCAATAAATTCAACATGCATGACTATAAAAAAATCCAACTCTAATTTTAGTTCAATTTTTTTATAAATATCGAGGATTAGAAATCTATGGAACCCATGTTGTATAATATAATAATGGTATTATTATTCTATTTGACTGCAACATGACCATATAAAATATTTGAAACATTTTTAGATTCTTTATTCATAAGTAACCCTTGGTATTAAATTTTTATATACTTAAAAGAATCATGAGATATATTCAATTTACTCATAATTTTGGATTATACTTAAAATAAATAAGGGATAACAAATTGATGAAATTATTTTATGTTGACAAGGATAGATATGCGGTGGAAAAAATACACAAATAGGGATACATTATTCATTGCAAAAAATTGTGTTGGATACTTGATTAAGAAACAAGAAATAACTTCTCATACCACCGTTGAAGTTGAGAATATCTTAGTGATAAAGGCATATAATCAAATATTGTGAATAATAAAACAACATACTATTATTTATGATGATTTCAAATAGAAGATGGTGAAACATTATGATAGTAAGGGTGTGATCGAGATAATGGAAAATTGAATTCAACAATATTTTAATAATCTTATTCAGATTATATATCACATCATCAAAAAAATCTATACAAGTTATGATTAAAATATTTTATTTTTGTTATAATGACCAAGTTTAAGACATCATGACAAGACTTTGGCTTCAAAAATGTTTGAGAAACATCTTTTACACATCATTGTTCATTAACCTCCTGTTTTAGGAGGGTGTTATAGTTTAACACATTTCCCCATTTTTTAATTTGTTAAATATGTTTGGGATTTGATGCATTTCATAGGAGGATATATGATCTAGGGGTGTTTTTTATCACTAAATAATAAATAAAATAATGTATGGTTTTTTATAATGGGTTACAATGGTGAAATTCAATGGAATGTTGATTTATTGAACTAAGAGATTCATTGGAATATTGGTTTGTAGGATATTTTTGTGGTCTCTTGAGGCATGAAATTTCCACATATAAATAGTTTTCTCTATTCCGATCGTTTCTCAAATATAATTAATTTGATGGAGAAGTTATTTCCCTATGATTATGGTTTAGTTCAATTCTTGTGCTATATTTAATTTGTCAAAAAATTGACATCAAACCCAAAGAGGGGATTGTTGTAACCAAGGGTGTTCATAATTGGAAACAAATTATGGTTTTTTTGTTTTCTAAATCAAAACTAGTTTGATCATGTATGTTTTCAAGAAAATATATCATATGATTAATGTGGATTCAATTTTAAATTTTGCATTATTCACAAGTTATTTCCAAGTATTTTGATCCCATAATTTGATGGAAGGTACAAGTTTCATGAAATACTGTTTTCCTTGACTGTCTCATGAAAATATGGATACATAAAATAAATCATGGCATTTTGTTGTCATAAAGTTTTATACATTCAACAAAGAATGTTCCACAACATAATTATGATGTTTAAAAATTAGAATAAGTTAAACATTACATGATGATTCCAAAAATAAAAAATTTGAAATATTATGGGATTATGAGAAGTTTTATAATGGGGAAATTGGTCTCATATTTTGAGAAGATATGGTGTTTCACTAAATATAGGGTGACATTAATGAATCTCAGTGACATGTCTTTCAACCATGACACAATTTCATAAATGTGAATAGTTTAACCAAATAGTAACCCACATCTATAAAAATGTTTCATCTCAACATATAATCATTGGTAAATCATTTTGGAGGAGTTATTATCACTCTAATTTAACAATGGTTTTATACGAACATAATTATTACATGAATCATTCATTTTATAAAAACACAAGATTCATGAAATAATTGTTGAGAAATAATATATTATAATTTATTTTGATGAATATATTTATAAAATAATGGGAGTTTCATAAAAGTTATCTTTTTAATAAATCTTTGGCATTTTGTGGAAGCAGGTAGTTTAAAGAAAGATGATAGTGATTTGTAACAAAAGGTATTTTTACAAAAATGGTTTTTTAATTAGATATAGATACATGAGAATATTTGAACTTGGTAAATAAAATGTGGATTTTATTAAAGAATAATAATAGTGAAACATGATTAAAAACATAATCTTCATGTGATTTGATGTGTAATTGACATTTATATTGATAAACTAAGAAAGATATCACCCAAAGTAGTGAGAATAGGGGAGTCAACAGAAGTGATCTATGGGAGATAGTCTTCCTTCCCTAAAATTATTATAATTATAGTTAAATAGAATCGAGTAACCATGTATGATCAATTGTATCCCAGAAAATTTTATGAATCTTAGTGGATTTAGGTATAACCAAAAAATATTAGACATTACTCTATGAACTAACCCTGAGTGGTGAACCAAGTAAATCCACTATGTTGTTTTTATATTTCTACATATGGGTGTTTGGTAATTTCATGATTCCATTAAATATTTTTGTGGTGTTCCATACAATGTGGGTAAAAGAACCATCTTATTGAATGAAAAATGTGTCACCCTAATTCACCCCTCCTCTCTCAGGGGGTTATGGGGTATAACATCAATAGAAATCTGTATTTTAAAAACAACTATAATGATTTCCAATATTTCACAAATCAATATGTGGAATAGATTTTTATGTAAGCATCCCCTTTCAAACACTTTAAATATAAATTTTATATATTTAATCCAATAATTATCCTAAATGGACTAATAGATAGGTATCTAGGTGAATTCCATTTAGAAAATGTAAATTAAAATAGCGTATTCACAAAAGAAATCATTTGATTGAAAAATAATGCCTATAAAAGTTAGGTGGTGCAGATAGATAATGGATTTCATGGATCATTTCTATAATTAATACTTTAGTATAAAATTTTTAATGAATTAAAACATGAATCCCACATGACACTATGTTTTTATTCTAGTATTCTTTGTTAAATTAGAGGTATGGGTTTCATTTTCAAGAGCTAATGCTTTTAACATGGAAATCATTTATTTTTTCCTATTGTTCAATGAAAGGGTGTAGGGTTATAGAGAACTTTTTGTCCTCCCTTTTTAGTGATCCGTTTCGATTCATTTTGAAAAGAATATGCTTTTTCTATAAATTCTAGGCAAGGTTAAGTCCAAACAATGATTCCACCAGGATAAACCATGCAGGGTCCTTGGTCTTTTTGAGTTGTGGCACCCGATTTTCACATGGTTTGGAAAACCATGGGAGATGTGTGTGGTTGGATTTATATATTTTTATAGTTCCATTTCTATAGTTTCAACATTTGTTTCAAATATAATGGGGTTTGTTAGGAGGACATGTCAGTATTGGTGTTTCATTTTAGTTTTTATTAATATTTGTTTAATCGTGGGACCTCTGAGGAGTAATGAGGATACTTAATTTTTTTGGGGAGGCAGTGGATCTCGCACAGTTGGTTCATGGTTTGTCAAAATGTGTGAGTTTTATAGTTTCTTAAAAATTTGTGAAATTGTAAAATTTCCATCCTTAATTAAGAGATATTTCACCAATATTCTCCCCAAGACAAGTTGGTTGACCCTTGGGAGCCCTTGGAGGAGTTCATCCATCCTCCTCCCATGATTCAAACCCTTCTAATGTTGTTTTTGAAGAGGTTTATAGTGATTGTATCTTATATTTACATCCTTCTCAATTATTCCTCCTTTTTTTGATTTTAGATTCCCCCAAGATCCCTAGTTATCATTTGGATCTATTTTAGAGTTATGGGTGGTTCTTATGATGGTTTTTGGGTGTCTAGGTTTTTAGACATCATTTCTAATCTCATGGGTGTGGTTTCCATTGAAGGTGAAATATTTAATGATGTCTCAACTTAGATTCTTCTTCTTTTAGGTAAGTGTTACTATGAAATTGTGTCATTATAGAATTCAAAGACTAATTTAAATTTATAAATTCTCTTTAAATGAGTTCATAACAGCATATATAAGTCTTATGAATATTTGAATCAATTTTGTTGAGTTTTTTTCTTGGAATAATTTGTTTTATATGTGAATTCCTTATTTTACGGTTTAAAATGCAATGCTTTATTATGCTAAGATATTTTGGAAGGAATTATTATATGTTGATATGTTTTTCAATAGTAAAACTGGATTTTAACTTTGTTTTGGGTATCAATGAGTGATAAAATTATTTAAAATGCATATGGTTTTTAACCTAAGTTTAAAACTCAAATTGATTTTCAAATGGTTTTTCTGATGTATTTCAAATGTTAATTTAAATGGTTTGTGTCGGTTATCCCCCATTTTTGAAATTTTATTTTGGATTATTTTAAATGTTTTGATAGTAAATGGTTGAACATTTATCCATGATTTTATTTTAAAGAGAATTAGTCCTCCTAAAGGATAACTTTGAATAATTTTAAAAGAAATCAAATATTTCATGGCACATCCTAAAATGTTTTAGGGGTGATTTATGATAACTGTGATGGAAATAATGTCTTTGAAAATGTTTTGGAATTTCAAAGAATATATCCCTTGTATATGGGTGACATTGAAATGTTTTAAATGTTTGTCTATTTCCATAATCTTCTAAATGGTGTTAAGAAATTATTTTTTGAGATGTGAAAATTGAATGGAATAACGAGATTTGTTTCAATGTTTATGGTCCATTTGGAACCTTGGTTTTAAAAGGTTTATATATGTGGATCCCTTGATTTACCCTTTAATTTTTACCCCTTTTGTGGTTTTTTGAACACTATGTGATGATTTTTACTCGCCTTTAATGGGAATGTTCTTGTTATGACTACTGTGCATATCATGTGTATGTTCCTTTTATCATTTGGTTATTAAGGGTGAGGGTAATCATGATTATCAGTTGTGGATATAATTTTCTTGATTTCACTATATTTCATTAGTTTATCAGTAATGGGATTTTAGGTACTAGGTAGAATTTCTATCTGGTTTATCTAGTTGGTTCAAACAATACTAGTTTACTTCCATTCATTCAATACATATGGGTTATGTGAGGGTTTTCCAATGCAATGATGCTTGTGTGGAATAATTGCATGATGTTATTGAGTTATCATATTTTAGTTGATATTTTATGTGGTTATACCAAAATAAGATCCTATTATCAGAGCATTTTGGATTTTGGGTTTGACCACGACACATTGTATTTTGTCATTCTTGGTTAATAGTTGAGGTAAATTATATATAGTTCTTCATTATGACATTTCCCCTATTTTATTTAATATGAAGCTTGTCTTATTTATGGTTCATTTTTATATACATTTTAATGTATACATGGTGCCTTACTGTTATGATTAACCTTTTTTAGATGAGTTTCATCAATTGAGAATGAGTTTTGTAATATATTTGTGAAAATATATTTTGAATATTTTTAAAGACTGTCCTGTGAGTGATTTAAAGTTGTTTTAGAAATTTTTTTGGGGTTAAATTTTTTTTGGTCTAGTTAATTTTTTTAATGATATTATTATCATTTGTACAAAAAAGGTGTTACTAGTTTTTAGAAATATTAACATTGTGTGTGGTCATGAAATTTTTTTAGGTAATGGATTTGTTTTTAGAAAACATATATTTGTATTTCATAAACTAATGGAAATGTTCTGAAAGTGGGAAATGGAATTGTTTTTATTTCCATGGAATGTTTATAAGTAATGAATACTTTCTTAAATATTCAAACTAGAATTGATGACTTTCCTTGTAAATCTAATTTTTTTATTTCAACATGTTTTGGTGACCTATGGGGGTTTTTATCCCATGCCTAAAAAAGTTTATGGTCTACATTGTCAATTAGAAATCTCTTGTTCTTAGTAGCCAATGTGCTGTGATCTGGGTAGTGCTGTGTGTAACACACGAATGTTTTTATGAAATATTTTATTTAAAAACATTAATAACTAAATAGCTTAAATTTTAGAAAATTGTGAGTTTAAACAAACCGCGGGATTCCCTTAGCATAAAATAACCATTATTATCTAGCCGGTAGGTTATCGGGAATAAATATACCTAACTTATGAAAATTTATTATGAATTAAAAATATTATTAAATTATATATTTGTGTTTTTTTAATAGGATTACAATTATAAAATTAAACTAATTAAATATATTTGTCATATATATAATAAAATATTTTGAATATTCCTAAAATAGATAATTTTGTTATAGGGTATGAATAAATTCTATTTTATATATAAAAATCTATATTCATCATAAGGGTAATTTTCCACCTTTCAATGGAAAACAAATTTAAAATTAATATTTTAAAACATTAATAATTTTGTTATGAATATATAAACATGTTATTTAGAATAAGTATATAAAAATTTACATTATTTTACGTTTTAATAATTTTATGATAACTTTAATGTTTTGATGAATAATAAAAATACATTATATTTTAATTGAAAACCTCTTTGTTCAGAAATTTTCATATATAAATAAATTATATTGTCAAATTGTTTTGAAATATAAACAAAAAATATTTTTATCATTCAATATAATATATATCATTTGCAATAATTTTACATTGAATTTATATATAAAAAAATTCAATTTTTTGCAATGATTTGCCTTTTAAAACGAGTCTTATATTTCAAAAAATGGGATTAATTTTAAATTAATTAATTCAAGAACATTGATATAAATTTTAAAAAATTGATTCAATATTTTGAATTAGTAATTTCATATTATATAAATAGCTTACATTCATTCTTGGACATTATAAACAATATTTTTGATAGTTTTTGTTATAATGGTAAATCATGCAAATATGGTAATTAATGGTAAAAATAATATTATAAAATTACCTTAACCATTTTTCAAATATTATTTAAAGGGTTTTGTTAGACCTAAAACAACATTTGTCTTAAATAGTGTCCTTTAGAAGCCACTTGGATGAGATTATGACATTTAATTTATTTTATTTAAAGATTAGTTAAATATGTCGTACTTAATTTTTAAATTACTATATAATTCTAAATATAATGTTATCCATAAGATAAATTCAATTATTAATTGTTATTTTAAATCAAAAAGGTAGTTCTTTATCATGATAATTAATTTTTTATTTTTTAAAAATAAATACATAACCTAAATATGTATACTTTAATGATAAAAAAATTATTTAATTGATGAGAAAGTAGTAGATTAATTATTATTAATGTGATAATAACTATTAAAAGACCCAAAAACATGAAAAAATAATTTTGGTGGAGTATATATCTACCATAAACATCCATTGGTAGAGTTATTAACAATTACAAGTGTTGATCATAGTAGATCACTCAAGGGGGTGGTGAATTGAGTATTTGTAAAAATTTATATTAAAAATGGTTCTTCAAAAGAACACCCCTAATTAAAGTAATAGAAGTTAGTTTGTAGTGAATTTACAAAAATACTGAATGTTTAATTAATTTCTTAAATGATTGATTAGTTATCATCTTTACCAATCTAAGGATTAGTCGATCTTATGAAACTAATATACTGATTCAAAAAAATATAAGCCCTTTCTAAACTAACTATAAATGTTCATTGTATCTTAATGTGAAATGAATTAAAAACATATAACATTAAAACACAAGATAGAATACACAGCGGATAAAAACCAATGTTTCAATCTCAAGATGAGACATTGTCCTCTCCACTTGGTGATCACCTTCCACCAAGCAGTTTATATTAATAAACTTTTGATCCACACCCTAGATCAGGGTTCACAATAGTACATAAGGCTATCCAGGGAACACTTTACCTCTACCATAGTTATTCATGGGAAAACTAACAATTATATCACACAAGATCTCTTCCATAGTTCTACATGGGATATAAGAGAAAAAAGGGATTGAGTGTGAGGATATTTTAGTATCCTCGAATTATGATCAGGAGACAGTGTAAGTGATAGAAACAGACTCACACACTACTCAAAAATAAACACAAGATAACAACTGATTTATAAAAGAATAATATATTTTAATTATATTTTTGTGTTCTTCATTAATGCTCTAGACTCAATGGATGTACATAAAAATATATTTGAGTCCTCTTCTAGATGACAGATTTATAATAGAGTATCACAATCACTATAATTTAGCTTCTAGGTGTGTAAAGCATCAGCTATTCGATGTCAGGATAATCAGCGAGCATTAACATGTTGTTGCTGGTAATATTAAACTACTTGAGTACTCAATCATTGAGTTATTCTATTTGCAATATCTTTCATATTTGTACAACCTGGCTGTCTATTTTTCTAGCAGGTTCTAAGAGAGATTTTATGGTTGAGCTTATAATCCTTTTATACTTCAAGGTCCAGTAGGCATGAAGATCTCTCCACCTGCATTTACCTCATACTGTCTATGGATAGTCCTATATAAACCATTAAATAATGTCAGAAACATTAATTTGTATAAATATGATCATTTGAAATAAATTTGAATTAAGAAATTTGAAATAGTTATTTTTGACTATCGGTGAGTCATATGCCTCGGTTTTTCATCATCAGTATGTTAGTATCTTTGTGTCATCAGTCTATCATCATCGATGTCGTTAGCATCGATGTGCCAGCATCTGTCTGTCAGCATCGGTGTGTCACCATCTTTCCGTCATGATCGATGTTATTAGCATCGGTGTGTCAGCATCGGTCTACTGAACATTGGTTTGTCAAACATAGGTGTTTCTAATATCGGTGTGTCGAACATCAGTGGGTCGAACATCACTATCGATGCCAGGAACTCTGAGAAACTTATGAAGTGTCAATCTTACACACAACATTACTAGATTAAGTGACATCGAAAAATACATGTAAAAATACATTAGTAAATATATTTATTCATAAATATATTTTATTGAATTATTGAAATATATTATTTTGTATGAAATAATTTATTTACATAGAGATATTAAATGGCATGAAAAAGTAGAATATATAGATTGAAATTATTTTTTATTATGAAAATGACTATAACATAGAGGGTCCAACAATCTCCCCCTTTTTGATAATCAAAAATTATGGCATACATGTACATATAAATAATAAAATTACTGGACATAACATACTTCACGAACTGTGATTATTCAATATAAATAAGGCATTCCCTTGTTTGAGTCTTTAAAATAAACCCCCCTCAATAAATTCATATACATTATATTGAGTACATGCCATGTGTCATATGCCCTAATTTATCCCCCTCAAATTTATAATGTTTTCCTTTTATCCCCCTTTTGGGATTAGAAAAAAAAAAGAAAAGGAGAAGGGAAGAAGATAAAAATCATAAAATAAAAAATGACAGAGAGAAGGTAAAAAAGGATTTCCATTAATAAGAAACAGTATAGTAAAAAAAATAGGAAAAATCCTTATCAAATACACAATATATCCCTAAGGGTTAGGATTCTGAGGGGACTCACCTATATCTAAAGGATCCTGAGTAGGATGAGATGGTTTGGGTGTGTCAGAGGGAATAGGTTGTCTAAAGATAACACCAGGAAAATAAACACAAGTTGAAACATTTGCTGCAAGGCTAGTCCTTGTCTGTTACAACACGTGACTGGGAGATTTCTCTATAATGACCACTCGAATCTGGGAAAGAGCCTGAGAGATAGTCATTAGAGCAGGAGGTCAAGAGGTAGTACCAATAGAAGTAGAAGGAGGAACCACACTTTCTTTTTCATAGACATGTGGATAAGGATTAATAAGATTGATGAAACAATTGATGATTTCACCACCATATTTCATAGCTTTTTCGAAGTAATCCTTATTATCGATGAATTTATTCAAAAGATGGGGTAAAATCCTTCGATTAAGTAACTTGATTCTTGAAAGCTTCTGTGATTGGAGGAATTCTAATACTTTCTGCTAAAAACATGACGTATTTATGAGATCATGCTTGGTATAGATCTTAGTAAATTACATATCCACTTTATCTCTAATATCTTCCTATGTAGGAGAGGCTTCATTTGTGCAATGCCTTACCAAGTTGTACACAAGGTATGTATTTCTATGTACCTTTTCAAGAGTTTCTTTGTTTCAAACACTATAAATAATTTGGAGTTACTCTCTTATAACATCCTTGAGAGATTCCAAATCATCAACAACACCTTTCCTACTCCTACTATTGGATGATCCAGTAATCATCTTGCCATGTTCCTCTTTCAACTTCTTCTGATCTACACTTAGTAGATGAGTCACCAAGTTCCTAATAACATTCAGTACACAACTAAAGTAGGTCTTGAAATCAGAGGATAGAAAATTTTACTCATTTATCATCTTCTTTATTTATTCTCTCTTCAAGTTATTATTTTTAATGATGTTTTCTTCTACAGTAATGTGATTTGGATGAATCTCTTGGATCACCATCCGTGCAATATTTGCTGTAACGACATCTGAAATACCTATTGAAGTGGAGGCTTCACATATGGATCCAATAGAGGGTTTCATAGACTCACATATATCGTTTTTGAATTGTTCCAAATAGGCCTTAGTGACATAGTCTGAAGGAAAGGTCTGTGCTACTGGATCTACTGTTGGAGGTGAAACTGGTGGAAGAGGTGAAACTGGTTATGCTTCAACTTGGTCTTGATGGGCAAGAGGATGAGGAACCCTCTCCTCATCTGAGTCATATTACAACCCAAAAAATCATGTATCCTGGATCATTATTCCATTCTCGAGTACAAGTCATGTCTCTTGGCTCAACAGTGTCAATCCTGCTCCTTCTTTCCTGAGTCTGAGGAACAACTTCATATTTATTAACTTATTTATCCTATCCTCTAGCCATAAAAACTTTTCTTAGTACTATTATCAACTGATCTTGAGGTTCTTCATGTGCTCCAGCCTCTTCCACTTCTCCAGGCACTTCATCAATTTCAGGCACATGATCCTCAACTTCTTACTCATGGCCACCTGCTATAAGTTCATTCAATTCTTGAATGATTTCTTGATTTTCAACATTAGGATACGATGATTTTTCTTCATTATCAGTATCTCTATGATCAACATTCGCCTATTCAAAAGGCTAAACACTATCACTAGCTCTATGTACAGATTCCTCACTGAATATATCGAATACTTGTTATCCCACTTTTAAATAATCACTTACATTCCCATCATTTCCCCTTCATAATCATCATCATCATCAAAATTTTCATCTGATCTACTCACATAGCAATCAACTCTAGTAACCTCGGTCTCTTCCTCATCCTCATCACTGGACAAAATTTCTATTAAGGGTAAGTCCATAGGTGAACTAGTATGTCCATAATACTTATCATTGGGGCTTTCAGCAATATCAGGATCACTCGTTTCATCAAAATGAGATCCTTCTTCTCTTAGCCCTTCATTCTCAGCTTCCTCATTAGAACAAATAGGTTTGTCTCTTAGTTTGAGGTCTAGATCAACTTGATCATTTATTCTAGTATGATTTTCAACTGGATTTAATTCCTCATACAAAAATTCCTTATCTACTACCCAGTATTTCATCCATGGGTTCTAGAAGATCTTTATCCTTTTACAAATATCTTTTTGAAGAGAAAAACAACTACATGCACTTATAAATTCATCTCTATCTTCCACTCAACCTATCTTCATTAGCATGGCAGAGATCATCCTGGGATAGTACAAATGTGTTGCCTTCTTTGATGGATTTATCATATCATAAAAATTCACAATTAGATACCAACATAAGTACAACATTATTCAATTTTTTAAAAGATAAATCAATAATACATCCTGATAATTCACAATAGGCAAATCTACCTACCTTGGTCCGATTTAATGTTGTTTAAACATAAAATGTAACCTTTCCTCTCCATTAAATTCAATTGAAATATTTCTCTTAGATTCTAAATATCTAGTTAGATCATTCACAGCTTATTCATAATAGAAAACATCCGAGGAAGGTGGATTATAACCTTGATAATCAGCATTGACACCTTCATGAGGAATCTCTAAGTATTCAACCCATTCCTTAGATGAAAAAGCTATTTTCTTTCCCCTTAACAATGACTTCATCCTAACTTCCTACGTTTCATCTAGGGATATCTGTAGATATCGATAAGACTCATGTACTAGCTAGGAATAATAAGGTCTTTCATTGTTAGAGAACCAGCTTAGCCACCCTAGAGATTCCAGCACTCTCAATAAAAATGACTTGCTTAATAGAAGCCACTCTGCATACACTTCCTTCTTAGATGTAACCACTCAGAGTTCCATTCATGGTTTTGTAGTCCCACTGGACTCACCCTTATGACATTTGGTAGATGGAGATTTTCTCAACTCTTCAATAGTGCACTTGGCCCTTGCCATTTTGGGGTTTCAGATTCCAAAGGAGTTGAGAGGTCGAGGGTCGAGAGATAGATTGACAAATGGTTGAAGGTTTTACGACAGTGGGAAGGTGAAAGGTTGGGATGGATAAAACATATTATATCACTCAAGGATTATACTTCATTAAGCATAAAATCTGAACACGGAAAAAAGAACACAAAACCAGCATCGTTTTATTTAAAATATACTGAATTACAAAAGTGTCCTTAATTAAATTGGTGCCATTGAATCAGTTTTACATGATCAATTTCAAGGATCAGTTTCACAATATCATTTTCAAGGATCAGTTTCAAAATATGGGTTTGAAGGATCAGTTTTAAAATATATTTTTCAAGGACTGGTTTCACACGATCAGTTTCATGGATTGGTTTCACAATATTGGTTTCAACGATGAGTTTCACAAGATTTGTTTCAAGGATCGGTTTCACTAGATCCGTTTTTGGGATCAGTTTAACAAGATTGGTTTTAGGGATCAGTTTCACTAGATCAGTTTCAAGGATTGGTTTCACAAGATCATTTCAATGGATTGATTTCGTAAGATTGGTTTCAAGGATCGGTTTGACATGATCAGTTTCAAGGATTGGTTTCAGAAGATCGGTTTCACAAGATTGGTTTCAAGGATCAGATTCACAAGATCGGTTTCAAGGATTTGTTGAACAATACTTTAGATATTTATCTTTCCTAGTCCATGTCTGATGTAGTTTATTCTCTAAGAGTTTAAGGGTTTAGTGAATATATCAGCAAGCTGATGTTCAGTCCTAATAATCTCAAGAGTTATATCAATTTTTTATAATGATCTCTCAAAAAGTGGTGTCTAACTTAAATATGGATTATTATAGAATGAGAAATTGGATTCTTATAAAAACTAATGTCACTTTTTTTTCATAGTTTATGGGGATATGTCTGAATTTAAATCGATAGTCTAATATGGTTTGTTTCATGCACAAAAATTTGTGCACAACAACTACTAGTAGTAATATATTCTGATTCAGAAGTTGATAATAAAATTCAATTTTTTTTACCATACCATGATATTAGAGACTTTACCAAATAATGATGTGTTTTAGTGGTACTCTTTCTATCTAACTTACTTCCACCAAAGACAGCATCAATGTAAGATCCTTGTTAAATAAAGAAAATAACATTTTCATATTTATTAAAATTAGTGAATTAAATATTAATTTTACCTTAAAGGGGATTCTATGTACGATGGAATACCCAATAAGAAACAAGGGGATTCTTTAAAATCTTATATTTTACACAATGATGAGTCATACTAAAAAATAATAATATGATATTATTTTAAATGGTAGATAATGCCTTACTATTGTATTGACGAGAATGGACAGAACAAACTACAATTTAAATATACATGTTTGTTAAATGTTTTTAAATATACCAAATAAATTTTTGAGTCTTAAAATAAGAAATAATCCTATTTTAAGCATAAATACTCTAATATTCATTAAAAAGAGAATTTACTACTTTTTGATGGAGAACCCTCCTTAAATATAGTTTTGGTCACTTTTATATTTTTTACTTGAAAAAATAATTTTTTTTTAGAATATGGAAATCAAAATTTACTATGGGTAAATTTTTGGAATTTTTTTGATAAAATTAATTTTATAGATGAATAGTGAAAAATAGTGTATTTTAATTCCAAACTTCCTTCTAATCGAATTTATTTATAAGGTATATTATCTTTTTAATTTTTTTTAAAGTGTAATTATATTATTTTATTACCATTTAATCCAATTTTGGTCATTGTAACTAATTTCACTTTGAAATTTGACATAAATAAGTGTCAATATTTTGATTGTTATTATTTCACAAAAACATGCTTTTTTATAGCAGGAATTAATTTTAAATTAAATTATGCCCCTTATGTGTTTTGAATTTGGAAAAATGAATTATATATTTGAAATGAGGTAGTCCAAATTGTGTAAATAGGTAACCTTTATTTGTAGACATTATAAATATTTACTTCATTAAATATTTTATTTACCATGGTAAAAGGGTAAATCTGGTAAATAAGGGTAAATAAATATTATTATAATAATATAAAATTTCCCTAACATGTATCCTAATCATATTGGTTGATGCATTTCAGACCATGGGCATCATTGGGTAAACTTTGAACCCCATGGAGCCACATGGGAGTGATAACAACACTTTATATTAATTAATTTAAAGTAACGAAAAAAATGACACAATCATATATCATTTTGTAAATCAATTATTACATTGGGTTATATATGTTATATCATTGAAAATAAATATTAATTTGAAATATAAAAACATTTCATACATCATGATATTTTTGTATAATTTTTAGACATCAAATAAATAAAACAAATTATGACACAATAATGATGCAGTGTTTACCTCATTAATGAATTATTTAAATAAATAAGATTATAAATATTAAAAAATTTCCCAAACTAGTACTATTCTTATTGGATGATTGTATTTAGAACATGATTCATCTTATCTTATAATTTAAAATGTTTTGGACCTTTAGAAACAGAAAATAATTATATAATAAAATAATATTTTTAAACATTCATAAAGAGCCCCTCCTCCCCCTTTTAAAAATCCCTCTCTTCCAACCCGTTACTCACACATCTCAAGCCCATTGGATTATCCAAAATCTACCCAATTAACCTTTTTTACATCACTATACTCCTACAAGAATCCTTACCCAAGGAATAAGGCAAAAAAAATAATCCTTTTGGTTCTAGCCAAAGGGAGATACCTGATTTAAAGGTAACATCTTATATTAAGTTCTTTTGTTTTATTTTACTTATACAACCCATAAACTTTTTTTATTACTTTATTTTATAACAAAAATAGTATCCTCAATATACTAGGTTGTTTTTATGAGAATTATTTTATGTGCACTTAGACAGACATATATCTAATGGGTAAAGAATATACTATTTTTCTGGACGGCGAACTACTACCTCATGAAACGATGATCGTTCAATATTGTCCTACAACCTCTCATGGTGGTCATTATAATGGAACTGAATTTATATATGATATATATTATTTTGGTGTTTTATCTATGGTTCTAAAATTTTTATTAACAAACATACAATTATTCTTTCCAATATTTGGAAATACAATAATTTCATTTGAGGAAGTGCAAACTACCACCCCCTCAAGGTGATATGATTCGTTCATGACATACATGGAACATATAATAGATAGTGTTAATGAAATATGTAACATATATATATATATATATATATATCATATGATATAATACTTGAATTATAATATACTTATGTATCATTATGTTTTCATTCTATTAAATATGAAATAGAAATGAAAGTAGCGTTCAAGCGTACGTACAACTTTCCGTATCCATGAACAATGCATTTCATTTATTATCTCCAAATGTTATATAATATTATAAATAAATATATATACTTGATATATATGATATATATGATATGTTAATCATGAATATAATTCTAGAGATAATGGACATTTTACCACATGAATAACTGGTAATAATAAGAAGTTCATATTTTACTCATGTACCAAATATCTACAAAACAACCACTATTAACATAAATGATTGTATAATTCATATAACAACGTAAAAAGTGATATAAAATGAATAATAAACTTTAGAAATGTTATTAATCATGTATAAATTAACTTTATCTTGTTATTCAATAGATTAAAGAACGATCGAGTCAAGTTGGACACGAGGTGAGGGGTTTCTTATCTCACTTTTAATTCCATGAGATTTCCATTAGTCACCACTTATTTATTATTTGTGGGGTATTGTGTACTGCCATTTGATATATATTTTCATTATTCTCTTTATGTTCATGATATTATGTGATTCAATTGGTGGAAATTAACTTTTTTTCATAAGACTCGATTGATTACAACGTGTTAAGGGGTTTTCATCTTACTTTTTATTCCAATGACATGCATGCTATATTTTCCAGTATTTCCTTTTGGGCGGTGTATGTAATTCCTATGATTATATTCTTTATTTAATATAATTTAATTTATGAGCATTTACATCTTCATTTTATGCTATTTAATTCATGTGGTTTAGGATTCGTAAGTTACCAAATCTGCAAGGGAACCTTTCACCGTACTCTTTTAGTCAAAGACATCTTTTATGTCATGTATTTTAATTTAATTTTTCTTATATTGGGATATATTATTATGTATCCTTATTAATTCAAATTTTATATCCATGTTATTATAGAACCATTCCTCTCTCATCAAATTATTTTCTGAATTTTAATTTAATGTCGTTAGACAGTCCAAAATCTGTAGGAGAACTTCGTAACCAAATTTCAATTCTTTGGGTTAATCTTCTAATTATTAATTATGTCATGCTCAGATTATGTGTGGAATCGCTATTTATTTATTTATTTTGTAATTTACACTCCCCTTTGTGTTGAAATACTTTTGATACACATAATCACTCTATTGATAAATTCTTAGGTCATTGATACGAACTTGATAAGGGTAATCTTAACTTAATTTCCATTCATTGAGTTAAACATCAAAGTCATAGGTTTTTTTGTCAAAAGAACATGTTTGAATGTACTCTGATTGATTTACACAGAATATCTAATCACATTGATATTATTTTAATTTTTCACACATTATTATTTAATTGATTTATCCATAATCTAAGGATACAGTTTTTATAAGGGATTTCATCTCTATTTATATTCAATCTAAACATTGTTTTTGTTATGAAGCAATTCACTTTTATATAGTGTATATAATATCCTTTGGAATATTATATCATGAATATCTTTATTCTCATGAAATTATAAAATTTTGATTATATTTGATTCCTCGATTATTTTTATTTAAACATCTCTCATTTGGTTAAGATCTCCCTAACTAAAATATTTTTTTAATGATTTATTCTTCTAAATATTTCTCATTAATTTCCATGTTTTAAAAATAGTTTTAGGGATTTTTTATATGGAGACTAATGTTTTAAAATCTTAATCCATTTAAAAGTCTCAAATTTGTATGGGACACTTGGATTCCAAAAATCTCTTTATTAAATGTTTTAAATGGTTTTGAAAATGGATTGATAAAGAATTGTTTATTTAAATATTTTGAATTGATATATTTTTATTGGAATGTGGAAATTTTATCCTTCCTTTATGATTGCGTTATTTGTAATGATTATGTTATGGTTATTGGGCATTGATTACATGTATGGGTGGTTCTGTGATAAACCTAGTTCAGGTGAGCCTGATATAGCTCTTCAATGCATTGGGTAACATGATAGAGGTAAACATTAATGTTTCTCCAAATAGATATAGATAATATACTGTGATGGGTATTCCCACATAACTCCCTATACAGCTATGATATCTACAATGTAGGTATGATATAGATTCCACAATTTACCTTTAAGATTTATGATTTCTAGGTTTTATTCATAAATCTTACGATTTCATGAGGTATGATTTGATTGAAAAGTAGTGCTTCATTGATTTGTATTTATTGATCGGTTAATGTTTCATTTCCTTATTTTATAAAACATACTATGCTTTTTATGCTCACCCCAGTTTTAAAATGTTTTTCACAAGACATAAATATTAATATGGTCAAGTATGGGGTCAACGAAAAGTCATGTTGTCTAAAACATGGAAGTAGACATGTTTTTTAGAGGTTTATATTTTATGAAAACAATGGATACTGAGTAGAGCTGTATAAATTGTAATTTTTGAAATGTAATGTAATATATATGGCCTAATTTTATAAAAATCTAAACTTGAAAGGATCCTCAATGTGAATTCTTGACATAACTCAAGATTATGTAAAGTTTAAGGTCGGGTCCTTATAGTTGCTTTCAAAGGTCGGTTTAGAGAACTTTGGGGATTATGAGTTTTTGTTAAACACATGGTTTGTCCATATGTCTATTATTTAAATTAAATCCTTCTTTTATAAATTTTTCAGATCAAGGAATGTCATTTAAATATGGAATTACGAGGATCTCAAACAACATTCCTATCTCTTCTTGATGACATGCTTGTATTAATTATTGCAAAGTCATGTTCAGATGATGGTGAAACATTTTCTAGTATAAAACTCACTTACAAGCTGTTGTTTGAGATATCAAACACCTCCACTATACCTAGATATCATCATGGATCATGGGTTTTATTTAATCAAATCTTATTTTCTCAATATTATTATGTTTTCAAGAATGGTAAATATTATCAAGACATTTTTCAAATATTTTACATTATCATAAGATTTTGAAGCATATTATGATTTTGAAAAAGGTTATAAAGAAGTAGACCCTTACAAAACCTATTTATGTAGGCTTTTACAATATAGTCTCTTAGCACATACTTATGGTATTTTAAAAGGACCATTGATTGAATGTTTTAACTCAAATTCGGTCCAACTGTTTTATAAAAATCATGTTTTATCATATGTTATGAAATTATATGTCATACATGATTATTTTCTGAAATTGTTTTTCTGTGAACACCTATGAAACCCAATATTTACAAGGGGTATTTGGATGAAGGAAGCAAATGATTTTGAAGTATCGCTAAATCATTGTTTCAATGCATGGACCTTCTACATACATGAACAAGATGATGATGAACCCATATGGACACCATGATCAAGGTATGATATTTTTTCTATTGGGAATAGTTTTATTTTATCATATGGTATATGAAAATGACAATATATAAGATTTTTAGGTCTTAATGTATTGGGGTGAAGATTAAAGTTATAAGAAAAACTTTTATGTTAAAACATGTTGGGGTTATTTTTGAGGTTTATAAAAATTAAAACCCATAAGATTGGTGAAAACCAGTCATATTCGGAAGGGCTACAAGAATTAATCCCACAACCGAAGGGTGATATGGGTGCATTGTCTACCACTATCCTACGTGAATTCCATGGTTAGTATGACTAAATATTTTAATTTAAATGATTTTATGGATCAATAATAATTTGATTTTGGGAACTTTTGTTTTATAAAATAGATCTCATTAATATAGTAAAATGATTTGGTAATTATGTGATAAAAGTTATTTTAGAAGATGTTTGCTCTTTTAGAAGCATCATAATCTTAAGGGAAATAAAATACTATGGGATCTCATTTGTGGAGTAATGGTTGAAATTTTATTTTGGAAGAATCTATGTTTTTATTGTAGACATACGATTATTAGTTTTATTTATATAAATGAATTACCTATCATATAGAATATGTGATTAGGTTAATTATTTTTCAGTATGAGTATTTAAGAGTAACTAATGTTATTTGAAGAAAAATTTTAAGATTTATCTTGGAAGACTATGTGATTAAATCCTTCTGAGATTTCGGTTTCAATCTTAGTTTGGATTACATTGAATAATTTTATAGATAATTGTTTATCGAATGGTCTTTGTTGAACATTGGGTATTATTTCAAAAAAATTAAAGATTAAGAGTACTTTTTTTATAAGATTATACTTTTAGGGGATTATCATATCTTGTACTAAACATTTTGGTTTTGGTTAATGTCTAATGAAATGGTAAAAATATAATTAATATTTTTTGGATTATTTGATTCTCTAGAAGTTGATTATAGGTCTTTCAATGCGAACAAGTCATGTTGAATACTCATCATTTGAAGAAAAGATGATTTTGTGGTAGAAATATAGTAAAAGATAAAAGTTTACATAAAAATTAAGTATGTTTGCTTATGTTCTTATTCAAGATCATAAATAAATTCCTCAACTTTATGAAAAGTAACATAAAACAAAAACATTGTCCATTAACATTTCATACTCTGGAATCAATGACCATTTAACCCAACATAAGTTTTTGATTTTTTGGTTGTAAAAATTCTTCTAATCATGCTTTCTACCACTCTCCATCGATCCTTGATAGTTTATTTCTCTTCCATATCATTGTTTTCCTACATGAATTCCTAGTGTGAGCCATCCCGGGGGACCTTTTTATTTCTCTTTATTTATTTTAAAGTGATATTTTTATTGGCTCATTTTTCGATCTGGGACTTTCAATAAAGTTTTCATGCCCAATTTTAAAATTGTGAGGATGCAATTCCCAAAATGGGGGAAGGATGTATCATCCTAGGTAAGAAAAAAATATAAAATTTTCATATTTATTAAAATTTATTAATTAAATATTAATTTTACTTTAAATGGGATGCTATGTTCGATTGTGTACCTAATATGCAACAACGAGTTTCTTTAAAATCTTATGTTTCACACAATGATTAGTCATACTGAAAAATAATAATAATATATTATTTTAAATTGTAGTTAATGCCTAGCCGTTTTATTGGAGGTAATGGAAAGAACTAACTAAAATATGAATATAAATATTTTTTAAATGTTTATACATTTATCCAATACATTTTAGAAGCCTAAAATAAGGAAAAATTATGATTTTAAGCATAAGTACTCTAGTATTCATTAAAAGGTCGATTTACTTCTTTTTAATGGAGAACCCTTATTAAATCTAGTTTTGGTCACGTTTATATGTTCTATTTGACAAAATAAAATTCTTATTTATAATCATGAAATCAAAATTTCCTTTGGATAATTTTTTTGTATTTTTCTGATAAAATTCATTTTTTAATGAATAGTGAAAAATACTGTATTTTAATTCAAAACAACCTTTTAATCTAATTTATTTATAAGGTTATATAATATTTTTAATTGGTTTTAAAGTTTAATTATATTTTGTTTTACCATTTAATAAAATGTTTTTAATTGGAAGTAATTTCACTTTGAAAATGATATGAACAAGTGTCAATCTTTTGGTATTTCTTATATCTTAAAAACACGTTTTTTCTATGTTGATTGCGGGAATTAATTTAAAATTAATTTATTCCACTTCTATGTTTTGAATTTGAAAAAATTATTTCTATTTTTTTAATCAGGAGGTCCAAATTTTGTAAATAGGTAACTTTTATTTTTAGACATTATGAATATTTAGTTGAATGAATATTTTATTTTCCATGGTTAAAAGGTAAATCTAGTAAATATGGGTAAATATATATTATTATAATAATATAAAATTACCCTAACATGTGTCTTAATACTATTTTTTGAAACATTTCTGACCATGGGCATCCTTGGGTCGATTTTCGGACCCCATGGAGCCACAAGGGAGTGATAATAACACATTATATTAATTAATTTAAAGTAAAAGAAAAAATGACACAAACATATATCTTTTAGTAAATCAATTATAAAATTAGGTTATATAAGTTATCTCTTCAATTATAAATATTAATTTGAAATATAAAAATATTTCCTACATCATTATATTTTTTTATAATATTTAAGCATCAAATAAAAAAATTTGACACAATAATGATGCAGGGTTTACCTAATTAATGAATGATTTAAATAAATAAGATTATAAAGATTAAAAAAATATCCAAAACTTTTCCAATTTATATTGGATGATTTTATTTAGAACATGAGTCATCTAATCTCCTACTTTAATAAGTTTTGGACATTTAGAATCCAAAAATAATGATTTAATAAAATATTCTTTTTAAACATTCCTAAAGAGACCCTCCTCAACCTTATAAAAAGCCTTCACTTCCAACCCATTCATCACACTTCTCAAGCCCCTTTTCTCATCCAAACTAATCATAATTAATCTATCTACATCACTATCCTTATCCTAGAAGCCTTCCCCTATGACGAAAGCAAGTAAATTAAAACTTTTTCGTTGAAACCAAAGGGAGATACCATATTTAATGGTAACATCCTCTCTTTAAGTTGTTTTGTTTTATATTACTTCTCTAACCCCCAAAACTTTTTGTATTCATTAATTTGATAAAAAAAACCCATATCCTATATTTGTTAGTTTTTTTTCGTGAGAATTATTCAAACTACACTTACAAACCTCCATCTAATGGGTAAAGATCCTACTGTTTTTGTGGATGGTGGACTACTGTCTCACGAAATGATGATAGTTCATTCTCCACCTACAACCTCTCATCGTGGCCATTATGATGACAATAAATTTATATATTATATATATTATGTTTAAATTTTCTCTATTCTTCTGTAATTTTTATTTACAAACATACCTTTGGGATTTCCAATATGTGTAAATATGATAATTTCATTTGAGGAAGTCTGGACAATCGCCCTATCAAGGTGATATGATTCATTCATGACATACATGGAACATATAAAGGATAGAGTTAATGAAATTATGTCACATATTAATATCATATGATATTATATTGTAATTATAACATACCAATGTATCATTATGTTTTTATTCCATTAAATATGATATAGAAATGAAAGTAGCGTTCATGCATATGTACTGCTTACCATCCCCATTAACGGGGAATTTCATTTCTTATCTCAAAATATAATGTAATATTAAAATACATACACATTCTAGATATATATTATATATATGATATCTAAATCATGAATATCATTCCAGAGATAATGGAATTTTGACCACATGATCATCTTGTTATTATAAGATGATCATTTTTTACTCAAGTACCAAATATCAAAATGACCATTATTAACATAATTGATTGAATACCGTACATAACATGGTAATAAGTTATATAAAAGGAATAATAAACTTGAAAAAGGATCTTAAGAAAGTGTAAATTAACTTCATCTTATTATTCATAATATTAAAGAATGGTCGAGTCAAGTCAGACATGAGGTAAGGGGTTTCTTATCTCACTTTTAATTCCTTGAGATTTCCATTGTTCACCACTTATTTATTGCATACGGTGTATTTTGTACATAAATTTTATATATATTAGCATTATTTATCTTTATATTAATGATATTATATGGCTAAATTGGTGGTTATTAACATTTTTTCATATGAATCAATTGATTACAACATGGTAAGGGGTTTTAATCTCACTTATTATTATTGTGATGTTCATGTTGTATTTTACACTATTTTCTTTTATTTGTCATTTGTACTCTTCATGATTGTATTCTTAGTTTAATATACAATAATTTATGGGAATTTAAGTCTTCATTTAATTCCCCTTATTTCATGCATTTTATGTTTCATAAGTTACCAAATTGGTAAGTGAACCTGTCATAGTACTCTTTTAGTGAAAGACATATTATATGACATGTCTTTTAATTTTTATATTTCTTTATGTTGGGATATTTTATTCTAAATCCGTATTGCTGTAAATTTTATTTCCATGTGATGATAAAACCTTTCCTCTCTCAACAACTCATTTTCTAAATTTTAAAGTGACGCCATTAGGCTGTCAAATTTCTATAAGTGAACTTCTTATCCTAATTTCAATTATTTGGGTCAATATTCTAATTCTTAATTATGTCATGCTATGATTATGTGTGGAATCGTTGTTTCTTTATTTATGTTATAATTTCCACTCCCCTTTCTGTGGATATACTTTTGATGCACATAATAACTCCATTAATAAATTCGCATGTCATTGATATGAACTTGATACTGGTAATCTTAACACAATTTCCATTCATTGAGTTAAACATTAAATTCATTGGTTTTGTTTTCAAAAGAACATGAGTGAATATCCTATGATTGATTTACAAATAATATCCCATCATATTGAGTGTATTTATAGTTTTTACACATTATTATGTATTTGATTTATCCTTAATCTAAGGATACAGTTTTTATAAGGGATTTCATCTCAATTTACACCCCATTAAGACTTCATTGTTGTTATGCACAAATTCAATTTTATATGGTGTATGTACTGTATTTTGGCATATTATATCATGAATACATTTATTCTAATGATATTATAAAATTTTATTTAAATGTTATTAATAAATTATGTGTATTCAAACATCTCTCATTTGGTTAAGAACTTTATAACTAAAATATTTTTTAAAAGATTTATTCTTCTAAGTCTTTCTCATTAATGTCCAATTTCGAAAAATGGTTTTAAAGATTTATTTGTATAGACATTATTGTTTTAAATTGTTAATTAATTTAAAATTTTCAAAGTTGAATGGGACACTTTGATTCTAAAAATCTCTTTATTAAATGTATTAAATGGTTTTAAAAATGGTTCAATAAAAAATTGTTTATTTCAATATCATGAATTCATATATTGTTATTGGATTGTGAAAATGTTATCATTCCATTATTCTTATGTTGTGTTTTATGATTACATTTTGGTTACTGGGCATTCTTTACATAAACAGGTGGTTCTATGATAAACCTAGGGCGGGTGAGCTTGAGATAGCCCTCTAATGCATATTGTAACATGACAGAGGTTAACATTAATGTTTCTCATAAGTGATTTTGGTAATATACTGTGATGGGTATTCCAATGTAACTCCCTACATATATGTGATAGATACAATGTAAGAATGATATGGATGCCACAAGTTACCTTTATGATTTATGATTTCTAGGTGTTATTTATCAATCTTACGATTTCATGAGGTATGTTATGATTGAAAATTATGGTTTTATTTATTTTTATTTATTAATTGGTTAATATTTACTTTCATTATTTTATAACACTTAATGAGATTTTTATGCTCACCCCACATTTTTAAATGTTTTTTACATAACTTAATTATAAATAGGGTCAAGGATGGGATCACGGAAAAGTCATGCTGTCTAAAATGTGGAACTAGAAATGTTTCTTTAGAGTTTTTTTATTTTATAAAAAAAAATGGATACTAATGAAATGTGTCTAATTTTCAATTTTTGATATTTAATGTAATAGATATAGCCTAATTCTATAAAACTCTAAACCTGGAAAGATTCTCAATGTGAATTCTTGACTTAACTTAATATTTTGTAATGTTTAAGGCCAGGTCCTTATAATCTGAATAACTAACTAATAAAAATATTTTCCTTTAGGATAGAACAATCATAAATTATTTTTATACTTAAGTTATTATAAAATTATTTTAATAGCATTTAAATGTGGCTCTTTTGGGTTTTCATGAAATCATAAAAGCAAACACACACTAAACATAATCTCTGTCTTGCTAACAGTTAAGTACAAAAAACTCCTAATCATTCCTTTGTATGTAGTTATATCAACTGATATTCCATTCTAATCTGGGTCTATCTTACATGAAGAAATCATAGGGTTTTCACTACTCCTAATGCTATCAAAGACATATCCTTTCAGAAGATCTTTAGTGTAATTACTTTGATATAAAATAATACCTTGCTTATTTTGAAATACTTGAAATCCATGAAAATATTTATGTTCACCCATTAATCTCATTTGAAACTCTCTTTTCATTTTTTTGAAAAATCATTATATAAAGTGTTTTTAGAAAATCCAAAAATAATATCATCTACATATATTTGGGCTATTAAAACTTATTTTAAATTTCTTTTTAAAAATAAAGTAGGATCTTCATGTCCTTTGTAAATCATTTAGAAATAATAAAATTACTCAACCTTTTATACCATACTCTTGGAGCTTGATTCAAACCATATAATACTTTAGATAAATTTAACATATGAATTGAAAAATGTGGATTTGTAACACCTTGGGGTTCTTCAACAAAAACATCCTTAATTATATAACCATTTAAGAATGTACTTTTGGTATCCATTTGATAATGTTAAAAATATAAGTGTGCTGCATAGGCAAGTAATATTCTTATTACTTTAAGTATAGCTACTAGTGCAATGTCCTCTTCATAATCAATTCTCTCTTCTTGATTATATCCTTGTGTAACTAGTATTTCTTTTTTTATAACTATATTTATAGATTTATCTACTTTATTTATAACCACCCATTTTTTCCTTATGGTCAAAGTTTCATTCAGTCTATTTATAAGTTTACAAACATTATTTATTTCAAACTGATTATGTTCTTTTATCATGGCCATTACCAGGAATTCATCACTGATCCCATCAATGAAATTTTTGGGTTCAAGTTGTGATAAGAAAGATTGAAGTTCAACTTGGTTTCTAAAGGAATCTATAGTTTGTGTTCCTCTATCTAAATCTCCAACAATAGCATCTAGGGGATGATTATTATGTGTCCTAGTTGGTATAGAAAATGTGGGAATTGATATTTTAGGTTGGATAGGTTGATCTGGTTCATTAAAGTTAGAATCTGTAGAATTTCCAGAACTGGATGTTTTCATAGATTCCTTCACATCATGATTTGAGGTTATATAATTAATGTCAATATTGGACATATCCCCTTCAATATTTTCTAGTGATGTATTAGGATCATGTGGATCTACTTCATCAAAAATTATATGTATAGATTCCTCCACACATTTTGTTTTCTTATTAAAGACTCTATAGGCTATACTTGATGAAGAATATCCATGAAATATTCCATTATCACTTTTAGAGGAAAATATAACTAAATTTTCTTTACTGTTCAGAATATAAGCATTACATATAAACAATTTAAAATAACTTCAGGATTCCTATTCTTTAACAACTAATAATGATTTTTCATAAGGATGAGTCTGATTAAGAATCTGTTTATTATGTAACATGTTGTATTAACAGATTCAGCCCAGAAATAAATTGGTAGGTCATACTCACTAAGCATAGTTCATGAAATTTCCTGTAAGGTTCTATTTCTTCTATCAACCAGACAATTCTATTGAGGAGACCTAAGAGAAAATGAATTATGATTATAGAAATTATGTGAGGAAACAGCTTCAAAATATTTATTCTCAAACTCACAGCCATGATCACTTATTAATAATTTAATCCTATTTTCAATGAGATTTTCAACATTCCTATCATACTTGGTAATGTGTGAACAAGCTTCACTATTGTGAGCTAGAAAAAAGGTCTAGGTGTTCCTAGAGAAATATTATATAAGAACATAGAAATGGTGCTTCCCATTGAAACTCGAAACACTAGACGGTCTAAACAGGTCCATCTTAATTAACTCAAGAGGTTGATAAGTAGTTACTTCTTTTTGTGGTTTGAAAGAGATTTTATGTTTCTTTCCTTTTCAACAAAGATTACATACTTTATTGTCTGGAAACAATAATTTAGGTAAGGCTTTAACTACTCATTTTCTAGTTAACTTATTAAGAGAGTGTATGTTGCAATTTATTAGTCTTTTATGCTAGAGATAAGACTCTTTTTGAAAGGCATTTATAAAAGAGACATTCTGTGAGGCTAGGGTGTCAAGATTTATAGCATATACATTGTCATTTCAAAAATTAGAAAATACTAAGTTATTATTGTCATAAAAAACATGGTATGAATCATTTTTGAGTTTAACATTCTATTCATCATCACACTATTGAGATATGTTGAGTAGGTTATACTTTAATCCATAAACATAGAGTAATTTTGAAATTTAAATAGAGTTAGGGTTACCAATCTAACCAAGGCTGATTATTTTTCCTTTACCATTATCACCAAATGTGACATGTCCTCCATCAATATTGATAATACTTATAAATATTGAATAATACCCTTTCATATGTATTCAATAGACACTATTTGAGTACTATAGCTTTTTACAGGAGCTCTTTAGGAAGCTCACCTACAAAACAGTTCATCCAAGAAATGACTTTGGTACCCATATTTGTCTAGGTCCACATAAATTAGTGACATATGCTTTAGGAACAAACATCTATATTATGGGTTTCTTATATGCATAATATAGATTGTTTGTTAAATAAATTATGTTTGGTCCTAAATAATTGGATGTAGTAAAAGAATTCATGGAACTTGAACTTAATGTAAAATTCTAGTTTTTGAATGAGGTAGCAGATTCTGTAGATTTCCATACAAAATGTGATTTGGATAAATTCCTTAGACTAGGTCGATATCCTATCCTAGATGTATACTTAGAATCTATTTGTTTACCAATCATTTGAGTAAGTGTATTTTTCCCATTAGTAAACTTTTATAAGTCGTTCCTCAATTCCTCATTAAATATTTTTTAACTCATTGTTCTCCTTGAGAAGTTGAGCATTCTTCTCTCTTTCAGTTGTAAGTTCAGAGTTAACAGTAGTATTAAGAGAATTATATTTCATCAACGATTTATACTTATCTTTAAACTCGTTACATGTTTCATCTAGCATGTTGCAATAATCTAATAATTAATCATTTATCATATTCTTAGACTCAATTTCTGAATAATATGAATTATGTATAAGAGAGACTAAGGTTACCTCTGTTTTGTTTGTCATATAACACATATTATCCATATCATCCTTCTCACTTTGAGAAGAGGAAGATTCACTTAAGCTATTCTTTGAGGCACTACATGTGGCCTTCATTTCTTTCTTACACTTTCTAATCTTATTTTCATACTTTTTCTTGTATTTCATCTTTGGATAGTTAGACTTGACATGTCCTTTTCTTTTACATTTGTAGCAGATTATCTCTTCAAACTTATCATTTCTCTTCCAATCCTTTTTTCAATGTCTGTTGTTATAATAATTTCTTTTGTAATTAGGTTTTATGAAAAGACAACTTATTACTATAAATTTTTTTGAATCGTCTAGCCTATTGGGCCATTTATTCATCATTTTCTGATGTTATTTCATCACTACCTGAGCTTTCAATAGAATCTTGAACATTCTCTTTCTCTTTACTTTTAAATGCAGTTGTTTAGAAAGTTACAAACTTTTTCTTTGGATCATCATCTTCTTGATTTTCCATTAATTCCTCTTCATACATCATTAATTTTCCAATAAATTACATCACTGGAATTTTATCAATATTACATGATTCCCTAATAGACATAGATGTTCCACACCATCTTTTTTGTAAGCATCGCAGATTCCTCATAATTTTCTCTTTATATGTTACTTATATTCCTAAAGAAATCATGGTATTAACAATTTCATTGAACCTGAGATACATATCAGAAATAGTCATCAGGCTTCATTATGAATATTTCGTATTTAATAGTATATGTATTTAATCTCATCTATTTATCATTATATTTTCCCTTATGAGAAACAGACAGTGTCCAAAATATCTTGTGCAGTTTTACAAGAAGGGATATGGTTGAACTCTTCATCTCCCAGTGCAATGTAAAGAGAATTCATTGCTTTGAAATTATTGTTATAGTATGTCTTGGTATGTTCATTAGAACTGATTCTAATAGTTTCTGGAATTTCATATTTATTTAAATAAAATTCCATATTTCCAATCCCATTATTTCAAGATGTTTTTTCATTTTGAGCTTACACTGGGCATAATTACTTCTATTAAAGAAAGGTGGTCTATTAGTAGCAGCCCCTTTTAATCTATTATCCATGATACATATTGTAAAAAAATTCAAAGAGATAAAAATTTAGAAATAATAGATATTTTGAGATCATTGAAAAAAACTATAATCAACATTGACAAGATTGGAAAAACTGACAATAAAGTTGAATCCTTTGATTCCAAATTTTGGTCATAGAGGATCACTCAAGAGGGGGTGAATTGGGTATCTACAAAAATTTATATTAAAAATTGTTATTTAAAATAACACCCCCACTTAAAGTAATCGGAGTTACTTTTTAGTTAATTTACAGAAGTCCTGAATATTGAATTAATTTCTCAGAAGATTGAGTAGTTATTAGCTTTACCAATCTAAATATTAGTCAAACTATTGACACTAATATAATGATTCAAAATACATATAAACACTTGATCAACTAAATATCAGATTTCATTGTATCTATATATGAAATTAATTAAACACATATCACATTAAAATGCAAGACAAATTACACAATAGATAAAAAACAAGAGGTTCAGTCTCAAGTTAAGACTTATTCTTCTCACTTGGTGATCACAATCCAGAAATAATTTTTTGTTACTAAACTTTTAATCCACACCCTAGATCGGGTTCACAACACCACATAGGGTTGTCCAAGTCACACTTGACCTCTATCACTTTTATTCATGGGAAAAGTAACAAATAGATCACACAGGTTGTCTTCCACAATTCTACATGGGATATAAGATTACAAAGGTATTATGTGTGAGGATATTTTAGTATCCTCTAGCTATGCTCACGAGATCGTGTATATGACACAAAAAGACACACACACTGCTCAAAAATTAAACAAAATATCACAAAAAAGTTATAAAATAAGAATAGTGTTTTGAATTCCTTGTGTATTGTGCAGTAATGAAATAGACTCAATGGATATAGATAAGATGATATTTGAGTCCTATTCTGGAAGATGGCTTCAGAACAGTGTATCACAGTCTCTGTAATTTAGCTTCCAGATGTGTAAATTTTCAGCTATTTGATGTTAGGATATTCATTGAGCTTCAGCAAGTTTCTGCTTTTAATATATAACTACTTGAGTACTGAAGCATCGAGTTCTTCTATTTGCAATATCTTGCATATTTTCACAGCCTGCCTTTTTGATTTTCTATCATGTTCTAAGAGAGATTTTAAGGTTGAGTAAGTAATTCTTGTATACATCATTGTCCGATAGGCATGAAGATCTCCAGATGTGCATGTACCTTGTACTGTCTACAGATAGTCCTACAAACAACATTAAATAATGTCTGTAAGATTAATTTGTATAAATATGAAAGTTAAATATAAATTTGAATCACTTATTTATGACTATTAGTGTGTCATCCACATCCGTCTGTCATCATCTATATGTTAGTATCAGTGTGCCATCAGTTTTTCCTTATCGGTGTTGTTAGGATTGGCATGTCAGCATTGCTCTATTAGTATCGGTATGTCAGCATTAGTATGTCATCATCATTATGTTAGTATCAGTGTGTCATCGGTCTTTCATCGTCAATTTTTTTGGTATTGGTGTGCCAGTATCTATCTATCAAACATCGGTGTGTCAAACATCGGTGTGTTCAGCATCAGTGTGTCGAACATCAGTGTGTCTACCATCGGTGTGTCAAACATCTTTGTGTCGAACATCGGTGTGATAAACATCGGTGCGTCAAACATCTCTATCAGTACTAGGAACTCTGAGAAAATTATGATGTGTTTGTCCTACACACAACATTACTAGATTATGTGACATTCAAAAATACATATAAAAGTACACTTGTAAACATATTAATTCATAAAAATAGGTTATTGGGTTATTGAAATTTATTTTTCTGTATTCCATTATTGATTTACATAGAGATATTAAATGGCATAAAATAGTAGAATATGTAGATAGACATTATTTTTTACTATGAAAATGACTATAAAATAGAGGGTCCAACATTGAGAATTATAGAATAGATTAATATATTTATATTCTTTTATTTAAATTTATGATAAACATGTCACATTCATGTTTTAATAAATAAACCATTTTTAATGACGGATTATATTGAATATATATTCTATTAAAAGTATTCTTCTAAAATATAGAAAATTTAAATATTTCATTTTATCTTAATTTCAATTATTATTCAACAAATATGCATATTAAATTATAACACAAAATCATCGTAGTAATTATTTTATTAAGAAAAGTATAAAATAAATATTTTTATAAATATTAAAATAAATATAATTTGGGATAATTAATATGTCCAATTAATTGTATATAATAAAGTGTCCCTTTAGAATATAATAAACTAATTTCTTTCAAGATAACTTATTATCTTAATATTTTTATAAATTAATTAATTCAATAGTGTCTAAATTTACACTATTGATTGTTTATCAAAATAATGTTTTATTAAATTATTTAAAAATCATAAAACATTTTAAAAAACATATTGAAATTATAATATAGTATTTAATTTTATAAGTTATTTATTTATTGTATATTTGACATCAAATAACTAAATATTTCACAGTTTTAATATTTAAATATTTGTTACCCTAGTAAATAACAAATTAGAATAACTAAGTGTTAAATAAAATGATAAGGTTGAAATTGAATAAAAAATTTCTTGTAATTGAGTGAAACTTTTTCTTATAATTGAGTGGATGATTATATTACAACCTTATCTCACATCATCTTCTAAATTGGTACATTTTTTAAGTTTTTGGATGGTGTTTTATTTTATTATGAATTAACATTTTTGAGATTCCAAAAGTGTCCCTCACCTCAATAGTAATAGGGTACTCCTCCCTCACCTAATAACTTTACATTTTTCCTTTATACTCCAATTCCCTGAGTATTTCTGTTCTCAAATTTCCATGATACATTTTAGTTGTTCTATTCTTCTTCAATGAAAAATCTTGTTCTTTAAAATGATATTTAGAGGGATCACGTTAAAGAATGTGGCGGTTCTTTTATTTTGACCTTTTGAAATTTGAATGTTTTATTTTTAAACTTTGAATGTGGTGGGTAGTAGTTTTTGTGGAGGTGGGATATGCATGTACTGGTGGCTCCATTGTATGGTTCTCACTTACCAAAAAGTGGTTTAAAAAAAACAAAAATATTAGTAGTGGTGGTACGTCAAAGAATGGGTAATATCATATACAGATTCTTTCAAAATTATTTCATCTACAACTTCCCCTTTATGATTTGTTTCATTATAAAGTAAAAACACTTGTATCACTTATATACTGATATAATTTTATGATTATGAAACAAAAAAATTCATCTTTTATCCATCTTACAAAATCAAAATGACCACTCATGCGTAAGTACGACTTACTGTCTCCATGTTGTGGTGTAATGTATTTTTCTCTTACATCTGACTTGGATGGTTATAATGATAGAAATAATAAATATATATGATTAGTATAACAGAATATTGATTTTAAAATATTATACGCCATCCACTTCAATACCATTCCAAAATAATGTTAATGATATCCTCACTTGTGTGTATGTATGACCTACCGTATCAATGATGTGATACAATTCATTCTATATGATCTTCATTAAATAATGAATATATAAAAGAATAGAATGAATAAATCTGATATAAATTTTATTATAACAACTTGAAAATGATATAACTATAACCTATGAATAATAGTAATAACTTATTCCACAAAACATGCATAAAAAAATAAAGAAGTTAACAAATGATGGATGAGTAATAATGTTACTATAAAACGGATGAAAATATGACCATATATAATATCATAAAAAATACTATGAATCTTAAATAAATCAATCATGCTATTTAAATCATATATTGTTGTTTCGAATACATACCACTAAAATCAACCCTTAGGTAAGGGATAATTATTCAATCTCATTATAATCTGAGATATTTTATATATAAGTATTTACTAGGGTTTTTTTATCATTCTTGTCCTCGTTTCCTAATTATGTAGATTTAAATACTATTTATATTCATCGAGAATTGTTTAGATTCAGTTTTACCCATTGTAAAAAAAATTAAATAGTATGAAAGGAATATTTTGTAGTTTTCAATACCATGCACTTTTTGACTTTTATACCAAAAGTATGAGTGGAATGTTTTTTAAATTATATGTCATGAATGTAATTTTATGTTTTCATAATGCCTATTTTTCATGAATATTCCTCTATATTTTTTAATTTTTATTTTAAAATAAATTATATTCATATAAAATTGTGTAACATTTTGAGAAAAGAAATCATTTTTAAATAAGAAAGGATATTTTCTATAATAACTAATTTCATGTGTTATATAAAAATTATCTTCAATATAATATGGAATTATTTAATAGTGTAATGTTTCAATTATAACATCATTTTTTTCAAGTTTCTTGATTATTTTCTATTTATGAAATCCATTTTTTCACATTGATTATGATATAGTGTTTAAAGAAACCAATTTTATTCCTTAGGATATAATGAATGCTTTAAGTTATTGTGGAACATGTAAGAATGATTTTATTGTGAGATGTGTGGGACCTACAGATCCCTCCAATTAATTAGATAAATATTTATATCTCATTATATAGAAATGGATAGAATAAGAAATGATCTTGTCTTAGTAGTATAGAGATGGAAATAGGAGTAAACTCAATTTAGTATTGGACTTTTTAAATAATTATTGTCTTGAAAATGAGCCTTGACTAATATAAATTTATTTTCAATGATCATGTGTATTCCATAATTTTATTTTTTATGTTATGACTTTTGGGATTACGTTCATTGATTCTTATGATCTTTTGTAATATATACAATGACATGATATCAAAATTATTTTTATAAAGGATAAGATTTTCAAATGTTATGTTCTCATGTGTTGTGATTATGATATTTATTTTTATATCCCTTGTTTACCCTTATTGAGTATATGAGAGCACAATTAAATATTTTTCTTTTCCCTATTTTATGTAGATGTATATTATGTAAGATTTGTCAAAAGGGGTCAAGTTATGACAAAATAAGAAGGATACAATGAAGATGTCTTATAAACTAGTTGTTTATGTTTCTCCAATTCTAAAGATGCTATACATTTAATGTCATATCATGACTTTTATATATTTTTTAATAAACATTATTGAATTTTGAAGTAATATCAATGTATGTAAAGTAATGGATGTTATATTTTTAATCTAAGGAAAGGTATAGATAACCTTTTGAAACAAGGATGATAAAACCTTAGTAAGAACCAAAAGGATATTTAGAAGTATTGATAACAATCCTAGTGTTTTAGAAATGATCATTAATAACCTAGGAAAAAAATTTAAGTATCCTAAATTGAAATTTTATTATTGAATATGTGGATTTATGTTTATTATTATTAGTGTAACAGACACTATTCTTCTTGGTTTCATTCAATGTCTAGAACCCAAAACAACCACATTAATGTAGAATGTGATGGGAACTGAAATTATTTCCTTCCTGGGAAACCAAATTTTATGGAAGTTTGAATAAAAAATATTGTAGTTATTCTCAAAAAAAATTCTCAAGTTATGAATCATGAAAGAATTATAAATGATAACTGGAGGGACCAAATTTCTGTTGAGTCCTTCATGAGGCATCATCCACCTTCTTTCAATGGATCTTTTGATCCATTATTGGACGAAAAATTAATTAGCACAACTAAAAATATTTTTTTGTTCTACTGTTTTCATAACATGATAATTGCATCTTTGTAGTCTATTGTTTGGAAGGTGGTTCTGATCAATGGTGGAAACTTATCAAGAATACGTGGAAAAGATAAGAAATTGAATCCATGTGATTAGATGAGTTCATCAACTTATTTCTCAATAAATACCTTCCTATACATTTTTGAACAATTATAGAGAAGGATTTTTTTTGAGATTATTGAAATGGTAGATGAATTCATTGGTACCTCTAAAGACATTTTTACAAGATATTAAAGGTACAATTCTATAATTATCATTCAATGTGAGAGTAAAATTAATCGATTCTTTAGTGGTTTAAAACCAAATATCTAAATGGAATTATACATAAGAGACTTCAATAGATACGATGAAATTGTACGATGTTATATCCAGGTTGAGATATAGAGTGGAATAACACAACATTCTTATAAGTATTATAATAAGATAAAAAGGGAATTCAAAGGAAAATATAAAGAACACACTGAAAAGAATATGGTTTTTCCCTTTGATCAATGTGCTGAAAAAAACATGGAGGAAACTTTTGCAAAGGGACTAGAAAATTTTCTATGTGTGGGAGAGAAATTCATCAGGTATTTGAATGTTATTGTTAAGGGAAAAAGTTGTCTGATGATCTGAATAAATAAAAGTCTACACAAAAAGAACCCCATAAACTTCAATGTTACATGTGAAAGGAAATAGGGTGTTATGGAAATCTATGCCATAATACAAGGGTTATTAATGATGATCGACATCAGAAAACTCTTAATACTAAATGAAATGGAAATTTACATGCGATCACTGTTAGTGATTTGGAGTAAGATAATGATGTGGTGAATGGTACACTAACTATTCAATATAAAGTAGAAAATAATTTATTTAATTCCTGATCCACCCACTCTTTTATTTCTAAATAATTTTCAATGTTTATATTAATATTACCTCAACAATTAGATGTTGAGTTAGTTTTTACAACTTCTAGTGGCACAACATTCACATCAAAAGTTTATAATTTTTCTCTGGTTGAATTTTTGGTAAAGTTCTTCCTTCAAATATTGTAATACATCCTATAGTGCAATTTGATGTAATTATTAGAATGGTTTGGATTTATCTATATAGATATCATATCAATTTACAAATAATGGATGTCACATTTTATATTCCAGATCAATCTATGATCATATATCGATAAAGGGTTGAATATTACATTCCAGTAGAATTTTATTCCATATTATGGGTCTTGATTCCATTAAATTAAGGTCATATATCTCAAATGGTTGCGGAGAAACTCATAATTAAGAATAAAACCATTGTATGAGAGTTTGATGATGTATTTTAGGAAGAACTTCTAGGTCTTCTACTGAATCATGAGGTTGAGTATTCAATAGAACTCATATCGGGTGTTATGACTATTTCAGAGATAATAGATAAAATGGCCCCAATTGAGTTGTAATAATTGAAGAAGGAACTCCAAGAGAATCTTGATGAGAGATTCATACACCCTAGTGTGTCACCTTGGGTTGCACCTGTTCCATTTGTTAATAAGAAATATAGATCAATGAGATTCTGCATTGATTATCAAGAACATAACAATATCACTTTCATGAAAAAATATAATATTCCCTACATTGATGAATTATTTGACTAACTACACATATCTGAATTCTTTTCCAATATTTATATTCATTCAGGATATAATCTAATAATGGATAAGTATGAGGATATAACAAAGACGACATTATGTACAACGTATGGACACTATGAATTTATAGTGATTCATTTTGGTTATACAAATTCTCAATCTTATTCATGGATCTAATGAATAGAGTCTTTGGAGACTCTAATTATTTACTTGTGGTAGTACTTGTAGATGATATTATTATCTATTCCATGAGCATGGAATAATATGAATATAACTTGAGAAATGTACTGAAGACACAGAGAAAGTTTAATCATTTCGAAAAAAAATTTCAGTGTGAGTTTTGGATTTAAAAAGATTCATTTTAGGTCACATAATCTTAATAGAGGGGATATTTATGGATCAAAAATATATAATTTATTGAATGTTGTATTAGAACAAAAATGTTAATTGAGATCTTATGTTTTCATTTATTGGATGGATCTTATCGATGTTTTTGAATGATTTTTCACGGTAATCTAATACACTCCCCAAGTTGACTCAGAAAAAATTTAAGGTCATATGGATGGAGGAGTGTGAAAATAACTTTAAAACTATATAAAAGAGGTTTATCTAGTTCCCCTGTGCTTACACTACATTATAGTAGAGAAAGGTTTGTGATCTCTATTGATACATCCTAGAAGGGGCTATTGTTTTCTCATGAAAAATGATACTGTCATAGTTTTTTCCTCACGAAAATTGAATATACATAAATGAAATTACAAAACTGATGATTTGGAATTATTTGAGGTAATATTTATAATAAATATATAGAGGAATTATCTTTATGGTGAATGGTGTGTCATTAATACTGATCATAAAAATTTAAAGTATATTTTTTCATAAAATTAGATGAATATGAATCATAGAAGTAGGATATAGTATATTAAATACTATGACTTCTGAATATATTTCCACCATGGGAAATTGAATAAGGTGGAAGATTCTCTGAGTTTAAAGGATCTTGCTACCCTATCAATGATGAGGATCACAAGAGATCTAATATTTATGGATTATCAAAATATAGATATTGAAATTTTTAATCTAGTGGATAAATATTATTTTCTCAATTTAATTCTCAACCATATATATAAGTGAAGATTAAGGAGGAATAGAAGGAATATGTATAGTTACAAAATAAAGTGATAAATGTTCTTGAATTCAAACATTATTTTGTTTGAATAATAAAGTCTATGAACTAGATATGTACTCCTCTCATACCATAATTAAGGAAGGATATATTGACTGATTCTCATAGTGATTCATTATTTTTTTATCCTAGAAGTACAATGATTTAAAAGGACATGAAATAGGATTTATTATGAGATGGAATGAAAAGTTATTTTGTTGAATATGTCTCTCGGTTCTTGGTTTTTCAGCAAGTTAAGGTTGAGAGACCAAATTCTAAGGTGTTGTAACAAACATTACACATACCAGATTAGAAATTAGAAGACATCGTTGTGGACTTCATCATTAGACTTTGAAAAAAATTAAAGGCTAAAATGCTATATTAGTTATCATTTATCTTCTTATGAAGTCTTAACACTTCTTTTCCCTTATAAAAGATTTCTCTCTTGATCATATTTCTTCAAGATATTTAAATGAATTGGTAATATTTCATGGATTACCACATTCCATTATATATAATTAAGATTTTATGATTACCTTGATATTCTGGAGAAGTCATTAGCAATCTTTGGATACAAAGATAACCTTTATCACTTCTTATCATCCCCAAATAGATGGTCTGTATTAGAGGAAAATTCAAACTCTAGAAGACCAGCTGAGATCTTGCTTTATGTATTTCAAAGGTGGTAGGGATCAACAACTACCTCTGGTGGAATTTTTATACAAAAATACATTTCTCCCCAATATTCAGATGTCTCTTTATGAATACCTTTGTGGAAAGTAGTGTAGAATCCTAACTTTATGGGACGAAGTTGGGGAAAGAACCGTATTAGGACCAGATTTTGTTGATAAAATGGCAGAAAAGGTTAGATCTATTCGACAACCCATAAGGGTAGCTTGAATTCGACAAAAGAGTTATGCTGATAACTAATGAAAATACCTAGAGTTTGAAGTGGGTGAAAATGTGATTTTATAAATATCTCTATATAATAGAGTAATGAGATTAGGAAAAAAGGGAAGTTGAGCCCTAGGTATATTGGTCTTTTTCAAGGTAAGGATCATGTTGGGAAGGTAGCATACCGATTGACACTTCCACTAAATCTCTCTCAAGTTTATGATGTATTCTATGTATCTCGCATGAGAATCTACATACATGATCCTTCACATGTTCTAAACTTGGAATTTGTACCACTGGAGAAATATGCTCCTTGTGAAGAACAATAGATATAGATTCTTGATCGTTGATCGTTGATAAAAAGTCCTATGAAACAAGACCAATCACATATTTAAATTTTTTTAGGTAACTAACAACTTGAGTATGCTACATGTGAACTTGATTTTGTGATTAGGCATAGTTATCCTCGTCTATTTTTATCCAAGTTATGAATTCTGAGGGTGAAATTCATTTTAAGGGGGGTGGAATGTAACAACCAGATATTTTTATGAATTTTTTTCATAAAATTACTTTAATTCTTCAATAGATTTCATTTCATGCAATAATAAATTTTACAAAAACCATGATATTCCCTTCGTATTAAATGACCATTATAACTGAACCATAAGGTTTGCAGGAATAAATATAACTAAATTATGAAAATGTATTGTGAATGAAAAATATAAATCTATTATATATTTTTATTTTTTTAGTGAATTACAATTAGTAAAGAAAATTATTAAAATTATTTGTCTTATAATTAATATATATATTTTTATATTCATCTAATAGATATTTTTGTCATAGGGTATGAATAAAACTTATTTTATGTTTTAAAACTTATATTTTTTAAAATGGTAACTTTCTTCCTTTTAATAAATAAAACATTTTTAATGATGATTTTGGCACATTAATATATTTTATATGACAAAATAAACATGTTCATAATTTTCCTGATATAAATAATTACTTTAGAAATTTTTCGGATATTTTTATGATAACATTCAAGTTTTGATGAAGTGTAAAAATACACTATATTTAAATTGAAATAGATTTTTCAATAGAAATTTCCTATATTATTAAATTATATTATATAACTATTTTAATGTATAAATTTATTATGTTTTTATCATTTCATATAATTTATTTCATTATCATCAATTTGACATTGAATTCAAATGTATAATGATTTCAAACTTTCGCCGTGTTTAAACATTTATAAAACATTCCCTCTCTCCGACAATAGGATTAATTTTAAAATTATTAATGAAACTTCTATGCTTTAAATTTTTTAACGTGGAATAAATATTGGAAATCCATAAAATCAAATTATGTAAAATTATTGCTTTTATTTTTGGTCATTATGAGTAATAACTTCGGTAATTTTGATAAATTCGGTAAAATGGTATAATGTGTAATTAAGGGTGAAAATAAAATTATGAAATTACCCATACACATGTCCTAATATCATTGGAATGGGGATTTTTTACTTAAATAATCCATGGGTTGAAACCATGTCTTTTTAATCCACAGGGATGAGATTTGGGCATTTATTTTATTTTATTCAAATAAAAATTAAATACGTCTTACTCAAAGTTTAATACCTATATCATTTTTAATATAAGGCTATATAGAAGATAAAATCAATTATAAATACTCGTTAGAAATATAAATTTTATATTTATCATGGTAAATTATTTTTAACTTTTAAGAAATAAATAATTTACTTAAAGAGTTGTACTTTAACGATGCAAAAATTATTTAATTGATGAAAATTCAATAAAATAGATATTATTAAAGTGCCAATAACCATTAAAATACCCAAAAACTTCACCAACTCTTACAGTTCAATTATATATCAACCATAACCCTCCAAAGGTTATTTATTAACAATTTGGAGCCTTGTATAATAGATTATAACACTTATATTATTTTTTTAAAGTGATGATAAACTATTCAAATTCATTTTTTAATAAGTATTACATTTTTAATGATGGATTATACATAAGTATTATTTGATTATAAGTAAAATTATGAAATATATTGGGCATATATTTGTCATAGTATTTTATTTTTAATTGTTTTTAACAAATATACATATTAAATAATTACACAACACAATTTTTGTAATTATTTTGTTAAGGTAAATATCAAATAAATATTATTAAACCTATTAAAATATATATAATTCGGAAGAATTAATATTTCCATTGAATTTCATAGATTTCCAAGATCTCTTAGGGATATAATAATTTAATTATTTTGAAGTTAAATTTTTATCTTAATTTTTTTACAAATCAATGAATCTAATAGTGTTAAAATTGACTATATTAATTTTTTATAAATATAATGTTTTATTAAATTATTTTTTTATAATATATAATAAATAATATATAGTTTAAAAATTTCTATGTTATTTATTTATTTTCTACATGACATAAAATATGTAAATATTTCACCCTTTTAATATTGAATTATTTTTTACCATATTTAATAATTAAATATAATAATTCAGTGTTAATTAAATTGATAAGGTTTAAATTGATAAAAAAACTAGACAAAAAATTATTTTTGGATTATACTAGAGCTCTATATCATCTTTTATTCAAAATTGAAACATTATGGTGTTTTTGGATGGGGATTTAGTTTATTAAAATTCAATATTTTTGAGATCCCAAAAGTGCCCCTCGCCTCAATTATAAAATGGAACCTCCTCCTCCACCTCTTCAATTAACTTTTAGAATTAAAGCTCTCCCATTCCCCTTAAATTTACATTAAAAACATCCCTAGTTATATTCTACAAGTTATTTTCTTCTTTAAAGACAAATTCTTGTTTTTCTTAAAAGATATAGAGGGAGAACGTCAAAGAAAAGCTAATCTCTTATACTGATTCATTCAAACTTTGTTCTTCTTCTACTTCCTCTTCGTGACATGATTCATTATTAAGTAATAAATATATTATAAATTATTTACTAAGATTTTATTATGATTATGAAGCAACAAAATTTTGTCTTCTATCAATCATACAAAAAAACCACCATGCGTGTAAACGTAAAACATATTATCTCCACGTCATCATGTAATATGTTTCTCACCACAATATTACTTGTATGGGTATTATAATGGAAATGATAACTATATATTATTATAATAAAATTATTTTGTTTATAAATTATTATAAACCATCCACTTTAATACCATTCAACAATTATGGGAATTATATCACCCCTTGTGCATATATATGACCTATCTTCTCTACTATGCAATACAATTAATTTTACAGGATCTAAATTAAATCATAATTATATAAATTAATGGAATTAATAAATTTGAAATATATTATATTATATTATTCATTGAATAATATGACTATAACCTAATAATAGGAAGAAGAATTTAACTGAGAAAACATTCATAAGAAAATAATGATGTCAACACCTTATATACTAGTTATAATGTTACTAAAAATGGATAATAATATGATAATATATGATATCATAATAATTAATATCATTCGTAAATAATTAAAAGACATTATTTAAATCATTATAAGTGAGGTTTAGATACAAACAGTATAAGTAAGACCTAAGGCAATGGATAATTTTACAATCTCATTATAATCTGAGATTTTTTATAAGTAAGTATTTACTAGGGTATATTTATCATACATGTCTGTGTTTTCTAATTATGTATTCCAAAATAATATTTTTATTATAATAATTTTTTCATATTCAATTCATTCCTACTAGAAAATATTTATTAATTAGTTTGTAAGGAATATTTTGTTATTTTTGATATGATGTGGTTTTTTACATTTCTATTAAAAGTAAGAGGAAACTATTTTCATAAATTATACAAAAAGAATAGATTTTTAATTTTTCATAAATCATTATTTCCATGAATCATCCTCTACATTGTTTAACTTTTATTTTTAAATTAATTATTTTTATTTCAAATTTCATTGCATTTTTGAGAAAATACATTTATTTTGAAGAAGAATGGATATTTTCCCTATGAATTTATTTCAAGTGTAAAATGAAATTTATTATCTATATAAGATGTAACTATTTAATATGGTTATGTTTAAATTAAAATATAAAAATCATTTATATGGTTTTATTGTGTTCTATTTATGGAATCCATTTTATAGAATGATTATTTTATGATATTTAAATTAACCAAAATTATTCCATGGGTTATGATGAATGATTTATGTTCATGTAGAAAATGTAAGAATGATTTCATTACAAGATGTGTGGGATATATATATCCCTATAATGAATTTCTAAAGATTTATATATCATGAGAAATGTATTTATAGAATTTAGAAATGATCTTGGTTCAATAGTATAGGGATACGACGAGGAGTCAACTCAGGTAAGTAATGGACTTAGTCTTCTATAATGGTCTTAGATATGCGCCTTGACTAATATGAAATAATTTTATATTCTTATGTGTAAACCAATAATTTTCTTGTCTTATGTTATTATTTTTGAGATCATGTTCATTGATTCTTATGAACATTTATGATTTATTCTATGGCATGATATCACGATCTTTCATATACAAGAAAATATTTTCAAATCTTATGTTTTTATGTCTTATGATTATGATATGATTGATATCTCCATTTTTTACCCTTATTTCACATCTGAGATAACCGTTTCATATGATATTTTTCCCAAGTATATGAAGAAGGTTATTGAGTAATATATTTCCAAAGGGACCTAGTTATTTCAAAATAAGTGGGAGATAATGAAGATGTCTTATGAAATTGTTTTTTATGATTCCCAATTTCTAATGACACTAAACCTATATGATCCTATCATGAATTAATTATATTTAATATTAAAGTTTTTTCAATTTTTATTTAATATCAATGTATGTAAAGTAAGGGTTGTTATAGTGTGTAACTTTACGTTTCATGTTTTTTGTTTTATTATTATCTTTTGTTGTCAGGTTATGGTAGTTTTTTTGGATTGTTTTGTTTTTTCATTTATTTATCTTTTTATTTAGGTATGTTTTTCATGTATATAAAAATGGGTTTTGTTGTGGTTGTAGGTTATGTACTATTTAGATTGTTTTTTATTATAGTACCTAAATTTATTTACTTCATTGTTGTATCTATGTTTTTGGGGATACTATTCCCTAATAGAATCTTTTTATTCCGAGGTGCCACTCTACAACTAATTGAGATTTGGAATTCTCTTTGGCCCATGTGTAAGGCTTAGTTGGGCATTGTTTTTAGTGGTGTGCAAGGATGGTTGGTTACAAATTTGTTTTATATATTTCATATTTTCATTTATTTAGAACCTAAGCTTCTTTATCTTCCCTTGTTATATGGTAATGTCTTGGTATAAAGGATACAATGGCTATTTGAGTTTGAGAGTTAAGGTATGTAAGATTCTATCTATATCATTCTCACTCTAAACCTTAATATTCCATGAGAATATTGGTTTATATTGGAGGGTTGGACCGTGTTTTTACCTTTTCCGTTGTTATTATAATTATTTAAATCCTTTTTTATTCTTTATGAGATATTATGGATTACTTTTTTGGTTATGTGGTGAATAATAAAGAAACTCAATTTACAAAATTAGCTCAAATAGCATTGGAAACCATGTGGTTCACCAATGTTTGAATCATCTCTCATTTAATGGTGTGTTTTTCATTTCACTCAAAATTTCCAAAACTATGGTGGTCAAGGTTTATATAACACAATTTCTCATGCATGGCCTATTTTCTACCTTATTTCTTTTTTAATAATCTAAAGGTGGATTTCAAATTTCATTGGGGGAATGAGGTGGGGTTTTTAACCTTTTGGGATGTATATTTTTTTTATTCATAGTATTTATTCTTGTGTAGTTATATTGGTGTGATTGAATTTTAAAACCTTTTATTAGAATATGAAAAGGGTTTTTTAAAAATATATATTTTCAAACATAGATTTAAAATGGGTGGGAAGATTAAATTTCAATGGTTTTTATTATGTTATATAATGTTCTAGTTTCTTCTATAGCATTTAAAATGTTTCAAATGGAGGTTTTTTTAAACATGTTTTGTTAGTTTGTGGTAGAGGCTAATGGGTTTTGATAGTCATTTTTTTATCCTTATTTTACATGGTAAAATATTATTTTGAAAGGAATTTTGTTGCTTTCTTTTTTTGTGATATTTATTTTAATTCAAACTATGTTGGTTTGTTTTAAATCATTAAGAGGTTTTGCCTTCAGTTTTTTGTCTTGGTAGAGGGAAATTTCAATTTTACATGGTAAAATAGTAGTTTTTAGAAGAAAATATTATTTTGATATGGTTGTTTTGTTACTGTCTTAAGGTATTGTTGTTGTTGTTTTTTTTTCATTTTTGTGAAGGAGTCATTTTGGTGTCCGCTCTAGGACATGACTCGGAGTAGTTCATGTCACAATTTTTGATGTCCCCCATAATAGTCATAAAATATTATATGGTTCCAGTGCATTCCCATATTCAATGTTGAGTGGTGGAAATGGAAACTTAAATAATATTGGAAGAAAATATGTGGTATAAATAGATTTAAGTGGCCCAAAATTCACTTGGGACACCTGAAGCTCTTTAGTTAAGAGGTTATGAGAACTTTTTATTCAATTTTAGAAATATTAAGTGGAGTTTTTTGATACTCTATTTATGTATAAGGGTTATTTTTAATCCTATTTTATGGGAATAGGTCTCAAGGTTTATCCTTTATAAGGATTGGTTGGTTGTTTTATGACTCTTTCCTTCTGAGGATATTATTCTGTCCTTTGTTTTTCATTTATTGTGGGTATATTTTATGTATTTTTTCACAATTTGGGATTTTACCTAGGGATTTTTTTCTTTTTAGAATGTTTTTATAATATTATTTCATGGATTGTTTTTGTATTTTCATTCACTTGGTTGGCCTTCAGTGTTAATTTTAGATCCTCATTGCTTAGTTCAATCTCCCTTGAGATTTTTAGTTTCACCTATTTCATTATTGAATAGATTACGTTATTTTTTTTAATTAAGAAAGGAAATTTCATGTATTAATGGGTAACTAGGGTGTGAGATATAACTGTTGAGTATATTATACTATCTGGTGTTGGTTATTGAATTTTCATGGGATTCACCAAGTGTTGGTGATCAATTATTGACCCTAGGTTATCCATGTGGTTCATATCCCTAGGTGTGTGCTCTTATCGTTATTTTGATATTATCCATGGGTTTTCTTCTTCTATTTTTTTCATAGTTTTTATGGTTTAGAGTGGTCTCTCTCTCATTGTTGATCTATTTTTTTAGGATGTGTTTCTAGTATTTAATATTTATTATACCATGATAGAGAGTCTATAAATGGTGGGTATAAAATTTTATATGAACTTTAAATAGTTTAAGGACCATGTTATGTCTCCTATACATCATAGTTAAATCCTATATGGGGTTCCTTTTTGGTTATCCTTAGAGAGGTTTGGTGTTTGATTGATAATAAATTTGTTCATTTTGATGACCTTAACAATTTTCCTTGAAATTGAGAATGTTTAGTAGTTATTTTGTCTAAGTACTTTAGGGATATTTTATTTTTTTATCTCGTTTTGGATGGGATATTCTGGAGGTATAAAGTAGAATGCTGGAGCGTTTTTGACACCCTCATGTCACTATGTTGTTTTTTGTTTAATTTGTGGAAGTAGACTTATTGTTTTCATTTCTATATAGTCACACCATTGAACATGGAAGTTTTTTAGAATTTTCATATATTCACAGTTAGGGTGATTGGTTAGAGAGTAACAATGTGGCCCCCCTTTTAAGGATCCCTTACATTTCATTATGAACAATACATAGTTTTTTAGTAAGGGATTTAAATGTTTAATTAAAAACCATATGACCCCTATCATAATACATGTGTGTCATTTTTATATATGAGGTGTGTAATATAACTTGATCATTATTTGGTAAACAATCCAGAAATTGTGTAGTTGCATCTATAGTTTCTGATGGATTTGTTTTCATGTTTTTTCTTTAATTAAACTATATGGGTACCCCAGAAAAGAATTATGAGGCTTGTGGTGGTTTTCGAGTGATTCACACAATTTTTTTAACCATGTGGCCGCTTAATATTAACTTTGTAGCTTAATGTTTTTTTAGTAATTGTAACAAGTATAGTTGGTGCATAGTTATTTCAAACCATATAAACCAAATACTTTAGTTGTTTAGGTGTTTAAAAAATTTGGTAATTCCCAAATTTTCCATCAAAATTTAATTGAATTTCAACCCTCTTTTCGACCACATGTGTTTTAAAACCCTTTAGAGTCCTTGGAAGAGTTTCACCTTCACCCTCCTATGATTATCTCACTTCCAATGGTGTTTTCCATGTTGGAATGGGTGATTTTGTTCTCTCTTTTCATCATCACTACTAATCCTTCTTATTTCTTTCATTTCCCCCCTATGAACCCTGGTTATCATGGGGATTTATTTTAGGGTTTAAAATGTTATTAACGATGGTTTATTTAGTGTATCTATATTGTAGACAATGTTTTTAATTCCATGTATGTGGTTATAATCTAATGTGACATATTTTATTATCCCTATACTTGGTTTCCATTCTTTGTGGTATGTTTTACAATGAAATAGTTTCCTTTTCAAATTAGAATCATGAATTATATTTATTAATTATTTTTTATTGAAATAAAAACAAGGTGTGGGATTCATGTGATTATTTAAAAGTATTTCATTGATTTTTATTCTAGAAGTAATTGTTTTTATTTGTGAATTTCATGTTTTATGTTTTAAAATAGATTTTTTTATTGTGATCTCCCTTTAAGAAATCCCTTTTGTATGTTTAAATGTTTTTTAAGAGTTCACTAGGTTTTCCCTTGGTTTTGGTTTTGAATGAGGGAAAAGAACAGCATTAAAAGATATTTAGTCTTAAACTAATATGTGGACTTCAAACTTATTAATAAAGTGGTGTTTTAATGATTTTTATATAGTGATTTGAAATGCGTGAGGGGTTTACTCCACCTTTCTAAAATTTCATGCTTTCTTTTTTGAAATGGTTCGATGGGATATAGATTGATTTTTCTCCATGATTGATTATGAAAGATTAATTCCTCTATTGAAGCATAGTTTGAATCACTTTCAATGTATGTTTTGATTTATTTATACAACCTAAAATTTTTGGGTTGTGTTTAGTGAAATTAATGATGGAAATATGGCGTTTTGAAATGTTTCATATTTTAAAAGAATATATCCCACATGTCAAGGTGAATTTTAAATGATTTAAAAGTATTTGGGGTTTACATCATTTTAATAAAAGTGTTAGGAATGTATTTTATGAAATTTCAAACAGTTTTGGCATTTCGATTCATGTTTTTATGTTAATGGATTTTATATAACCTTAGATTTACATGGTGTATTTAAATGGATCCCTTGATTTCCCCTTAATTATTTACTACTTCTGTGGGTTTGTGACCACTATGTAATGTTTTTTCCTCCCCTTATGTGGGAATTTTTTTTAATATACCTAGTATTCATTTCATGTGTATAATAATTTCAATAATTTAGGTGTCAGGGATGACGTTAGTTTTTGTTTGACCTTTTGAATAGACTTGGATTCCTTTCCCTATGATTCACTTCCATTGCTAATAATGGGATTTTGGGTACTATGTGGAAGATCTAGCTCATTTCCCCACTTGGTCGAGTCACCTCTTGTTACTTAACATTCATGTTTGGCACAAGGGGTTGGTGAAAATTTTCATCACAATGTGTTTTTATATTTATATTATAGTATATACATAACAAACTATAAGAGATAGATTGAATATTTATAAACATATATGGTCATATTCATGGAATAATATTGAAATTTCATAGGATACTGAAACATTTGATTTCTTGATGATTTATTAGTGAATGATATGAGTTTTATGTAGATATTTTTCATGAAATTTCACCTGATTAATTTGATATAATATTATTCCTTTTTAATATGACTTTTGATATATATATATATATATAATTTTTCTATTTTTGTGCTTAACACATTTGAGATGGGTTATTTCCTTTTAAAATGAGTGTTCATGAAACATTCCAAGTAAATAAATAATATGAAATTTTCATATTTATTAATATTTTTTAATTGAATATTAATTTTACTTTAAAGGGGATTCCATGTCTTATAGAGTACTCAACATTCATCAATGGTTTTCATTGAAATCTTATGTTTCACATAACATAGAAATATACAGAAAAATAATATAATATTATTATTATTTTAAATGGTTGTTAATGCATAGCTGTTTTATTGGATGGAATGAATATAACTAACTACAATATGATTAAAAAAATTTGTTAAATGTTTTTACATTTATCTAATAAAAGTTAGTGGCTTAAAATGTTTATGAATCAAATTTTACGCATAAATACTCTAATATTTTTTTAAAAGGTCAATTTAATGCCTTTTGATGGAGAATCATTTTTAAATATAGGTTTGGTCACTTTTATATGTTCTATTTAAAAAAATTATTTAGAATCAAGACCTCAAAATTTAATTCGGATGAAATTTTGGTATTTTTCTGATAAAGTTCATTTTTTAATGAATAGTGAAAAATACTGCATTTTAATTCAAAAATTCCATTCAATATAATTTATTCATGTGGTTAGATTATATTTTTATTGGTATTAATGTGTAATTGGATTATATTTTTATCATTTAATCCAATTTTGGTAATTGGATTTAATATCACTTTGAAATTGGACATAAACAAGTGTCAATATTTTGGTAGTTATTGTTTCTTAAAAACAAGTTTTTTGGTTTTGACAATAGAAATTAATTTTAAATTAATTAATGAAACATATATTTTTTTAATTTGGCTAAATATATATCATTTTTTAATTCAGAATATCAAAATTATCTTTGAAAAAACGTTTGGTATTTTTCTGAAAACGTTATATTTTTTATGAATAGTGAAAAACACTACATAGAAGATAAAAACTGACATTTCATTTAAATGAAATCTTACCACTTCTATGAATTGAATTTGAAAAATCTGACATACATGGCTGCCATTAGTATGTAAAATTTGGTTCAATTAGATAAAAACAATTTTTAGTGAATAGAAACATTTGATTTTTATTTACCGCGGTTAAAGGTCAATAGGGTAATTCAAGGTTAAAATAAAATTATAATAATATAAAATTACATTAAAACTTTTCATAACCTTATTGGATGGGTAATGGCCAACAAAGACAATCCTTGGGTGAGAATTTTTTCCATTGAAAGTTACTTTTGTATGATAATGATATTAATAACATTTTATTTAAAGTAACAATTACAATTTCATTAACATGAATTTTTTTACTAAAACAATTTTTATATAGGGTTATATAAGTGATCTATTTGACTATAAATATCATTTTTAAATCTATAATTATTTCATATATCTTGGTATTTTATTTTAAATTTTTATACGTTATATAAATAAATTTAATTATGAAGCAATACTGATACAATAATTTCTTAATTAAGAAAGGACTCAAATAAATGATATTATAAATATTAAAATGAATTTATTTTTAATCACTTTATTCCATCCACGAATTTTATACATTAATATTACTTTTTATATTTGAATTAATGAATTTTTTTCAAAATAATCATGTTGTTTTTGATTTTTTATAAAGTCATGATATGAATAGTATAAAAATTGACATAAATGAGTTTTTAAATCAATTAATAATTTATGAAATATTAAAATAGTCCTAAAAATCTAAGATTCATCCAAATAACATATATGGTGTTAAAATTGTTATTAATGATCCATTTTGGTTTTCTTGGAATTTAATAGTAAAAATATTAACCATATAGTATAAATATACATTAAGACATGGTAAAAGATAAATAAGAGTAAAAAAGGGTTAAATTAAAAAGATAAGGATTATAAAATATCCAAAACCTATAAAATTATTATTGGATGATTTTATTTATAATTATATGCACCTTACATTTGAATAAAATATTTTTTGGACCTTTTTAACTCAAAAATAATTTTATAATAAAATAATAATTTCAAACTTTTTTAAAGAATTCATACACCCTCTTATAAAAAACCACCACCTTTAACCCATTAAACACACCTCTCAATCTCCTGGGATTTTCCAACCCCTAACCAAAAAATCACCCAACATCCCTCTATTCCTCCTGTAATCCTTACCATAGGTAAAATATGTTACACCCCAAACTTTCCACGGTATGTTTTCCTTTGAATAATACAATAGTTTGTGTTGTACGCAACTTCGAGTTCAAACACACCACAACCAATCAAACTAGCCGTTATGAATATTAATACCCACTTTTTGAAATTATATAAATTTTATATTTCAAAGTTATCTTCATTTTTGGATTTGGAATATTGAAATTATCTTAGGGTGAATTTATGGTATTTTTCTAATATAAATCAATTGTGGATGAATAGTGAAAAACAATGTGTTATTGTTTAAAACAGACATTTTAATTAAATATTTAATTATTTTATTTAAATTTATTTTAGGTAAAAATAGATACATAATACATATATATGTTCAACATAATTCATTGGAGTATTTTTATAATAATTTTAGATATATAAAATTTTATTGAACTTTTTACCGTCTTTTACCCACCTCCTAGGAGCATTTGAAAATTTGTATAAAACTTAATTTTACCACTTCTATAAGTTGAATTTTAAAAATCCGAGAGACACGGTTGATATTAGTATGTAAAATGGGGTTTAGTAAGATGAAAATAATTTTTGATGTATAGTAATGTTTTACAATTATTTACCACAGTTAAAAGTAAAAATGGTAATTAAGGGTAAAAATGAAATTATTTTTACTCTAATACATGTCCAAATTATACTGGATAAGTGTAATTCGAACAAAAACAACCTTACGAATAAAATATGATCTTTTAGGTCCACTTGGATTAGATTAGGACATTTATTAATATTTTCTTTAAAGAAGAGTTAAAAGAGTTAAAATCAAAGTTTAATAAATAAACCAGTTTTAATATAGGGTTATACATACGATAATTTTAATATAGGGTTATACATACGATAAAGGATAAGTTTATTTTGACAATCATAGTTTATAAAATTGTCAAAATAGAGATTCAAAAATGGTTTGCCATCAAAAGGCACTAAAACAATCTTTTAAGAATATTAGTTTATTCATTGCATAAGATTGTATTTATTTTCATTTTAAGCCTCTAAAACACTATCTTAATCATTAATAGAATGGATAAAAATATCTATTATTCATTACTTACTTGGGATGTTACATCCTTCCCCCCTTTAGAAAATTGCGTCCCCGCAATTTATTTACTTATCAAATAATTGAGGGTACTTATCCCTCATTGCATTTTCGGATTCCCATGTTGCCTCTTCCATCATGTGGTTTTTCCACAAAACCTTTACCTGGTGAATCACCTTATTCCGTAACACTTGCTCCCTATGGTCAAGAATCTGGACCGGTTGTTCCTCATAAGATAGGTTCTCTTCCAGTTGAACTACCTCTGGACTCAAAACATGAGATGGATCTGGAATATACTTTCTCAACATCGAAACGTGAAAAAAATTGTGTACCTGAGATAAACTCGGAGGTAAAGCCACTCGGTATGCAACTGATCCAACTCTCTCCAGAATTTCGTATGGTCCAACAAACCTTGGACTCATCTTTCCTTTCTTACCAAATCTCATCACGCTTTTCCAAGGAGAAACCTTGAAAAAAACATGATCACCTACATCGAAAGATAGATCCTTCCTCCGGTTATCCACATAACTCTTCTGCCTGCTCTGAGCTGTTCTCATGTGTTTCTGAATCAGCTGAACTTTTTCTGCCATCTCTTCTACCAATTCTGGTCCCATCAACTTCCTTTCACCCACTTCATCCCAGAAAGCTGGAGTTCGACACAGCTTCTCATATAATGCCTGAAATGGTGCCATCTGTATACTGGAATGAAAACTGTTATTATATGAAAACTCAACCAAAGAAAGATGTTGGTCCCAACTTCCCTGATAATCCATAGAACAAGCTCGTAGCATATCCTCCAATGTCTGAATTGTTCGTTCTGACTGCCCATCTGATTGAGGATGAAAAGCTGTACTAAAATTTAATTCAGTACCCAACGACTTCTGAAGGCCTTTCCAAAAGTTAGAAGTAAACCTGGGATCACGATCCGATACAATGGATAGAGTAACTCCATGTAACCTGACTATCTCTTTAAGATACAAACGGGAAAGTTGATCAAGAGAGAAAGTATCTCGTATAGCAATGAAATGAGCAGATTTGGTCAAGCGATCAACAATAACCCAGATTGCATTATTACCTCGAGATGTCTTCGGTAATACAACAACAAAGTCCATGGATATATTCTCCCATTTCCACTCTAGCACTGGTAAAGGCTGAAGCATCCCTTTCGGTAACTGCCGCTCTGCTTTAACCTGCTGACAAGTCAAACACTTCACAGTAAAATCAGCAATATCTCTTTTCATTCCATCCCACCAGTAATACTCCCGCAGATCTCTATACATCTTAGTACTGCCCGGATGAACTGAAAACGGAGAACTATGAGCTTCACATAACAAATCTCTCTTCAACTGTGAATCACAAGGCACACACAATCACTTCCCAAATCTCAAAACACAATCATTATCAATGTTGAATTCAGGAAACTTACCTTTCTGAACCAGCTCTACCTTTTTCTGCAACTCACTGTCTTGATTCTGTGCTTGCTTGATTCTATCTGATAGAGTTGATCTCACTGATACCTGAAACAAAACAGAAGGACTTCCTGCACCAACAACTTCTATGCCAAAGTTCATCAAATCATTAACCAAAGGATCACGTTCCAAACACAACATTGTTAATGAAGCATTACTTTTTCGACTCAAAGCATCAGCCACTTTATTTGCTTTTCCCGGATGGTAATGAATTGTACAATCATAATCCTTGATTAATTCCAGCCATCTCCTTTGTCTCATGTTTAACTCTTTCTGAGTGAATATATACTTTAATCTTTTGTGATCGGTATATATTTCACACTTTACTCCATACAAATGATGCCTCCAAATTTTTAAAACAAAAACAACAGCAGCTAGTTCCAAATCATGTGTAGGCTAATTTACATCATGATTTTTCAACTGTCATAAAGCATAAGCAATTACCTGATCATTCTGCATTAGGACACAACCAAGTCCTTTCAATGAAGCATCACTGTATATAACAAACTCACCATTCATGAAAGGTAGTGCCAAAACTGGAGCATTCACCAATCTTCTTTTCAATTCCTGAAAACAATCATCACATTCTTTTGTCCAGATAAACTTAACACCCTTACGAGTTAGCTTAGTCATTGGACTAGATAACCGTGAAAAATTTCTAACAAACCTTCAGTAATAGCCCGCCAACCAAGGAAGCTACGAATCTCGGTTACATTTGTGGGTCTTGGCCATTCTTCCACAACTTTTGTTTTTGCAGGATCAACAGTTATTCCATCTTTAGAAACAATGTGACCAAGGAATGAAATTTGCTGCAACCAAAACTCACACTTGCTGAATTTCCATAGAGTTACTTTTCTTTTAAGGTTTGCAAGATAACCCTTAAATGTTTTTCATGCTCCTCTTTACTTTTAGAAAACACCAAAATATCATCAATGAAAACCACCACAAACTTAACCAAGAACTCATGGAAAATTCTATTCATTAAGTCCATGAATACAGCAGGTGTATTGGATAGCCCAAAAGGCATTACTACAAATTCATAATGGCCATATCTCATACGGAACGCGGTCTTCGGAATATCTGCCTCCTTGACCTTCAGCTGATGGTACCCCGATCTCAAGTCAATCTTTGAAAAAAACTGAGCTCCCTAGAGCTGATCAAACAAATCATCGATATGAGGCAAAGGATATTTGTTCTTAACAGTGATATTATTCAAGGCTCTATAATCAATGCAAAGTCTCATAGAACCATCTTTCTTTTTAACAAATAAAACAGGAGCACCCCATGGTGATGTGCTAGGTCTAATGAAACCTTTCTCTAATAAATCTTGCAATTGCTCCTTCAACTCTAAAAGTTCAATTTGTGCCATTCGATAAGGGGGTTTTGAAATTGGCTTAGCATCAGGAACTAAGTCAACAGTAAACTCAACTTCCCGATCTGGTATTATTCCAGGAAACTCATCAGGAAAAACATCAGGATACTCATTTACCACTGGCACATCATTAATCTGAACAGTTCCTTTATTTTCAATGATGTGTGAAAGGTAACATTCATTTCCATCTTTTACAAGTTTCTCGGCCTCTTGATATGTTATCAAAAGTAAGGGTTCATTCTTGTAAACAAACTGAATGTCTTTCTGAAAAGAAACTTCTTTAGCTCTATAGTCAATCTTAGCATGGTAAATAGAGAGCTAATCCATACCCAGGATAACATCAAACTCTACTAGAGGTAGAACAATAAGGTTTGCAAGTAGGTTCTTTCCACAGATAAGGATATGAAGATTCTTATAAATTCTTTTTGCCTCGACACTTCCCCCAGGTGTTTTTACCAAAAGTTCAGGAGTCATTTCTTGAGATGGTATTCCCATTTTACTAGAAAAGGTTTCAGAGATGAAAGAATGTGTAGACCCCGAATCAAACAACACGCTGGCATAATCTGAAAAAACAAACAAAGTACCTGATAAAACATCATTTGATGGCCCGACATCTACTGAAGTAGTTGCAAAGGACTTCACCACCTCTTTATGCTTGTAGTCTAACTGCTTCCCATCACTCAAGCTCTTTGTCGGACACTCATTTGCATAGTGACTCATCTCATTGCACTTAAAACATTTCACTAACTGTAAATCAAATTTGTTCTTACCATCACCTTGATAATTTTCAGTGCAATCACGAGCCTTATGTCCCATCTTACCACATCGGTAGCACTTCCGAGAATTCAGAAGACATTCCCCAGCATGCATTTTGCCACATTTATCACAAACTAGAAACTTAGTTCTCTTACCATCAGACTTTTTTGAAGAATTCTTACCTTTCTCCTGCCACCTTGGTCTCTTCTTCTGCTGGTTGTTATAGAAAACTTGGTCATCGGCAAACTCCATTTCCACCTTCTCAGCACATCGAACAAGCTTTTCAAAACTTTTAAACTCACGAGAAGTTAAAACCCTTGGAAACTTTGTCTTTAATCCTGAGTAAAAATGATTGATTTTACTATCAAGGTCTCGGATAAAATTTGGAGCATACCTTGCCAATCGAGTGAACCTTTCTTCATAGGCAGCCACTAAGTCTTCCTCTTGCCTCAATTCCAAGAATTGCTTTTCCATCCTAAGTCGAACAGCCTTAGGAAAATACTTCTCAAGAAACATACCTTTGAATTCATCCCAGTCAAGAGCATCAATCTCATCGGTGTCCCTGATATTTTTAACCATAGACCACCACTGATCTACTTCACCCTCCAAACGGTAAATAGAAAGACTAACCTTTTGATTGTCTGAACACACCATGACATCAAAAATCTTCTCCAGTGATTTAATCCACCCTTTAGCTAGCACAGGGTCAGATGATCCTCTGAATGATGGTGGATGTTGCCTCATGAAATGTTCCACCACTGACATGTTCCTCTGCGGTTGTTCTGGCTGATCTCGTGCATGGATACCACCGCCATTTATCTCTTGATTCAACTGCGCCATTACTGCAACAAACTGTTTAGTTCCAATTCCGACCATTTCTGGATGCTGATTCGGGAGGTTATTTCCTTCTGTATTCCTTCCTAGCACTGCTTCCCTGTTTCCTCTGCGGAAAACCATTCTGAACAAACATGTCTTAGATGAAGCAACATGGTAATCTTTAAATGCTATATCATTTCAAAAAAAACATATTTTTGGATAATAATTTAATAGAATTCTAACTCCTAAAGTTATCTAAACCGACCTCTGATACCAACTATAAGTCCCCATCCTTAAACCATACTTAAACTTGAGTTATTACAAGATTACACATTGAGGATCTTTTCGGGTTTAGAGTTTTAGAGAATTAGATCATAAAACTTTCATTACATTCCACATATAAACAAAGTGGTTACATAAAGATAGTATTCTTCATTCTCATCAATGGAAAACACATTTGAAATAAAACATGGATTATTTCTTGACACTTCCTTGACACTATCATCATATCATGTACCTTTCCCTTGACCTGTGAAAAAAATTTCAAAAAAAAACATGGGATGAGCATAAAAAGCTTAGTATGGGTTATAAAAACATGGAAAGGAAACATGAGTTCATATATACATAAGAATGAAATCATACTTTACCCATAAAACATAGGCACATTAACATACCTCATAAAATCATGAATAAATCATAGAAATCATAAGACATAAAGGTAACTTGAGGCATTCATAACATTCTTACATAGGGAGTAACACTCTTGGTTACGTTTGGAATACCCATCACAGTATATTCCCTAAATCTCTTCGGAGAAACCTTAACGTTTCACTCCTTCGCGTTAACCAATGCATTGGAGAGCTATAACGGGCTCACCCGCCCTTAGATTATCACGGAACCACCCGTCTTCATAATAATGCCCAAGAACCATAACATAATCATATCACATAAATCATGCATAAAGGAAACATAACATTTCCACATTTCAATCACGAGATATCAATACAACACATTGATATAATAAAAACATTATGAAAACCATTTTCAATACCAAAGTAAAACATGGTATTTATTTTTCGTTTAAAAAAAGAAGGTATGGCTTGTAGAGGAAGCCGAAACTCAAATAACGGTCACGACGGCGGAGAAGTCGTTGTCGCCACATACGTACGACAAAAACATTCCCTTTTGTCGTTTAGTAAACGCTTCGTATAAAAAAAAGATTCCTTTTGAATAAACAAAAAAGTCAAAGTGATTTATACATCGTATAAAAGAAAGTTGTGTATAAAATAAAATATGCCTCAACGAAAGGAGATTGAGACGAAGTCCCATACCTCGTATCCGACTTGACCCGACCGTTATTTAATCACCTGAATAATAAATCTGAGTTAATATCTACTTGCTTAGGAACCTTTTTCAAGTTCATTATTCCTTTTATACCATGTTATGAACATCATGTAATCTGTTAAGTTAACAATGTTCATTTTGTTGGTATTTGGTTCCTAAGTCAAAAATAGTCTTCTTACACTTACATGTTGTTAATTTGGTCAAAGGTTCATAATATCCAGAATGGTATTCATGATGTAGATACCATATATGTCATATATATCAACTACATACATGCATTTATAATATTACATCACATTTAGAGGTAAGAAATGAAATGCACCGTTCATGGAGACGGTAAGCCGTACGTACGCATGAACGCTACTTCCATTTCTATTTCATATTTTCTGGAATGGAATCATAATGATATAAGAGTATATTATAATTCCATTATAATAAAATATATAATATCATTAACTTTATCCTTTACACATCCCACATATGGTATTAACGAATCAAATCACTTTTAGGGGGCGGTAGTCCGCACTTCCTAAAATGAAGATATCGTGTTTTACCCATAATGGAAACCATAAAGGTATGCCCAAAATAAAAAAAAACAGAATCTTAAGGAAAACATAAACATATTATATATCATATACAAAAATAGTGACATCATAATGTCCACCTTTGAAGGTGTTAAATGAGTGTTGAACAATCATCGTTTCAGGAGGCAGAATTTCGCCATCCACGGAAACCATATGTTCATTAACCATTTGATGTAGTTGTGTGAGCGTGTAGCTCAAATAAATCTTATAACAACATCCTAGTATATTTATGATACTGGTGTTGTTACAAAAGATGTAAATAAAAAGAGTTTAGGGGGGTTGGAGAAGCAAAATAAAACAAATGAACATGAGAGAATGAATTACCTTTAAAAGTGTAACTCCTTTTGAGTTGAGCCTAAAGGCTTCCTTTGAAAGTATTATGCTCAAAGGGAATCCTCTAGGATGAGGAGAGGTATGTGGAGAGAGAAAATGGGTAGGGGTTGGCCGAGCCAAAGTCTTGAAGAGTGTGTGAAATGAGGTAGAGGTGGGGGCCTTTTATAAGAGGAGAGGAGGGGCACTTTTGGAAAGTAAAGAAATATTACATTATTTGAAAATGTGTTTCGGTTTTAAAAGGTCCCACATTAATAGAATTCGTGGATAAGGTGATAAGGGTTCTAAATCCACTCATCCAATTTGTTTTGGACATGTGTAGTTCATAGATTTTACATTATCTTTCTATTTTATTTAAATCATCAAATAATGATGTCATCGCTGCATCATTATTATGTCATAAATAATTAACTTTATTTAATGTCTAAAAATTATAAAAAAATACTATGATATAGGAAATCTTTTTAGATTTACAATGACTATTTATAATCAAAATTTGGACTTGTATAACCCGACTTAAAAATTGTTTTCATAAAACGTATTATGTTTGTGTCATTTTCACTTTAACATTAAATAAAAAGTAATTTATGTCATTTCCCAACAAAAGTGGATCCATGGGGTCCCCAAGTTGAAAAATGGCATTTCATGGTCGGCCATGACACAACCAATGAGGTTGGGACATGTGTCTAGGTCATTTCATTTTAGTAAAGTATTATTTATACCTTAAACTACCCTAATTACCACTAATCGTAATTAAGAACTTAATAAGTTACTATTCACCAAAAAATTATTATAATCTCATTGAACCACATTTTACTTATTAATTACAACCATGTATGTCGGATGTTAAAAATTCAATACACATTAGTGGTAAACTTTCATTTAACTGAAAAATCAGTTTGCTTGATTATCACTTAGTGGTTTCACTATTCATCAAAAATTGAAGTTTTTCAGAAAATTACCAAAAATTCACCCTAAGCTATATTTGATATTCCTAATTCAAAAATGAAGTCTATTTTACAAAATTCAAAACATATAGGTCACATTAATTAATTTAATAATTAATTCCCGCTGCCAGAGCAAATAGCATGTTTTTACAAAACATTAAGTATCAAAAGATTGACACCAGTTTAAGTCTAATTTCAAAGTGAAATTGATTCCAATGACCACCATTGGATAAAATGGTAAAAATATATTCTAATTTCACTTCAAAACCAATTCAAAACATAATCTAATCATATAAATAAATTATATTAAAAAGTAGTTTTGATGTAAAATGCAGTATTTTTCACTATTCATTAAAAAATGAACATTGTCATAAAAATACCAAAAATTCACACAAGGTAAATTTTGATGTCCCAATCATAAAGGATAAGTTTATTTTGACAAAAATAGTTTATAAAATTGTCAAAATATAGATTCAAAAATGGTTTTCCATCAAAAGGAAGAAAAACAATCTTTTAAGAATATTAGTTTATTCCATGCATAAGATTGTATTTATATTCATTTTAAGCCTCTAAAACACTATCTTAATCATTAATAGACACGGATAAAAATATCTATTATTCATTACTTACTTGGGATGTTACAATTTTAGATAAATCTAATGAGTTTATGATAACATGAATAAATATATCTAGTTTTTATCCACCTTATAAGATAGTATATGATGGTTTTATTGAAATACTCACACTGACCTTTTTGGTTTTAGTAAATGGATGGATCTAGAAGGAACCAACGTAAAAATATATGTGATGGAATAGTGGTGGTTTTCTTAATGATAAAATGAATGGAATGGGAGCAGCAATGAGAACTCTTGCGATTAAAATATGTTATGGTTAATTTTGAGGAATTTATATCATTTTTTGGAATTTTATAAAATTATATGGTTTTAGAAAAAGGAAAACTCGCATGAAGCGTGCCAACCCGTCGCGTCCACCAAGGCCATGGGAATCGAACCCACAACTAAAAGGAGACAAGGGCACATCTCCTACCACTGTCATATGTGAAGTTCTTGGTTAGTTTGACTTTTTTTAGTTAAATAATTTTATTTATCAACAATTAGTTGATTTTTGGAAATTATGTTTTATCTAATGGATATCCTTAGTATAGGAAATGATTTGGGACTATGTGATAAAGGCTATTTTGGAAAACATTTTTTATATTGGGAAAATTATATGTATAATGAAAATAGAATACAATGGGATCTCAATTTTGGAATAATGGATGAAATTTTATTTTGGAATAATCTATGTTTTTATTGTGGACATATGATGATTTGGGTTATTTATGGAAATAATTAACCTATCATAGAGAATATGTTATTTTGTTTATTACACTTAAGTATGAGACATTTAGAGTAGTTGTTGTTATTTGGAGATAAATGTTATGATTTACTATGGAAGAATATGTGATTAAATTCCTCTAAGTTTTGGGGTTCAATCGTAGTTGGGATTATATTGAAGGATTTTAAGGAGAATTGTGTTTTAAATGGTCTTTGTTGAACTTTGGGTATAGTTTGTTCAATTTTGAAGATTAAAAGTAGTATTTAATTTTATAAAGGATTGTTCTTTTTTGGGGATTATCTGATCTTATAGTATCCATTTTTTTGGTTAATGTCTAGAGACATGGGAAATATATAGTTCATCTTTTATGGATTATGTGATTCTATAGAAGTTGATTATAACACTTTAGGTGTGACTAGGTCATCTTGAATACTCATCATTTAGAGAAAAAGATAATTTTTTGTTTGTATTTTATTAATGGATGACACTCTACATAACAATTAAGTATTTTTCTTTAATGTATAGTCTAGGTAGTAATAAAAATTTTCAACTCTATAAAAATAATCTTCAAGAAAAAATGTTATACAATTTATTTTATCAATAAACATTTACCCAACCTAAAATATATGGTGTTGTGGTGGTTAACTTTATGTGATCAAGTTCTCAATTGCTCTCTTTTAGTATACGAGAGTTAGTTTGTCTTCCATATCCTTTTTTTCCTACATGGAATCCTAGTACAGGTTATCTCAGGTGACCTTTGAACTTCACTTTCATTATTTTAAAGTTATAGTTTTATTGACTCTTTTTCTGATGTAGGACATTCAATGAATCTTCTAAGCCCAATTTTAAAATTTTGAGGACGCAATTTCCAAAAGGGGGAAGGATATAACATCCCATTTAAATAAAGAATATGAAATATTTGTATTTATTAATAATTTTGAATTGAATATTAATTTTACATTAAAGGGGGTGCTATGTTTGATAATGTACTCAACATGCAACAACATGTTTCTTTGAAATCTTATATTGCACACAATGATGAAATATATTGAAAAATAATATAATATTATTATTATTTTAAATGATATTTAATGGATAGTCATTGTATTAGAGGGTATGAATAGAACTGACTTCAATATGATTACAAATGTTTGTTAAATGTTGTTATATTTATCCAATAAATATTAGATGCTTAAAATGTGAATGAAACCAATTTTATGCATAAATACTCTTATATTCTTTAAAAGGTTGATTTATCCCCTTTTGATGGAGAACCCTTTTTAAATATAGTTTGTGTCACTTTTATATTTACTATTTGTATAAATAAAATTATTCTTTATAATAGGGATCTCAAAATTTACGTTGGATGAAATTTTGGTATTTTTCAGATAAAGGTCATTTTTTGAATGAATAGTGAAAAATAACACTTTAATTCAAAACTACCTTTTAATATAATTTATTTATGTAGTTAGATTAACTTTTTTGTTGGTTTGAAAGTTTAATTGGATTATATTTTTACAATTTAATACAATTTTTGTCATTAGAAGTAATATTACTTTGAAATTGGACACAAACAAGTGTCAATCTTTTGATAATTATTATATTTTTAAACCACGCTTTTTAGTTTTGACAATGGAAATTAATTTTAATTTAATTAATGAATCATATATGTTTTGAATTTGGTAAAATAGACTTTATTCTTTTTATTTGGAATATCAAAATTAATTTTCATTGAATTTTTTTTATTTTTTGGAAAATGTTAAATTTTTTATGAATAACGGAAAACACTGAATGGTATTTAAAAACTGACATTTTCATTAAAATAAAATTTTACCAACTCTGGGAATGGAATTAAAAAATCATACATACATGGTTTTTATCAGTAAGTAAACTGTGGTTCAATATGACGAAAATAATATTTAGTGAATAGAAAATTGTGATTTTTATTTTATACGGCTAAAGGTAAATATGGTAATTCAAGCTATAAATAATATTATAACAATATAAAATTACCTTAAAACTTGTCATAACCTAATTGGATGAGTAATGTGTGACCAAAAATATCCATTGGTAGGAATTTTGGCCTTTGAATGCCACTTTGGGTGCGATAATGACATTAATATCTTTTTATTTAAAGTAAAAAATAAAAATATCATAACCATGAATCTTTTTACTAAAATAATCTTTATATGTGGATATATTAGTTATTTTTTTACTATAAATATTATTTAGAAATATAGTAATATTTCCTATATCATGGTATTTTATTTATATTTTTTATACATTAAATAAATAAATTTAATTATGACAATGGTGATATAGTAATTGGTTCATTAATATAGGATTCAAATAAATGATATTAAAAAAGTAAAAATAAATTTATTTTGAACCTTTTGATTCCATTAACTAATTTTATATCTTAGGATAACTTTTTATATTTGAATTAATTATGTTTTTTTAATGTAACAAGATTTTTTGGATTTTATTTAAAATTCATGATATAAATAGTATAAAAATTGACATAAATGAGTTTTTAAATCAATTAATATTTTATTAAATGATAAAATAGTTTTGAAAATATAAGATTTTTCTAAATGACATTATTATGTTTCAATATTCATTAATGATCCATTTTGGGTCGCTTGGCATTTTATAGTTAATATATTAACCATATAGTCTGAATATACAAGAAGACATGGTAAAAGTTAAATTAGAGTAAACACAGTTAAATAAAAAAGATAAGGATTAAAAAATATCCAAAACCTTTCCAATTTTTATTGGTTGATTTTATTTCAACTTATATGAATGTTATCTTCGAATAAAATACATTTTGAACTTTTCGAAACTGAAAATCATTTTATAATAAAATAATACTTCCAAACATTCCAAAATAACCCCTCCTCCCTCTTATTAAAGGAAACCGCCTCTAAACAATTAAACACACCTCTCAAGACCCTTGTATCATTCTATACCTACCCAAATCAGCTCCCAACATCATTCACTTCCTCCTAGAATCACTAGCTTAGGCCGAAGAAACTTCAATAAAACATTTTGGTTCCAACCAAAGGAAGTTACTCCATTTAATGGTAATCATATCACTCAAGTTATCTTCTTTGATTTTAATTATTCATAAATCTTATGATATTGTAAGGTATGTTAAAGATATTAAGTTTTAATACTGAAAATGTATGTTTATTTTTATTTGTATGTATTCATGGACTAATGTTTTCGTTCCTTATTTAATATCCCTTATTGAGCTTTTCATGCCCATCTCATGTTTTTGAAAAGTTTTTCCACAGGACATAAAGATGAATAGGGCCAAGGATGTGATCAAGGAAAGTCATGTTGTCTAAAATATTTAAATAAACATGTTTTTTTTAAGAATTTTTAATTTTTGAAAAAATGGATATTGAGTAGATGTGTTTATAAGTAATATTCATGTTGTTATGTATAAGTGATGACCTACTTATCTAAATATTTAAACCTGAAAGTATCCTCAATGTGAACTACTGACATAATTCAAGATTATGTAATGCTCAAGGATGGGTCCTTATAGTTTGATTTAAAAATTTTTTTTTGATTATTTTGAAATTAACTTATATGATTTATTTTTAGTGGATTACAAAATAGATTTATTGGTTAAATATGTCTTTGATTGATGAAATCATTTAAAAATTCAAATTTTATTTGGGGGAAAACAAATTGGAGTGGTTTTTGAGAAATTTTAATGGTGTGAGTGTTTTTGGAACATCATTGGCCAATGGATTTTTTAGAATGAATGTGTTTTGTTTTGAGGGAAAAAATGGGAATTTTGTGAAATTTGTTAGTGAAATTATTTTTATTTAAATGAAATTTATATATTAAATGCTTAATTTTTCAATTTATATTTTGACTATCATTAGTTAATTTCCTTCTAAAATGAATTGTTTATGTTCTGTGGGCTATTGTGGCCTGATGGGGTTTTTAACTCATGCCTAAAAAATTTTAGGTTCTATGTTCTTAGTTAGATCTATATTTTTTGTTATTTCCAATTTGGGTTGATTTAGATAGGGGTGTAAAACTATAGGTTGAATGGTTTTGTATTCTATCTTACATGGAGATAGTTTTTTATGGTATTTTTATTTTTTGTTAGTTTTTTTATACTTCTAATCTCTCTTGGTACATGTTTATGAAATTGTGTTTGATCATGGTTGATAGTGATGACATGTTTGGAATTTAGTTTTTTTAATTTATTTATTTTTTCCATTTTTCATCTATAATTTTGGTGAAATCATTCCTAAATAGATTCATATGATACCTAGAAGCTCTTCAGCCTCCCATAAGGATTAGGAAAGCTCTTTGGGACATGCGATGGGCTTGGTCAGGGGCCATGTTTGATTGTATCTTGGGCATGTTTTTATAACTAATGTATAAAAATATGATATTAATCAATTTTTGAATCCATTGATATGGATATCCTTGAATTAATCAAATGAATAACATCATGGAAGTGAATTACTCAAGACTAAAAAAAGTGGTAAGGTGTGTTTCCTAAAAATAAGTAAATAATGAGATAATGGGGGAAATGAAATAGTGAAAAGACATGTAAAACCTCAAAATATAAAATAAGAGAATAATATTATAGGGGTTTATGAGATAAATATATTATAAATACACTTTATGAATTATCATTGAATGTGAATATTATTATTAAAATTTAGATCAGATCAAAACCATTATGACTAGGGTGAAATTTTAATAAAAAACAGTCAAAGGGAGGGATATTGAAACTAAATTTAAAATTAAAATAATTAAATATAATTAATTGTTTAATAAAAAATAGTATGTTTACACACAATTGATATTAAATTGAGTAAATTGGACAGAAAAATTCTTAAGGAAATAAATTTGAGACAAATAACTATTACAATAATTGTAACATTAGAATCATGGGAACATATTTGGGTTTTGATGAAATAAATATTAAAATATCATTAAATAAAATATATAAAATATATGTTATAGATATTAGTTAAACTAAAACACTGTATAATTTAAATTATAGTGTGAAAAATCATACTCATCTCATTGAATTGATAATAAAGACTAATTAATCTTACAATGTCATTGTCTTTTAAATTTAAATCTCGTGAAAAGTTAAATAGGATAATTTATTTAATCATATATACAAATTAAAATTTATTATATAATAAATATTTGGCCACTATTAACACTATAAATAGGAAATAAGTGGTGAATATGCATCATATGTCATGATGAAAAACAGATATGTAAATACCCTTCCCTAATTCTTGATTCATTCTACATAGGGGCCTAACATACTTAATAATCAAATTAATATTGTTATAAAAGTTAGTAATAACATTTTCCATCTATATTTCATTTTCTATTGTCTATTAATTATTATTTGTTAATTATTTTTTAAACAATTTTCACTTATACCCGTTACATGGGGCAGTTCAGTAAAGTTACATTAAAACCTTCTTGGTAAATTGACTGTGTTCAATTTTGTTTAAATAGATCCATTATATAAAAAAATACAGTTTTTTTTCTTTTTAATTAATAAATTTTCATAAAACTGTTACATTTCTATAGGTTTTCCTAATTTGATTAAATTTATTAAAGTTGATTTGATATGTTCATTAAATGTGGTTATGTTTACTATAAATATTTTTTTTAAGATTACAAATAGATTTTAAAAAATTATCATTTAAAAATTAGTATTCTGTTATAAATATAATGTTTATACATTATATAAAATATTAAATTCATTCATTTTGGAAAAAAAATGAAAATGAAATGATTCATTCCATAGTGGTTGTTGTTCGTAGGTACACACATGTGATTCTCTAATTTTTCATTAAATAGTGGAAAGATAGAAAGTAAAATGAAAAATTATCATATAATTTTATACATTATAATAAAATTAGAATTTTTTAGTAAATAAAACATCTTAGTAATAGATATAAACAGTTTATGAAAAATAGACATCACCTTTCATAGAGGTGGTAGTCTGTACAAATTCATGATGGCATCTCCATTTTTGGAATTATTTTGAAGTGTGGTGGTGAAGATATATTCCACTAGTATTAAAATATTCATATTATTAATACATATAATGTAATCATAATCATATGTATATAAGGATTTTTATAAGGTATAATTAGAAAAAAAACTAAGAGATCTTGATTGAAAACATTACATTTCCTTTTAAATGTTATTCCTTGGGTAAAAACATGAAGAATATTATCATTGAATGTTTTCATGGAAAATGAATCTAGGCCATCTGTACTATTGAGAAGGGTGTCTATGGAATTTATATAGTTGATCTATATCATTTTAATTGTAGGATTAATAGGGTGGATGTGATTCCCTTTTAAAATTAAATAAAATGACACATTGATAAGTACACATTACACTTCTGATTATTTTATGAAACTATTCAAGGAAAATATCTTAAAAAGATATATATAGTGGATTTTTTGGTGATATTTTGTTTATAAATACTCATATAATAATTTTCACTTATTTTTTGAATAGTTATAATGATATTTATTATTATTTTTGGCTTTTACACGTTTTTATTTATACCATCATAAGTAAATTTCACTCATGTAATTTATGATTTATTAAAAATATAAATTAACTCATCATAAATTTTTTGAGGTTCTATATATTAGTTTATTCAACATTTAATCCAATAAAATTTCTTAATATTATATAAATAACTTTAAAATTTAAACATTTAATATATAGAAAAACAATTTTGTACAAAAATATTATTTTCACCATTTATTGTCCCTAATATTTTATAAAATTTTGTACCAATTAAATGAGTTAGAATATATGTTTATATATTTTTAAAAACAAGATAAAATTATTTATATAAAATATTTTTATTTAATTTATTAGTAAAAAACTAAATAACACTAAAAAATAATTCTTTGAATAAAACATTTTCATGATTATCATGTACATTAACATTAATCATAGGAATTGAAATTTTATGACTAAAAGGGAATTGATCTTATCACATTATTTTATCATGTTTTTCTAAAATATAAAATCAATTTTATCATATTTAATTTCTATAAATTAAATAATTTAATTTTTATTATTTTTGAATAAAAAAATTTATTTAGAATAAAATATAATGTTGGATTACAAAATGATAATCATGGGTTTTATAATTTCAACATTGTAGTGTTGTATTAATAATTTAACTTTTTAAATATATTGTTTCTATTATAAATTTTTTAATCATCTCAATTAAATATAGAAGTTGTGGAAACATTTCATTCATGATAGATGTTAGTAAATCCTTTAATATAATAGATTGATGATTTATATACAATGTGATTTCTTATTTTTTCATCGACCATATAATTGTGCATTGAATAAAAATATTATTAATCTAAACTCATATATTTATTCTTATGATTATAAATAATGAGTGTTAGTTAAATTTCTTTAGTGGTTTCAGATAAAGCATCCCCCTTTATTACATTATCTTTGCTCTTGCGGAATTTTATCTTAGGAGAATTTTTCAAGAAATGGGTGATAATGGGAACTCAAAAACCATTAGTGTTGTCAAAGGAATATCTTCCCCTTATCATTTTTTATGATGAGGAAATAATTACTTTTACTAAAGGGGTTAAAATGAACATTAGAAACAACAAAAATTACATAATACATTATGAAAAAATTTAGGGATAAAAGATCAGTTGGAATAAATCATTTTCTTAATTTTAAAAAATTATTTCATCATCCAGAAAATGAAGCATCATAAATAAATTTGAAATTACAGATGTATCCTTACCCTTTAACTATTTTAGATTTCCTTTACTATTGGTGAAACTAAGATCATGTCACTTTAGTCAAATATTGGGTAAAGTTATGAGGTCTAATACATCATAAAAATGAAAGTACCTATCAATTTTTATGACATTTTTTCCTATTAAGAACATCATTGTAGATGAACATGGTTATTAATTAATGGTTTATGAATCTATAGCTTCTCAAATTAAAAATATTAACACTATTACTGTACATTTGTTATTGAGTATTTTCACTCTAGAAAGAAAATTCATCAGTTTGACTTTGAAATAATGCTACAAGCTTTATGATTTATGTGGTATTAGAATCAATAATATGAGAATTTTCAATTAAGATCTATATAACCATTTAATTTAGAGAATTTTAATTGAAAAATCTAGCTCGATCATATTTCTTAGATCAATATTTATAATAAACTAATGGATAGATATATAAATTATATGGAATCGTTAGTCTTTTCATCCTTTATGAATATGTTTTACATCATATCCTATAATTCTCTCCAGCTTGTCCATAGAGATTCCACTTTGAACTTATGGATTGGAAATTATATAGGCATTAATTTTAATGATATTTTTTCTAAATAAAAATAATGTTAACTATAATGTGGATATCAAAGTGAAGATTATTAACTGGGATAGTCTCCTCAAGACAATCGTAATTGTTGTTATGAACTGTAGTTTTTCCAATTAGGATGACCTGATGATCATTCAACCTACTAAAAATGGTAATACTCACTCAAAGATTTTATAAAAATAATGTACTCAAGGAAAGGAATGAAGTTGTGTAGGTAATTGGAATAAATAGTGGATTCAACATTCCATATTCACATTGTCCTAGAGTTCGGGTCACATGAAACACCCTATATATGCTTTTCTTCAGTTAGTTGGGATTTCATTATGGTATAAATGAAACATATGAAATCATTTTAGGTAGTACATAAATAATTTCTTCTTAATCTGTTATATTGTATTGGATCTTTGAAATTATTGTTTTGACATTTTAAATTTCCCTTTCAACTTACTAACAATGTTTTGGATTTATTAAATGCTTTCTGCAATCATTATCTCTCATGGAAGATGAGGATCATACTTGTGGTGCCAAGTGAAGAACTATTTTACTCTATTTTGAATAGAAGAAAGAGGATCATTCCTGATCATGTTTAATTCAATATCTTGTAATAAATAAGTAAAATTATAGTGGCATTGAAAGAGGCAAACAAATTTCAAACTAGGTATTGTGACCACTCCATTCATGATTTTTCAATCATAAAAACTATTTGATATTGAATGTATTTTTTTCTTCCTATAGTTACATTATAAGTCTTTTCGATCTCAACACCATGTGTATGGATAAAATGAAACCCTAATAGTGCCTAATGTTTGAATCATGTTCTTGCCAGTTTTGGTGTGGTTTTTAGTGGCCATAATTATATTGTCATGAATTATATTTAACGAACTTGTTGAATTGATTCATCTTTGGAGGATGAAATTATATTATTAATAAAGGTAGTGGAGATGGAAAGACAAAGAGGTTATAAGAACTTGTGTTTTGAGTGTGATTATACCATTATTATAAAGGCAATTTTATTAAGTTATTCTCATCTATCTTTAATGGTGAAAAATAAATGGATATAATGTTTAGACATGATTTGAAACATGAATATCTTTATCACTCATTACTTCTAGGATGAAAATTATCTTCTGAATCATCTTAAAAACAAATGTGTAATAATATAATATTTATGTGGTCTAACATTTTTTAGGAAGACATGGTTCGTTATCCCAAAGAGACTGTTGTAAAATCCCTTCATTTAGGCTATTGTAATTTTTTAATTTATTTATATTGTATTTTCCATTGGTTCATGTTATTTTCTAAGAATATCATTTTAAACCTCAACGTATTAGTAAAAACACCATTTTTATTAATAATCCAATGAAAATAAACAAATTACAAAAAATAGATCTTAAGATAATATTGCCTTACCAAATAGAAATATTATGTTAATTTTATTAAATAAAAAGATAAATAAAAAACTAATTTAAATTTATTATAATGACAAAAAATATAAATAAAACTATTTTAATTGGAAATTAACAATTTTTTAATAAAATATTAATTATACATATACTTATTTACAATCAATTACAAATGAAATAATTACTAATCTATTTTGATATGAAAAAAATATTTCATGCATAATATTTTTCTACATTTTAATAACGAAAATAAAAAAAATAGAAAAAAAACAATTTTAGCATAAAGTAGTCTTATTAGTTATTTAAAAACAATAATTTAATGTTTTTAATGGATTAGTCTTAATTAAGAACATTATTCTTATTTTTTCATATATTTCATAACTTTTTTACATATTTTTCCCACAAATTCAATAGATACATTTTAGCAATTAAATATTATTCCTCAGTTATTTTTGGTTTAGAATTATGGGTATAACACAATATAGAAAATATTATTTCATAATGAGATATATAATATAAAATATTTTGGAATTACATCCCCCAAAAATAAATTTATTTACAACAATTTTAATCATAACATAATAATATAATTAGTCATCTATATGTAAAAGAGAAATCCATATATATTTTCCAATGAGGTGTGTACCTTAATATCATAAGTATGTTATGGAGACAAAAAAAATTCACTATATGTATAAACAATAAATTAATTTTTTCATGAAAAATTATTGATTTTAGAAAACTTCTCTCACATGGAAAATTTTTTATTCTTCCCTTCATCGTCTTTGTCACCAAAACTACTACGATTGTCTACCCTCTTCTTTATTTGGGTGTATGAATTAAACTATGTTCATGTTGTTAATAATAATTAATGAAAGTAATTTCCTCATAATCAAAATATTTCTCACTCTTGAAGTTATTCAATTTTTATGTACATTTGTTTCATACATAAATTATCCATCTTATATATTATTATCTTGGTTATTATTATCTATAATAGATAACATGAGTTATCAAAAATTATTATCGTAATGGAATTACAAAAAAAATTAAACCTCAAGAAATACTACTCTATGACACCATAATGTATGTTAAATTTATTTTTAGTTCATGATATTTACCTTTTGGTTCATCATTTATAACTTTTTTTTTGTTTCATAAATTCTCATAACACTAAAATATAATAGTCTCAAGTTACTATAAATTTAATTATGACATTCTCAGCTCAAAATTCATTAAAATATATTTTTGAAAAATTAAACAAACTCATTATTTATAAAATCACATATCAACTAATATATTTATTTTAATTTGAATCACTTTGTTTTAATCTTTGTTATCCATTTACATTCTCTAAATAGTTTATCAAACTAATTTATTTAAATCATTCAAATTGGTTAATAAGGTGTATTTTGATCTTAAAAATAATATCTTTAAAGAGTTCATATACTAGAGTGAAATCTTAATCGAACTCATCATAAAATAAGTGATGATCATGTTAATGCTCAACCTTGCTTTTTTGAGGTGATTAACCCAAGGTGGATTTATTCCATAGTAATATCCATATTACATTATCTAGAAAAGGAAGATATTTATAAGAGTCCATAAATCCATTATTTTATAAAATTTAGGATTTTTTTACAATATATTGACTCAGTGATTGGGTTTTCTCTAATGTTATAATATTTTATTCTCTAAATAATAATGGATTTATTATTACCTCAATCAAAGTAAAGGGTTATATATTATTTTTAAATTATAACACACCTAAAATATACTTATCAATGATGGTGTATAAAACATTTATATTATTCTCAACAGGTATCCTAACCTCTAAAGTTATATAAACCCTACTATGTAACCAAATATAGTGAATCAGATCCCTAATCCATGATCTAGTGACAAAAAAACATAACTCACATGCTATCTTTGATATAAACTATAGATTTGTAAATATACCTATCATAAAATTACATGAATTAATAAAAATATACCATTATATAAATTCCAATTAAACATTATGTTTATAGATTTATTATAATTTAGTAATCCATAATATAATGAACACCAATTATATCTATGCTAATGATTATTTTTTTACTATATTAGGTAATAATTAATCCATAATTAGAATTTGATGTTTCCCCCAAATTCCCCACAAAAACAATGTTCTCTATACATATATTGTTCAATAGAATTCCTCATAACATGTGAAAATGAAAACATAATATGTTTGATCTCAAACACTCAGTAAGGGAAAATTTATATCAGAAGCTATCATGGAATGATTAATATGATAGAAAATAAATAAGATTAAAATAAATCTATATAATAGAGAAAATGAGCTTCAAATAAAACAATGGATGAAATATAAATAATAATAATCACATAGATAGTAATAATTCAATTAATGGTTATATAATGAATAATTCCATACTTCTTTTACTATCAAGGCCACAGGTGGGATTTTATTATTTTTATCAAGGACACATCAAGGAAATCACTTTTACTGAAAGAACAAAAGAAAGATGTCATGTTCTTATTGGGAAGTTACATACAAAATTCACAAAATTTATGTCTCATGTGGTCAACAAATGCATTAAAGGGAAATATAATTCCATGTACCACTCATAATATCTTTTAGTCCAATGTAACAACTATATGTGTTATTTGAATACCAATATAATGTATAATAAACATTCCATGGTAATCTATAAAAAACTATATTATGATCCAAAAAAACAAAAATTGTATGCCTTTCATGTTGATAAATAAACCAAACTCATGTATAATAATAGATTGTTGTTTTAAGAATATAATCAAATTTTTCGAGTAACAAATCACCAATTTATATTTAATTTACAAGTATATCAATTTATAATTTTTTCCAATCAAGTAGTGGAATAACATTCAATATAAGTATCCTCAAAATAGCACCATATAGATTTATGGTATATGGATTAGTGAATAATTTTCCCAAATTAAAAAATGAATTTTTATATAGATAAATTTAATTATAAATATGAGACGACAAATTTTGTATTCAAAGGGGAAATTAAATGGAAAATAAATCATTTAAATAATATAGAATGAGTTGTAAAGACAAAAGAAGTTATTAATCATTTACCCTATAGATATTTGTTAAAAAAAATTTAAATAAGATTAACATAGATTTAAATTAACAAAATCAATTATTATAGTCATAGATTAGGGAATTCACGAAATCATCTAATGAATATATTCATACAGGATACGGATTATCAATAGAAAATATGTGGTGGGGTCAGTTAGCTTATTATTAGTAAAAAATGAGTCAAGGGGAAAATTAAATAGTGAGAAGACATTCGAAACCCAAAAAATAACCAATGTAGAATGAAACTATTTGGGTTTTATAAATAAATATCATTCACATTCTACTAATGGATTTTCATTTAATGGAAATCTTGATATTGAAATTAGGATTGGAGAAGAAACCATTATGTCTTGCTAACATTATAATAATAAACCTTATAATAGATATATATTAAAAATTAACATAAAATAGTATTAATGAAATATAATTCATGATATAATATAAAAAATAGTATGTAAAAAATATATATAAATGAAATTATGTGTAGGAAAAAAAATTTCAAACAATGGTTTGCAAGATAAAAAACTCTTAAGGTAATGAAAACATAAGAAATAATTGAATATAAGTGGGGTAACATAAAATAGACATTATGATATCATTAAATAAAATATATTAATTATATGTGAAGTTATTTATTTAATTTAATACACCTTATAAATAAAATTATGGTTTACAATTTCAAACATTTCTCATGGAATAGAAAATGGTGATAAATAACTCTTAGATCATCCTTCTTCTAGGATTTTAAAATCCATTAATGGTAGAACATGAGATTTAATTTTTAATAACATTTATTTCCTAAATAATTATAATAAAATAAATATATGGAAAATATATAAACTTCAAAAGGGAAATAAATAATGAATATGCATCAAACATCAATAAAGAAAAATTGAGATGAAAAACCCCTTATCTCGTGGATTGATTTTTTTTGAGAATGTACCTACCATCCTAAATTATAAAAATAATATTATTTGAAATATTATAATTATATTTTTACACATATATTTAGTTTTTTATTTTTTATCAATTATATATGTTATTTTTTTATTAAATAGTTTTCTCTTATGTCAGTTACATGAGGTGGTTTGGTCAAATTCCATGAAACATTCTTTGTATATTATCCATGTTTAAATGTATCATAAAATATCATCATGATAACCATAATTTTAGATTTTAACGTAATATATTATTCCATTAACATAGGATTTATACAATTCCACATTATTTCAAAAAATGGAATGATATTATGAATTGTGTTTCGATATGTTCATTGAAAGTGGTTAAATTTAAAATAACAATTTGTTATTAATATTACATATAAATAATAAACAATTAGCATTAAATAATATTAATAGTTTTATAAATATACCTTTCATAAATTAGATACATTTTTAAATTCATACATGTTATGAGGGAATGAAAATGAAAGTTGGCATTCCACAGAGGTGGAAGTCTATATGTACATAGTGCTGAAACTCTAGTTCTTTATTAAATGGTATGAAGGTATAATGTAAAATAACATATCATTATAGAAACATATAAATGCTAAAAAAACAATATTTTTTCATTAAATATGTATTTTTAATAATACATTTAATGATTTCTCAAAACAATTATAACTTTTCTTCATGGGTGTTGTAGTCCACACAAACACATCAAGATTATGTTGTAATCCACACAAACACATGAAGATTTATTAAATATAAAAAAATTTAAATATATAAAAATGGAATTTCATTAGTATAATAAAATTAATAATATTAAGAAAACTTATTTTATTGTTATTTTATGGATTTAAATGATTGAGATAGTATAAGTCTAAACAAAAATAATACTGAGGACTTCGGATCATTAAATTTCACATTATATATTCTCCCATGGGTAACACCATAGGGCTCACTATCATGGTTTTTTAAAGGATACAGATTATAGGTCATGTGTAGGGTTCTGAGTATAGACTATCAAAAATTTTTGGTTGATATAAAACTTTTTTGAGTTTGTAAAAATGTGGTGGATGTGATTCCTTTTTATAATTGGGGAAAATTTCCAATTGGTAAATACCCAATATCCTTTCCATGATTGTATCACGCTACCTGTGGCTAAATGGATAAAAAATGATAAATAATGGATTTTAGGATGATATTTTCCTATTAAACCTCAAATATAAATTTATATTAATTTTTAAAATATTTTTGTTGCCTTTATTCATAGATTTTATATTTTTTATTTTTTTTCTATTTATATAGTTGTAAACGGTTTTCACTCATATAATTTATGATTAAATAAAAATGTTAAATAATCCATCAATTTTTTTTGAAGTGATGAATTTTTATCTTGAAAAATGTAAACCAATTCAATTTTAAAAGAATATAAAATTATATTATAAATTAAAACTATTATTATATTGAAAATCAGTTTTGTAGAAAAATATTATTTTAAGATTTATAGAATTAAATATTATATAACATTAATTACCAATTAAATGAGTTATAACATATTTTTATATATTATTAAAAAAAATATCAATGTAATTATATAAAATACATAAATTAAAATTATTATATATATATATAAACATTAAATAAAATAACTTTGAAAATATACTTTTCACTATTAGCATGTTCATTAACATTAATCATAGTAATAATATATTTATTCTTGAAAAGGTATTTTCCTTCATTACATAATATAAACATGTTGATATGGCAAAATAAATACATTTTTTATATAAACTTTTCAAAATTATGGAAATTAATGTTTAGTATAAATGAATTAAAAAACAGTTTTTAGAGTAAAATACTACATAAATTTGAAAAAAAATTTACAATAACATTGTAGTTTCATTAATTAATTTTTATATTATTTTTTAAAAAAATTAAATATATATTTTTTGTCATATTTTTTCATATTTTTTTTGTAATAATTACTTAATGATAATGTTAAAAACATTACTGTAGTAGTAAAAATAATATTCCTTCACCAGTAATCAAAAAATAAACTATATAAAAAATTCCATAAATGCATTTGTAATAATATTTTTTTTAATCCAAAATTTAAGTTTATTTTTGAAAATTTAAAATTCCAAAATTTAATAATTGAACTAGAAATCAAATAAAAATATAATGAAAATGGTTTCTATTATAGTGTATATTTTTAAAATATATTTACTACTATTATTCATATTTTTTATCAATTAAAAACATTGGTGATAATATGTTATTTATATTAATACATTGTTTTATTCATAATATATTTATTTCCATAAAACAAATAACATATAAAATACAATTTAGAAAATACATTATTAGCATAAATGACCTTATTATTTGTTTACATAAACTAATTTAATTTTATAAATTCCATTGTATTAACGAGGAACATTATTTATATTTTAATATATATTTGAGAGTTTCATTATATCTATTTTAATACACCAATTGTTATTATACATTTTAAATGTTATATAACATTCTATAGTTTTTTTCGGTTTGGTGTGGTGTGTATCACATGCAATCGAATATATTTAGCCTTAAAAGAATATATTGTTTAGAATATTGGGGAGTTACATTGGGTATTACATTAAAATTATTATAAAATATATGTGATTAGAAATAAAAAATCTTTTTTAGAAGTATACTAACGAGTTAAATAAATTTATTTTTATGACACTTTCTCCCCAGTTTCATTACATGAGACCATTAAAATATCTCTCATTTTCGATATAACAATTAGATAAAAAAAATAAAAAAGGTATTTCATGTAATCATTCCACATTTAATTGTTTTTATTCGGTTTATACATTTTTAAACCTAATGATTTTTTCATGGAAAATAGAAAATGTATTTTTCCATGTTAAAAAATTCTCTATACCAGTTACAACAATCTACAGTATCATGGTATTCCTAGTCAAATACTTGTTTGAAGATAATAAAATTTGAGAATCAAAATGTCGACCACATCCATGAAAAACAATATAATAAATATGTATATATTATTTTTATGATATAATTTTTTTTAAATTAAGAATGGGTTTGGTTGAATTTTTCTTTCTAAATGGATATGTTCTTTATGATTTTCATGCATAATGATGTGAAATATATCCTCAGTTTCAAAATATCCCTATAAGAGGGTTATAATTTAATTTATCATGAGAATAATACCTTATAAATTTTAGAGATGTTTGTAATAGAAGATTCAATGAAGGTTCATATACTAATTTTTATGGGAATCATACTGTTAATAGATGGAGGTGTATAAAATATGATCCTGGATAGTTCATAAAAAATATTTTTTGTTTTTTCAACCTGAATTCTCCGGGATTTGATTTAATTTCTAATTTTACATTTTTAATCAGATTATAAATTTTAAAAATTCAATCCCAAACTATTTATTTTTTATAATATTTTCATATACATTAATTTCATAATAATTTCTTGTTTCAAATATAACAATAAATGATATCTTGATCTGTTAGGATTTGTAAAATCAAATTGATATCTAAATTTCAATTATTATTGATAAACATGTAGTATAATTTTTAATCTTGGAAAATGGTGTGTGACATGAACCACAAAGAAGTGTAATTTAGTGGCCTTTAATATAAGTGATTTTGAATATTCCAATAAAAGTGATGAATTATTTGAAGAGGATGGAAACATAATTTGATGATATGAAGGTGTATGTGATATTTTTATTCTGTATGATATGAGATAAAAAATGTTTCACGAATCAATTAAATAATATATCTTATCATTATTGCTAAAAGCCAATTGATATCAAGTACTAATTTAACATGGAGTTTGTAAAACAATGAGTGTTAATGTTGGAGTTGGTTTAAACCATACAAAAAATAGAGGATTTTCAAATAAACCACTTATGAGTTTTTCATTTTAAAAATTTAAATTGATGATGAGAGTTAAACCTTAATATATTAATGGCTATGGTAATGTGATTTTTTCCTGCACTTTCATGTTCTTGAAATATTTATTTTCAAAGAGGTAGAAAGATGAAATCAATCATCAAATTTCAAATTCTTCAATTCATTTATGAAATTCTTGTGAATGGATTTTCAACAAGGTAGAATAAAAAATATGTCTCAGTTTAATGATATATGTTGAACTAAATTAGTAAAATATCTCTTATTTATGTAAAGAACATATTTACAGGTATTTTTTGAAATAATAATGATATAAATTAATTAATTTAGAGTTTTATGAAAAATTGTTTGGATTGTTCTAATTTGTTTGTTGCAAATATGTGTATAATGTTTGTTTCTTGTAAATGAAAGAATAGTTTTGGAGAGAATATATTTAAAGAATATGTAATAGAAGATTTATTCAAAATTTGGTGGTTTTACCCATATAGAGATATTTGGTATATTTATTTATATTTATTTTTTTTGTATAATGTATATACTCATTTGGGACAATAACGATTGAATAAATTTTCATTTCTTATTTTAATGGATTATTTCTATTCAACAGTTGAAAAAAAATTGTTGGAAAAAAAGTTGAAAGGGGGGGATTTCGAATATGTATAAATTGAATGAGATTATTAAATTATAGATTTTATGAAAATAGTGATAGAATCCAAAAAGGATATTTTTTTCATGGGAGAGTTTATTTTAGTGAAGATTAATTGGATATGGCGTATGAATTTTGGGTAAGAGTTTATAATCAATGGATTAGTCATTGTATGAATAATATTTAACCTCAACTGATTCCATGGTTCTATTGTTGAGTTGAATTTCATTTTTTAATTGAAATAGATTTTATGTGATTATAAAATGATTATACGTGTTTTCTTAACAATTTAGAGAATAATTTAGTGTAGGAGGAATAACCATTCAATTATTAGTATCTAAAAAGATATGGTGTTCTTTTGGAGATAAAAATAGATTTCTTTCTAGGAAAACATCGATTTTTGTATATTGTATACTATGAAAGAAATTTGGACTATGTCATGGTGATGTGTAAAACAATTTTATGTGAATAAAAATGGAGTTTTTGATTTGTAAATAGGTGTTTGAGATGGAATTCCACTCAATAAAATCTCCTAAATAAAATGTGCAGACATATTAGACCATGGTCTAAATATGTATCTCCTTGATATTTCAATATGAATTTCATATTAAATAATTACTATGTAGAATAACATGTTTTATATATAATACCTATCCAAATTGAGAAAATATATAATTTATTTATATAATATATTATAGTGATAAAAAACCTTAATATATTATAAGAATTAAATATGAATAAACATTAAAAAAAGTTAAAAGATAAATAAATCGGTATGTAATTTTAATTCCCATGAACATGAAATATTTATTATCACTGATTTACATAAATATCATAACACAAATTGGAACTATGTAAATAAGGTAATAGATTAGATATAATATATAAATATTGTGATAAAAGTAAATGAATAAGATGAATGATTCTCAGCGTGTATATAAGGATATAAATGGATGAAATCTTATCATTATATATATAGTTGTTAGACATATAGTTATTGGAAATTTGGTTGGTGGAAATTTTGTCATTTGATATATGATAAGTGTGTAATATTTTATCGAAGGGTTATATTGCAGATGATTAATTTTTATTGAAATATTTAAAATAATATAATTCCAAAATGATTAATAAAGAAACCAAAAGATAAAATTTCATTTGATACATTTATTTTAAGAATATATTTTTATGTATTATATATTGTTATTATTATTATTAGTATATAATTATTTCAATAAAATGGAAGAATAAAAATTATTTATCTGTAATGTAATGAAAAATAATCCATTAAATATTTAATGAATATAAAAATTTTAAATTTAATTATTCGCATCCAATTAAATATGGTTAGTATAAAAATGTTTATTTATTATATATTAAATGTACTTGATTTAAACTAAAATTTATCTTTTTTTGTTATATTTAGTGAAATTAATTGTTTATGTGTATATATATAAATTAATTACCATCAATTTAATGATTTTTAATTAGATATAAATAATAATAATTTATTTTAATATTGAAAAGAAATATTTTCTAATATTTTTTTTAAGGTGTTGTGTTTTTTATATAAGAAATTAAATTGAATATTTTTAAATATTTTTATAATAAAATGTTTAATGAATAAATCAATAGATTAAAACATATTTAATTACTAATTAAATATAAATTTGATCAAAGACACTTTTTATTTAAAATTTCATTTTCTTTGATAACATATTTTTCTATAAGTTTTGTACTTTCAACTAAAAATGAAATATATAATATTTATAAAATAATTAAGTTAAATTGTGTCCACATTTTTATTATAGATTCTTAACATAGGTTTGGAGGAAATTGTCATTTTTAGTAAAAAAATAGTTACCGAGGAAAAAAACATAGTTTACATGGTAGAAGTAAAATGAAGAAAAAAATGGTTAAACTAAGTAGAAGATGCATAAACTATCCAAAACCAAGGCACTGAAATTGGACATTATGGATTTCTTGAAAAAAACTATATCCATTTTTATAGAATTTTTATCCACGTTCCATTTAAAATGAAAATATTATACTTTATGAAATGTGATTTTTTGGAAATTACACACAAAAATAACATATAAAATGTCTCATCCTCTACCATTTCCAAACCACTAAAATTGTACATTTATCTCTTGAATTTGAACCCATTTACCCCATCCAAAATCATTCTTCTCTATTTTATAGAATCTAGTTCCTATAAGGAAGCCTAAATCACTCAGTTTGAAAGAACTAATGTTGATAAAGAGTGAAATTATCAGGTACCTAGTACTTTAAAATACTTTTCAATTATCTTATTATCTTCACACTTTTTTAGATAACATTTTCCACTATAATTTTTTTATATTAACATTTCTATTCTAATGAAAAAAATTTATTACTATTCTACAATTCGTAGTTTATGACAACTCAATATTTTTGGGACTAGTGATGTTATTAGAAGATAGGAATGCCTTCTCGTATGCTAGAGGATGAAGATAAAAAATTAGGTTCTATGTTATGACAAAATATTGTATCTATTCTCAAATCATAGTGAAATGATATTATAAGTAATTACAATATCATACATCTATATAACCCAGAAAAAAGACCTCATGACAAGTTATAATAAAAACATACACCTAAAATTCTAAAAGAATGGATCTTATAAATGACATGATATTCATACATATAGAATTGATAACACAAAGTGGATTGAGTATATCTGAAACAAGAAAAGGAAAAAATATAAAAAACTAGAAAATTAAAAAATTGGCTCTGATTCCATACCAAGTCTAATATCCTTTTCAACCCATCAACTTTCAACGCAACCCATTTTCCTAGGGTGATTTCCCTCATCCTTTCTATCAACAATGAAGTCCTCTTTAGTGATAAAGTTTACTAGATTATGGTGTGTGTGTTACTTAGTTGGCCACCATAAAAACATCTACAAAATATCTAGTGTGAGTAATAGTTTTTTTTATGTAAATAATAAATAATTGAAATCATAATAAATAAATGATTATTAATCCCCATGTTCTAAGGTGACAACCAAGATCAACCATACTAGCTTCAACTAGTGAAAGATGTCTCTAAAGAAGACATATCATCTGGTATGAGATTTTTTCCTTGGAGGTAATAATAATAATCCTATATCAATAGAGATAAATATAAATTTAATAACGAAATATAAAGAATCCATAGTTCATCGAGAATAACCATTGGATTGAAGGATTTTATCTACGGAATCCATATATTAGGAATATCTAATTGATCCATGGAGGAAATAAAAGGAATCCATGTTGTTAGGAATAACCACAAGATATAAGGTGGTTATATTATGAATCCATGTAACCAGGAATATCAAACATATTGAAGGATATATTCTGGAATCCATTTTAATAGGTAGAAATAAAAAATCCATTGAATATATTTAAGTAACCCCTATATCATCATGTATAACTGCAAGATCTAAGGGTGTAATCCATGGAATCCATGTTATTGAGAATATTTTCTATATCCAATTTGGTAATCCATGGTATCCATGTCAATAATTATAAATCCATATCCAAGGAACATATAAAAGGCATCCATATATCACCATTGATTTTATTTACCACACATGACATGGTTTACTACCATAGACTAGGAAATTACTATGAATCTATATTCATTTAATTTTTGACAACATTATTTTTGGAACCACTTCTTTGTCAACTATTATATAACTATAATTAGTCAAAATAATGATCACCACATGTTGTGGCTGAAGATCTAGTCTCAAAACTCACCAATGGGATACTAACAAACTGAAATTAAATTTATCACTCAAAAAACAGTGAAACAAATTATTAGATTCTTTTGGAAAACATGTAGTATGTCGGTGAAACCACGCCTTATATTAACTATATAAATGGGTATTTACTTAAAGTATTCTAAGAATAAATCATACCTTAGTTTTATAATTATAGACACATTGAATATTTTTTGTTTATTAGACCTCAAATGGTATAAATCTAAAAAGTAGAAAAAATAAAAAAAATCGGGAAGAAGATTTGAAATCTACATGATAACATTATGCAGTAAAAGAAACCAAAAATAGACAATGAAGGAATATTTCTTCACCACATAACATTTAAAAGGAAAATTTTCCAACAAGATATGAGAATGAAAATAAAAAAATTAGGGAGAAAAAATAGAGGTACACTAGAGGGTGTTTCTCAAGTAATATTAGAAAATAGTGTGTTCAGATTCGAAAAAGGGAAGAAATTATATAAATTCAAAAAAATTACGACACTATGAAGACTATATGTTATTTCAAAAAATTCACCAATATTTTGGTTCCAACTATTATAGAAATACAACCATGTGTGGATGGTACTTACGTTTTGGTAAACAATGTTCCCCCTATGAGAATTGGGTCTAATAAAAACTAATGGTTTGGCATGTTTCTCCTAACACATCGAATGTTTAAGAAAACTGTTTACAATAAATTTTCACATCCACATAGTTTGGTACATAATTATAACTAATTGGGTGTTAACCATGTGCCAAACTTATAATATCCTCTTTCTAAAAAAATTATCCTCCAACCACTGGAATTACCTTGGAACTACTCCAACTATTTTATTGTATTGAACTCATAAATAAATTAATGAAATATGAAAATTTAGGCATAAAATTATATAATAACATAACTCTATATGGTATGAGGTTTTACAACCTTTCTACCATTCTATAGTTTTTTCATGAGCTACATTTCCAAGCATCACTAAGACTGAATTGTGAATAAATCTAACTACTAAGCTCACATATCAACCTCCTACTCCCACAACACTACCTAGATATGGTTTTGCTACCACTACAACCATACCAAATGAACCATGTTTTATATGAATAGTATTCTCACTCTTATACACTCTTTTAGCTATATTCTCCCCCCAATATTTTATTTCATAGAGCTCAATATCATTATTATTGGCCTTGTAAGATAGATTAGGAAAGTAATGTTGTTCTTGATACATCATGCATGAAACTAAAAGGATGGGGTATCCGATTGATTTACCACAATACTAAACATCTTCACAACCTCAAATAATAGAAAACTACATGAATATATTTTTATATACATCAAAAATTATTATTTACCAACCATTAAAACAACCATAGAAATACTCACACACCAACCACAAAATCAAGAGGACATATCTATTTTTTGGATTAAAAAATATGCCTATATTACGTAGTTTCCATCCACTTAATGATAAATTGAGTATTCTCTCAGTTATCATGTACAATACCTGTCCCAATAATCATAATCACACTAAATTCTATTCCACAGAATAGTGAATGGTCAAGAATAAAATATAAATCCATGATATAATCCAAATTTATCCAATCATAATAGTTATAATTATAGGTGAACTTCACTAAATTCATTTGGTTGGTGAAAAAAACACCCAAATCCATGATTTATTCTCTCACCATATCCTCTAAAACATGAATTTTAAACTTGGAATTCCCATCAGACTCTGGGTGATAGGTACTGGATAAATAAACATACATACTAAGAACATTTTGTAATCTATACAAGAATTGTGATGTAAAATGGTCATTCATTTCTCAAACAATAATATATATGACCCTATAAAAACAGAATAGATTACTCACATAAATATTAACTTTCTCAACAACTAAAAATGTTTACATGATCATTAGAAAATGGGCCACTTCACTCAGCTTTTTCATTATAACCCATATTACATCACATCCCTAGGGTTTCCTCGCAACCCCATCATTGAATTCATGGTTACAACATTTCATTTCACCAGGGTAATGGGTAGTGGATTATGTATACTAGTGGTTTTCTGGTTCTTGATGATCACTTTATGATAAGTGGTGAACCATGTGAAAAACCACTATCTCTCTCTCTTTTTTGGGTACCCTTTACTATAGGTGTATATCACAATACATCTTTGTGAAAACATAGTGTGCTTTTCATCTAGAGACATGTGAGTCCCTCATCTATTCATAATCCATGATTATGGAGACCATTAAAGGTCCTAATATATTAAGGACATCATCAATGTTAAGATGCAAATTTTTTGTGGCTCCACACCATATACACAGTCTATCATGACTAGAAAATTAAAATTTGAAAACTGGATCTTATTCACCTTTTTGATGAGTGAATGTGTGACCTAATGAGTAGATTATCATCATAACCATGAATTTCACGAATTATATCATAAATTAATTCCATCATCCTCCATTGACTATTGGAATCCTACACCACATGATCCCGTGACTTCTAGATTAAATCATCTAAAACTACATTACATATAAATGAGAATACATAATCATAAAACCAATATACAATAAGTACTAAACCCACCCTTAGGGACAAAATTTTTGATCAAATAGTTAGAATATATACCAGGATCTTGTGGTTGGTATACAAAAAAACCTATCTCCAATTAAGTACTTCCAGCAATATCAAAATTCTTATACCACTTTTTAACATTATCTTATATGTTATGTAATTGTTTCCATGTAGATTCAAAAACTATACCTATAAGAAACATCATAACCATCTTATATCAATATTTTTCCCTTACCAACTTTTTATTCATCAATGTGGTTGGTATACCTCATACTATGTTTTAGTAAGGGTAAGATCAAAAATGTGTTCAATATACCATTCAATATTTGGGGGTCTCTCCCAAAATGATCAGACCATATAAACCTCACTAATTTTTAATGTCCATTCATCAAAACATATAAGTTAGATAAATTATGGGTGAATCTTCAATAATAATTGGAAAAGGATTTGATATAATACTATAGATGTATTTTTTAAAAAATATAATTATAATATCAGCTGTATAATCAAGGAAATGTTAATTTTATTAAAGGGACATCCTTTATTTATTTTGAAAGGTAGAGTTTCCATTCTATTTTTTAAAAATATCCACTTCTTATAGAATTATTTATTGAAATGATCTATCCATATGGGGATGAAATTAATGTATAATGATAGTATATCTTCCATTTTTTTAGGAATTTATTGATGTATTTCATAAATAATTACATAGACCCCGCATAAAAAGAGAGGTAAAACTATAAATTAAATTCATACTATGATATAGTAAAATATCAAATACCACATAAATATTGGAATATATGGTTCTATATGAATTGAATAATCAAATAAAATATATTTTAGAGAAGTGTTTTATTAGGAAGATGTGTCTCTTTAGGGAGAACATGTTATCCTTTTGTTAAAGCAGGATGGATCAATATGTAAATGAATTGATTACAGAGAACATTATGGGATCATTGTGAAGAAAAATACCATATTTCATGAATTTTATTTATTATATCAACATTTTGGAGCTTAATTAATCACTATTATTGACCTCAAATCAGGGTATCAACAGTTGACTGGGAAGAAAGAAGGTATTTTAAAGACAACCTTACAAAAAAATATTTGTCTATTTTGATTTTATATATATTCCTTATATATTTAATAATTTTAAATATATATATTTATATATTTGGTAAATATATTATTTAAGGATTTATTTGATAAATTTTTTGTGGTATTGGTAGTCAATGAGGTACCATATACCTACACTCATAGGTCTATTTCTAAAGACCAATACATTTAAAAATTAACCTCGATAACATGTGAGATTATCCAAATGAATCTTGGGAAAAATCACATTTTTATTACATTCATTAGTATCATGAAACAATTTTTAGAACCTTTTGGATTATATTATTTAATGACTAGCTACACACAATATTTGTTTATGCATAAAATGTTAACATGTATCCATAATTAAACTTTTATACAATACCTTCCGGGATTACCATAGTGCATACATATATTTATAACCTTGGGAAATGTATCCTAATAAAAGGTGAAGAACAAAAACATTGCAAATGTAGACATAATAAATAACAATAAAAACCCATACGTTAAATTATAATGGTCATATTATCAAGATATATACAAAACTAATTCCCAAAATAATAGATATCATAATTCATTGTTCACAAGGAATATAACAAATATAGGTATTGTAATCACATTTATGGGATCTCTATCAATATATTCATGGCATAGTAGGCCTGGGTAAATCATTATTATACCATCTTAGGTTTGGGATAATCCTTTCAAGTACCCTTGGGATTGTGACAATCCTCCTTTGAATCATTTATCATTGGATAAATCCTCTCATATACCATTCTTATTGGGATAAATCATCTCATTTACTATTTATTGGATAAATACTTCTATTTTACATTTCTATAAGGTTTAAAGATCTCATGTACTATTTTTTGGATAAATCATCTCTTGTAGTGTTTGGATAGTTATAAAAATGATGGTGTATCATTTAGAGACCATGGGATATAAAATTTTCCAATTCATTATAGGGGGATATAGAACACTGCCTATAATAATTATTATATATGTGTTCCAAAATCATTAATTTGTAACAAATAATTCATGTATGTAAAAAAAATTCACATATAATTTAAATATAAACATATAAAGAAATTATTCATAATTCCAGAAATAAACATAATAACCCATGGAATATAAATTTTTATCCAATGAAATTTAAAAACTCTCTAGTTGAATGGCATTCAAATAACATAACACAAAGTATTTACACCGTATAGTTAAATGGTATACGTTTTATTCAACCTTCCTAAATCAATTGGCATATGGCTAACTAGGTGAACACACATCAATTAAAGGAATCAATAATAGGGTGTTCACAGTTTTAATTCATTGTTAGAAAAATATGATTATACATTGAAGATGATTAGGAAAAAAAATGGAAGTGATAGATCATTTCTATTATAGAGTTTTAACAGCTATCATATATGAAAACATATGTAAAGAAATAATGGGTTATAAAATTATAGTGTTATAATAATTGTAGAATTTTACACTAAAAAATGATGAAATGAAACATTTTAATTAAATACATATAAATTGACTCATATAATATTGTGAAAATTTACTTTTTAAAATAATTAAACATGCGAAACAAGTTTCACAATTATGGGAATACTATTATTATGAAAAAAAAATTAAAATGTATCTCATTTATTATTTCTATAAATAATATCTTAGTAATAAATTAACTAGTTTCTTTTGAAAATTAAATATGAAAATGGATGAAAATAAAATATTTTATACATATTAAAAAATTAATTTTTAAAATATCACTAATACTAGAGTTTTAAAAAATTCATAATGTTTATATAGGTAAAAAATAAAGTAGAAGACTGAATACACATTCCTGAGATGTAAAAAATTCTTATATTTTGAAAAAACCATTATTAAAAACCCACATAGTAAATAAGGAAATAAAATATTCATTTGAAATTTGGTGATGATAATTAATAGGTTCACATTAATTAATTTATATTTTAGTTCCTCAAAATTGAGGAAATATTGATTGGAATGAAATATGAACATAGAGGTGAATGATATATTATAAATAATGCAAGTTAATATTACCAACACTATTTTTTATGGTATTTTATAAAACAATATGATTCTAATTTAATTAAGTAACATCCATAGAGAAGATGAGAAATTGCATTTTAAAAAAGGATGTTGGAGGAAAAAAGGGATATTATATGACTATAACCATATAGAGAACTTATAATCCAAGATGAAATAATTTTATTCTGGAAATATGTTACAAATTGATTAAAATTTATATCAAAACCCATTTAATGATATTGAGAGATTTAAAATGAATATATTCTTCCATGAATTAAGTATATTTCATGGTTTAATGAAACCAATATATATAATATGAACCATTAAAAAATTATTTATACAATACAAACATAACTCAAGGAATGTAATTTGAGATGACAGAACATTATATTACTTCTGATTCACTCTAGTAATATGATATTAAGTTGTTACATAGTTTTTTTTTTCATATTTTAGTTATTTGAGGTTTCTTAATAAATTTATATGTAAAATTTTTAGTTCATTTACCATGGTAATAGGTTTTTGTATAATTACATAATAATATTATAAAATTTTTTAGTAGTTTGTCCTTTATAATTATATAAGAAAAAAATTTAAATTGTTATATAGGCTTTTATGATATAAACTCAGATTAGGATAGGCACTCTAAAATAATCATTTTAGGTCGTTAAGTTTACTATGACCATTTATTTTTAAAATATATTATATAATGTCTAATATTATTGTAACACCCCAAGCATCTACGGTATGCTTCTCTTTTAATAATACAATAGCTTGTGTTGTATGCAACGTCGAGTTCTAACACATCACAACCAATAAAACTAGCTATTATGAATAGTAATACCCACTTTTTGAAATTTTATAAATTTTATTTTTCAAAATGGACTTTATTTTTGGGTTTTGAATATCAAAATTATCTTAGGGTGAATTTTTAGTATTCATCTAAAAATATTCAATTTTTTTGATGAATAGTGAAAAACACTACGTTATTGTCAAAAACTGACTTTTTAATTAAAGAATTAATTATTTTATTTAAATTTATTTTAAGTAAAAATAGATACATAATACCTATATTAGTTAAATGGAACTAATTGAAGTCATTTTACAATAATATTAGACATATAAAATTTTACTGAACTTTTTACCGTTTTTAACCTCCTTCTAGGTGCATTGGAAAATTTGCATAAAACATAATTTTACTGCTTTTTTATTTGAATTTTTAAAATCTAAGAGGCACCTTTGATATCCTTATGTAAAATTTATTTCAGTGAGATGAATTTTTTTTGGGGTAATAGTAAGTTTTGACTTTTATTTAACACGGTTAAAAGTAAATTGGGTAATTAAAGGTAAAACTGATATTATAATTACTCTAACACATGTTTTAATTCTATTAGATAAGTTTATTTCGACCAAAATCAACCTTTTGAAAATAATATGATCCATTTTCTCCACATGTATTACATTAGGACATTATTATTATTTTATTTAAAGAATAGTTAAAAGTGTTATATTCAAAGTTTAATAAATAAACCACTTTTAATATATGGTTATATATAAGATAAATTCGACTATAAATATTAATTAGAAATGTAAAAATATTTCTTATATAATGGTATTTTATTTATAATTTTTAAAATTAAAAATTTAAATTTATTTATGATACAATGATGATGTAGTAATTATCTTATTAGTGAAAGATTAAAATAATTGATATTATAAATTTACTAATAAATGAAAATTGAGACATTTGATGAATTAAAAATACTTTTATAGGTTAATATTTCATTTTAATGTTGATTAAATAAATTTTATTCCAAGTGATTAATTTTTTATGACTTTCACAAAAACAAAATACCAAATAGTGTCAAAATTGGCATAAATGAGTTCTAAAAAAAATACTATAATAATAATTGATATAATATTCCTAAAAATATATGTTTCTACAAAAGTAAATATATAAGGTAATATATATCAATAATTAACAACTTTTTGTTCTCTTGTCTTTTTATATTAAGATTATTAACCATTTATTATAATAATACAAGAATACATGGTAAAAGTTAAACTATTTAACTATGAGTTAAATCTAAAAGATAAGGATAATATAGTGACCTAAACCAGTCTAAAACCTATTGGTTTAGATGTTTTCAACCCCTCCCCACCTTAGACTATAAATAAATCATTTTTATCCATTAAAAACTGAATATGATTGTATAATAAAATAATATTTCAAGCTTTTCCTGAAGTGGCCCTCACCTCTCTTATAAAAGGGTACTTCCCATTCTCTCCAAATCACACCTCCAAAATCATTTGGCTCGGACAACCCCTACTCAAATATCCTCTGAAATACGCTCAATTTTCACTAGGGGCCTTACCTTGATCATAATTCTAACCTATGTATCACTTTTGATCAACTTAAAAGGAAACACCCAAAGAAGAGGTAATAATTTCACCACCTCTTTCAAGTTCTTTTCTTCTTCCACATATTATTTCTTTGTTATTCCTATAACAAAATTATAACCCCATTACCATATTCATAATATGATGTCATTATAAATATTTTACATACACATTCATTATTTTATCCATATTATGAATGTAAAAGTCACCAAACATGCGTAAGTACAGATTACCATCCCCACGTCGTGTTGTAGTTTATTATTCAAACATTTCATTATTTGGATGGGTATAATAATGAGTTTAACAGATGTAAATAATAAATATAACTTATTTCGGATTCTTTATATATTATATACCATCTAATTACATATGATTTCACCATCAATAGAATGGTATTTTCGCTCGTGCATACGTACGGATTGACGTCTCCACGAACGCGATGAGATTCATTCCCCATCATAACCATTCAAGAATAATTATCATTTTATGAATGAAAAATATTGTTTAAGAACATAATATCATTCTATATATTAATCAAATACTTATTATCCATTACAAACATGACATATATAATAAAACATATAAAGTAAAATAAATCAGTTAACACCTGTAACGATAATACTACTGAAATATTATTAACAATGAAATATTTGAAGATCATATATGATATCATGTTTAGGTATTTGGTTCTTGTATAAATTAATTACAATGATTTAACTATTACACAAGATTTTAACATACCCTCTATCAAGGAAAAGTATTTGGTAAGAATTAATTCTACAATCTCTTTATTATCTGTGGTTGTTTATATGTAAGTACCTACTAAGACTTCTTTATCATCCACATCCGCGTTTCCTAAAATATTTTTTAAAAAAAATTAATATTTACTATAAAATGTATTAAATTCATTTATACCCTTGTTGGACTTTTTATTAAATGTTTTCAAAGGAATCTACCTATCGTTTTCCAAAGAAGGTACTTTATGACCATTTTGACGAATTAAGGTAAGAAGGATTTTTTAACTTCTACAGTGGGTGTGGATATTTTTCGCCATTATAACACATTCAAAGATTCCCTTAAAATATTATAATTATATTTTCAAAATAAATGATTTCTCTTATAATTATATGAATGTTAAATTATTTAAAAATACAAAGAGATGTTTCTCTCAAACAGTTTTGATTTCATCTATTTCAACATCCTTTGATGGATTTTACACTTGTTTGAAGTTGATTTATTGCGATAAAATATTCCATATTGTACTGAAGTTATTGTGATATTTTTGACTGTGGATGTGTTATTTCTATACCATTCATAGTTTATAGTTAAATTATTAACATTTTGTATGCTAGTTTTAATATGAATGCTTATGTTATGTTTCAACCTTTTCATATAAGGAATGCATTGGACATAGTAAGTGATGGTTGGAGCCCACTATAGATCCTTGATGCATATATAGGTATAATGAGACAAACAAGTGTCTTGGCATATAGCCTTGACAAAATCTTATTTTTTTCTTGGCACGAGGCCTTGACTATGTGGTTATGATGTTCAGCATTATGCATTCCATATTTATGAAATTGGCTATTTGATATTACATGTAATTATTCGACTAGTATAATATCCATTTGATTAAGTAAATAGAATTATTTTATTTATATTTACCATATTATGTTTAAGTTTATGTTTAAAAGGCTTGTGTTTTAATCTTATACATTGCCTTAAATGTTTATCTTTATTTAAATAATTTTCTGCTATATTTTTATCCTTACTGAGCATCTGAGCTCACCCCTTTCTATGTTTTATTTTTTATAATATGTGAAGAAGTATTTTATGGTCGAACTATAGTGATAGGATAAATAATATAATTTTGTTCAATGGGAAAAAAATTTTGTTGTTGTTTTTATTTCATTATGTAATGTAAAACTTATGTTTGTATTTAGTACTTCCAAGTATACTAAACTGATTGGTCTTTCGGGACTTGATCCCTTTTGATCATGCCAATGTTATGTAATAATGCAACAACATTGGGTAACTAGGGTCAGGGCATTACAATTGGTATAAAAGGATGTTCAGAACAAACCATGGAAGATATATTTAGAAAAATGCTGATTAGATAAAATTACCCTACGATAGACTTTGAGGATTAGTATAAAATAACATTCTAGAATTTTTCAAATATAAAGATTTTTTGAGTTTTCCAAGAAACACATCCATGTCTATATACGAGCAGGTAAAGGCGGCTCAGGCACAAATGTACCTAGGAGTGAATACTCTGATAATGAGTTTTGGGCTTGACTCGGTGTATCCTGGTACACGACAACGGGCCTTACGGCAGTTTGGTTATGACACTCTCAGGGGATATGCTTAGGATAATTCACATTTTCCTTACAAACTATTATGAAGGATTTATGAGTATATCCTTCCTCAAATAATTTTTTATGATTATGGATTATATCCATAAAATGTTCAATTTATATTAAGTTCTTTACAAGTTTGAAATTATGTATTGCAATTCATGAACTAATCTAGTGTATGCCATTATTTAGAAATGGATCCTAGTAGAGAGAATGGAAACCATATCAAAAATGGTAATCCTTATAGGTATTCCCCTCCTACTCACGATAATTTTATTGCAGCTGGTGATGAAACTAGTTCTGATCATCATATCACCGTACTGGGACAACTCACTCAGGTTATGAATAATAACCTTAGACATATGGAGCACCCTGATCCACAATGTGGAGGATCAATGTTATAACACTTCATGAGGCAACAACCACTAACATTAAAATAGACTAAAAATCCATTTGAAGCTATGCAATGAATAATTTCCTTAGAGAAAATAGGTCATTCTTTGAGAAGTATGGAAAGGTAAAAATTTGTCATAGTAGTTTATCACCTCAAGGGAGATGCAGATCAATGGTGGTCATTAATTCAAAACACAAAGGAGGATAAAGAAGAATCAAATATGGAATGGAGGGATTTTAAAGAGCTTTTATTTGAAAAATACTTTCCTCGTGACCATCGAGCTGATATGGAAAAACAATTTTGATGCCTAAGGAAAAAGGAGGATGAGAATGTCACAAAGTTTGAGGCTAGCATTACAAGGTTATACAGGCATGAAACTAATTATATAAATAACCCAAGAAGTAATATTGCTAGATTCTTTGATGGGGTAAAACCATTTCTCTATCAAACATTAGTCTCACAATCCTTATTAGCATATGAAGATATTGTCTCATGTGCTATCAATACTAAAAATTAATTCTCTAATTCTTACAAATTTATTGCAATGCACAAGAAAGAGATATCTTCTAAACAATCTAGAAATGGAAGTAAGGTGAATAATGGAAAGTTGAATATCCATCCTGTGGTAAATGTGGGAAAAAATACCCTGGTACTTTCTTGAAGGGAATGGGAGTTTGTTACATGTGTGGTGAAAACAGCCACCAACCTCATGATTTCTTGGGAAAGAAAGAGGATGTCAATGTTTAATGCAATAATTGTAGATAAATGGGTCAATATTAAAATGAATGTTCTAAGCCCAAAGGAAACATACCTTGTAAAAGGACAAGGGAGAAAGGCCAAGCTTATGAAATCACTACTACTAAGGTTGAAGCATCGAAAGATGTGGTGGTAGGTAATTTAATGGTTTCCTCAAGTTCAGCCAATGGTTTATTTGATTCTGGATCATCGCATTGTTTCATATCTTCCCAGTTTTCTAAGAAAATTAGATATTTCCAGTTATATTTAACAAGGGAGTTTTCTTTCAAAACACCTAAGGGAAGTATTATTACAATATAGTCATATGAATTAGTCCCCATTAAGGAATATAAATTTTCTTTATCTGCTGATCTCATCATCATGCCCGTGATTGAATTTGATATAATCCTCAGTATGGAAAGGATTTCATACCATGATGCAAAAATTTATTATAAGAAGAAAGAGGTTATAATTTTTGAGGATTATAAGGATTATCTTACCATTAGAGAAAAAAATTCACTATCTGATTCATATCTAGATCCACCCCTAGTAGCTCTAATAAATTCAATTATTGGTGAGTAAGAGAATTAAATAACTATGGGTGAGAAAAATAATGTTCAAATAGAGGATTTACCTATCGTAAAATAATATTTTGATGTGTTTCTAAGAAATTTACCTAGACATCCTCCAGAATGAGAAATTGAGTTTTCCATTGATTTAATTCTTGATTCAAGGCCTATATCAAAGACCCCTTATAGAATTGACAATATGGAATTAGTGGAACTAAAGAAACAGCTATAGGAATTGATTAATAAAGGATTTATTCTCCCTAGTGATTCCCCTTGGGGAGACCATGTTCTTTCGGTTAAGAAGAAAAATGGATATATGAGGTTTTTCATTGACTACAGGGAGATCAGTCTTATAACAATAAAGAACAATAATACCCTACCTCACATTGATGATTTATTCAATAATCTTTATATAACTCTATATTTTTCAAACATTGACCTTCGATCTGGATGTCATTAGTTGTGTTTGAAGAAGGAAGAAATTATGAAAATAGTATTTAAAACCAGGTACAAGTATACGAGTTTACAATAATGCCTTTTGAACTGACTAATGCACCCTCTGTTTTCATGAATATAATGAATTGAGTTTTCACGTAATATCTTGATGACTTTATAGTAGTATTTATTGATGATATCTTGGTATAATAAAAAAGTAATGGATAACATGAAAATAACTTTCGTAATATTATCAAAACACTTCGAGAAAATAAAATATGTGGGAAGTTTAACAAGTGTGAGTTATGTCTTCAAAAAATATCTTTTCTTGCCTATATTGTCTCTAACGATTGATTCTCTGTTGATCCTTCAAAGACCAAGTCAATCCCAGAATGGCTAGCACCGATGAGTATAACTGAGGTACACGGTTTTATTAGTTTAGTAGGTTATTATCGGCATTTCGTCTAGAATTTTTCCCAATTAGAAAACCCAATAACCAAGCTCACACATAAAGGGGTAAAATTTTTTTAAAAATGGAGTTTGAATAATGTTTTGAAGAAATAAAGAGTAGATTAGTCAATGGCCCTATCGTGACTTACCATCAGGGAATACTGGGTTTGTTATTTATAGTGATGCTTTAAAGAAAGGTCTTGGTTGTGTCCTTCTGCATAATGATAGAGTTATTTCATATTTATCACGATAGCTAAAAAATCAAGAACAAAACTATCCCACTCACGATCTTCACTAAGAAGATGAAATATTTGATTTTATGATTTGGAGACACTATCGCTATGGTGAAAAATGTGAGATATATACTGATTATAAAAGTTTAAAGTATATTTTTCCATAAAAAGAACTCAACATGAGGCATATATGATGGCTTGAACTACTCAAATATTATTATTGCACTACAACCTACAACCTAGGTAAGGTAAATAAGTGGTATATGCTTTGAGTAGAAAGAATCATGGAATTTTGAACAAGATGATATTTGAAAGGGATCCTATTTTCATGGATATAATAAAATGGATATGGAAATAACCATGTAAGGTGAAACATCTATACTTTTTCAAATGGTTTCCAAACCATATTTACTATAGAGGATAAAGTGTACTCAGACTGTTGATGAGGAGTTTAAAAAGAAAAATAATGTTGTGAATGGGGGTAGATTGATCAACTTCGTATATGAAGATGGTATTTTGAAATTTGGGAAGAGACTTTGTGTTCCTGACATACCTGATCTAAAAAGGGGATTCATTGATGATTCTCATTACTCCAATTTCTCTATACACCTAGGTAGCACTATAATTTATAGAGATTTTATGGAACGTTCTTGGTGGGACAACATGAAGGTATAGATTGTTGATTATGTGTCAATATGTATGGTTTTTCAATAAGTGAAATTTGGAAGACAACATCCTAGAAAATTCATGCAACCTCTTCCCATACATGAGTGGAAATAGAATGATATTACGATATACATTATCATGGGGCAACCAAAGACTCCTAGAAGGAATGATGCAATGTGGGTTATTGTTGATTATGTTACCAAGTCTATACATTTTCATTCTATAAGAGACAATTTACCAATTGAACATTTAGAAATACTATATATTAATGATGTTGTAAGAATTCATGGTGTACAACTATCAATTGTTTCTTATCATGATCCCCATTTAACATCAAGATTCTGGAAATGTCTTCAGAAGGGCTTGGATAATGAACTTCTTTTTATCACTACCTAACTCCCTCAAACTAATGGACTATCAAAACAGACTATTCAAACCTTATAAGACATGTTGAGATTTTTCTCACTTGATTTTTAAGGCATGTGGGATCATTATTTACCTTTGGTAGAATTTTCCTATAATAATAGCTTCCATTCATGTATTCATATGGCACCAAATGATGCATCATATAGAAAAAGATGTCACACACCATCTTGTTAGGATGATGTTGGTGAAAGAAAACTCGTAGGCCTGGAACTTCTTAAGTATATGATGGAATAGGTAATGTGTATCCAAACCCACATCAAATCAGCTCAACGAAGAAAAAAAGAGCTATGTCGATAATTGAAAGAAGTATTTGGAATTTCAAGTAGGAGATAATGTTTTCTTGAAGGTACCTCCATGGAAGGGTGTTATATGTTTCAGTAATAAAGGTAAATTAAGTCCCAGGTACATTAGACCATTCAAAATTCTATAACTAATTATATTTGTAGCCTATCATTTGGCTATGCCACCACGTCTTTATAAAGTTCATGATGGTTTTCACATATCACTGTTGAGAAAATACATGTCTGGCCCAATACATGTACTCACCTATGAAGAAATTGAACTAAAACCTGAAATGTCTTATTGTGAAGATCCTATCATGATTCTTGATATAAGAGAACAAGTGTTGAGAAACCAGACGACTAGTCTGGTAAAAGTTATTTGGAGAAATAACAAGATAGAAGAGGCAACGTAGAAACCTAAGGAACTAATGATGAAGAACCACAAGATTATTTTTGTATAGTAATATTATAGAAATTTTGAGGATGAAAACAGTTGAAGGAGGGGAGAATGTAACACCCAAAGCATCTACAGTATGCTTCTCTTTGAATAATACAATAGCTTGTGTTGTACACAACTCCGAGTTCTAACACACCACGACCAATCAAACTAGCCGTTATAAATAGATATACCCACTTTTGGAAATTTTATAATTTTTTTTCAAAATGGAATTCATTTTTTGGTTTGGAATATTAAAATTAGCTTAGGGTGCTTTTTTTGTATTTTTCTGAAAACATTCAAATTTTGATGAATAGTGAAAAACACTGCATTGTTGTTTAAAACCAAATTTTTATTTAAATAATTATTTATTTTAAGTAAATTTATTTTATGTAAGAATTTATACATAATATCTATACAAATTCAATTTAATTCATTGAAGTCATTTTATAATAATATTAGAACTACAAAATTTTATTGAACTTTTTACTGTCTTTTACCCACCTTCTAGGAACTTTTGCAAATTTTCATAAAATGTAATTATTCCTCTTTTGTAAGTTTAATTTCAAAAATCTAAGAGACGTGGTTGATATCAGTGTGTTAATAGTGGTTCAATATGATAGAAATAATTTTTGGTGAATAGTAACATTTGACTTTTATTTTCCACGGTTAAAATTAAATAAGGTAATTAAAGATAAAAATGATATTATAATTACCCTAAAACATGTCTGAATGTTATTAGATAAGTGTATTTCGACCAAAATAAACCTTAGTAATAAAATATGATCTTTTTAGTACAATTAGATTATATTAGGACATTTATTATTATTTTATTTAAAAAAGAGTCAAAAGTGGTAAATTCAATGTTTAATAACTAAACCATTTTTAATATAAGATTATACATTAGATAAATTAAGAAATAAAAATTAATTATAAATATTAAAATATTTACTACATAATGGAATTTTATTTATAATTTTTAGACATTAAATAATTAAATTTATTTATGATACAATGATGATGCAGTCATTACCTTATTAATGAAAGATTAAAATAATTGATATTATAAATATCCAAATAAATAAAAATAGAGACTTATGATGAATTATACTAATTTTCATGGTTAACATGACATTTTTGGAATGATTAACTAAATTTTATTCGAATAGATAAAGTTGTTATTACTTTCTTAAAAACCAAATACCAAATAGTGTCATAATTGACATAAATTAGTTTTTAAAACAAATAGTATATGATTAATTGATATAATATTTATAAAAATCTAATTATAGGACAAAGGACTTATATAAGTTTATATATATCAATAATAAGTCAATTGGGTTTTTCTTGTCTTTTTATAGGAATATTATTATCCATTTATTATAATAATACATGAATACATTTTTCAAGTTAAACTATTTAACTAAGAGTTAAATATAAAATATAAGGTAAATATAGTGATCTAATTCTTTTTAAAAACTATTTTTAAGAAGTTTTCAACCCATCCCAACCTTATCCTCTAAATAAATTATTTTTGAGCCATTATAAACTGAATAAGATTGTATAATAAAATAATATTTCTTGTTTTTCCTAAGGTGACCTTCACCTCTATTATAAAAGGGTACTCCCCATTCACTCATAATCGCACCACCAAATCCATTTGAATCGGCCAAACCCTGCTCAAATATCTTATAAACTACCCTCCCTTCAACACAGAGGACTTACTTTTCTTAGAAATCTATCATATGAAGCCCTTTTGGTCAACACAAAAGGAAACACTTGAAGAAGAGATAATAATTTCACCACCTCTTTCAAGTTCTTTTCTTCTTCCACTTACTCTTTATTTGTAATTCCCATACCAAAATAATAACTCCAGTACCTTATTCATATTGTGATGTCATTATAAATATGGTACAACAATATTTATTATTCTATCTATCCTATGAATGACAAAGTCGCCATATGTATGTATGTACGGCTTACCGTCTCTACGTCGTGGTGTAGTTTATTATTCTTACAATTCGTAATTTAGATGGGTATAATAATGAGTATAACTGATGTAAATAACAAATATTACATGTTAAGGATTTTGTATATTTGTTATACAATCCAATTACATACGATTTCACCATCACTAGAATGGTATTGTCGCTCTTGCGTATGTACGGATTACCGTCTCCATGAACGCGATGAGATTCATTCCACATCGTAACCATTCAAGAATAAACTTCATTTTTTATTAAAAAAATAATTTTTGAGAACTTAATATAATTTTTTACATGAATCATATACATATTTTCCATAAAAAACATGACTTACGTAACAAAACATAAAAAGGAAAATGAATAAGTTAACACTTGAAACGATGATATTACTAAAATATTATTAACAATGAAATGATAGATGATCATATATGATATAATATTTATGTATTTGGTTCTTTTATAATTTAATAAGAATGATTTAACTATTATATAGGAGGTAAACATACACTAGATCAAGGAAAAGTACTATTTAAGGGTTAATTCTACAATCTCTTTATTATCTGAGGTTGTTTATACGTAAGTATCTACTAAGACTTATTTATCATCCATGTCTATGTTTATTAAAAGTGTTTTTGAAAAAAAATTACTATATCCTAAAATATGGGTTAAATTAAATTTTACCCTAATTTTTATTACATGTTTTGAAAGAAATCATTTCGTCGTTTTCCAAACAAGGTACTTTATGACCTTTTGGAAAAATTATGGTAAGAATGTTTTTTTCAAATTATATCATGGGTGTGGCTATTTTCTGCCGTAATAACTCCTTCGAAGATTCCCTTACAATCATATATGAATATTTTCAAAATAATTGTTTTTTTATATTTATATGAGTGTTAGATGATTTTGAAATAAAAAGAGGTATTTCTCTCAAACAGTTTTGATTTCATCTATGTCAACATCCATTGATGAATTTTAAACTTTTTTGAAGATGATTTATTATGATACTATATTCCATATTGTATTAAAGGTTTTTTTGATATGTGTGACTATGGATTTGTTATTTTTATACCATTAATGGTTTATGGTTAATGTTTTAACATTTTGTAAGCTAGTTTTAATACAAATGTTTATATTATGTTTCAACCTTTTCATATGAGGAATGAATTGGACATGGTAAGTGATGGGTGGAGCCCACTATACCTCTTTGATGCATCGGTAGGTATCCTAAGACTAACTAGTGTCTTGTCACAAGGCCTTGACAAAATCTTATTTGTATTCTTGGCGCGAGTGCTTGACTTTGTGGTTATGATGCCCAGCATTATGCATTCCATCATTATGAAATTTTCTATTCGATATTACATGTGATTATTCAACGAGTAGAATATCAATTTTATTAAGTAAATGGCATTATTTGATTTATATTTTCCACATTATACTGAAGTATAAGTTTAAAAGGATTATGTTTTAGTCTTATATATTGCCTTAAATTTTTATACTTATTAACAAATGTTTCCTTTATATTGTTATCCTTACTGAAAATCTGAGATAACCCGTTTCTAAGTATTAGTTTTCCAAATATGTGAAAAAGTATTTTATGGTTAACCTATAGGGATATTATAAGGAATCTAAGTGTGTTAAAAGGGGTCAAAATGTTGTTCTTGTTTTTATTTCATGATGTAATGTAAAAAATATGTTTGTATAAAGTACTTCCAAAGTTACTAAACTGATCGATCATTTAGGGCTTGATCCCTTGTGATCATGCCTATGTTATGTAATAGTGAACTGACTCTAGGTAATTAGGGTCTTGGTGTTATAGTTGGTATGAGAATATTTTTAGTACAAACCTTAGAATCTATATTTAGAAAAACACTAATTAGAAAACATTACCCTAAGACATACTTTGAGGATTAGTATAGAGGAACATCTTATAATTTTGGTAATATAGATATCTTTTGTGTTTTCAAAGCAATACATCCTTGTCTAGATATGAGCAGGTAGAGGCGGCTCTGGAATATATGTACCTATGAGTGAAAACTCCGAAAAAGTGTTTTAGGCTTGACCCAGGGTTTTCGGGTATAGGACAACGGGCCTTGTTGAACTCTTGGTTGGATAGTCCTTGGGGATATTCTTGGGATAATTCACATTTTTTTACAAACCATTTTGAAGGATTTATTATTAAATACTTCCTCAAAAAAAATTATGATTATGGATTATATCCATAAATTGTTCAATTTATGTTAAGTATTCTACAAGTTTAAAATTATTTATTGTGATTCATAAACAAATCTAGTGTATGCCAATGTTTAGAAATTGTTCCTAGTGGAAGGAATGGAAACCATATAAATGTACATAATGCATGTAGGAAATTCCATCTTACTCAAGATAATTATATTGGATCTGGTGATGAAACTAGTTCTGATCATATCATTTCCATATTGTGACAACTCACTCAGGTTATGAATAATAACCTTACCCATATGGACCACCCTGATCCACAATACGTAGGATCAATGTTATACCGCTTAATGAGGAAACAACCACCAACATTAAATGGGACTACAAATCCATATGTAGCTGAGAAATGGATATGTTCCTTAGAGAAAATATTTCATGCTTTGGGGAGTAGTGAAATGGAAAAAGTTGTCATGGAATTTTATCATCTCACGGGAGATGAAATTCAATGGTGGTCCTTAATTCCAAACACAAAAAAGGATTAAAAAGTATAAAATATTGAATGGAGGGAGTTTAAATATCTTTTCATATAAAAATACTTTCCACATGACAATCGAGCGGATATGGAAAAACAATTTCTGAGTCTGAGGAAAAAGGAAGATGAGAATGTTGCAAAGTATGAGGCTAACTTTACAACGTTAGCAAGGAATCCAATAGTTTATATACATAAACCAAGAACTAATATTGATAGATTCTTCGATGAGTTAAAACTATTTCTTCATTGAGCATTATTCTCACAATCCTTCTCATCATATGATGATATTTTCTTGTGTGCAATGAAGATAGAAAATGAATTCTCTCTGTATTACGACTTTAAAGAAAAGAAAGGGAAGAAGATATCTGGTGATCAGTATGGAAATGGGAATAAGGGGATGAAAGGAAAAATTGAATATACATAATGTGGTAAATGTGAAAATAATCACCCCAATAATTTTTTGAACGGAAAGGGAGTCTGTTACTGTGTGGTGAAAAAGCCCACCAAAATCATGATTTCAAGGGAAAGAAAAAGGCTATCAGTGATGAATGTTACAATTTTAGAGAAATTGGGCATTATGCAAATGAATGTCTTATGTTCCAAAGAAACATACCTCAAAAAATTCCAAGGGAACAAGGAGAAGCTTATGTTATCACTACTGGTAAGGTTTAAGCTCCGAAAGTTGTGGTGGTGGGAAATTTAATGGTTTCCTTATGTTTATCCAATGCTTTACTTGATTCTGGATCATTGCATTTTTTCATATCTTCCTAGTTTTCTAAGAAAATTATATATTTCCAATTTGATTTAACAAATCATTTTTTAGTCAAAACCTTAAAGGGAATTATCATTACAACAAAGTTTTGTGAATTAGTCAAAATTAGGGAATATAAATGTTCTTTATCTGCTGATATCATCAGCATACCCATGATTGTATTTGATATAATCTTTCGTATAGATTGTCTTTCGAACCATGATGTGAAACATCACTGTAAGAAAAAAGATGTTACAATTTTCAATGATGATAAAGAGTGCCTTATCTTTAAAGTAGAAACGTCGCCATCTAATTCTTATCTAGACCCACACCTAGTAGTTCTACTAAATTCAATTATTGGGGAGGAAGGGAATGAAGTAACTATGGGTGGGGAAAAAATGTTCGAATAGAGGACATACCAATTGTAGCAAAATTTGTTGATGTGCTTCCAGAGTATTTACCTGGACCTCCTCCAGAATGAGAAATTGAGTTTTCCATTGATTTAATTCCTGGTTCAAGGCTGATATTGAAGACACCATATAGAATGGAAACTCTAGAATTAGTGAAACTAAAAAAACTAGATTAATTGAGTAATAAAGTATTTATTCACCATAGTGTTTCCCCCAGGGGAGGCCCTGTTAATTTTGTTAAGAAGAAATATGGATCTATGAGGTTGTGCCTTGACTATAGAGAGATCAATGCTATAACAATAAAGAACAAGTATCACCTACCTCACATTGAAAATTTATTTGATCAACTTCATAGAGATCAATGTTTTTTAAATATTGACCTTCGATCTAGATACCATCAGTTGTGTTTTAATAAGGAAGACATTTTGAAAATAGCATTTTGAACTAGGTAAGGGCATTACGAGTTTACAGTAATACCTTTTGGTCTAACTAATGCACCCTCTATTTTCATGGATCTAATGAATATTGTTTTTATAGAATATCTTGATGACTTTGTATTCGTATTTATTGATTATATCTTGGTAAACTAAAATAGATACTAAGACCATGAAAATCACTTGCCCACTATTCTATAAACCCTTATAAGAAATGAGTAATATGGGATGTTTGGAAAGTGTGAATTCTGTCTTCAAGAAATTTCTTTTCTTGTCCATATTTTCTCTAAGGATAGAATATCTATTGATCCTTCCAAGACCAAGGAAATAAAATAATTTACATCACCGAAAAGTATAACTGAGGTATGTAGTTTTCTTGTTTTAGCAGGTTATTTTCAGCATTTCATCTAGAATTTCTCCTAATTGGAAGACCCATTAACCAAGCTCACACGTAAAGGGGTAAAAAAATTTTGGAAAAAAGAGTGTGAATAATGTTTTGAAGAACTAAATAAAATATTATTCAATGCTACAATCTTGACTCTACCACTAGGAAATGATGGGTTTGTTATTTATAGTGATTCTTCAAAGAAATGACATAGATGTGTCCTTATGAAAAATGATAAAGTTATTTCCTATACATCATGGAAGCTAAAATTTAATAAACAAAACTATCCCATTCATGATTTTTTGTTATAAGCTATAATATTTTCATTGAATATATGGAGACACTATCTATATGGTGAAAAATGTGAGATATGTACCAATCATAAGAGTTTGAAGTATATTTTCTCACAAAAAGAACTCAACATGAGGAAAATATGATGGCTTAAACTACTCAAAGATTATGATTTCACTATACACTGCCACCCAGGGAAGGAAAATAAGGTGGTAGATTCTTTGAGTAGAAAGGATATTGGAGTTTTGAACAATATGAGTTTTGAAAGGGATCATATTTTCATGGATATAGTAAAGATAGATATGGGAATTTCCATGGATGGTGAAACATCAATACTTTTTTAAATGGTTTCCAAACCATATTTACTAGAAAGTATAAAGAGTTATCAGACTAATGATGAAGATTTTAAAAAGAAAATTAAAGCTTTGAATGATGGCAGATTTATCAACTTCGTATATGATGATGTGATTTTTAAATTTTTGAAGACACTTTGTGTTCCTGACATACTTGATCTAAAAATGGAATTGTTGGATGATTCCCGTAACTCCAATTTCCCTACACACCCTAGTAGTACTAAGATATATATATATTTGAAGGAACATTTTTTTCTGGGACAATATGAATAGAGTGATATCTGATTGTGTTTCAAGATGTATGGTTTGTCAACAAGTGAAAGCTGGAATACAACATCCTAGAGGAGTCATGACATCTCTTCCCATACATGAGTGAAAATGGGATGATATTAGGATGGAATTTGTCATGGGGATACAAAGAATCATAAAAAGAAAGATGAAATATGGGTCATTATTGATTGTCCTACCAAGTATGCTCATTTTCTTTATATAAGAGATAATTTACTACTTGAACGTTTAGAAAGAGTATATATTAATATAGTTTTAAGACTTAATGGTGTACCTATCTCAATTGTTTCTGGTCATGATTCTCATTTTACATCAAGATTATAGAAAATTATTTAGAAGGCCTTGGATACTGAAATTTTTTTCAACACTTCCTGCTATCCAAAATATGATGGACAATCATAACGGACTATTCAAACCACAAAATGCATGTTGAGATATTACTCACTATATTTTCAAGGTATGTGGGATTAATATTTACCAATTGTATAATTTTCCTATAAAAATAGCTTCCATTCAAGTATTAAGATGGAACCATATGAAGCATTGTATGGAATGAGATGTTGCACACCATCTTGTTGGGATGATGTTGGTGAAAAAAAAACTCAAAGGCCTAGAACATGTTATGGAAACAATGGAAAATGTTAAGGTTATCGAAACCCACATTAAAGCAGCTCAAATTAGGCAAGAGGGATATGTCGATATTCGAAGGAAGGATTTAGAATTTCAAGTAGGATATCATGTTTTCTTAAAGGTATCTCCGTGGAAGGGTTTTATAAGGTTCAGTAAGAAGTGTAAATTATGTCCCATGTACATCAGCCCTTTAGAAAATCTAGAATGAATTGGAGTTGTAGCTTATCATTTGGAATTGCTGCCAAGTCTCTCCAAAGTTCATGATCTATTCCACGTATCATTGTTGAGAAAATTAATACCTGACCCAATGCATGTACTCACCTCTGAGGAAATTTATCAGGAACCTGATCTTTCTTATTGTGAAGATCATGTCATGTTTCTTGATACAAGAGAACATGTGTTGGGTAACTGGATGACTCATCTGGTAAAACTTCTATGAAGAAATCATATGACGTAAGAGGCAAAATGGGAACCCATGGAACATATAATGAAGAACCACCTGAATATTTTGGTACAGTAATATTCTATAAATTAAGAGGAATAAATTATTTTAAGGAGGGGTAATGTAACTCCCCAAGCTTCCATAGTATGCTTCTCTTTGAATAATATAATATCTTCTTATGTATGCAACGTCGATTTCTAACACGCCACGACTAATCAAACTTGTCTTTATGAATAGTTATACCCACTTTTTGAAATTTTATAAATTTCATTTTTTAAAATTGAATTCATTTTGTTGATTCGGATTATCAAAATTATCTTAAGGTGAATTTTGTGTATTTTTCTGAATGTTTTCAATTTTTTAGGAATAGTGAAAAACACTACATTATTGTTTAAAACCAACTTTTTATATATATAATTAATTATTTTATTTAAATTTATTTTAAGTCAAAATATATAAATAATACCTATATATGTTCAATGTAATTCACCGTAGTCATTTTATAGTAATATTAGACATATATAAATTTTATTGAACTTTTTCCGTCTTTTACCCACCTTTTAGGAGCATTTGCAAATTTGTATAAAATGTAATTTTACCACTTTTGTGAATTTAATTTCAAAAATATGAGAGAAATAGATGAAATTATTATGTCAAATTTGTTTCAATAAGATGAAAATAATTTTTGGTGAATAGAAACTTTTGAATTTTATTTACCACGGTTAAAAGTAAATAGGGTAATTAAATGTAAAAATGATATTATAATTTCCCTAACACATGTCCTAATTCTATTGGATAAGTTTATTTTGACCAAGATCAACCTTAGGAATAAAATATGATCCTTTTTTATACATTTATTATATTAGGACATTTATAATTATTTTATTTAAATAATAGTTAAAAGAGTTAAATTCAATGTTAAATTCCTAAACCATTTTTAATATAGGGTTATAAATAAGATAAATTTGATTATATATATTCATTATAAATATAAAAATATATCTTACATAATGGTATTTTATTTATAATTTTTAGACATTAAATAAATAAATTTATTTATGATATAATTTTGATGCAATAATTACATAATTAATGAAGGATTAAAATAATTGATATTAAAAATATCCCAATAAATAAAAACTGATACTTTTGATAAATTAAACTAATTTTCTAGGTTAATATGACACGTTATGGTTTATTAAATAGATTTTATTTGAACTGATAAATTTTTTATGACTTTCAAAAAAACAAAATACCAAATAGTGTCAAAATTGACACAAACGAGTTTTTAAAACAAATACTATATTATTAATTGATACAATATTCTTTAAAATATATGTTTTGACTAGAGAACTTAGATAAGGTTAGATATATCAATAATGAACCACTTGGGGTTCTATTTGATTGTTATAGTAAGATTATTAACCATTTAATATTATAATACAATAATACATGGTAAAATTTTAATTATTTAACTAAGAGTTAAATCTAAAAGATAAGGTTAATATAGGGACCAAAAACTATCTAAAACCAATTAGATGACTGGTTTTCTACCCATATCTACTTTATACGCGAAATAAATCATTTTAGGACATTAGAAACCAAATATTATTGTATAATAAAATAATATTTCAAACCATTCATGTAATGACCCGACAATTCTCATTGGCTTGAGAGATCAACGAGCCATTACTTGGCCTTAAGCGACATCCCCAAGGTGTCAATGGCTGGAAATAAATGCTGAAGGGTTTCAATACAAGTGGGGGATGATTTACCCTTTTTGAACATACCACAGAACCAACAACCACAACAAATAAAATCAACTAAATGATGCATGATAAAAGCTAAGACAACTCCACCATTTATTTTATCAAAAACCAACCAAAAGTACCATAGTGGAAACCAACACTAAAACAGAGTAAACTGCAGAAATACAAACTCAAAGACCACAAGACAACAACCCAACACCATGATCTACAAGCTCCAAGCTTCAATATCACGAACTAACCCAACATCATGAAGCAGTATGAAACACTTTACCTTTGCCAACATCTTGGTACATGACATCTGAAAAAGCACCAACGTGCCAAAGCAGGGGGTGAGTAATGAAACTCAGTTGGTTTTCCCCGATGACTTCCCAACCCATGCCTCTAGGATCAAACATGTTAGCACATTTATATAAAACAATTTATATAAAACAATTCCAAAATAGTTTACAATAAACATGTTCCATGTCAAAACCATTTTCCAACAAAAACCATCTTTCTCAAGAAGAACAACTAAGCAATGTTTCCAATCAAATTCACATTTTCATTTTGGCACATCTATTCAGTTTCACAAATCCAAACAACCAACCATGCATGAAACTTGGACCTCCTTTTACTTTCAAGTGTTGAGTTATCCTTCCACTAAGCCATCACATAGTGGACTACATTGAAGGTGGTACTTCACGACCTTATCCATCCCAACCTATTGATGGGGGGACTTATCTCCCTTATCTATCCCAACCTTTTGATGGGGGTACTTCTCACCCTTATCCATCCCAATGCATATGAACACACACCACAACCCATGAAATCCATGCCCAAAACCAAGTGTCATCCAAACCATTCAATAAAGCATCTCCCTTTTATTGAAAACCATTCCAATCAAGCAGTAAAACCATAGAAAATTTAAAATCACCATTTTAAATTTACATCAACAACCACTTTCCAAAAACACACAATTTTCATTACCCATTACTAAAAATGGGTTTCAACCATTCTTTCACAAAAGATAAACAAACCATTTCAATCAAGGAAAACAAATTCAAACTAAGCCTTCAAGTTCTAAGAAATAGGAATCGATATTGAAGCCACCTACCTCAACAAAAAGGCAAAACCAAGCAACGGACAAAGAACGCTTAAGAACACCAGGTCAAATCACCAAAAACCATCATTAGATCTCTTCTCCTAACACAACTAAAACCAAATATCATCATATTTGGAATCCTCACACTTATATCTACCCATAACGGGTATAAATCAAAGAAACCAAGAGAAGACGAGAAGTAGATCTAAGTAGATCTAAAAAAATGATCAAGAACAAAGGAGAACGATCACATACCTCAAGAATCCAGCTTTGATTCGCAAATAGAAGCCTTCGAATCTCTTATATAATGATGTGAGAACTCTCTTTGACCTTAGGAGAACCTAAATCGCGGGTTTGGTCCACTTAGGAACTTAAATGAGGCAATTGGTGGCAAAATGAGTTAGATCCACAATTTTAGGATCTAATTTTATCTTACCACACGGTAAGTCCACACAGTTTGACAAACTGTGTGCTAACTCTGTGTTAGATACTACCTCGGTCACCCTTATCTCATGGTTTGGCCACACGGTTAGACAAACTGGGCACCAACCATGAGGAAGCCACTGCCACCAAGGTTTGTTACGCATGGTTTAGTCGCACGGTTAGGACAACCGGTGCGCTAACTGTGTGACTTACCCTTTGACTCCATATTTATCCCAAGTTATCCCAAGTATCCCATTCCTCCTCCTTAACTTTAAAACCATGAAAATAATCAAGAAAGGGTTACATACCAGAAACTGGGGGTACTACATTCTCTCCACCATTGGACTTTCCGTCCCCGAAATGTAGAAAACCATCAGCCAACTAAAATAGTTCCTTCCACTACTCCTACGTTTCCTTCTCACGTTCCCAAGTCTCTTCCTGAATCTGACCATGTTGCCACAAAACCCTCACTAGACCGATGCATTTACCATGCAAGACTTTATCCTACCTATCCAAAATCCGCACCGAGATATGTACCAATGAAGCATCCGGATCTAGGTCAACGTGATCCCATCTGATCACATGGTCACAATCGGGCTGATACTTCTTTAACTGAGATACATGGAACACATTATGCACTACAATAAACCATAGTGGTAATGCCAACAGATATGCCACCATGCCAACCCATTCCACTACCTCAAAAGGGATTATATATCGAGGAGATAATCTTTCCTGCTTCCCAAAATGACGATGTCCAAGCCTTGTAGAGATTCTCAAAAAGATATGATCACTCACTACAAACGACAACGGTATTCGGCGAGGATCTGCATAAGATTTATGATGACTCAGAGCTGTCTTCATCCTCATTCTAATCAACTGGATCTTCTCCATTGTTTCTTGGACAAGGCTCAGCCCAACTAGAGAAGTCTCACTTGTTTCCACCCAACAAAGTGGATAACGACAAGGACGCTCATACAATTCTTCAAACGAAGCCATGCGTATAGAGGCCTTATAAATGTTATTGTATTAGAACTCCACTAAGGGTATATGCTCCTCCCATGAGCCACTAAAGTCCATTACGAAATCCCGCAACATGTCTTCCAATGTTTATATCGTCCTCTTGGATTTCCCATCTGTATGAGGATGATACGCTGTGCTCATCGTCAACTGAGTCCCCAAGGCTTATTGTAACGATTTATATAAATGATATGTGAACCTCGTATCTATATCTGAGACAATAGACATTGGAACACCATGTATCTTTACCACCATATTTTAAAATCATGGATGACTGTAGCAAACTCCAAATCATGTGTTGGGTAATTCTTCTCATGCACCCTCAACTGCCTTGAACCATAAGCAACAACATGGTCTCCTTACATGAGAATGCATCCCAACCATGATCCTGAAGCATTACAATACACCACGTATCCTTGCCCTGATTCCGGAAAGATCAAGATAGGTGCTAAAGTAAGGAGAACTTTTAACTCTTGAAAAGATCTCTAACATTACTTAGTCCATTGAAATGCATTGTTCTTCTTTATCAATGATGTCATAGGCGAAGCTAGTCATGAGAAGTCATGGAAAAAGCATCGGTAATAACCAGCTAGACTAAGAAAACTTCATATTTCAAAGAAATTCTTCGGCGGTTGCCAAGAAATAATAGCTTCAATATTTTGTGGATCCACTGAAACACCATTCTCATAAACAACATGGCCCATAAATCGTACCTCTTGTATCCAAAAATCACACTTTTGTAATTTGGCATACAATTTACGGTCTCTCAATATTTCCAATACTATTGTCATGTGTTTCTCATGCTCATCCCTTGTTCTTGAGTACACAAATATGCATTCCACAAACACCACAATAAAAGGATCTAGATATCACTGAAATATCCAATTCATCAATGCCATAAAGACTGATGGTGCATTCATAAGACCAAAAGTCATGACTACATATTCGTAGTGGCCATATCTGCTTCTGAAGGTTGTCTTCAGAATATCCTCCTTCTTAACTCGCAACTGGTGATATCCTAACAGCAAGTCAATTTTAGGGAACCACTAAGCTCCCTTAAATTGATCAAATAGGTCATAAATGTGTGGAAGTGGATATCTATTATTTATCATAGCTTGGTTTAGTTTACGATAATCCACACATAGCCTCAAAGTTCCATCTGCTTTCATTACAAACAAAACTGGTGCTGCCCATGGAGACACGCTTGGCCGAATGAAACCCTTGCTTTCCAACTCCACTAACTACAATTTCAATTCCCGTAAATCTATTGGTGCCATTCTATAAGATGGAAGTGAGATAGGACTGGTCCCCGGAAGGAGATCAATCGTAAACTCCACTTCTCTTACAGGCGGTAACCCTGAGAAGTTTTCAGGAAAAACATCAGGAAATTGATCCACCATAGCTAAAAACCTATTTTCCACGATCTCTTCCAATGATTCCAAAGTCAACGCTTCTAATTGGTAAGAAATCGTTCCAACCATTGTTTTCAATAAGATCTTTGAACCTTTATTTACTATCTTTTCTCCTCTAAAGAGTTGGTCAATGCCATCCTCAGTCGTGAAACTAATCGTTCTCCTATAATAGTCGATGTGAGACTTAAACCTTGTCAACCAATCCATACCCAATATTACATCATATAAATCCATATCCAACATGTAGAATTCATATTCCATCTCAGCTCTATCAATAGCTATAGCACATGCTCGACACACTAAGGCTTGACATTTTCTTTCACCAAGAGGAGTTTGAAGTTTCAACATAGAATGCATCATTTCCAGTTTTAAACATAGAAAGTTAACAGCATGAGAAGCAATAAAACAATGTGATACACCAGTATCAAATAACACTTGCACAAGGATAGAATTCAGAAGAATCGTACCTCTTACTATTGATGGTCCAGCCTGATCATCAACAATCATCTTCTCAGCTCCATACAATTGCTTCCTCGGTGAACTATTCTCCTTGTTGCCTTCCTGAGACTGTCCTAGTTGAAGCGTCATGGTATTTTGAGAATCACCTTGTCTACCTCTGTTATGCTGACGAGACTGACTCTGTTGTCCTCATCCAATCGAAGCATATGATGCTTGCGATGCCTGGGAAGTGTCACATGCACCCAACCACAGAGTATTTCTACATTAGTGCAGTAGATTACACATATTCGTTCAATTGTGACATTGTCTAAGTTGTGTCATACACTCTCACTTTATGTGATCAGTCGATCCACATTGAAAACACACGGCCTTCATCATGGGTCATAGAGGAAGATTCACTGATCTAGCCGTCTGATTCTGATTTTCACTCCCACCATGGAAGTAGGTGTCCCTCTTGCACTTGTTCCTAGAATTGGAGTTACCAGTTCCCGTGGGTATCATCATACTTCCTCCTCCCATAACTCACGAGATGTATCTTTAAGATATTGTTGCTCTATTTACCATTTCCATATAATCTATAATATATAGCACAGCTATATTCAAGCGAATCTCCTGTCACAACCTTGATTCAATGATGTGTACCTTTAGCGACACACTTGCAGCAAATTCCAGTGGAAAGCGCACTAAATTGATGAATTTGGCCGCATATTCCATGACAGAGATATTCCCCTGGTTTAGGCTGAAAAATTTTGTCGCCCTGTGGATCTTGAACATGTGAGGATAGAATTGTTTCTTTAACAACTCCTCAAATTACTCCCAGCCCATGCCTTGATCCACCTTAGCCTGCACCACTAGCTCCCACCACTGCCATCCAAGATCCACTAGCATATACGTTTCCAACTTTACTTTCAGTTCTGTTGTTGTGCCGATGAAATCGAAGATACAATTCATCTTACTCAGCCACACCACCGCCCGTTCTGGTTCAGAATCACCCTGAAAGATGGGTGTATTCTACTTATAGAACTAGAAATAATGGTCTACATTCCTTGACTCATCCCTCCGATTCCCCGTGTCCATAGCCTGGAATGCTTGAACAATACTCTAAACTATCTCTTGGTTCACACGTGGTTCAGGTGCAACCACATTCTCCGCAGCTTCTTCGGTTTGGTTTCTATGACGCCTAACGAGTGCCATTTTCTATAAAAACAATGCACGTTGTTAGTCTCACTACCTAGCAACTGAATGCTTAGCATTTCAATTTCTATCACATCAACTATCACATCATTTTTTTCAATCCATCATGTTTTTCCACATGTTCAACCATTTTCGAAAACATCCCACATACTTTTTAAAAATCAACCAGTTTTTAAAATATACTAATTTTTTCACTTTTCAAAATCTTTCATTTGAAAATAATTTTTTTCAATTTTCAAAAATTTCCACCTTTCCCAAAATCATAAATCATGCTTCGCAATGAGATATGCCATTCTAGTGGGAAGTTATTCCTCTAATGCATGTCATGCTCATCTCATTGGCTAAACCCATGACAATGAGATTTGTTATCCTATAAGTGTCTCCAAAACACTTATGTACCCAACTCCCTGGTAACTTGAAGTTCATCATAAACGTGTTAGCTATGTCCTTTTATGATATACATTTCATGTTCCAAAAATCATACTCATGTCTAATATGAAAACCCAAGGAATAGACAAGAAGGAATTTCAACTCCAAGACCAAGAACATTGATGACCACTTGTTAGGCAAGGACCGAACATGCTGATACCATTTGCAATGACCCGCCAACTATCATTGGCTTGAGAGATCAACAAACCATTACTTGGCCTTAAGTGACATACCTAAGGAGCCAAAGGGTGGCAATAAATGCCAAAGGGTTTCAATAGAAGTGGAAGACGATTTATCCTTTTTTAACATACCATAGAGCGTACAAACATAACCAAACAAATCAGCTAAATGATGCATGATAAAATTTAAGACATCTAAACCATTTATTTTATCAAAAACCAACAAAAAGTACCACTGCGGAAATCAACACTAAAATAGAGTAAATAACATAAATACAAACTCAAAGACCATAAGACAACAACCCAACTCCATGCTCTACAAGCTCCAAGAACCAACATCATGAACCAGCCCAAGCATCATGAAGCAGTATGCAACAATTTACCTTTGCCAACATCTCGGTACATGACATCTGCAAAAGCACCAACATGCCAAAGCAGGGGGTGAGTAATGAAACTCAGTAGGTTTTCCCTGATGACTTCCCAACCCATGCCTAAAGGATAAAAAATGTTAGCACATTTATAAGAAACAATTTATATGAAAAAATTCCAAAACAGTTCACAATAAACAAGTTCCATGTCAAAACCATTTTCCAACAAAAACCATCTTTCTCAAGAAGAACAACCAAGAAAGGTTTCAAATCAAATTCACATTTTCATTTTGGAAAATCTATTCTGTTTCAAAAATCCACACAACCAACCATGCATGCATCCTGGACCTCCCTATACTCACGAGTGGTGAGTTATCCTTCCACTAAGCAGTCACATAGTGGACTACCTTGACGGGGGTACTTCACAACCTTATCCATCCCATCTTGTTGATGGGGTGACTTCTGGCCCTTATCCATCCCAACCTTTTGATGAGGGTACTTCTCGCCCTTATCCATCCCAATGCATATAAACACACACCACAACCCATGAAATCCATGCCCAAAACCAGGTGTGTTCAAAACCTTTCAATAAAGCATCACTCTTTTACTGAAAACCATTTCATTCAAGCAGAAAAAACAATATCCAATTTAAAATCATCATTTTAAATTTACTTCAACAACCACTTTCAAAAAACAAACAATTTTCATCACCCTTTACTAAAAAAGGGTTTCAACCATTCTTTCACAGAAGATAAACAAAACATTTCAATCAAGGAAAAAAAATTGAAACTAAGCCTTCAATTTCTATGAAAGGGGAATCGAGAGTGAAGCCACCTACCACAACAAAAAGGCGAAACCAAGCAACGGATAACGAACGCTCAAGAACGCCACGTCGAATCTCTAAAAACCCACCTTAGATCTCTTCTCCTAAAACAACCAAGACCAAATATCGTCATATTTGGCATACACACACTTAGATCTACCTATAACGAGCGTAAATCTAAGAAACCAAGAGAAGATGAGAAGTAGATCTGAGTAGATCTAAGAAAACGATCAAGAACGAAGGAGAACGATCACATACCACAACAATCTGGATTCAATTCACCAAGAGAAACCTTTGGATCGCCTCCAAAATGATGGGAGAACCCTCTTTGACCTTCGGAGAACCAAAATCCTGAGTTAGGGCTACTTAGGAGCTTTAATGAGGCAATTAGAGGCAAAACAAGTTAGATCCACGATTTAATGATCTAATTTTTAGTGATCGCACGGTTAGTCCGCATGGTTTGACAAACCATGCGCTAACCATGCATTAGCTACTACATTGGTCACCCTTCTTGCATATTTTGGCCACACGGTTAGACAAACCGTGCACCAACCATGTGGAAGCCACTTCCACCAAGGTTTTCTACGCACGGTTTAGTCGCACGGTTTAGACAACCCACGCGTTGACCGTGCGACTTACCCTTTGCCTCCATATTTATCCCAAGTTCTCCTGAGTCTCCCATTCCTCCTCCTTAACTTTAAAACCAAGAAAAGCATCAATAAAGGTTTACATACTAGAAACCAGGGGTACTACATTTCCTAATGTGCCCCTCACCTCTCTTATAATAGGGAACTTCCCCTTCCATCAAACTCACACCTCTAAATACATTTGTCTCAGCCAAACAAAGATAAAATACCCTCTCAACTACCCTCCCTTCTACCTATATTCCCTACTTTGATCATAAATCCAACCTATGGATCCCTTTTGATCAACTCATTATGAATCACCCGAAGAAGAGGTTATAATTTCACCACCACTTTCAAGTTCTTTTCTTCTTCCACTTCCTCTTTCTTTGTTATTACCATAAAAAATTAATAAGTCTAGTACCTTATTCATACTATGATGTTATTATAAATATGGTACAAACATATTCATTATTCTATCCATCCTATGAATATAAAACTCACCATATGTGCGTATGTACGACTTACCATCTCCACATCGTTGTGTAGTTTATTATTCGGACACTTCATTATTTAGATGGGTATAATAATGAGTATAAATGATGTACATAATAAATATAACATGATAAGGATTCTTTATATATGATATACCATCCAATTACACACTATTTTACCATCAATAAAATGGTATTTTCGCTCGTGCATACGTACATATTACCATCTCCATGAACGCAATGAGATTCATTCCCCATCGTAACCATTAAAGATTAAATTTCATTTTATGTTTAATAAAATAATGTCTAAGAAAAAAATATCATTCTGGATATGAATCAAATACATCTTATCCCTAACAAACATGACATATGTAATAAAACATATAAAGTAAAACAAATCAGCTAACACCTGAAACGATGATACTACTGAAATATTATTAACAAAGAAATATTAGAAGATCATATATGATATCATATTTATGTATTTTGTTCTTTTATAATTTAATAACAATTATTTAATTATTATACAGGAGGCTAACATTCTCTTGATCAAGGAAATATATAAGGTAGGGTTTAATTCTATAATCTCTTTATTATTCGAGGTTGTTTATACGTAAGTACCTACTGGGACTTTTTTATCATCCACATCCGTGTTTAAAAAAGTGTATTTCAAAATATTTTTTATATTTACTATAATATGGTTTAAAATCATTTATACCCTTGTTTTGAATTTCTATTAAATTTTTTTAAATGAATATTTCCATCATTTTCCAAACAATGTACTTTATGACCTTTTCAACGAATTAAGGTAAGAATATTTTTCTTAACTTATACAGTGGGTGCGAATATTTTCCACCATTATAACACCTTAAAAATTACCTTAAAAGATTTTAATAATATTTTCAAAAATAAAATTTCTTTTATAATTACATGATTTTCAAATGATTTCAAAATAGAAAGAGAAATTTATCTCAAATAGTTTTTATTTCTTCTATGTCAACATCCTTTGATGGATTTTACACTTGTTTGAAGTTTATTTATTATGATATAGTATTCCGTATCGTATTGAAGGTTTTGTGATATGTTTGACTGTGGATGTGTTATTTTTTTACCATTCATGGTTTATGTTTAAAGTTTTAACATTTCATATGATATGTTATGTTTTTATCTTTTCTTATGAGGAGTTCATTGGACTTAGTAAATGATAGGAGGATCCCACTATTTCTCCTTGATGAATCAGTAGGTCCCACAAGAAAAACTAGTGTCTTGGCAGAAGTCCTTGTCAAAATCTTATTTTTAGTCTTGGAATGAGGCCTTGACTATGTGGTTATGATGTCCGGCAATATGCATTCCATCATTATGAAATTGGATATTTGATATTACATGTACTTATTCGACTAGTATAATATCTACGTGATTAAGAAAACGGAATTATTTTATTTAACTTTGACATATTACTATGATTTTTAAGTTTAAAAGTCACGTGTTTTAATCTTATACATTTCCCTAAATGTTTATGCTTATTTAATAATGTTTTCGCTATATTGTTATCATTACTAAGAATTTGATCTCTCCCCTTTCTATTTTTTATTTTTCCTAGGATTTGAATAAGTATTTTTATGTTTGACCTACATGGATAGCTAAAAGAAGATAAGTGTGTTAAGAGGGGAAAACATGTTTTTGTTGTTTTTATTTCAATATGTAATGTAAAAATTATATTTGTATCTAGTACTTCTTTGGATACAAAACTGATCGGTCTTTCGGGACTTCGTCCTTTGTGATCATGCCAATGTTATGTAATAATGCTCCTACTCTGGGTAACTAGGTTTTGGGCATTACAATTATATTTTGAGGATATTATTATTATCATAAATATTATTTTAATCTAAAAAAACTATTAGGGTAATCAATTTTATGTAGTGATGAAAAATACAGTGTGCTTCTTCAGGGAGGCGGTAGTCCGCACATGATCACAATCAAAATGCTTTTTCTTATAACTGGGTGTGAATAGAGAAATATGGGATGCTACACTAATATAATTAAATTAAATTGTACTATTGATATCTATTTCATCATATTAGCATATTAAGGATATATTTTTATGTGAAAAACAGAGAAAAAATGGATAAGGATTATGTAATACTCACATTCTAACCTTGAGTAACCTCTTCAAAGTATTCTTGGAAATGAATGAATTTGGATAAGTAATTTCTAACAAATGCATATGAATCGGATGTAGGATTATATGAGTTGAAAAATTTAAGATATTTAGGATGAAATTCAAAGGAGTTAGTATGGAATGAGGTAGTGAATTTTTTCCCATTTTAAAAGTGATTCAAATGTTGCTTCTGTGAACAACCATTATTTTTCAATAATATAAGGAAAATAATCAATAGTTAAGGAATATAAAAGTTAGTTATTATAGATTTAGTGGTAGGATAATATTGAAAATGCCTATAATTATCATTTTAACACATGTTTATATAATTTTTACGTATATAACATTTGGTTTATATATTTGACAATTTTAATTTGGTACTTAGGTAACAAGTTCTTAACTATCTAATAAATGATTAAAAGAATATAAAATAACCCTAATTACTAAATTCATACATTATAAACCTAAAATTAGCTTCTATTTAATCTAATTAAATTTATAAATCAAATAAAATTTACTTTCAAATTTAAACATTTAATATATAGAAGAATTTTTTTATAGAAAATGGTGTTATTACCATTAAGTGAACATAATTTTATTTAGTAATGATCACCAATTGAATTAGTCATAATATATTAATATATAGGTTTAAAAATTATATTTAATTTATTTTTTGTAATATATATTTTTTTAAAATAATTACACATAATCAAAAAAATTATTATTTTAAAATAAAAGTTTTTTCATTATCATTATCATTAAGATTAACCATAGTAATCATAATTCTATGTAAAAAAATAAAATTGAATGTATTGCATATTTTGAATATATTGATCAAAAATATTTAATCTATTTTTGAATATTTAATTTATAAATGTGATGAAAAATAATTATTAATATATGTGGATAGAAATTATTTTTGAGTAAAATATTACTAAATATTCCAAAATATTAAACATAATTTTAGTAAATTTAAAAAATTGTATTTTTCAATTATTTATTTTCAATTTACAATATATATTTTTATATATAATTGTTTATAAAAAATTTTATGTGATTCTATTATTATAATACCTACATAAAAACTATGATATTAGCAAAATTTTGTTTTTTATTAACCTTAATATAAATTATTTTTGGTAAAGTACAAAAAACCCATAATTTTATATATGTAATTTAGAAATAATGTGCATTTATTTATATTATAAATATAAATTTTATAAATTTATTTTTTTTGTGAAAATAATATTGAAATATATATAACTAATTTTATTTGGAAACAGTATTTTAAAACTGTACGTGTTCCAAACCATATTTTCTATGAATTTTCTAAATAATTACAATATTGTTTTTATTTACTCTATGATTTATTATACTTAAATTTTATAAGTAATAAATATGTCACAACTCAACTTATTTCAGTGTGGTGTATTGAACAGGCTACAAAATATAGTATTAATTCTAAGGATCCAAAATCATTGTTTGTCACATTATACCACCATTGAATAATTATTTCCTTTTAATTTTTTATTACTAATAACTAATGAACCCTAATCATATATTATAAATAATAAAAATTCTCCAAAAATGAATTTTTAAGACCTTAAACCAAAACAATATTATATATTTTTCCATAATTTATGTGTATCTTTAACCCTCTAATATATTAAAAACAAGATCATAAATTCACACATTATTCAGTATATATCATAATCTAAAAAATGGGATAAAATTAACAAAAAATATCATACATAATATTTTTTGTGAAATAAAGTATCAATTACCAGGATATTAATTCTGTCTAGCATAATTCTCTTAAAATAAATCATATTTTTAAACCAAATGGTTATACACCAATCAGTCAATTTTTCCTAAATAGTTATTGCAAAAAATATAGAATTTTTTATATAACAAATTTTCAATGTTATTTATACCATGTAATATTTTTTCCTCAAACACTATATATAAACCACCAAACACAAATACTTAGATGTTTTATATTATCTAAATAAATATTAGAATATATAGGATTATTAACAATAAAGATCGATAAATAATGAAAATAACTGAGAGTATCGAGATTTATGTTCTATCATTAGATAAACCCCACTACCCTATGTATAACGAGAATATAATATGATTATCAACTATTTAACTACCCCCTATCATCCAGTTACAAGATATAGTGGTTTATTAATGTATACCTCTCTTAGCTTTACTGTTTTCATCCTCTTTGAAACAAATACTAAATCCAGAAACAGTTATGATAATATACCAAACATAAATATAAAAAAACAATATAAATATGTATTCCCCATGACACCATAGTTTTTAGTGTATTATACCATCTATTCATACCATTAATCTCATTATTTAATACTTTTTTATCTATATTAATTTTTCTAATTAGTTATCTAAACTAATTAGTTACTATCATACTCAAACCCTCTAGAATAGTTAATTATATAGTAAGTGAATTAGTTAGACAAAATTAATGGGTTTGACAAATTATTTATTAAATTATGCCTCATTATGGTTCACTAAGTTACAATCAATTTATTACCAATTCTTCCATTTTTATGGTTATTATTAATATATATTTTTGTTCCAAAGCATACATACATCTGCAATATCTAGAATTTTTTTTAATTTCATAGACCACTAGACTCTCTATATGCTACCAAAATTTTGGGACATTATCCAACACATAGGCTTGTCTCTTATACCATTACTAGATATTTCCTTAATTCTCTCTCATACTAATAAACAATAAATAATCTAATCCCTAGAATTAACAATATAATACTTTGATACCAACTAAGGCTCTCTTGACATGCACTCTATGATCTAGTTCTCAAATAATTTACTTGTATAGATTATATTTGATTCAAAGGGAGACTATCGAAATAGAACATTCAAAAAAATCACATTTATATTACATATCATTATAATCTCAATGAATTAGAGAATTTGTTGGTTTTTTATATTTGATGATAAGTAACATAAGTTATTTATTTTCCAACATATGAGAAATTTTCACCAAAATTATACTCTTCTAGACTCACTTTTATAAATCATATAATTTATATTTATCTATATAACCTATGGTAATGAAACATAAGAAATAGGTGAGCCCAAACACTTAGTATGATTAAACATTCATTGTAATAATAAAGTATCATAATTGATCATAACATGGTAGTACGGGTATAATTAGGATACATGAGAGAAAAGGACTCAAAACTTTTATCATAATTAATGATTAATAAGGAATGGAATAAACAAAATCATGGAAATAATATATAAAATCCACCGACCAAGAAAATCATCACATAGTAGGAATGGAAAAATTAACTACAAAACAACTTAGGCATTAGATAATCCTCTCATATACCCTTGATCGTTGGATAATCATCCCATTTAATATTTATCTTTAAATAATTACTCTTTTATACCCTTTTTCTATATATAAATCATCCTATATAAAATTTATATTGGGATAAGTCCTCTCATGTAACATTTGGCTAGGGATAAATCCTCATGTTTACCATTTTTATATGGATAAATCCTATTGTGTTTCATTTCTCAGGGGACAAATATTATCATGTAACCTTTTGAGCCCATGAGATATTAACATTACCAATGTATTAAGGGGAGATATAAGACAACACCCATAATCTAACTTAAATATGTGTACCATAATATATAATTTATCTTAAAGAGCCCATGGGAAGAAAATAAGTTTTATATTATTTTCAAATGAAATTATATAAGTAAATAATTCATAATTTTATCAATAAATATGATAAACTCACATAATATAAATGGTTATTCGATGAAATTATGTTACTCCCAAGGAAATTACAATTCAAATATTATATCATAGGGTATTTTCATTAATTATCAAATGGTATATATTTTGTTCAATACTTCCCAACTCAATCAATGTATTGGGAGTAGAGGAAGACCCTTTAATCAACGATATAAAAAAATTAACAGATAAAATTAATTGGAAGAAAATTATTTCCATACACCAAAAATGATTAGGCAAAATAAAGGATTTGTTGGGTCATTGCTTTTATAGTTATTTTTAAATGATCATTTTTTAAAACAAGGGTAATGTATAAATATATAGATGACGAATATAGTTAGATAAATATTAGAATATTTCATTTAGAATCATTGATAAATATAAATGGTGTCCATGAAAACACTTTTCATAACTAAAAATTTAATGGAAGAATACAATTTTACGTTATAAAACCCTGAAATATTGGAATGAATTTCTAAAATAATGGGAAATCCATTCTTTTGAAAACATTTTAATTTTATCATTTATTATTATGAATGTCTATGTGAAAAAATTAATTGTTTATTTTTAAATTTTATTTAAAAAAATTCATGAATGAAATTATATGAGATATACTAAGGCATGATATTTTAAAAAATAACTAACAATGGATTATTGAAAAATTAGGGGTGTAATAGATAAAACATGTAGTTGAAAATAATATATATATAAATTAAATATAAAGCCTTTTAATATTTTTAAAACACATTTATTGAAAATATACATCATAAATAGTGTATGAAAATTAACATTTCATTAGTGGTTGTGAAAATAAATTAGATTACTTGAATTAATAAAAATTTCAATCCCCAAAATGAGTTGAAAAAACTTATTGGAAGGGAATATAAACATGGAGGAGAATGGTTTATTGAAAAAGATGGAAGATATTTATACCAACATTATACTATTATATGAGAATATATTTCATGAAACAAGATGACACCAATGAAATAATGTCTCATCCTCAATGAAAAGGTTAAATTTACTTTAGATAAATAAAATATAAGGATAAAATAGTGATTATAAGACCATTACCTTATGGATATAAGGTAACCCCAAGGGAAATAATATGAGTTAATAAATATCGTATTACTTGAGTAACATAAAAATCTAAGCCCCTTGATTTCTAACGAGTGGTAAATTAAACGTACAGTATCATTAATAGAATAGATTTCATGGTGTAATGAATCAAATTGGTAGAATAGACACCATATAAAGAAATTATGATTAATATATTCATTATTAAGAACCCTATTAATCAATATTTCAATTACTAAAGAAATTTTAGTATTTCATGATAATTTTTTATTATATATATTTTATATTTTTGTTATGTAATTTGGTTAAATCAATTTCTATATAATAATTTTTTCATGTTGATAATAGATAATTTTTTTATAACAACATCATTATATCTGGTATATAATGGGTGTATTTATATTGCTGTTATATTAGTATAAAATTAATATATTTTCATTTTTTATTAAGAAAATAACTCATATTATGATAGGTATTATGATATATTCATTTTAGGTAATTATTATTATTATGACTCTAAAATATTAATATCATATATAGAACATCAAATAAATATTTATTTAATATTAATATATTCTTAATATTTATTTTAATTTAAGTGGGTTATTAAATATTTCCATTTTAGGTAGTGATTGAAAATAAGGTGTGTCACTTCATGGAGTGGGTAGTCCACACGAACACGCAATCACCATTATTTTTTATGGGGATGGGAAGTAATAAAAAATGGTAGTTCCATTAATATAATAACATTTAATTATAATAATTGTATTGATATCATTATATTAATATGATTATAATTGAAAATTTAAGTAGAAAAGTATAAATCATAAGTAATACTCACATTGGGACAATGAAATTTATGTTGAAAGTATCCTTAGAAATTATGGTCTTACAATTACTAAGTAAAATTAGAATTATATTACTTTTAGAGTGGGTTATAGGATGGTAAAATAGGAAGATATCTGGAAATAGATTTAATTAATATGTATGGCATGCCATACTGTAGGTGTTCTCGTATTATATGTAAAGAAAAAGGAATTTTTTGGAACACCCATTATCTCAAAATAATGATATAATTATATTCATGATTAATATGATTCAAATGTGCCAAATAATGGTATTGGGGTGGATATAGTTAGGAAGTACACTACCTCTTATTTAAATATGTTTTTAATCATGTTTCAAGTAATTTTCCATTTATTTTTATACATTTTAAAAAAAATTCCATGGTAAGTAGTTTTAAGTATGAAATATATGATTTTCTAAAAATATAAAATAACCCCTTTGTAACAACCTCATTTTCAATAAATCATTTTTGGATTTAATTAAAATTTATTTTTGGTGGATTATTTTTCAAAAATTAATTACATTTATAATGTTATGTAAGGAATAAGGCATACCGAATGGTAAATAAGAGGTACATGGTTTATTTAAAGGTTACCCTTAGTTTTTATGGGTTATATAAGAGTATATTGTTTCTATTGGCTATGTGAGGGTACATCTTAAGGCATATAGATTGTGTAAACGTATGAATGAGTCTCTATGATCTACATAATGCTATCTACCTAGTTTATAGAACATTTTAAGGGTAACATATATTCTTATAAGGGTAAATTGATTTTTTACAATGGTTCACACGGGTAGTGTTTCACTACATCTAGTTAAGTCCTTATTTCCTAGTGATTCATAATGGTAACTCGATACCCAAACTTGAAATATATGTGATGTGTATGGTTAAGAAATTATACCTATAACATAGTAATTTTTTAGTAAGTACCCATTTCATTAGGTATTTTTTGTATGTAAAGTGGTTGGTTAATGTTTGGGAGATTTTGGAGAACTTTTGGAATGCTTTTTGGTATTTTATAGAGGTTCATAGGTTGATTACCATTAGTAAAAATCATAGAAATCTAATATAAGACCATGAAAATATGGGTATGGGGATATGGGTAGGTTCATGGTTAGGAGCAGGGTATGGAAAAACTATGTGGAAACCTAAAAGTAACTGTGCATTTATGGGAAAAGTGATGTGAACTGTTAGCACACATTTTTCTAACTATGCACCCTAACCTTTAAATATTGAAAACTATTTCTAAACATTATATATCTAATTTGGGTTTTCTTTTTAATTTAACAGTTTCCCATATTATGTCCTTATCTTCATATTTTCCAAAATTCATTGGGGACCATTCCTCTTGATTTTAGAGTGATTTATTAGATATTCATATTGAGTTGATGTCTGGATTCCTTGGTAAGTCTCTATTCATCATTGTTTTTCATAGATTATTTTTATACACTATCCAGGAATGAAAGATACAATACACTATTAATAGATCTATGTTTTATGATGTAGATATTGATGACATTTTGTTGTGTTGGTATTAGGAGAAATAAGATCTAAGAATGATTTTTTTTAGGTCCAACCAAGTTTTGTGGAAGAATTTGTATTTCTCTTCATTTTTTACATAGCTTCTGAAGTATGTGGATTCTCTCTCAACTTTTATTCTTTTAAAATTAATTCTTGGTTTCAATTTTTTCAATTTACTGAAATTCATGTTGAAATTAATGTAAACATATTGTTATAATACCTCTGTAGTGATTGATTAGAAAATTGTGAAAATTGTTTACAATGGAATGAGCATTGTTCTGGATTTTTAAAGGGTTCTTTTAAGATATATATTTTCTTTATTCATAGAATTGGTTTTATATAAATCTTTCAATAAAAGGAATATTTTTTTTAAATTGTGAGGCAAGGACGATTTGGTTTGGTTTTGGCATAATGATCAGTGTGTGTTCATGTACATTTATGATGGATAAGGGTATAATGTTTCCCCCATCAAAAGTTTGATCGGTAAGAGTATGAACATTCCCCCATAAAAATGGTTCACCATGTGACATCTTGGGGAAAGGATGAGTGAGCACTTAAGATTATAGGTACGTCCATGGTTTCATGAATTGGTGGAAGTGTTGAATGGAATAGGTTGTGCTAAATGGATTGTTAAATTCTATAAAGACATAATTGGTTTCTTTCCATGGAAATGGATTTGATTTGAAAAAATGTTCTAGAATTAAAACTGTTCTGCATAGAAGTGGATTGGTTTTGATATAAACTATATTAATTTAATTTATATTTTTTTTACATAAATTTTATTACACGTTCTATCCTAGTGGAATTAGTAGGGATGTCATTTGGGGAAAACATACTATGTTTCTATTACTCACCCCCTACTTTTAAACATTGGTGCATTTTTAGATATTTTTTTATCGAGAAATGGGTAAATAAAAACTATATCATTTATTTAGTGATGCTTAATGATACTAGTTCTATATTTTGGAGTGTGATCTTGGATAATTTTTGGTGTTTTTGAGTTTTTTTCATTGAAGTCTTTGGAGTGTGTTGGTCATTTATACTTATTTGTATTTGGATATTAGTGCGCTAGTTTCTTCACTATTCCATTATATGGTATATTATTGTTTTTAGTTTGGTATCACATTGAGTTTTATTATGCTTTGTCAATGCATAATCTATTAGTTCTTTATTTGTGATTATCTTGGTTGGTTGTTTGGTTTTAAGAAGGGAAATCTCCCTCATTAATTGTTAATGAATCCAATGATATTTATTTCTTGAATTTGGTTTATTGGGGATTTCATGGGATGTTCATGTAATGATTCATTTCCTTCTCAAGGAAATTATGAGGGGAGGGATGTCACAACCTGTCCCCTGGGGCATGTATCATGACTACCCCAAGCTCGCCTTCCATAGGTCAGGGGCTGGCAACTAGCACCAAAGGTGTAATTCCCTAGTACTGGGAAGGCATTTCCTTTATAACTGAAAACAATCACAACCAGAGTACAAGCGGAAAAAACACTAAGCGAAAACTGTATAACAAGAGTACTAAAAGTAAAGGGCCAGAATTCAAGCCCAACTATAAAGTACAAATACAACTGAAAGCAAGTACGACTAAAAAGGGACAAATAGATAGAAATTGAAAGTAGCTCATGGATCATCCTCTGGGGTTCCTACCGGAAGGGTAGGTACAGATATCCCCCTTAGTGATCCACATCCATCCGTCTCCTTTAGGTACCGCCTCGTCATTAAGTCCACCTCCCAGTACCGTCTAGTTCTCGTACACTCTGCCTCTGTCAGTGTTGTCTGTCGTCTGCATCCAACACAACGAGATGCGGGCAACGCCCGTGTAGGGGTGAGTATAACGATACTTAGTAGGGAACCTGAGACCCTCAAGGTCTCACAAAATCTATCAATGATAAACCACAAGTAAGATTTCAATGGATAACCATTACTTAGGTACATTCCCCTGCATATACAAAAGTTATCAAGTAAACCATCTCAATCATGAAGAAAACACAAAGGTCATTAACTCAGCTCAAAACAAGATTTTATTCATGATTTCAAAACCATAGCTACTGGAGAACTCATACTTTATTGAGTACAGTAGTCCTTTTGCGACTCTGAGGTGCTACTCAATAACATTAGACAGCTGAGGTACTCCTCCTGTCGAGTCCCGCAGGTCTGCCGCCTCACACAGTAGCGATCCCCTCCATGGGTCTACCACCTCACACAGTAGCGCTCCCCCTGATATCCTACATAGGTACTCCTCCTGTTGAGTACTGTGGGTCTAACGCCTCACATAGTAGCTCTCTTCCACCATGGGTCTGCTACCTCACACAGTAGTTCTCCCCACTGGGCTAGTGAATTCACTCTGAAACGAATCGAACAAGCAGTCATCAGGTTTCAGCTAGCTACTATGTATCCATACTCTGAATGCTCATCTCATTGAGGATTCGCTCCACGAGCTACTGTTCGATACTCTAAGTGTCATGAAGTCCCACGAAGATGTATCTCAAAGGTCCACCACATCATCGTGGTCTCATCGCAATAGACATCGTGTCAATCGGATGCCCAGTCTGAAAGTTATTGGCATTTCTGTTCCAGGGGACCGAATGGTTTTTAAGCTAAAACCAACACGACCTTACTTAAACTTCATTCAAACCTCAAGTGGAGTAATCGAAAAGAACTGTCTCATCAAACGGAATCCAATGTAGTTGATGGCACGTTAATCTGACGTCCGGTCCTTACGTTATAAGTGTTTCAGCTCCAAGGGCCCAATTGGTTCCGAGTTTGAACCAACCCGTCTATACCCAAACATCCACAAAACCTTGAGTGTAATATACCAAAATGACCATCTCGATCCGAGTAATCCTGCACAACTAATGGTGTGTCTATTGGAGGTTTGTAGCTCATATTATGGATGATTAACCAAAAATGGTTTGAATAGGGGGGTCTGGGCCCATTCCAACCCGGGCCAACCCACCCTGGGTCGGCCCAAACCGGGTCGACCCGACATGGGTCAGGTTCCAGCCCGGTAGGGTGTGGACTGGCCCAACGGACGAAGCCCGGCCCGGAGGTTGCGGTCCGGCCTGGTCCGCATGCAAACGATCTTCCGCCGCTGGTGCGATAGGGCGCCACTACCCCAAGGCGGCCGGCCGGTGCCAGCCGCCGTGATCTTTTGCGGGCCACTGGAGTCATTCTTGTTGTCCATTTTAGCTCCCTTCTGCACCTACGGCCTCCTCAGGTCCCGCTCTTCATTGCGATGGCCTCAAATCAACGTTTCCCTTTCATTCATCAGTCACCCAACATACTGCGCATCACGAACAAGTTGGAGGAGGGTACGGACTTGTTTGTTATCTCATACCCACCGTGTTATTGGTTCAAACAATCACCCAACAGATAATTTCCCAAGTTTGAGGGTATAATTGACAAATATACAATTATACAAAAATCCTCTTACCTCAATTCAAGGTGTGTTCGTCGTTGATGGCATAGATTCGTTGACGTCGGGGTGTGTCTAAGGATAAGGCATCATTATTGGTGATCAACATCTTCTCCTCTGACACAGAGGAAGAGGAAGGTAGATGGCATTCCTTGTGGGCGTCGCCTCACGTTCTTTTCCCAGTTGAAGAAGTGGAAGAAGAATAAGTTGCATCTCATTCTTCGAGACGTGGAGTGTCCTTCGTCGTGGAAAAATATTCCACCAAGTGTCCTTCCCCAATCATCTCAAAGTTCCACCGACCCACTAAAATAATAGGCCCTCCTATTATATAATTATTGACATGCTTTTTAAAAATTTAAAATCTCGAATTAAATTAATTGAATAAGTTCCATTCATTAATTTTTGGGTTGGCATATTAAATGTGAGGGGGATGCTAAAGAGTTAATGGGGTTCATGGGTGTTAAAGAGGAGAGTTAAATAGGTTAGGGCTCGTGTGGGCCCCACCACCATTATCCTCCCCTAGGAGGTTATGTGGGGTGTGGGCCCCACATCTAACTCCACTTTGGAGGAAATAACCACCATCAAATAAAAATTATGTACACGTAATTTTTATATATTTTTTTAGAATCTCCAAAAATTAACTTCTCCTCCCGAGAAAACGCAATTGCAGTAATGGTTCCCTTAAGAGAATATCGGCGCTGTAAGTTCATCGGTCTCTTTGGATTTCAATTTCGAGCACCAGTTCAAAATTTAGAAAAACCCGCACATACGTTCACTGAACGTACCCAAATAAAACATCATAAATTGATTCCGGGCACACCAGGCCTCGGAATCAAGTGCCATCAGAAACTGCGGACTTGTAAAATTCCAAAGAATTTAAGAAAAAAATTTCCTTGAAATTTATGGGTCTATCCATTACCCCCACCTCCAGGCCTTACGTCCTCGTAAAGCTACAACACACACTAGGAAAACAAGAGAAGTATTGAACATGCATCTGAGCCTCCCGCTCCCATGTGTGCCCTCATAGAGGTTCTCATGCTGCCAATGAATGTACACTAGAGGAATCAACCATCCACTTAGGACCCACTCCTATCGATCCTCAATATCCACTAGATCCTCTGTGAAAGTCACCCCATCATCGATGTCCTGCTCCCTATGGTCAGTGATGTGGGACGAGTCATGAACATATCTCCTCCACTGAGATACGTGTAAGACATCATGCACCCAAGTCATCTGAGGTGGAAGGGGAAGGTTGTAAGCCACCTCACATACTCTGCTGAAGAATTGGAGGAGTGACTATAGATAGGTTTCACCATCCCTTTCCAAAAAGATATCAGTTATACGGACAACTACTCTGTCATCTCTTCTAGCAACTGAATGCCTGAACTTTTGCTGAGAGCATCCGCTACTACGTTTCCCTTCCCAGGAGTATAGACTATCTCGAAGTCATAGTCCTTGAAGAACTCAATCCAACGTCACCATCTGAGGTCTAGGTCTTTCTATGAGAAGACACACCTGAGACTTTTTATATTAGAGTAAACCATAAACCGTTTGCTCGAAGAACTATGGGTGAGACTAGTCGTTTGTAAGAACTCGAATTCACCCTTCTTTGCCTATGTTCTATAAGATCTACTAATATTTCTCCTTTTTCGAAAAGGGAAATACGGTCTCATCCCCTAGATTAACCACATCCTTTTCCTAATACAATCAATCCTGACATGAATGATACTAATTCATGTCATGGACGACATCGTAAGGCCTCGACGCTACAACCAAGAGATCCGACCCTTACTCTCACCTCCAAGGGTTGAGTACACTGTCGACATCAGTGTGTGGCTACTGGGTCTACTATAGTAGAAATCTCAAAAGTGAGGGTCAAGTCAATAGTTTAAACTAGAACCTCGTAGTATTAACCACACAAAAAGGAAGTAAAGAAAACAATACAAGGACAAGTGTATTTTATTACCGCAGCTCAAGGTATAAAGACACAAGGAAACCACAAATAATGACATTAACAAAAATAGAATCATTATGAACAAAGGCCTCTATGCCTGGAACTTGTCCAACTTCTGTCCACCTACTTCCAGTGCTACATAGTCGTATGCTTCACCTGCCTAAAGTTGTGCTCTCCCCTATCCACCCATTCCCAGTGGTCGGGGTGGACCTCCTAGTGGTGTTGGTGGCAACCCCTTGAAGTGTCGTCCACCACTAGCTACACAGCCATCCTCTCTACCACGGTCGCCTGTTCCCTATGGTCTATCACGATCGAACCACTTCCTCTTCCTGTGAGATCCTTCATCTATCTTTTGATCGTCCGAGTAGCGGGTCAGACAGTCACGAGCCATGAGACCATGTTCGCTGCATGAGTAACACTCCCTAGCAGGTCTGGCTCTATCTCCATTATGGGTTCCCCGCACTACCGACCCTGAGTCATGCGGTTGACCAGCTGTGGGTCTGGTCCTCTTGGACCCCTATGTCATCTGTCTACTGCCAGCTGCAGAAGACTCCACTGCAAGTCGACTAGTAGTGGGTCCCACTACTGTAAATTTCTCAACAAGGAAACTCTCCACTATGAGGGCTCTCTCCAAAACCCTTGTCTCTGATGCAATGTTGTGAGAGATAATTGAAGCTCTGTTCTCTTGCCTGAGACCCTGATCAAAGGTCCTAGCCCTGAAGAATGGATCTCGTACCATATCTATAGAGTAGAGTGAGAGGTGTGTGAACATCCTTGAGTACTGTGCTACTGTCATACTGCCCTTCTGCAGATGTATTATCTCTTGTATACGCACCACTCGAAGGGTGGCTAGTACAAACTCCACCCGAAACAGGCTCTCGAAGTCTGACTATAGAAGTTTCACCTCATCGTACATCTGGAGCATCAGGCTCCACCATCTTCTTGCTTCTGCCTAAAGGAGGCTGGTAGCAAGGATCACCATGAAGTCAGATGGTGTCCCTACTAGCCTAAAAACTCTCACCACAGCCTCCAGCCAATCCTCGGCCACCTGTAGGTCTGTCTCTCCCTAAAACCTGGGTGGCCTCTGGTGCTGGAACTCGTGTAGCGTGCTCTAGTGGCATGCATTGCCTGATACTGGGGCTAGTGGAATCGGTGACCCAATGGGTGGTAGTCCCGCTGGTGACTCAACTGGAAGAGGGCCATGTATTGAGGCCTCATTGCTTGGTGGGCTGTCAGTACGTACAAATCTCGGGGCCCTAGCTGGTCGTCTGCGGGGAGGCATCCTAAAAGAAACAGCTACGACACGATCAATGATTATACCTTGTGAGCTAGCCTGGTTTGATAAGACTTAAGGAATACTTTTGAAAACACACACGCAATCAGTGTTTCGTGCAATGGGTCGAAAATTAGAAGTTAGGGTCCTGGTGTATGGATACGTCGGTCGTACACTCCAACACTGGACTCCCTTCACTGAAAACCACACTTAGTACCCTTAACACTATTGCTTCACATAATGAAAAATATCAGAGTCCTAAGTTATGTGGTAGAACCTACGTCTTCTGATACCAATTTTTCACGACCCTTCCCCCGGGGCTCATATCGTGACTACCCCAAGCCTGCCTTTCATAGGCCAGGGTCTGGAAATTAGCACCAAAGGCGTAATTCCCTAGTACTGGGACGGCATTGCCTTTATAACTGAAAACAAACACAACCAGAGTATAATCGAAGGAAAAAACTAAGTGAAAACTATATAACAAGAGTACTGAAAGTAAATGGGCTAGAATACAATCCCAACTATAAAGTACAAATACAACTGAAAGCAAGTACAACTAAAAAGTGACAAACAGCTGGAAGGTGAAATCATCTCCTGGATCATCCTCTGGGATTCCTACCTGATGTGTATGTAAAGATAGCCTCCTAAGTGCTCCACATCCATCCGTCTCCTATGGGTACTGTCTCGTTGTGAGGTCCACCTCCGTGTACCATGCAGTTCTTGTACACTCTGCCTCGGTCAGCGATGTCTGTTGTCTGCATCCAACACAATGAGGTGCGGGCAAAGCCCATACAGGGGTGAGTATAATGATACTCAGTAGGGACCCCAAGACCCTCAAGGTCTCACAAAATATAACAAAGATAAACCACAAGTAGTGTTTCAGTGGATAACCATTACTTAGGTACATGCCCATATATATACCTAATTTATCAAGTAACCCATCTTAATAATGAGGAAAACACAAAGGTTATTGACTCTGATCAAACGAGAATTTTATTCATGATTTCAAAACCACATATGATCCTCTATCGAGTATATTAGTCATGTCGCAACTCTGAGCTGCTACTCACTAAACTTAGACTGCTGAGGTACTCCTCCTGTCGAGTACCGCGGGTCTGCCGCCTCACAAAGTAGCGCTCCCCACCATGGGTCTGCCGCCTCACACAGTAGCGCTCTCCCTGATAGCCTACAGAGGTACTCCTCCTGTTGAGTACCGCGATTCTTCTTCCTCACATAGTAGCACTCCTCCGCCTTGGTTCTGCCACCTCACACAGTAGTTCTCCCCACTGGGATAGTCAAGTCACTTTGAAACGAATTGGACAAGCAGTGATTAGGTCTCAACCAGCTACTAGGTCTCCGTATTCTCATCTACTGGAGGATCTGCTCCATGAGCTACTGGTCGATACTCTGAGTGTCACGAAGTCCCACGAAGAATTATCTCAAAGGTCTGCCTTGTCATCTGGGTCTCAAAGAAACAGACAACACGTCAATCAGACACCCGGTCTGAAAGTTATCGGATTTTCTATTTGAGTTGCCCGGTTGGTTTTTAAGATAAAACAAACCCGACCTTACTCCAACTACATCCAAACATCAAGTGGAGTATTCCAAAAGAACCGTCTAATCAATAGGAATCCAAATTAGTTGATGGCACGTCAATCCGACGTCAGGTCCTTATCTTATAAGTGTTTCTACTCCGAGGGTCCGGTTGGTTTTGGGTTCAATCCAACCCGGACATACCAAAACTTCGCCAAAACCATGTTTTTAATATACTGAAACGACCTTCGCGATCTGAGGAATCCTACACAACTGACGGTGCATCAATCGGATATCCGTAGCTCATGTTATGGGCGATTAACCGGAAATGGTCTGAAGAGGGGGGGTCTGGGCTCATTCCGACCCGGCCCAACCCACCCTGGGTCAGCCCGAACCGGGTCGACCCGACCCAGGTCCAGGTCCAGCCCAGTTGGGAATGGCCCAGCCCGGCAGGCGAAGATCGGCTTGGCAGTTGCGGCCCAGCCTGTGCGAAAGAAGTCCGGCCCGGTGGTCGGCTGCGGCTCGGCCAGGCTGGCCGAGTGAGGGGAGAGGGGGGGAGGCCGGCCCCCTGGTTCATCATAAGGGCAGTGCCAGGGTCGCGCCGCATGGCCTCCCCGGAACCCTCATAGAGTGGGTTCCGCTCTACCGCCGCCGCGGCCGGGGCCGCTGCGGTCTTCCGCCGACGGCGCACTAGGGCGTCGCTACCCCTAGGCGGCCAGATGGTGTCGGCCGCCGCGCCAGCGACCCATGCCGCCCGATCTTCCGTGGGGCACCAGAGTCATTCCGGTGATCCGTTTTATCTCCCGTCTATTCCTACAGCCTCCTTGGGTCCCTTTCTTCATTGAGACGACCTCAAGTCAACGTTTACCTTCCGTTCATATATCACCCAACATACCACGCATAACAAACAAGTTGGCGGAGGGTCTGGACTTGTTCGTTAGCCCGTACCCACCATGTTATTGGTTCAAACAATCACCCAACAAATAATCTCCCACATTTGAGGGTATAAATCACATATATAATATTATACAAAAATCCCCCTAACTCAATTCAAGGTGCGTTCGTCGTTGACGGCGTTGATTCATTGACGTCGGGGTGTGTCCGAGGAGAAGGCATCATTGTTGACGAGTAGCGTCTTCTCATTTAACACGGAGGAAGAGTAAGGAATATAGTGTTCCTTGTGGTCGTCGCCTTGTGTTCTTGTACTGGTTGAAGAAGTGGATGAAGAAGAAGTTTCTTCTCATTCTTTGAGACGTGGAGTGTTCTTCGTAGAGAAAACTATTCCAGCAAGAGTTCTTCTCCAATCCTCTCAAAGTTCCAACAACCCACTAAAATAATAGGCTCTCCTATTATTAAATTTTTGACAAGATTTTTATAAATTCAAGATCTAGAATTAAATTAATTGAATAAGTTCCATTCATTAATTACTCGGTTGGCATATTAAAAGTGCGGGGGAAGGTGAAGAGTTAATGGGGGTTCATGGGTGTTAAAAAGGATAGTTGAAGAGGTTAGGGATCGTGTGGGACCCACCACCATTATCCTTCCATGAGAGGTTATGTGGGGTGTGGGCCCCACATCCAACTCCTCTTTGGAGGAAATAACCACCATCAAATAAAAAAATGTACACATAATTTTTATTAGTTTTTTTTAACGAATCTCCAAAAATTAACTTCTCCTCCCGAGCAAACGCAACTGTTGTAGAGGTCCCCTTATGCGAATATCAGTTCTGGGAGTTCATCGGTGTACTTGGATTTCAATTCTGAGCACCAGTTCAAAAGATAGAAAAACCCGTACGTACATTCCCTAAACGTACCCGAAAAAAATTTAGAAATTGGTTTCGGACACACCGGGCCTCAGAATCAAGTGTCACCAGAAACTATGGACTCATAAAATTACAAATAATTTAAGAAAAAAATTTCCTTGAAATTTCCAGGTCTTTACAAGGGATGTTATAAATGTTTTCCTTTTTCTTCAATCCTTGGATATTATTTTTGCTGGTTTTGGAGTTGAATATTCATCTTGGTTTATTCCTTGAGTTGGTATAGTAACATGGAGGTAGGATCACCGGAACATGAAATGTAGAGAATGAAATTTCATATATATCCTATTTATGTGGAACAAAACGTTAGTAGGGATTTTGAGTACATTAGTGCTTCATGAAACTTATGGTAGTGTTACCCCATTATAATGGGTTTATCTAATGCGAAGTGCATGGCCTACATTGATAGAAATGACTTTCCACTAGGAGTGAATATTTCATTTTGAGTAATGATTTATGATTTTGTGCAAAAAAATATTTTTGTAAAGTGTTGAAATAGTTTTCAAATGTGATATTTTAAAAAGGCATGGTATTGATATTCTAAAAAATTGACTTTTTTTAAAATCATGGTTGAATTTTCAAAATATTATTTCAAAATGAAAAAATATCGAATTTGGAAAATACATATTATTATAGTTGTGATATGTTAATTTGAAATTGTTATGACATCAATTTCAATAGAGTTAGACTTATATAATTTTTTGGGTTATATAAAATGGCACCCGATATGCATCAAAAAAACCAACCGGAAGCAGCCACTGAGAATGTGGTTACACCTGATCCACAAGTGAACCAACAACTAGTTTAAATTTTTTTTCATGGTTTCAATTATATGGATAAAGTGATCGTAAGGTATGCACCAATTCACATAGATCATTTGATTCAGTTATAGAAATAAGACCAACCTATCATTTATGATGACTTAGAACTAGAGAAGGAATTGGTGTGGATTAATAGGATGAATCTAATATTTTATTTCCTTAGTACACCAGTAGAGATGAATATCAAGTTGGTAATAGATATGTTGGATGATATTTCATGCCAATGGTGGGATTAGGCATTTCGTGCTAAACTAGACCAAGGAATTTCTAAGCGGGAATTAAAATAATTGTTTGATAAAAAAATTTATCCGAATACGTTTAAAATTTCTATAATGATTGAATTTTATATAATGATGTCGGATGAAAACTTATTAATAGAGAATATAGCTAAATTTATGAATTTACTATTATTTTTAACATGAAGGTGATGTAAGTATTTCCTTAAAATCACACATCATTGAATCTAGGATGTGGTCAGAAATTTTCATGAATATCATCAAGCTTTGTATAACAGATTATAAGGAGGTGGAAAATAGAGAAACGTTGGAATAAAGATATGTCTCTAGAACCATGGGTTGAGGGATCATGTTTATACCTATGTGAAATGGTGGTAACTCTAATGTTGGGAACAAATAAATGAGGGAAACATATTTCTAAGGTAGTGGGATAACATAGAATTAGATGGCTGGATCAGTAAATATTCCTACAAAACCAAAGGGTAATCCTTGATGATTCTTACATGTGTAGTTTTATCACATGAAGTGATATTGCACTAAATCAACAGGAAAATTTCAAATTTGAAAATAGATGGGAAATATTTGGTGATTTTATAACATTTCCCCAAGATTATGTGGTCCAGCAAATGCTTTTGTAATGCATTTATCTTACTTATAAAGGTAAAATTTATCAGAATTGACTCCTTTGATATGTTTAAGGTTCATAACTATTATTTTAAAAAAATTAGCTCTCTTATTTAATAATATATATTAAAATAAATATAATCATAATTTAAATTGGGGTACTTTATTATTGTGAACATATACATTGTTTTCCTTTCATTAAATTTTTTAAAACCTTCCAGTTTCATTTCTCTTACCATATTCATTTTTAGTAGTATCGAAATTCATTTTTATGAGATTATTGGATCCTATAATAAACAATTAAAAACAACTGTCAAATTTACAATCATTAATAACATTTATCTTTCCTCCATATCGATACAATTTTTGAAAGATATTATTTCAAGATATAAGATTCCATGTGTGTCTTGTGAAATAATATTTATGAAAAAATGGATGAATTATAACATAATATTTTAGAATGATATATGAAAATATTTACTGATTAAATACTTAACAATATTAGCCCACAATTATGGAAAAGAATAATTATTATTTTTATTGTATGTCACATGTTATTATAGATATGGAATATTATTATCATATGGTGAATTATATTTATCACTAAAGAATAAATTGTTTAAACATTCTTTATTAAAAAAATAATTTTGTAAATTATATTGGAGTAAGAATTTTTTATTTCATTTGGTATTATAATTTAATTTAGAAATAAAATAATTAAATGTGGTTCTAGGTGTCCTTGGAAATATTTTTGAGATTAGAAACACATTTGCATAATTCATGTGGCATTTCCTTAACAAACCCTAGATTTCATCGTCAATGGGATTGAGGTAGAAAGTTCATTTCATTAACACATGTCTTGTATAGTTTATTGTCTTGTTTTATTAGTGTGTGTATATATCATGAGACATATGTTTGATATTGATCACAAGAGGTGTGAATGTGTTTCCCCAAGAAATCTATGTTTGAAATTTTCTTGTATGTTCTTTTGTTATGGCTATGTATCTTTCTCGATATGACACTATGTTGATTTTTTATCTTATATACATGTTTTAATGTTCAATTTTCTTCTATAATGTTGATGTAGGTGGACCTATAAGGGTTATCATAACTTATGATGGATGTGTGAGATATTTATTGAAATATGTGATAGTTATCACTTCCAGTGGCATGAGTCAATTTTTTTGTCAACTATCCCACAAAGTAGGTGGATGTATCAGATATTTATAGAGATATTCCAAACAAAACTGTGTTAAAGAAGGTGGTGTTAGAATATAAGTAACCAACATATGTTTTATAATTGTCTGATATATTTTTGTATATATTTTTACACTATTTAAAATAAAGGAATGAACTTTTATATCTTATTCATTGATTTTAAGGATTTTTGGAGGTGTCGTATTGAGGCCTCCACTAACACTAAACTCAATAATTTTAACGATCATAAATATTTTATCCAGAGGGATCCAACATTGGTTTGATTTTCTTTAGTGGATGATTAAGTAGTTGTAGAACGGGTATATAGACATTGAAAGATGTAGCTTTATTTGTGTTTATACTATTGATTCTATTTTTTTACTTCACACCATACCTTTGATCCTTTTATGTATATTTGGTTTATTATATTACATTCTATATGATACTATAATGGATGGTTTTTGTGTAGTTATTTCCACTCTAATGGTTATCCAACTTTTATGATTTTTTTAATTTTTTTTTCACTTCCTTTGTGTATCCAATGATTGGATATTAAGGGTATAGTCTCATCACTGATAAAAAGTGACACTCATGACTAGTCGATAGTCTCTTGCACATGAGGATATGCAGATGAGGCCATGTGAAACTCCAGTTTGAAGCTAATTGTTTAGGTAATGATGTGGCACCTTCTTACTAAATATGGGTTTTATGAACATAATTTAACAATTATTTAATCAAAACAAATTTATAAATTGGTGAAATTTAACATTTTTATTAAATAATTTAATATATAGAATATCCTTTTATAAAAAAATTTTGTTTTAACATTATGTTTTTTAAAAATTATTAATAGTGAATACTAATTGAATGAGTAATAATGTATTTATATATTGGTTAAAAATAATATTAATATGAATTTTCATGAGATCTTAATTTTTTTATTAGATAAAAATTATACATTTTAATTAAATAATTTTATGAATAAAATAATATTTCTATTATCATGGACATTAATTTTAATATTTATAATCATAGTTTTCTGTGAAAATATTAAATTAAACATATTTATTATTATGAATATGTGGATTTTAAATATGAAATTAAATTTATTAAATTTATTCCCTAAAATTGATGAATTAAAAGTTTTTAAACAAGTGAATAAAAAGAGTTTTTAGAGTAAAAAATTACATATATATCAATAAAATTTCATATGACTTTAATAATTTCATATAATAATAATTAAATAAATTATATTTCTTTATAAATATATTTTTTTGTTGGGATATTTTTATTGCTATTTAATATATTCTTTTATTTTGATAATGTCCTAAAACCAATGATATGAACAAAATTGGTTCTATTTTACTATTTACCCAAATGTCAATTATTTTAAAATAAGATAAAATATTAACCATGGGCTAATTTTTATTATAAATAATTATAAAATGAATTTCATTTTGTAATATTTAAATTCAAAAAATGATAAATTTTACGTTAAAATTAAATATATATATATATATAAGGAAAAAATATTTAATTGAAAAATTCCTTTTTAAGACATCTAGTGTACATATTTATACTTTATTTGAATTCCGTTATTTTATAAAATTCTTTTTTATTAACTATAGGGTTTATTATTCTAAAATTTTCTTAATAATAAATATTTAATTTTTTGTTTTAGTTTAGTGTTTCTTTTGGAGAAAACTATCAAAGATCACATTAATATAATGGATCCCAAATCTCAAGTAACTGCAGATTATATTGTCATATATTAGAAAAGTCTAAATGGGCAAGGGGATCATCTAATGGTCAGATAACCAACTCTGAGTAAAGAGAATATTTTTTGGAAAATTCAGTAAATATGATTTTTGTTTACAATAAGTATCATTTTAGAGAAAAATTGTTACTTGTAAAGGAATATATGTTGATACAGTAATGAAAAATATTAAATATGGGTGATATCATCCTAAAATAGTGATTGATATTTTTTAGGAAACTGTATAAGGTTTGTAAAAACTTTTTTATGGATTTCTATTCTAGAAAAAATTATATATAGTAAAAGATTTACATTTATCAAGAAAAAAGAGTGTGATTTCCCAGAACTGAAGAATATTTTGGAAAGTTTTCCTATACAAGCATTACCCAAAAATGTAGAAATTTTCATCATTTATAGTGATTCATCATTAAAATGAATTATATATGTACCAATGAAAAATAAAAAAGTTTATTTAAATTTCATATCGATAGTTAAAGCCTCATAAAAAATATTATATTACCCGTGATATGACTTCTCCTATAATTATTATTTCATTATTGATATGGAATCACCATCTTTATTTGGAGATGAGTGATATATAAATTAAAAATTAGAGTCTGATGTATAGATTCTAAAAAATATAATTGAATATGAGAAAAAGTATATGGGTGATGATTATAAAAGTATATTATTCTTCTCATCCATTATCACATTGTAAAAGAAAATAATTCAACTGACGAATTGATTTAGAAGGACCAATAGATCAGGAAATGATAAGGATTGAAGGGGATCCATTGATTATGGACTTGGTAATGGTGAATATGGAAGTTATAAGGTAATGAATATCATCATTGTTATAAAAAATCAATTCTCATCCATAATTATGGGAGACGATCATGAATTCTCAAATTGGAGATTATATGTTACAAAATAAGATATAAGATTCATGAAATGGGAGTTTTACTATTTTTAATTTTGATGAGGAGGTAGTTTTAAGGTTTGGAGTAAGGATATGTATTTCATCCATTATATAGTTCAATAATGATATGATTAATGAATCTCATAGAGCTATGTCCTCTATAAATTATGTATGCACATAAATAAATAGATATTTGGGAAGTCATCATTGGTGGTATGGTATGTATATAGAGATTTGGGATTATTCAACAAGATATTTGAAATGTCATAAAGTGAAGGTAGATCAAAAACTACCCAAGGTTTTACGAAAACCACTACCCATACATATTTGGAAGAGGGAAAACATCATCATAAACATTATTATTGTCCTCTCTAACACATCCAAGGGTACAAATTCCATATGGATAAATATATATTTATTAAAAATGTTTTATAATCTTCTTTTAATATGATATCATTTCCTCCTTGAGAACCTTACACATCTATATAATCACATAGTGGTGAGACTTAATGGGTAACCACTATCAATTGTTTCAATCATTGATATAGGTTTTACTTATATGTTCTGGAGGATCTTTAACAAGACTATGAATAAAGAAGTAAACCACAACCCAAATAATTATCCCAAAACTGATGTGAAGTCTAAGATGACTACTCAATCATTGGAAGATATGTTAACTTCTAAATCACATTATTTTTTAATGGATTTGAAACTATAATAGTTTACTTGTATAATTACCTTTTTAAATGAATTTCACTTGAGTATTAAATGGTAATCATTTTAAGAACTCTAGGGGAACATCTGTATAACTCAATCTGAATAGGATAATGATAGGGAAGAAAAAATATTGGGACCCGACATTATGAACGAAATTATAGAGAATATGAATGTTTTCTCTGAATATATCAGGTATTATTAGATTCAATAAAGGAATTATTATGAAAATATACAGAATGGATTTGAATTTTATTATGGGGATCATATATTTCATTAACATTCACCATTTAAAGGAGTTACGATATTTGGAAATAATGAAAAAGTTTGTTCATGGTACATTGGATAATTTTTCATTTTGTATTGTGTTGGTGCATTTTCTATTTAGTTACACTACCTAACAATAATTCCAAGGTCTATTAAGTTTTCCACATTTCCCTATTAAAAAATTATATGTTAGGACCATCCAATATACTCAAATAAAAATTAAGTGGATTTGGAACATATCTCGTAATATGATGAAGAACTAATAGATATGTACGATGAAAGGGAATAGTGTAGAGGGATAACAAAACAATGCTTATAAAATTATTATAGAGAAATAAATATTATAGAAAAGAAACTTGGGCTCTTGATGTAGTGATTAAAAGTAAATAATATCCATTTGTTTTGTGAAATTACACAAATTTTAGATGTGAAAATTCATAAATGAGATAATGTTAAAACCCAAAAATTCCATTTATTAATAAAAAATGAACTAATTTTTCACAATAACAATTTTATTAATATTTAAAATAAATAAATATATAAATTCTATTATATTTATTTGTGTATAATGTAATAAAATTAATTATTATAACTAAGAATATTAAAAATTGATAAAATCTAAATAATAATAATATATATATAATGGTAAACTCTATAGGTTAAAATTCTATGATATAATTATCTCCTAAAATAATACTAGTAAAAAGAAATATAATATTTAAAAATACAATAGACATTATTATGGTAAGTGAAAAAACATTTTTAGTGAAGTAGTTATTAATGATTTATGATAATGGTGGATTATATACAGTGTGTAAGGGGAAATAATACTGTTAGGATACATTCATTGGGTATTAAGGTAGTTGGGAATTATGACTATCAATAACAATATTAGTATTATAATTATTGTCTATAATGGGTAATGTAGAAAGATATTTTGACTAATAATTGAGAAATGATGAAATAAACATGTAGAATCATGTGTTATTGTAAGAAATCTTGTTTTAAACCAAATGGAATTCCATGGGAATTTGAATTTTTTAGTAATTATTTGATGGTTTGTTTTAAAAAATGAACTTCAAAATGTCATTTTAGGAGTTTGTATGTTTAATTGTGATGTTATTCGACTTTGGTGAATGACATATAACATTCCTAGTAATCTTGAGGAGTTTCATGAGTGAAAGACTGAGAAGGGAAGGGTTTAAGGACTTATAGATAGTGCACGGTTTGTGTTAAACTATGCGGCCCATAGCAGTAATTGTGTGGATTATTGTAGGTGATGTAGAGGCATTTTTCATGGTCTGTACATGGTTTGTAAAATTGTGTAGCTAGAACGCACACTTATTAGCAAAGGTAGTAGCTACAAATTATTCATCACATGGTTTTTGCTCGGTCAGATAACTGTGTAGGTCAAACCATACAGGGTGTCTTGGTTCCCGTTAAAGCAGTTCATGGGTGGTGCACGGTATGTTAAACCATGGGATCAAAACTGTGCATCGAGACCTGGTTTTTAAAAATAAAAAAATTTAAAAAATATATATATAATTAAAAGGGGGATTTATGGTGTTTATTCTCCCTTGTCGGGTCACTTGACACTAACCTCCCCTTATCCAATTTTAGGATTGACACACCCCACTTCACAGCCTCCTCCCCTTGAAATTTTTTCTCATGAATTATTGATAAATCATGGTTGGATCATTTAGGTAATTCCTTATCCTCCTTCTTATCCAGGTTTTTAGTCGATTTGAGGTCTCTCTATCACCATATAGGGTTAAACCAAAACTCTATGTTAGGGTTTGATCTGTTTTTCATTGTTCTTCAGCTTTAGGGTTATGAAACTGGCCTACCGAGTTATGTTGGTATGTGTTTTGGAATCCTCCACTAGTGGCGACACAGTTAGGGTAGTTTTGGTTCGTCGTCACCATATGAGGTAATGGTTTTTACATGCTGTTTTTTTTTTCACCCTCTATTTTAGGGCCTTATGATGTTTAAGGGTCCTGGGTATATATGTAGTGAGTTTTAGTTCCCCTAAAAAACATTCAGTCATATATGATGGTATGTTTATGGGAGTATGTTCTTTCCAGTGGTTTACATCATTTTTTAGGAAGCACTAGATTGTTCTTATTCTTGTGGTAGGATCCCTATCCATATCCTCTTTATTTTAGAATACTTTAACTACTTCTTCAAATAAGTTTATTTATGAGTTTCCTAGTTTAATTGAACTTCAAAGCTTGAATAAAATTCATAAATATTATAAGTGACTTATTGTTTGATAAAGTCATGTTTTTATAATAAAAACCCTCCAATCGAGGTGCACTGCCTTCAAACCAAAAAGTAGTGATAGCTATTATATCTTGATTGCTTGTGCTTTGATCATTGTATATATCTTCTTATTGGTGTCTATATATGATATGATAATTAATAAACCTTTTTATATTAGTAAATTATGTTTCCCGCATGATTTATGATTATCTTTCATTCATGAGATAGATTTTTAAGGTTAAAGAACCAATTTTGGTGTTTCTGTTAAATGGAACTTCAATAGTGTTTGTCCATGGACACCTTTAGGTGTGTGTTTTTACACCATATAATGGGATTCCATACATTTAATCAATATTTATATCAATTATAAAAATAAATGAATTTATTTTGAAGGGATGAGTGAGAAATAACATTGTACCTTATAATTTCATAGCTTAATTAAGCATGAATTTCCTTGTATGGATTTTCCCATGTTAGTTAGATAATACCACATCATGTAGTAGGTCATTAATCTTGAGAATCATGTTATAAATAATTTCCCATGTGAGGTTTTTGATTAAATTTCCATGTAATGTATTTTTATTGTATTTGAATATTCGTCTATCAATGACCACATGATTAGAGAGAAGTCTATGAATTGTATTGATGCAATTGGATTGAATTTCTCTAAATTATGGTTTTTCCCATGTGAGTAAAAAAATGTCTAATCTAAGTAATTGTTTAATTTACATGTGTTTCTTTTTATGAGAAATATTTCCATGTGAGTAAATTAAAGGTGAAAAATTATGAAGTTGGGCCATTCTTGAGAAATCGTTTAGTGGCGAGTTATATAAGATACTAGTTGGTTTGACCTTGGCATGTCTAATAAAATTTTAAAATAATTTTAATGAAGAAATGGTAAATAGACTTGGGTGAAACATGTATTCAGATTAAAATTCCACGGATGGGATCATGTGACTATTGTACTATTGTTCCTTGAGTGAAGCGTGGATTCAAATAGAATTCCATGGATAGGATGAAAGTGTTTAATAATTTTAATCCACGAATGAACCATGGATCAGTTGAGGAATGCCATGGATGGTCTCATAATGGTTGTACTTAAATGCAGAGTGAATCATGGAACCTTATAGGACTACTATGAACGGTCTTGAGAGGGATTATATATATATATATATGTTATGATTGATACTTGGGGATTCCTATAGGAAAGCCAATGACCAGCCCGGTTGACATGGACTTATACCACACCCTGAGTGATAACATGTTCCAAAGAGGTTCACCAATACAGGTTTATAGGGTGTTTGTTAATTTTCACTTGGAGTGATACTTGAATTCCATCTTAAGAAATTAAAGGATGGGATCAGGTTATAAATTAAATATTGAATGAAATTATTTATGGTGTGTCGGCCAATCCAAACCACAATCCCTGATTCAGTATATAATTGTATTGTTTAGATAGATTTCTAAGGTATCTATTGAGCTTACAGTTATAAAGGGTCTCCAGGTCCTTAGCTGGATCATGAGACTTATAAATTTAATGAATTAAATTGTTTAACTTATTTCCAAATGAATAAGATATTAAATTAGTACCAACATTTTAAGGATGGTAACATTTTGAGTAATTCCTTGCTTTTTATATATCATTTTTACACTACTAGGTTTGCATTGAATAAGTTGGATTGGGTTCAGAACTATGGGTGTCAGCCTAATAATATTTATATATCACAACCTAATTGGGTACCATTGGTACCTGAGTAGATCTATTTTATTGAAGGGATATGGACCTCGCTTTTGTTGGGTTACATGTATTAGGAAGATGAGAGAAAAGGATTGAATTGGATCTTGGTATGCTCATGGTTATTGTATTTGGAATTCTCTCTTTTTTATATAGTATTGTAATGTAATTCTGGTTTTATTTTTTACTTCTTTCAGTTATGTAACCATCATATGACATTATTTCATTGTAAAACTAACATTGTCCATATTTGATATTCAGTTGTTATTATAATTGTCTTTTTCTATTTTGCGTGTTTCACTATATGGTTACCATTGTATACTCTGAGAATAAGAGTATAAACTACCCACTGAACTACCATTACACCATTACTGCTAGATATAATACTATTGAATATAGAAAGATGTGCTTGAGGTTATGTGGTGACCGGTCTAGCTACGGGATTTGTGGTATGTCAGTTCAGGACATTAAAAAGTTGTTTCCCATGTTTTTTTTTATTTTTCATACTGCTTTGGACTAGAATAAAGGATACTATGAATGTGTCGACACTTGGTAAACAGTCATTCTTGGGATTTATCATCCCATGAATGGGAATTGACCAAGTGTCTTGGGATGGGAATTGTTGTTTACTTAGTTTGATGTTATAGTTGATGTGATTTCACCTAGGGTGAATGTTGTATTTTTCATGGATTATGGATTTAAGTAGATTTGTTGTATTTTCAACTTATAATAGAATATAAATGATTTAACACAAAATTCATCATTATAAGAACTTAGAAATTCACATGGCAGGCATATGACATGTCATGTAGTAGCATTATTAGGTTTCTTACTAAGTATGATTGTGTGCCTAGAGTGATTCCATAATTAGTTTAGTTTTTATTGAGGTATTATTTTATCATGAATTTTTTATTTATCATGTCTTTCTTGTGGTCAAACATACTTAGATGATATATTATATGCTTTTTTACTTATTATATCATGATAGTTTTGATATATAAAATGGTTTTAAATGATGGAATTTTTTTATTGTGGTAAAAGTGGGAGCCAATTTCAAATTTCATGTTGTATAGGCACCTTATGATTTGGAAAAAGGTTAAACTATATACTCACATAATATAAGTACCTTAATAAATTTTTATAGATGTCATTGGAATGAAAAGGGATTCTAATGATAAATGTTAGAGTAGATTGTTTTAATTTAATGGGATCCAAATTCAACATGTAAGGTTTATGGGCTCTTTATGGATTGGTATATGGCCACCCATGTAACTGATTCTATGCATAACCTTTTATGTTTTACAATTGTTACAGATGTATAATTTTTTGAGTGTTTAATTTAAAATGGTTGTTAACTTTTATAATTTTCAACTAGGCCCATGTAGGTCAATTGGGGCATGCTCTTACAAGATAAACGATCATGATGTTTATGATTTTTTTGGTTAAACAAAAGCAAATGGGTTTCTTCTAAAGAATCTAGGTTGGTTTAATGGGACCCTCATTGGTCTCCTAGTTGGTTAAAAGAAATTTACGTGATAAATTTATATTTTTTTCTTTAAGCTATTAAATGAATTATATGTCGTGTTCCTTGTTTTGTAGAACATTGCTTGATATTTTTCATAAAATTGTTCAAATTTTTTAATGGTTGAAATGAATTTTTTTAATGACCTTAAATTAGAACCTGATGTGGTTTCTTTATTTATACCATCATGTTAGGGTAGTTTAATTGTTTCAATGGTATGGCCTGGAATGGAGATGTGAGAGTTTATTTGTAGGTTGTTTCCTTTTAGTTTTGTTTTAAATAAAGAAGACTCTTGATCTTAGTGAAATATGTTTTCAAGACCATGTGATAGGTTCAATGCTTTTTCTTCATTAGTGTCTATCTTGTGGTAGGTAGAACCCTTAGATATTGATGTATTGCTTTATTTTTCATTATTTTTATGTTTTTTTTACATTTTGGTGCTGCTGTCCATAGTAGGACATTTGTTTTTTATGTATTCCCTTGTTTGGAAGGGTGTTTGTTGCATATTTACCAATTATTTGGGGGAGAATATTAAGGAGTTCTTGTTTCGGTAGGTTAGACATGCCTTGGGAATGGTCATCTTTTTAATAGGTCATGTGAACCTCTATTTTCTTAAGTGATGGATGACTCAGTACGTTGTCAGATATATAAATTGATGTTTGGAATGATGTTTTTTAGCCAGTTTCTATCTGAGCCATCTAGTACATGATTTCATAGGGTGTAAAACCAATATATGTTACTCAAGATGTAGAATATTCTCTTGTAAACTCGGGATAGCATGTGTTGATATATACGGTACTTATTGTGTGTTAAATTTTAAATAAAGTAGTTTTAGTTCGGTTTAATCATGAGATGCAAGTTTTCGAGATGGTTTTCTGGTAATCTCCAGAGTAGAGTGACCTAAGAATTTGAAATCAAGTTCATCCCACTATTTGGGAGTAAAATATGGAATTGGATGTTTTAAAACTCCAGTCGGTTTGATCTTGTATTTTAAGACCAAATGTTTTAGCATGAGTGATCATAGATCAGGGAGCATCACATTGATTCAGGTATACTTTTAGGGATTTCATGGTATAATGACATAAATGAGTTTATAGTTATATGAAAACCATTGGAAACTTTGTTAATCTTTGTACATGTTTCAGTGGTAATGTTTGAAAGAATATGAATCCCTCAGGTGGTACAATCATCAGGGGTCAATTGGTGACACATCGATAAGTATAGATGATTCCTTTATAAATATTATAACAATAGTGATTCAACTAATCTTATTGGTAACATTTCTTTTATTCTTTTTGTACTCTTTTTAATGAGGCAACTAAGTCCCCTATCATGACGTCTTCCATGATGCGCTATGAGAGAATCAATTATATGATGTGCTAAAGTTTGTATTTAATTGGGATAGTTGTGATCCCCATTTATGTCGTACAATGAATGGATATGATTTTTTGAGGTTGTAGGGTCCAAATTGATATTTGGGTTCCGATGTAGGAATGCCTTGAATAGACTTTTGGACACAAGATGCACCTTTTGGTGTAACCTTCAGTGGGATGCCTCTCTAGGCTCAGTCGTTGTTCTGATGTGGACATTTTGGTTTTGTACCAATGTCTCACAATTATAATGGGTTATATAATACCTAGGGATAGTTCCATGTACTTTTGTGGGATGACTCTGAGGTTATCCTAGGCTTATTATTGGGATTTTATGTAATACTTTGAGGGTAGTGTTTCCAGTGGGTTGCAATCAGTCTACACCTTCACTTGTGTTAGGGAACAATAGTTTTAAATAACCATGTGATTGTCGGTTTTTAAAATGTAACCATAATTTCAGTGTGAGATTAGGTGGACTCGGTTATTTTAAAATGATTAGGGGTGTGTTTTTTGGTAATGAAATTCCTTCTTTGAGGAGAAAGCCCTGATTGGGAATTCACCTATTTCTAATGTTAAAGCCTAATGTGAGGAGCACCTTTGGCCATGTTCTTAAATAGAAGATGATGTGATCATGTGTTTGGTTATGTGGTCTTGGTTAATATCTTATTTGATGTCACAATTGGAAATCGAGCATTGGATTGTGTTTGGAGGCTTGAGTTCTATGTGTATATGTGGTACCTTGAGGTGCATTGGGCATTTGGAAATGTGATACAACCATTTGAATAAAGTATCAAAACTGTGATAGGTTGGGTTATGTATTCATTGCTTCACCAAGGAAACTTTGTGAGGAAATGTTCTATGGTGTAGAGTTTGTAAGAACCCATGTTTTAAACTAGGCTATGTTCTGAGGGAATATGAATTTTTTTTACTTACGGGATGGTTCCATTTTTAAATGGTACTTTATAATTCAATTATGAGTGTCTTGGTGTTTAAAAGTGATTTTTTTGGACTTGGGTGAATTCACGAGAACTTTTACGGGAATCTTGAGGAGTTTTTTGAGCGATGTAATATAAAGGGTAGGTTTTTAAGGACCTACAGAGAGTGCATGGTTTATCTGAAACTGTACAGACTATAAAATTAATTGTGTGGATTTATCTAGGTGAGGCATAGGTATTCTTTATGGGTACCATATGGTTTATCAAACTGTGCACTTATCCCGCACTCTTAGTGGTAGAGGCCGTAGCTATGCACTATTCATCAAACAGTTTGTGCATAGTCAAAAAACCTTGTGGGTCAAACTATGTGTGATATCTTGGTACCCAGTAAAGGGGTGCATGAGTGACACATGGTTTATTAAACAATTTTTCCTAAATCATGCATCGAGACCTTGTTTTAAAAATAATATAATTTAAAATAAATAAATAAATAAAATTAAAATGGGAACTTTGGGTGTTTTTTCTCCCTTACTAGGTCACGTGACACCATACACCACTTATCACATTTGATTAGAGACACACCCCTCCCTACATCCTCCTCCTCTAATGATAGTTACTTCATATTTATTGAGAAATTGTGGTCTGAACATCAAGTTGAGTCCTTATACTCCATCTTCTCCCTATGTATGACTGATTTGAGGTATCTCCTTCGCCCTATAGGGTTTTTTTAGAAACATTATCTTAGGTTTTTATACATTTTTGTTGTTATTTTATTTTAGGGTTGTGCAAATGGACTCTTGAGTTATGTTGGTCTATGTTCCTGCAACCCCCGCTAAAGTTGAGGTTGTTAATGTTGTTTTAGTTCACTACCATCATATGTGTTAAGGGTTTTTAGCCACTATTTTGGTTCTCATGCTTTGTTTTATGGAATTATGATTTTCATGGGTCATGAGTATATAATAAGTGAGTTTTTGTTCCCTTGGAAGACTTGTAATAATGTATGAATGTAGATTTTATGGGAGTATGTGCCTGCAAGTGGATGACATCTTGATCTAGAAATTGTTATCATGGTCTTCTACATGATGTAGAATCCATATCCATGAAATATTTATTTATGAATGATTTAATTTATTCTTTAAATAAGTTGATTTATGAGTTTCCTATTTTAATGGAACTTCATAACTTGAATAAAATCATTAAATATGAGAAGTTTATTTTTGTTTGAAAAAAGTCTTGTCTTTATAATAAAACCCCTCCAATGAAGTTGTGATTCCTTCAATCCACAAATTAGTGATAGATGTTATATCATAATTTCTGGTTGTTTGAGCTTCCATTATATCTTCTTGTAGGTGTTGATATATGATATGTTAAGGCATGGAACCTTTGATATTATTGAATGATGTTTCCCACATGAATTATGTTTAAATATACTCCATGAGATATATTTTTGAAAATGAAGATCCTCTTTGGGTTCTCTTGTTAAATTGAACTGCAATGGTGTTTGGCCTTGGACACATTTAGGTGTTCCTTTTTACCCCATGTCATGGGATTACAAATATGTAATTGATTTATGTATCAATTTCTAAATTAATTGTATTAACCGGGAATGGGAGAGTACCAAAGAACCTTTGGCCTTATTATGTCATTTCTTTATTAAGCATAAAATTCAATGTATGTATTTTCCCACATGAGTTTGATACTACCATGTCAATTAGTAGGTTGTTAGACTTGAGAATCTTGTTATAATGAATTTCTCAGGTGAGTTGATTGATTTAATTTCCGTGTAATGTCTTGTGAAATTATTTCATGCTATGTAATTACTTTCCCACATGAGGAAAGAGAAAGATTTAACTTCCATTGATGTAATTGGACTGAATTTATATTATTATGGTTTTCCCCACTTGATTTAAATGATGTTTAAGCCATGTAATAAATTAATTTACATGTGTGGCTTGTTATGAGAAATATGTGCATGTTATTAAATGAAAGGCCAAACCTTGTGATATTGGCCCATGCTTGATCTATCCTTTGGTGGTGAGTTATATTATATGCAAGTGGTTCTGACCTTGGAATGTCTAATGAAATGTTTAAATTAATTTGACGATGAAATGGTAAATAGCGTTAGTTGACTCATGGATTCAGATTAGAATTCCATTGATGGGCTCATGTGACTATTTTACTTTTTCACCTTGAGCGAACTTTGGATCTCGTTAGAATTTAAAAGATGGGCTCAAAGAATTTATATTTTTAATCAATGTGTGTGCCATGGATTTTTTGAGGGACTCCATAGATTAGATCATATAGGATGTACTTAAATGATGAATGAATCATGGATCCTTATAGGACTTCCATGGATGGGATTGAGAGGAATTTTATTTATATGTCATGAGTGATACATGGGGATCCCTCTAGGGCTACCAAGGAAAAACTTTGTTGACATGGAATTATACCACACCTAGAGTGATATCGGTTTCTTGAGAGGTTCACTTAGATGGGATTGTAGGGTGTTGTTTATTTTTCACCTCGATAAATACATGAATTACAACATATAAATTTCAAGTACGGGATCAGGTTATAGATTGAATATTTAATGAAATTATTTATAATTTTTATGCCAATACAATGTACAAGCTTGGATTCAGTCTCAACTTGTATTGTTTAGATGACCTTCTAATGTATCTATTTTTCTTGCTGTTATACTGGGGATTTTGGTCCAAAGAAAGATCTCGGGACTTCTAAATTCAATTAAATAATTTTTTTAACTTATGATATATTAAAAAGGATATTAAATGAGTACCTTCATACAAAGAATGTTTACTTTTGAGTACTTCGTTACTTGTTATATATCTTCTTGTTGTGCTAGGATTGTATAAATAAGGTAGGATTTGTTTTTACATTGTGGGTTCCAGCCAACTGAGATATATATCTCACACACTACACTAGTACCATTGGTACCCAAGTAGATCTACTCGATTTTAGGGATATAGACCATAATTTTTCTACGTTTCATATATCTAGTAGTTGGGAGAGAAGGACTAAGCTAGAGTTTGGGGAGCTAATGGTTATTATCTTTGACATGTTATCTATTTTTCATTTTGTATTGTAAAGAAAATCATGTTGTATTTGTTACTGATATAATTATATAATCATCACATGACATGCATGAATTGTAAAACTGACTTTTTTCATATTTCATATTCATTTTTTATTACAATTTTCTTCTATTGTTTCTGATATTTACTATCTGGTTACAATTGCGTACTCTAAGAATGATGGTATAGTTTCCCCCACAAAACTACCATTACATCCTCACAACTACTTGGCAGCCTTTGGCGTATGGGATGACGTACTTCATACTATGTGGTGACCGGTCTGGATACTAGTTTAGTGGTAATTCGGGCTGGGACGTTACCCATATGTATCCCATTTATCATATCAGGAAATTGGGGTTTCACTATCGGGGTTCTCCCATAACAAATCCAAAGGAGAGCTTCGATTATTAAGGAACAATAGATCATTAACATGATAGACGATCCACTTAGTGGAGATCACCACTTGATCAATATAGACTAAACCACCACACAAAAGTACAACCATCACACAACTTATCCTCAGGGATTTAACTTGTGTAATAAGGGGTTATGTATATAGGCACATGAGCCTCAGCCCAGTTGGTGAGGACTCCTTAAGTGCATCCAAGAGACCTGTGATCAAATACAGGTGGGGCTAATTTCCAGGTATTGTAGCAGCACTGTATCAGTACTGTAGCAGGAACTGTGCTAGAACTGTAGCAGGTACTGTAGCAGGTACTGTAGCGGGTACTGTAGCGGGAACTGTAGAAAGCATTGTAGCAGTTGGGAATATGCCTCTATTTGGGCTTTCGGGACACCGATTTGGTCCCCGAGTACATTAAGGCCTTCGGGCGACCTAGGACTTCATGTTAGTAAGGCCTTAGGGACACCTCAAGGCCTTCGGGCCACCTTAAGTGCAGATGCAAACCAAACAACATACAAGGAACAAGCTTCAGAAGGAGGAGGAGCTAAGATCTTTCACCATAGCAGAAGCTAAACGGATTACAAGAATGAGAGGGTATGGCACCTTCCATCGGGACAAGCATGTGCATGCATGGGAAATTCTAGCCAAATAGCCATGCGAAGGTGGAGAGCTAATTTCACGATGAAGATGCTGGGGATGTGCAGTTCCATGTAGTTAGTCTGGGTTGTATGTAATGTTTGAAGCCTACAGGCAATTAATTCCTCTAAGGATTATGGGCCATGTAATACCTACGCCTATGGGAATTGTAAGGGTTCCACCTCACCCATTGAAAGGTGGATTATCAAAAATCAAAAAAAATGAAGGCCTTCGGGCCATTATAGGGGTTATGTATATAGAATTTATGTTGTATTAAGGTGTTAATAATTTTATAACAAAAATAATAATTTAATTGATCCCATGTTTTTAATTAGAATATGAAAAACATATAAATGTATAAATGAACTTGAATATATGAGGAATATAATAAAATATATTTTTGAAAAAAACAAAAGAAAATTGTATTTTTGGAATATATATATGTCTAATTATCATTAAAATATTTTTTTATATAATTTTTGTTTCTGTAAAATATTAAAAAAACTATATGTATTAAGAAATAATGAATAATAAAATTCAATGTAATAAAATTTAGTTTTTATAAGAGTTAGAAGGCTGTATAATAGAAATGAATATTTTTGGTTTAAAAAATATTTAAAAAAATTAAAAAATTTCATATTTAGGGAATTTTTTAGATAAAATAGATATTATTTTTGAAATTTTCGTATTGAAATTATACCATAGTGATTTTTTATATAATTTTCTGAAAACAAAAGGATTTTTTGCATAAAATATAAAATAAGGTATAAATAAATGTTATGCATTTTGAAATCATATTGAATAAAAGTGTTGTAATAATATATTATTTAATTTCATTCAAATATAAAATGTAATTTCTCATTAAAATAATTAATTTTTATGTAATTGGAATAATTATTCAAAATTATAATGAATCTTCTAAAACTGAAGGTGTATTTTAAAATTTTAAATAGAATTACATATAAATATAACTCACTTCCAAATCGTGTATTATATTTTTCTAATGAATTTTTATTTCATAAACTATTAAATTGTTAATAACCACAGCCTCTTAGACAATACAATGGAAAAAATACTAGGATATCAATTTGTTTTTCATTTTTATAACATAGGGTATAAAACCCATGTTTAGAAATTAGTAATCCACTTCCCCTATTTTTCATCTACATACACACACATTCTCCCATTAAAATTCAATTTAAATCATTTAGCATTAATTTACTCTAATTTACCACTCTCAATAGACTTCCCAAGGAGAGTCCATGAAGATCCTCTAAATATTTACAAAAAATCCTCTCAAGGTAAGGGGTTCCCTACCTCCATTTTCTACTGAGGAACAACCTTTTTATAATCCATTTTATTGTCACTGATGTTTTTCTTATATTCGTAAATATTCTTTTGATTTCAATATGACTAAAAAGCAGTGATAAACCATCTTCCTCTCTCTTTAAACAATTCCATGAATTTTATATACACCCGTCATGCTGCCAAAATTGTCTATTGATTTTATGTTCCATATTATTGATTTGGGAATACCCCACCATGTTATCATTCATGGGTATTCACCTAGATATAACTATCCATCATTAATTGGTGACTTCTGTGTCTAAAAATAAGATTTATTAATAATTACATTTAGTTAATAAAATATGTTCTTATGCTATATGATCTATGTGGAACACACAACATTAGACATATGAAGGATGCCTCATTACAACTCCCAAATGAATTGGGTAATGAATATATCTATAGAGGTGAAATGTTTATGATACCGTTGAATTATTCCATGGTACTTTTTTTTACTACATGGTGAAAAAACTTGTTAATTGATATCATCAATACATATTGATGCACATTTGTGATATTTTTATGAATGTTTAATTTTATATTGTAATTTTTCAGGTTATGCCCCATATAATTATAATCACGATAATATTTTATGCATGATGTGTTTATGATCATACTATATTGTTATGGATCATGAATTATACATGGTCACTTACATCATATTTCATTTTAATCACATATTAGGCATTATGATCACCCATTTTATTGATGTATCTCCCAAGGAAATTATATGAAGTTAGGTGACTTATGATGGATTTTAAAAAATTATTATAAATATATTAAATAATTCCTATGTTTTTTATATGTACATGATGTATAATGTACCTAGTTTCCCAGAAACTAAAAATAAAAAGATTATTTAATGTTATCAATGTAATTTAATGTCATTTAATTATGTTAATAATCATGTATGAGAAATATTTGTAACCATATCCACTAAAAATTCCCATATCTATCATTTGAAAATCCTTACATCACCATCCTCTAAAACCCAACCTATGTAACACACCTGAATAAATAAAAAATTATTCGTTACATAACCCCTTCAATAGGTCCCCTATGAAATAATTTCTAAACCTATAAAATTATATAAAGTCAAAAAAATCTGTAGAATAATTATTAGAATGTTGTTGAGTAAAAAATTTCTCTACCAAGATACACAAAAATTTCATGAATAACAAAAGAGGGAGAGTCTATCAATAATCCATATCATGAAAATCATTGAAATATATCATCTAAAGTATAGAACTTATTATTCAACCACGCAAAAATATCAATAATATTATATAGAAACATGTTATTGAAAATAGAATATGTAAATCCAATAATATTTAATATAACTACAAAAAAACTATTCATTACATAAGAATATAAGAATGATTTGATCACACTGAATCGTGCGAGTAATACTCTATGTAAGCTTCCATAAAATCCAAACAATCTGAATTTAATACAATTATCCTTAAACTATGAATAAAATAAATGTATAAAAATTATAAAATCAAGATAAAAGATTATATATTATGCATGATATCCATATTTTCTTTTCTAACATTATTATTAGATTATCTTTAGATAGAAATACTACTGTTATTTTACTCCACAATCTTTAGTTGTTTGAAGATCAGTTAATTCATAAGAATGCAAATTTATATTCAGTAAGCATAAATTCAAATACTAAATAGTTTGAACAAAAACTTATCAAAGATAATTCTAGAAACTAAAGATAATTTTTTTTGTGGTATTTTTACTCATCACATTTTTATAGGCACCTCTTTATGAAAATAAATATTAATTCATTGTGTTAGAGAATAGTATAAAATTTTATGAAATTTTTTAAATCTAACCAACTAAATAATATCATTTTCTACTCCAATATTACTTTATATCAATAGATAGAATAAAAATGATAATATGGAATAAATAAATTTTTAAAAAACATTTTAAAGCAACATCATTAATTCAATAAACTCATAAAAATAATCAAATTTTCAAAAATCACATATTCTAGTAAAATTCATTGAATGAGGTAAATAGCCTATTCTAGAATTAGTAGTCATTTAGAAATTACTGTATGAATAATTTTTCTATGTAAAATTACTATTTTAATCAAAAATTTCAAAGTATTAAAAAATTTAACATCGTTATTTTTAAAAACATTATGGATATAATTTAGATATCAACATAGAAAGAGGTTTAATTAAAGAGACATTAAATAATATAAAATGATAATATTTTTTGAAAAATATTCAAGGATTTATATTAAATAATAACATACATTTTTTTATAAAAAAACATTCTTGGTAAAATTTAAAACATATATATTTAAACCATAATCATGGAAAAATAGATATTTTATGGATTGATAATGCTACAGAATATATCCTTTAGTTATCATTTTAGCAATATCAATGAGATTATTATTTATATAAAACAAAATAGATTATAGATTTAATATTAGGATCAATAAATCATAATGTTTTCATTATTTATGAATCCACTAAAAATTTCAACATGGTCATGATGTGTTAAGAAGATAGGAGCAGGCTTTGTGATGTTAGGAATGACATACAATCATTTGAACTGAGAAAAAATATTTTTTTGTCTCAAATACGGTTTTAGATATATTAATAATAGTTATAAGACATATAATAAAATATTATTATACCACATTTCTAAATAAATCATTTCCAAAAAATTATATCTTGATGTGCATAATAACTCACTTTCAAATAATGAGAACAATTGAAAAGAAAATTTTCCTAGGAAAATTAACTAAAAATATAGAGATAAGTTGTGAGAAAAAATCACTGATTTCTTAGACAAGTTATGATTGTAGAAATGAAAGTGATTATATATCTATAAATTTGGGACAACTAATTATTTTTGTTCTTTTTGAAATACACCTTTTCTATAAGGAGTTATTATTTTCATTGATGAAGTATATTTAAAATAAAAATGTTAAATATGATAATGGTCATACATTTGAGGATATTGTCATGATAAATATTCATTTTTATGAATAAGTGGTTATGTAATTTGACGTAAGTGGAGTAAACATATTTCAAACAAATTATTATCTATGGGAATATGGAAAAATGTAATTATTATTTCTCTACAACGGGTGGATAAAATAGGGGTATATAGTGTTGATAAATGTTGATATTCCAATTTATGTTCATATTTTAATAGATATATTACTAACATGGTCAAAAATGATTTTATATTCTTTTGGGTTATTATATCAGATAGAATTAGTGCATAAAATACTTACATACATGAAAAGGAAAATAAAATTCATTTTGATTAAGAAATGATTTCTATATAGAGTACATTAGTATTTTTTCTATTAAATACATAATATAAATGAAATTAAAAGTATATTATGATACTTAAAATAAGTTTGTAGTTGAAATCATGGAGTATATGAATTTTTTCTATGCATATAGAAATCAATATATTTTTTTGGAGGTGAAATTATTATTTAACTTATATTAAAATATTCACATTAAAAATGAATTTATATTTTATTTACAAAAAATTATTTTCTTTATTTTAAATTAATAAATAATGACTCATGGATGTGTAAGGATATCTGTAAATATATTATAGACATATAACAGTTAAATATTCTATAACATATAAATCGATGAGTTGTACATGAACATGAAATAGATTTGAGACAACCCATGTAATGTTAATAATAAATACATTTAATGTATAATAAATATTTATTATTATATTTTATAGTTTCACATCATTTCCAATAATATTATCTGATTCTTCAAATCAAAAAAAAATATTTTTTATAAAAAATGTTGTTTACATGTATAATATAGTTTTGATTAAATGATAAATTCTAAATTTTAGAAATATAATTTGATTAAATAGATATATTTTTATGTTTTATAATAGAAAATATATATTAGGATGAATTTTCAGAATAATTTTTAATTGAACAACTTTCAAGTGAATACTAAAAAATACTGATTTTTATAAAAAAATTGTCATTTAATTTATTTAAAAATTCCAATTATATTATGGATTGATATTAAAAAAATTACCATTTAATTTCATATTAATCAATAATATTCTTGATATTGTAATGATGAAATATAACCATGGTAAAAAAGATTCACCATGTGAAAGGTTAAAATGGGTCATTTAAGGGTAAAAATAAGTGATAATGTCAAAATTATCAAGTTATATATTATTTTATGAGTTTATTCATACCCTTATAATGTTAAATTTTTAAATGGGGTAGTTTTAATGAAAAATTAAAATCAATTATACTTTATATAAAATTGTAACATTAAAAATAACAAGAGTTCCACTCTACTATCTTATCAATGGTAATCTACCTCTCTTCACTTATTCACATACCTTGAACCATTAATCTCGAATAATAATTTACAAAATACCTTACCAACATTCCTCTCTATCTCTTAGAGGATTTAGATTCACCAAAATGCTATCCTATGAATTACTAATGTTTAAACCAAGAGAATTTTTCCAAAGAAAAGGTATAATTCATTAATAAGTGTTTCATGTTTATTTCCTCTTAACCTCCTTAAAATATTAATAACCTTGTTGAAATGATAACATCTATATCTTCTATATACTGAAATTTTTACAATTATTAATTTACAACATGTTTTCATCTCTCTCGTTAATCCCATGAGAAATAAAAATATCGATTGTGTGTATGTGTGGATCACCACCTCCAAAAAATGGTGTGCTTCATTTTCCATCAACACCTCACATGGGTGTTTATTAATTTGTATTTAATTAATATATATAATATTCATGAACATAGTATGATTATTTGATGCTAATGTATTACTTTCATACTTACCATTCAATCCATTGTAAAATGATAAAGTCACTCAATTATATATGTGGATTACAATGTCCACGATGTTATGTGGTATATTTATTCATGTAATAATTATGTTTATGGATAAAAAATGGTATTTAATATAAAAATGAATATTATTTTTTGATTAATATTATTTATATAATTGGATAAGGAATGAATTTATTATGGTCAACCTACTGATCTTATTTTAATGTTCTGATCCAAATGACCTCAAAACATCCCACCCAAACATTACAAATTTAAGAACTACCAGATAAGTGGTAATAAATAAAATAATATTGATAATAGTAGTTTAATAAACCTAAAAAGTAACTTTTTGAGTTTAAAATTAAAATAGTTTTATTATATTGGGATGGATGTACATACATGGACACTTAGTCTTGAGTTAAGAGATTTCTCATCTAAATTTACTTTCATTGAGACACATTCAATGTTTACCACATATTTTATTTTGTGTCATGTGTATTAAATATGGATTTATTTTATAATAAATTTAAAGAAATTATGTATTTTTAAAAATAGTTTTCATGTTCTATTATTCAATGATATTTTTATTGAAAAGTTACCAAAGTGGAAAAATATTTTTCAATAAATCCTTATATTAATTTTTTTAGTGAATATTCATCCCTTATTCCTCCATATCACTACTCATTAAAATATTTAAGTTATTTTATTAATATAATTATATGAATATTAAAAATCATTTAATTTTTTTAAACTTTCATTATAAGGGTTTTAAAAGAATAAATCTTTACTTTTTCAAACCAAAATTTATTTTGATATTTTTTTAAAAGTGTGAATGGAATCGTTTTTTACATAAACAGATTGAGTAGAATATCTTTCCATCATAACTATTATAATTTGAAAATAATACTGAATATTTTTTAGGGTTTTTAATAATAATAAACTATAATTTGTTCTTATAGGAATTTTTTTAAATATTTATTAGTGAAAATGTATTTTTATCTATTTTTTTAAATAACAAAAATGATATTGTATATGTGTTAAGAATAATAATTTATGGTATTTTATTATTGAAATGGATGATTTTATGTGATTTATGTATCATATATTTCATTTATATTGTTCATGATGATTGTTTCTCTTGGTATTGCTCCCCAATGTACTGGATACTGATTTTTGATCTTTGGGTAATTATATTTGAATTGAATAATTATGTTAGTCCATTTACAAGAGTTATTATATGGGCCATTGAAATATTTATATGAATATGATTTACCAATGAATTAGTATTTTTTTAATATTATTGAAAATTATTTTTCACATATGTTTATTTATTTCCTATATTATTTTAAAGAGTTTATATTTAGAGGAAATTTTATTCACCATTTAAGGGATACATTTTTACTTTTCTTAAAAATGAACTATTGAGTACCCATGTTTTATTGGAATCCCCCATGATTATATTTCCTTCATATATATAAAATATTATACGTTTTCCAAAATTAATTTCCCAATGAATTGTATTTCATGATTATGAAAATGAATATTTTATCCCAATTATTACCTCGAGATTAGAGAGAAGTTTCAAATATGATTTCATTATTTTAAAAATTTAACAAAGGGTTTAATTATATTCGTGTCACTAACAGATATTTTTCTTTCTGTACAAATTTTTCCAAAATAATTTCATATGGGTTAATTATGAGTATGAACTATTTGAAAGTATAATTTTTAGCTATGGGGATTAAATATGTAATTAGCACACTTCTCTTGAATAAAATTTTAATTTCAATTTATAGATCATGTTTTTATATATAAATAGTTTTTAGTAAAAGTAACCACTTTTATTATAATGATTTTATATGTCTTGGTTTTTTATAATTATAAAAATTATAAATATAAAATATACTTTAAATATATAAAACCTAAATCTATATTATAAATCAAGAAGTTATTTTTTTTAGGTTACATGGAATTTCAATTGGTATTAGAGGAAAGGATTAGATAACCTTTTAAGATAATATTAAGTTAATAAATGTAATATAAGGTATTTTAATCTATTTATTATATTATCATGAAAAAATGTTTAGGGTTCTCCTATTACCTCATATAATCCATGAATTTGTAGAATGGTTTCCCATAAGGGAAATTATTTAAATGACATAGAATATAATTAAGATAAAAATTTTATTCTAAATCAGTAGATCAAATAGTTTTAATTTTAAAAAAGTTTTTATCTGTGTTAACATTGATAACATAATATATTATTAGTGAGTTTAAATCTATTGAATAACAAACCTTTCACAAAAGAACTTTTACATAATATATAATTTCATGAAAGAGAAACCTCCAAAATTTGGTGAAACCTCATATCCAGTGGTATCCAAAGGATGGATCAATTCTCTAGAAAATGTATTCAAAATATCTCATTATTTTGAAAATAAGAATGAAATTCTACAGATTAGTCCTTTTGAAAGTGAATTTGATCAGTGGTGGTATTATATTTATAATACCAAAGAGAAAGATGAAATAAATACCATAGAGTATACCATATTTAAAGATCATTTACTTAAAAATGGTTTTCTTATAGTTGTTAAATAATAATATAGAAATTTAATTTTTTTTAATAGGGGAAAATCATTGAAGACTATGTTCTTTTCTATATAGATAATTTTATTATATTGTCCTGGTATACACCGAATATCATACTAGACCATGATAATAAAATTTTAATGTTTACTCATGATTAGAATAATGATTTTGAAAATATTTAACCTCTCATGAATTTAAAATAAAGTATAAAGTTGTATGGAGTTTTAATAAGGTCTATGAGTATTTTTTTCACTTTTAAAAAAATAATTATATCAAACATGCTAGATAGAAAATAATATGAAATTATTAATCATATAAATTTGAAGGTAACTAGTCCAAATTTCCCTCAGATGATAAATGTTTTATGATACATTCTGGGAAGTGTCTTTTGAAATCATTAAAGTTTGATTTATTCATTATTATAGGATATCTATATCATAATTTCCATGAAAAGAATCATGGTAATGGTAATAGAAAATATGATAAGAAGGTCATGAGATATTTTAATTTCGATGAAATGTTCCATTATGCTAATCTGTTTCTAAGGATAATTATAAATGATGGGAATCATAAAGATTACAAGAAGGAGGGTGTATAAAAGAAAATTGTGAATACCTAGGAAATTAAAGGAATATCAGATGAAGTGGTGATAGGTACCTTACTTTTTTACTCTTATTTTTCGAATGTTTTTTTTAATTCATTGTACACACATAGTTTATTTTTAAAAAATTTGTTGGTATAATGAAAATGTTTCCTTTACAAATGGAAACTGAACATCTGGTAAAAAAGCATGGTAAAATTATTAATACAACAATGATTTAGAAAAATATTTATATTATTATTGGTGGGATTATTTTTCTTGTAAACAATGATTCCTTACCCATATCTGAGATTGATGATATTCTTATTGTGGATTGTAATTCAGTTAATCAACTAATATATAGTCAATATCTAAAGATTTTAGACTAAAGTTTCATCTAGATTTTCAATTATTTATATCATATTATGTTCATACCTAAGATATTATATCATGATGTTTCGAAAAATATTAAATATGGAAGTGAATGTTATGCTCCTCATGTTTTTAAAAGGTAGATTTTGTTATAATTAGTGATGTATAGTTGAAAATAAATATATAAATTTATTTAAATTTGGTTTTATATATTATTTTCATATCTCAAGGTTGAATTCAATATTGAAATAGTTCTATAAACTAATAAATTATTAAAACCCCCCATATAAAAATTATATATAATAGTAATTGTATTTGATAGATCAGTTACAAGATTTGATTGAAAATGGTTTTATTCATCCAAGTATTTCACCTTTGGGATCACCTATATTTTTTGTTAAAAATAATAACGGTTTAATGAGCCTTTTAATTCATTATAGATCATTTAATGAAATTATTTTTATAATGATGCATCATTTTCATAATATTGATGACTTTTTTTATCAGATTCGTGGAGCAGAATTTTTTTTCAAAGATTAATCTCATGTTAGAAAATCATCATTAGAAATTGAATAAGGAATACATTCAAAAGATTATGTTTTGTAATTATTTTAGTATTTATGTGTAGTTAACTGATCTTAAACATTACATATTATAGTGGTTCTAAACTTAAAATGCCATAATGACATTCCTAGGAATCATTTTACTTTAGACTTCAAGATAATTGGATTATCTATTACAATGTAAAACCATAAACTACAAGTGGGGACATATTCAAAGCATCCATTTTTTTATAAAAACGTTATAAAAAAAAAATAAGAATTGTTTTTCATGATCAAAACCTCCAATTTTTCCCCTGATATCCTCTTTGAATATATTCTCCATTAAATCTTGTGAAAAAAATTAAAACTTATGATAAGACAGAATCATAGAAAATGACATAAAAAGGGAAAATAATTTTTTAGTAAAAAACCTATAAATTATTTCACGAAAACATATATTTTCACATTGAAAAATGATTCATATTTTTAAACAGATAATTATCTTTCCTTTGGAAAATCAATCTATTTTCATGAATCCTCATTAGAAAGAATATAAAATAAATTTAGGTAACTGAGGACGTCATTTTAAATATAACTCTTTCAAAAGGAGAAACCAATATGGTCAACCAACATCACCAAAGAACCTAATTAATTAGAGGTTATAATTTAACCACCTATCAGTGGTTTATCATGAAACCACCCGTCATAACCTAAAAAAATAGTAACCCATCCTTGGATTATCATATTTTCAACTATAGTTTGTTAGTAATGTCCCCACCCATCCGTCATTTATCATAGAACCACTCATCATTGGTTTATAACAAAACCACTCTTAATCATAAACTATTCCCAAGAAACATATTTGAAAAATTAATAAAGATATCATGAATCATACAAAAATTCTAAAGGAAAAGAATCCATTTCATTTTTAAATGATTCATTTTGTAAAATAGTACACGTACAACGAAAACAAAATTCTTTGAAAGTAACTATATAAAAATTTAAGTTAATATTCAAAATTTTAATACATTATAAAATTAGTAAAAAAATTTCATTATGTGTGTGCAATAAAAACATTCTTTCTAAAAAAGGGAATATTAAAAGATGATTTTTTAAACAATGTTTCTTAGAAATGTCATATCACTGATGTGAGCTTTAATCAAATGAATTTTTTAATTTAATTAAATATAAATGCAGATAAAACAAGTTTAAATAATTCTGAGGAAAATAAAAATCCATTGCAAACATATTCATGCCTGTAAATTATAAATGAAGTTGATGTTTAACACAAATAATTGAAATTTGGGTGAGAATTCCCTTATACATTGTAATCAATCGAATCATAAGAACCATAAAATTGATAATTATAAAATTAGAAATTAAATTACATAAATATAATGATATTAATGATATTATATATCAAAGGTAATTATATATATCACAAAAAATTAATTGTTGATAAATAAAGAATATATGTCACATAAGTAAAAACTGATATGACAAACCCTCACCGTATACTTCCCCGTTTGTTTTTCATACCTTAACTTCATATATAAATGATTATATAATGTTATAAATTATTTTGAAAACTATTATAATAAGTATGTTAAATTATATTATACTTTTAAAAAATATTACCACCCTTTAAATAACAATATTTTGTTATTTTCATTGTTTTTGGTGCATTTGATTCATGGTTTCGTCGTCATTTCAATTGTGTATAATTATGGATTTTCATTCAAATGGGAATAAAACTCCAGAAGTGGAAGGAAATGGATATAATTGAATTTCATAAGTATAATTGGTACCTTATATTTTTTTTAACTGATGAAGTCTCATTTGATAAAATATAATTGGTATATGTTTAATTTAAATTTCCAGTTTCTTTGATAATCACAAACTATTATTGTTTTGTTTAATACTATTTATTTATATTTATTCTTGAAAAATAAATAAGTTATAATATATTGACAAAAATATTATTTTACTATAATAATACTTTTTTGACCATCCTTTAATGAGGTAATGGAAAATGAAAAATCATTATACATGGAGATGATTAACCACTATAGTTTGGAAAATGGTTCCATCTCATTGAATAAGAGAAGGTGATAAAAGGTATAGAAAAATGATATTAATTAAAAAATATAAAATTATACAATATAAATTTTACTGAATTATTTTTAAGGATAATTTAGGTGGCATGAAGGTATAAACATAAAATACATTATCGGAGGTGGTTTGAGAAAACTTCCTCTTTTATATCACCTCTTTGAACGATCCTGAAAGACTTTGGAATTTGCCTCTGAGAATTAAATATAGTGCTTGGACATAGGGAGAGTGGGTAAGAGTGGGTGTTTTAGTGATTTTATGTTATTCAGTTCCTTTTAGTAGAAAGGGGTTGCAAGGAGTTGTATTTGTACATGGTATGGGGTGGTTTTAAGTGATTAAATAATGATTATTTTATATATAAATCCAACCACATTTGTGTAAAATTAATTAAAATGAATTAAATAGATAATTTATGGTTTAGTTAATGTTTATGGTAAATAATAATGACAACAAACCATTTAAATAAGTAATTGTTAGGTATTTTAAGCTTTTACCTTTAACTTTAGCTCATTTTAATATTTTACAGATACTATGGTTAAGCTTTTTTCTTACCATGGTATTTCTTTCCACCAAAAAATGAAGATCACACTGATAAAAAATTTATAACCTCTTATTACAGATACTGAATACATTTTAAACAATTAAACTCATAGAATTTTAAAAATTAAAAACAAACCATGTAGACGCGATGAAAAAGTGGGGTTTTAAGAACATTATTTCTCAAGAAAAAAATGATTTTATATGAAATCTATAAATAATAATAATCACTGTATGAATATAAAATAATATTTATTGATATATAATATATAAATTTCACTTTATACATTCCAATTTTGGTATTACTTTTATTAAGTAAAATTTAGAGATATTAGGTATTTTAAAATAGTTTTCATACAAATTATCTTTAAAAATTATTTTAAATTACAATATAATGTTGTTTAAAAATAATAGATTTAGATTAAATATAACTATATAATAAATATTTTACTTTAATCCAAATTCAAATCATAATGTTACTTTAAATTTTTTAAAATTATTGAAAAATAATGACATTATTACAAAAATCGATATTTTTCAATATTCAATGAAATAACAATATTTTCTGAAAAATCTCAATATTTCACCCAAAGTGAAAAATGATATTTTCGTTTCAAAAATGAAGATTTATTTATGAAATTAATTTTCTAAAACTTCAAAATATTAATTATAATATTCACTAATTAAATGTAAGAAAATCCATTTTTTAAAAAAAATTTATTTTATTGTGAATGAAATTAATTTACATAAAATTTGGATGATTATTTACAGACAATAATTAATTATTTAGAAATGATTATGACCATAATATATTTTATAATTGTTTTAATACTATTCATTATCCCCAAATTAATGGTTAGGTCATAATATTCATATTTAAATAATAAGAATATTTTTTTATTTAAGCTCGGTGTTACATTTATTTTATTCTATTTGACATAGTATTTCCTATTAAAATTTTGGGATTTTAAATTCTCTGCCATTTAATAAATTGTTCCCTTGTAATTTGAACAAGGGATCGGGGGTTTGAAATAACTTTTTTGAAATTACGCATTGTAAAAAAACAATAAAAGATATTACTAAAAAGAGAGAAATAAAAAGATCAATGGACACAGAAAATGTTATTCTGGTTAGTTGATGGTGAAAATATAGAAATGGTAGAGAACTCTAACTATGTTTTTCTTATTTAGAGTGATAGAGAACATGATCATTTGAATGTTAACTATAAAAAATCTATAATTCTATGATGGGTTAAAAGGCCCTTAATTAACTGATATGAAATGAAAATGAATAACAATATTAAAAAAAATCGAGAGTTGGGGAATTATTTTACTACCATGACTGTGAACTCTAGTAAATATACTTACTTGATAAGTAGATTATAATAAACATATTTTCTCCAAACTATTAGTATCTAGGATTAATTCTTCATACCTAAAGCATCATCAATAACTTCTCCAAATCAAAAAATCTACAAATTATTAATATTTTTTAATCATTTCTAAAAATAATTAATGAGAACAAAAAATTCCAAGTACAAGAGAATGTAATTATATAAAAATAGTAGACATTTATTTTATGAAAACTACTTTAATCTCCAAAATTCAAAATCAAGAAACAAAAAAACAACATTTTTCATTTAATAAATAAATATCCTTAAAATTAATGAAAATATTAATCACTAAAATTTTAAACTTAAAAATCAAAAGGATTTGATCAGATAATCATTCATGATAAATTTAATATTCATCTTCAAATAATAAAAATCTAAATTAAAGCATGATACAACATTTATTTCCTCTAGTCACATAATCACTTCCAAAAATAACCTAAATCGACATAAATAATTTATGTTTCCATAAGATATGTCATCTTTTTTTCATAAAATCGCATAGTATTTTTTTTACCTTTATCATATTAGGTTCCCAAAATAGTGAATGTTTTCTAAATTAAAAAAAGACCCTTAATCCCCAATGAATATCCAATCCCCTGGTTATCAATATGATCAAACATATGATTCAAAAATGAACTTAAACATTATCCATTATAAATTTTAAATAAAGAAAGTATATTTCATTCTAACGAGGACATCATGTAGGCCAATGGAAAGTGATTCACCCTTATCATCCCTTGGTTGTGGATTCAATGCCATCAATATTTCTGGACATAACATGGTATCTCCCATTAAAATGGGTTTCATTATCTCAAACTATATTAATATAATCCTTATAAAATTATATAAATTTTAGAAACATCCTAAAAAATAATATTAATATATTCATTATTAATGAAATTTTTTGAAATCAAAGGTTATCTCATAACATTTATTTATCATACAATAAATGAAAAACCTATAATTAAATCAAATTAAGATATCATATAAACTAAGAAATCTACCAATACCATTAAACATATTCCCCCCAAAAGTAGTGTCTTTATTCCTAAAATACACTTTTTCAGGTCATAAAATTAATAGTTACATGGACCTTAAAAATTATCACCATTTCACCACCATTAAAATTCATTTATTCTATCTATCCTATTTTTGAAAACTTATAGAAACCTAACCTATTATAGAGAAATTATTACACATACCACAATTTCCATAATATTTATAAATACCACTATGTCCCAAATTTGAAAACTCAAAGTATAAACACATCCGTCATTTTACATCTTTCTTAAATGATAAACCATGCTTCAAAATTTGTTTATTAATGCTTCATTCCTAAAATACTAAATGTGATTTATATTCTTATTATTTATCAATATCATCCTAAAAATGTTTCATTCATAAACCATAAGAAAGTAATTCATATATTAAATACATACATCGGGATTTTGTTGATATCCCCTTTATCTTCTAATATGATTCCCAACTTCTTTAAAAAATGGTAATGTTATTTGTTGAATTATCCTTTTTGATATAGATGGTAATGTTTTAAATTTGAAATAAAATGAAAAAAATAACATGACCAATAAAATTTTAAGTGAAAAATAAGGTTTCAGATAAGTCATATATTTTAATATAGGTGATTTGAATACTCAAAAAGCTGACCAGATCCATTGAACAAGGGTTTTCAATAATATTAATAATAAAATCACTTGCAAGGGATTAGAAAATTGTTAAAGATCTTCTTCCTTACATATTGATATATGATGTTTAATATATAGAAAAGAACATCATTAAAACATCAAATGAATTATTGATTGTTAAAATAAAAATGGTTCATCATCAAGTTGATACCGATAGAAATTGTATAATACATTGACCCTGAAAAACATTATACCTAACTCAATTACCTTTCTAAATCCAATCCCCAAAAATATTATAAATCTTCTATAAATCTGTCACATTAATCAATAAAAGGGATGTATTTGACATTAAACTTATAATCATATGTAAATATATAAAACCATGATAACATCTAAAAATATTAAGAAAACATTACAATGAAACAATCTTGTCACAATAGTTTTCTAAATCCTAATATAATACCAACAATAAGTACTCATACCTAAACAATACATACTCTAGTGATTTTAAACTTGTATTAAAATTATATCATTCGTAAAAATATTTTCAGTCTAGTGATTTAGAGAATCAGGACTAACTCCTACATGGTAAACCATTAAACTATAAGTGGAAACATATATTGATTATACATTTTTTCATAAAAAAAGTCTTTTAAAAAATAAGAATTATTTTCATGATCAATAGTCTAAATTTTTTCATTGATCTTATTTATGACTCTATTTTCACTAAAATAATATAAAAAACATTTTGAAACATGGTATGGCCATAAAATATCAGTAAGGGATAGAAAAAAATAAAATATTAGTCTATTGAAATCCAATATAAGTATTTTCATGAAAAGAAACATTTTCATCCTGAAAATGGAATAATCTTTTCCAAAAGGTTTTTATCTAACCTATTAAAAAACAATTTATTTTCATAAAATCTCATTAGAAGGAATATAAAATATAAGTAGGCAACACAATACATCATTCTACATATAACATCTATAAATAGAGTCCCCAATACGGAAAACTTCCAAATTCATAGTGTCCAAAGCATTTAAGGTTATAACATAATCACCCATTCATGGTATAACCGGGAACCACACATCATTTGTTAATAATCACACATCCTTGGTTTGTCATGGAAGCACTCATCATTAGTTTATAACATAACCATCCATCCTTCGTTTATCATGGAACTACTCATATTTGGTTTATAACATAAACAAAAATCACCATAAACAATTCCCAATAACCATATTATAAACATAAATTATGAAATAATGCATCATAAAACCATTCTAAAATAAAATAATCCTTTTTATTTTGAAATGACTCATTTTGAAAAATTGTGTATGTACAATGGAAATCATTTTCACTGAATGTAACCATATAAACATGTATGGAATGATTCAAAATTTTAATGTGATAGAAAATAAGAAAATTCCTTTCGTATTGTATATGGTATAAAAACATTTTCTTTAAAAAGGGAACATTAAAAGAGGCTTCTTAGAAGAATGCCCCTTACAAATATATTATCATTAATGTGACCATTAATCAATTGAATCGATTGTGTAAATTTTAGTTAAATATACATAAAATAAGTGGAAATAAAACATAATAAAATAAAAATTCATTTCACAACCAATATTATCATAAAATTACCTATGAAGTTGAATTTTGACCTAATGATTGTAAATTTGGTAGAGAATTCTTGTATACATTATACTAAGTCAAATTGTATTCACATTAAAAGTAATAATAATCAAATTAAAAATTGAATGAAATTAAGGTAATTACATTCATGATATGATATATTAAAGGGAATTATATTGACCATATAAAAGGAATTATTGTTGAATAAATCATTTGTATCACAGAAGTAAAAACGGTGAGATTAGAAACCCTTAAACATTGCTTCCATTTAGTTTTGTGTGCTTTAACATCCTATATAAATGTTTAAATAATGTTAATTATTAAATAAAGATCTCTAGTAATATTTATAATACATTCTATGTTACTTTTATAATATCTTACAACTCATTCAGTGATAATATTTCATTATTTTTATTGTTTTGTGAGCATTCATTTCATGGTTTCATATATTGTTAACATGTGTATAATTATGAATTTTCTTGAAATATTGGAATAAAACTCTATAAGTTGAATTAAATGGTATTAATTCACTTATATATATGACTAAATGGTTCCATATATTTTCTTTTCTAACATGAGGATGATTCATTTGATGGAATGTTTTGATAAATGTTCAATTTACTTTGGTGCTTTTTTGGACCATCACGAACTAACATCATTTAATTTTATCTTATGACTATATATCAGTAAGAAAACTTGAGATAGGTTATAATATTACTATTATAATATTAATTAACTATAATAATGCTTTCATGATCTTCATTGAAGGCGGTAATGAAAAATTAAAAACCATTATCCAAGGAGATGATTAACTGTATTATTTTGGACAATGGTTTAGTTTCGCTGAATAAGGCGAGGTAATAAAATGGATAAATATAAGATATTACTTTTAAAAAATTATATTCTATTATAAACACGTGATGTGGTCTTCAAATGTATTCATATACCACATCTTTAATTTATTTTTTTTAACCATTTAATTAATTATCTATGGTGTTATTAATCAATCATTTTTTATTTATTTTTTAATTTTTGGATTCTAAAATATCTAAGTTTGATTTTACTTATTTTTATTTTTATTATTTTTCTAGTTAGTTTTTAAATTTTAATTCTTCTTGAATTTTAAATTTTGTGTTTATTGTTTTTATTAATTTAGCATTTATTCATTATATATTCACTTAATTTTAGTTGTCGAATCATTACTTTATTTTTAATATTTTTTTAAAATAATTTATCTTCATTTTAGTAATCTATTAATTTATTTGTATTCAATAATTAATTTAAAATTTTTATGTTTGATATTTTTTTCAATTTAATATTTGAGTCTAAAAATTATTGAATTGATCTTCATTTTATTTTAGTTTGTTTAATTGATCTGCAGTTTATTTGTAATTTCTTTAATTCGAAAATGATAAAATTGTGTTTTTTATTTGTTAATTGATTTTCTTAGATTCTGAATTAGTCATCGAGTCACTCCCGTTTCCCCCAAGTTTTCTAACCATTGGCATTCTAACAGTGGCACCTTCTTTTTCTTTACCACGAAATCTATCCACTATTTCCACCTTTCCAACCATGAAGCGTTTTTCCACCTTCTTTACAGCCGGTGGTACCCAATAGTGACCCCTTTCTAATAGTGACATCCTTTATCTCACTACCACTTCTATGGCTCACCGCTAGTAATATAACGACAATAGTAACCGTTGCATCTCTCTATTTTTTTTCCTTTCCCACTCATCGTTGCACCAACTCACCGTGAGAATTAATCTTCCGTAGTCTTGCCTTCCACCGTTGTAACCACCATCATCTAAAATTTCTCACCACCATAATAAGCACTCATCATTCCACCACCACACACCACCATACACAGAGTTCTTCAACCACCATTAGAGTATCTTCTGTTGTAGCTTAGTTATTCACTGGTCACACCCGAATCACCGTCACATTCCCCTGCTGTCTCATCGCCATTAATGAAGTCACTATCGATTATAGAAAACACCATCGAACCAACTTCCACCACTGTAAAAGTCCCAATCGCTACTGTAACCACTGCCTAGTCCTTTTTTCCTCACCAGACCTGAAATATGTGGCTACCAGGGTGAAATAGAATCCAAAACATTAAAGAACACAAAAAATAACCCTTTTCTCATATCAGGAAAATTGATTCAATCCTCGATCCGTAGATGAATACACAACCATCCATCTCTTCCGATTAGCTGAGCCGGTCCTATCACGACCCACCCTCGGGACCCGTGCCGTGACTACCTCAAGCCCGCCTTCCATAGGCCTGGGGCTGGAGACTAGCACCAAGGCGTAATTCCCAACAAAAACAGAAGGCATTGCCTTTGAAAAGTAAAAAAAACCACAGAGTAAGCAAGAGGAAAAGTAAACACTAAGTAAGAACAGAGTACAACTGAAAGTGCGGAAAAGTAAATGGGCCAGTATACGAACCCAAACTAAAAGTAAAGTACAACTCGAAAGGGAAAACAGCAACTGTAAGGTAAAAGTCGCTACTCCGATCTGTCCACTGGAAATCCCACCTGAAGGGTGAGTACAGATAGCTCCACTGCTCCTCGAGTCTCGTCGTCCGCTCCGAACACATCCCGCCCAGTGGTCCACCTCCAGGTAACGTCCTTCTCTGCAAGCCTCAGCCAAGATCAACGCTGTCCTTCGTCTGCAACCAACACAACGTAGTGCGGGCATAGCCCGTGTAGGGGTGAGTATAAGCTACTCAGTAGGGACCCCGAGACCCCTGAAGGTCTCCCAAAATCAACAAAGGATAAACCACAAAGGATGATACAATCACGAAGTATCAAACGACACTGCTTAGGTATATGACCATACATATACCTAAGTCATCAATTCCAATACGCTCCAACCTCTGAGCCCAAGTACAACTCAGTCCACACAGGAAGGTAAACGTATTCCAGACAGGAAAGAAAAACGAAATCCACACAGGATAACACAACTCAATCCACATAGGAAAGCAACAGGATTCAGCTCACACAGGTATACTTATTCAAAGGACAATAAAGATGATCTCTGATCTATCTAAGTCGTCGGACCCACGATGGATCGATAGGTAACTAACCCCCGCAAAGACCCACACAGGATCGGGCCCACACAAGACCTGTAGGCACTGGTTCACACAGGACCGCTGAGCGCAAAGACCCACACAGGATCGGACCCACACAGGATCAGGCCCACACAGGACCTGTAGCATTGATCCACGTAAGATCACTGAGTGCTGTAGTCATCGTCGAATCCACAAAGGATCTCTGTACTTTCGTCCTCGCAGTCACAATAGCAGTAGCAGTCACAGTCGCAGTAACAGTCACAGTCCTAGCCAGCTCTAGGGTTCACGCACACAGCAAGCTTGTTCGGGAGGGTCCGCTCCACGAGCCCAGAGGCTGATACATCATCTCTCACACAGTCCAGAGTTGATGTATCCAAAAGTTCCGTATCGTCAACAGGAACTCAACGCAACAGACGGCGCGTCAAACGGACGCCCGGTCTGAGAGTTATTGGCTTTTTCGTCCCAGGGGCCCGGTTGGTTTTTAAGGAAAAACCATCCCGACCATACACCACCTACGTCCAACCCTTGGCGTAGTATTCCAAAATATCTGTCTCAGTAAGAGGAACACAACAAAGCTGATGTCACGTCAATCAGACGTCCGTAGCTCAAGATATGAGTGTTTCCGCTCTGAGGGCCCGGTTGGTTTCGTTTACGAACCAACCCGGCCAAACTCAAAGTATTCCGAAACTTTGAGTGCGATATACCGAATCGACCGTCTCGATCCAAGGATCGCATCGCCGCTGATGGTTCATCGATCAGAGGTCCGTAGCTCTTGTTATGAGCAAATGACCGAAGTTGATTCGAAAACGGGGGGTCCGGGTCCGGGCCGACCCGGCCCGACCCCCTGGATCGGCCCGAACCGGGTCGACCCGACCCGGTTCTGACCCGGGCCGGCCGGCGGTTGCGCGGTCCGGTGCTGCGGCACGGCCCGGGCGGCGGCGGCACGGCCTGGCGCCGCTCGGTTGCCACGCGCGGGGGGCAAGGCCCCGCTTCCCTCCTGGCGGCACGGCTGAGAGCCGCACCTTGATCAAACGCCCCCCCCCCCCCCTCGTGGGGGCCTGCAGTTTGGAAAAACGGGGGGGCGCTGCCCCCCCTTTGTGAAACCGCCCCCCCCCCCTCTTAATGGGGGGGGCATTCAAGTTAGCCGGGGGAATTAAATTCCCCCGGTTTTTCCCCTATCGGCCGGCCCGACCTGGCCGGCCGGTTCTTCTTCAACAGGACCGGCAAGCCGGTCCCCTTCCGGCTTCCGACACCAGCGGCCCGGCGAGCCACCAGTCTTCTCATTCCGCCGCGGCCCTGAACCGACCGTGGCCTTCATTGTCCGGCGTGGTGCGACGGCACCGCGCCCCTCCGCCCCGGCCCCGCTCCGGCCGCGGCGCCTTCTGTTTCCTTCGACGCGGCGCGATGGCGTCGCGTTCTTGATAAACTTTCCGTGGCATGGCACGACGATGCAGTGTGATTATAGCCTTGCAATTCCCGCATGGTGCGACGGCACCACGCCATCTCGTTCATCCACAAGGAAATAATAAAATTCAAGAACAAGGGAGGGGGGATTTGGTCGTGTTTGTGCGGTCCGGCCCCCTCCATCTCGTTAGACGATAACACATAAATATTTATTCTCATGTTTTTCATGCTAGAACCAATAACGAGAATAAATAAATAATCAACAACAACCCCTACCTCGGTTTCAAGTACGATGTTCGTCAACGACCCACGGAAGATAAACGTCGCGGAGGTCGGGCGTCGCGACAATCGTTCGTCAATTCTGTTGACGAAGAGGTACGTCTAAAGAGGTACGTCGTTGGTGAATCTTCGTAAGCCGACGAAGGAAGTCCGAGGAAGAAGCGGCGTTCCCTTTTGTTGACACGGAAGGCATCATCGATCTTCGGAAACAAACCGGCTATGAATAAGAGAGGAGCAGCATTCTTCGTCGGAGCTTGAGTGTCCTTCGTGTTCTTCGTCAAAGTTTGAAGAAGAAGAAGGAGCTCTCAAATCCTCTCAAGATGGCTAACCAAAATAAAATAAGCTAAGGCTTATTTTATTTACACAAACAACAACTTGAATTTCAAAGGTTTGAAATTCAATCCAACCCACCTTAATTAATTAAACCAAGTTGTCAAACATTAATTAAAGGGGGTTATTGGGGAGTTTTGAGAGAAGATGAGGAGTTGGGGTTCGGGTGGGCCCCACCACACTTAATCCTCTCAAGGTAGGTTAAGTGGATGTGGGTCCCACCTTTAACTCCCTTTGGGAGAAGTTAACCAACAAAAAAAATAAAAAGTGTTTCCACATTTTTATTTAACTTCTTATAATTTCTCCCAAAACTATCTTTCGTCCCGCATAAAACGCAACCTCAGAAACGGTCTCCTTAAGCGAAAATCGGCGCTGCGAGTTCATCGGTGCCCTCAGAATTTGATTCCGGGCACTGGTTCAAAAGTTAGAAATTCCCGCTCGTTCGTTCACTGAACGTACCCGAGCCAAACTTCGGAAAATGATTCCGGGCACTCCGGGCCTCGGAATCAGGTGCTGTCAGAAACCGCGCTCTTGTAAAATTCCAAAGAAAATTAAGAAAAAATATCCCATGAATTTTACGGGTCTTTACATTACTCCCATCTCAGGTCTTTACGTCCCCGTAAAGATACATCAAAAACTAGGGAAAAAATGAGGGTACTGAGCACGCATCTGAGCCTCCCGCTTCCAAGTGCTCTCCTGGAGATTCCCGTGCTGCCATCTGATGCGCACTAGAGGAATCGACCATCCACGTTGGACCTGCTTTTTTCAATCCTCGATCTCCACCGGGACCTCCGTAAAAGTCACCCCATCATCAATGTCAAGCTCCCCATGGTCAATGATGTGCATCGGGTCGTGCACGTATCTCCTCAGCTGAGACACGTGGAAGACGTCGTGCACCCGGTGCAACTGAGGTGGTAGAGCCAGGCGATAAGCCACCTCTCCAATCCCGCTGAGGACCTGGAAGGGTCCGATGAAGCGCGGAGATAATTGCCGCCTCGGCCAAATCTCCGTATACCACGTCGAGGTGAGACACGCAAGAAGACGTGGTCGCCATCCTCGAAATCTAGTGGCCTCCGCCTCCTGTCAGCGTATGACTTCTGCCGGCTCTGAGCTGTCCTCATCTGCTCCTGGATGACCTAGACCTTCTCTGTCATGGCCTGGACCATCTCCGGTCCCACAAGTGCTGACTCCCCAGGGTCTGTCCAGCACAAAGGAGATCTACAAGGTCAGCCGTACAATGCCTCATACGGTGCCATTCCGATGGTGGAGTGGTAGATGTTGTTGTACGCAAACTCCATCAAGGATAGGTGGTCCTCCCAGCTACGACCAAAGTCGAGGACACATGCACATAGCATGTCCTCGAGAGTCTGAATGGTCCTCTCCGTCTGACCATCCGTCTGAGGGTGAAAGGATGTGCTCAGACGTAGCTGCGTCCCGAACGCCTCCTGTAACCCCTTCCAAATCCGGGAAGTAAAGCGAGCATCTCGATCGGAGACGATAGATGATGGTACACCGTGGAGCCGCACAATATCCTGATGGTAGAGACGTCCCAAGCTCTCCACTGAGCCCTTCTCTCTGATGGGTAAGAAGTGTGCCAACATGGTGAGTCGGTCAACAATCACCCAGATGGAGTCGTGACCTTTGGAAGTGCATGGAAGTCCAGTGATGAAGTCCATAGATATCCCGTACCACTTCCACTCCGGGACCTCCAAGGGTTGTACCAAGCCTGCTAGAACCTGATGCTCTGCCTTCACCTGCTTGCAGGTGAGGCATCAAGAAATGAACTCTGCTACAGCCTTCTTCATGCCCGGCCACCAGTGCTGTCGTCTGAGATCCTGGTACATCTTCGCCACTCCTAGATGTAACGCCATAGGAGAAGTGTGAAACTCTCTCAGCACCTCCTCTCGTAAAGCAACTGGTACCATGGTACGTCCTCTGAAAAGGATGTCGTGCTATGCTACAAAGGATAAACCATCAGGTGCCTGTCCCGAGGATATCTGTGCACACCATGTCTCACAGTCAGTGTCCTCACGTTGTGCCTCTCTGACCTGCTGTAGTAGTGGAGGGGTGACTGTGAGAGACTGGGGGAAGGCTGCTCCATCTCTATCCATGAAGGATATCTGCAAAGAGGCTAGCTACTCTGTTGCCTCCTCAAGTAGCTGAATGCCCGTCCTCCTGCTGAGGGCATCGGCTACCACGTTCCCCTTCCCAAGAGTATAGACTATCTCAAATTCATAGTCCTGGAGGAACTTGAGCCATCACCGCTGTCTTAGGTTCAGGTCCTTCTGCGAGAAGATATACCTGAGACTCTGATGATCAGAAAAGACTGTAAAGCACTCGCCCATCAGGTAGTGCCGCCATGTCTTCAGAACGAAGACCACTCCTGCCAACTCCAGGTCATGGGTAGCGTAGTTATGCTCATGCGTCCTCAACTGACGTGATCCATAGGCGATCACTGCCCGCTCCTGCATCAAAACACATCCGAGCCCGGTCCCTGATGCATCGCAGTAGACTACGTACCCTACTCCCTCCTCAGGAAACCCCAAGATAGGTGCGCTAGTCAACCTCTGTCTCAACTCCTGGAAGCTCTACTGACATCTGTCTGACCACACGAAGGGTTTCCCCTTCCTCCTTAACGTACGACAAAGCTGCAAAGATTTCTCCTTTGTCGAAAAGTGAAATCTTGTCTCATCCCCTGGATGACCCACGTTCCATGCCTAATATAGTCAATTCCGTCATGATTAGTTAATTCATTCCATGGATGAAGTTGTAAGGCCTCGACGCTGTTACCAAGAGATCCAACCGTTACTCTCGCCTCCAGGGGTTGAGTCACACTGTCGACATCAGTGTGTGGTCACTGGGTTTCCTCCAGTAATAATCTCGCAAGTGGGGGTCAAGTCAACAGTTTTTTTTAACCGGCACCTCTTAGTAAAAACAAACAAAAGACAAGAAAACAAAAGTCACCAAGGCAAGTATCTTTTATGACTTCAACATGATGTACAAGGACACAAGGCAACACAATCTACAAAGCTAGAGGCATTATGGTCAAAGGCCTCTATGCCTGGAGCTAGTCCCGCACTAGTCCACCTGCTTCCGGAGCTCCATGATCGTAAGCTTCAGCTGCCTGAAGCTGTGCTCTCCCCTGAGGTCGGGGTGGACCTCCTAGTGGTGGTGGTGGTGGTGGTAGAGCCTCAAAGCGTCGCCCACCACCTGCTGCTCGGCCAGCTCCTCTGCCTCGTCCGCCTCCTCCCTGCGGACCGCCACGGTCAAACCTCTGCCTCTACCTAGGTGGTTCCTCAATCGTATGATTCTCCTCTGCATGGAGGGTCGGGCAGTCACGAGCCATGTGGCCCTGCCCGCTGCACGAGTAGCACTGTCTGCCTCTCGAAAGACTGGCTCTGTGCTATGTGCCCCGCACTGATGAGCTAGTGTCCTGAGGTCGTCTGCCTGAAGGTCTGGTCTGCCGAGACCCCTGAGTCATCCATCGACTGCCAGTTGTAGAAGACTCTGCCACGTGTCACCCTACGGTGGGTCTCGGCGCTGGTGTAGACTCAGCAAGAAAGCTCTCGATCAAAAGGGCCCGCTCTAGTACTCTTGTCTGAGTCGGTATGCTGAGGGAGATCAGCGATGCCCTGATCTCGTGTCTCAAACCCTGCTCGAAGGTCTGGGCCCGGAAGAATGGGTCACGTACCGTGTCGGTCGAGTAGCACGAGAGATCAGTAAATCTCGCCGAGTACTGAGCGACCGTCATGGTGCCCTGCCGCAGCTGAAGAAGCTCCTGGATACGCACCGCACAAAGGGTGGCTGGGACGAACTCCGAGCGGAAGAGGCTCTCAAAGTCCGTCCAAAGTAGAGATGCCTCATCGTGCACCTGGAGCATCAAGCTCCACCATCGGTCTGCTACTGCGTACAGTAGGCTCGCAGCGAGGATCACCATGAGATCTGCATGTGTCCTCACTAGCCTAAAACTCGTACCACTACCTCCAGCCAGTCCTCTACTGCCTGGGGGTCCGTCTCCCCACGGAACCTAGGTGGTCGCTGGTGCTGAAACTCACGCAGTGCATTGAGGCGACGTGCATCGTCAGCGGCTGGTGCTGGAAGCATCGGTGGCTCGACGGGTAGAGCTACCGTCGGCGCCACTGCTGAAAAAGGGCCCTGCACCGAGGCCTCGTCGCTCGGTGGGCTGTCATCACACTCGACTCTCGGAACCCTAGCTGACTGCCATCGTGGGGCCATCCTGAAAAGGAACAGGTGCGCCATGGTCAAACAATATACCTGGTGAGCTGACACAAAGTAATCACAAAGAAAACATTGAAACACACATGCAATCAATGTTTTCGTGCATTATGTCGGAAATCAGAAGTCAGGGTCCTGGTGTACGGATACGTCGGCCGCCGCACCAACACTGGACTCCCTAGACTGATAACCACACTCAATACACTAAACATTATTGCTTCACATAGAAAGGATCAGAGTTCGCGGTAGAACCGAACTCCTCTGATAACAATTTGTCACGACCCGCCCTCGGGACCTGTGTCGTGACTACCCCAATCCCACCTTCCATAGGACAGGGGTTGGCGACTAGCACCAAGGAGTAAATCCCAACAAAAAGGGAAGGCATTTCCTTTGAAAAGATAAAAAACCACAGAGTAAGCAAGTGGAAAAGTAAACACTAAGTAAGAACAGAGTACAACTGAAAGTGCGGAAAAGTAAATGGGCCAGTATACAAACCCAAACTGAAAGTAAAGTACAACTCGAAAGGGAAAACAGCAACTGTAAGGTAAAAGCCGCTACTCCGAGCTGTCCACTGGAAATCCCACCTGAAGGGTGAGTACAGATAGCTCCACTGCTCCTCGGGTCCCGTCGTCCGCTCCGAACACGTCCCGCCTAGTGGTCCACCTCTAGGTACCGTCCTGCTCTGCAAGCCTCAGCCAAGATCAACGTTGTCTGTCGTCTGCAACCAACACAACGTAGTGCGGGCATAGCCCGTGCAGGGGTGAGTATAAGCTACTTAGTAGGGACCCCGAGACCCCTGAAGGTCTCCCAAAATCCACAAAGGATAAACCACAAAGTAAGATACAATCACGAAGTAACAACCGACACTGCTTAGGTATATGCCCATACATATACCTAAGTCATCAATTCCAATACGCTCCAACCTCTGAGCCCAAGTACAACTCAGTCCACACAGGAAAGTAAACGTATTCCACACAGGAAAGAAAAACGAAATCCACACAGGATAGCACAACTCAATCCACACAGGAAAGCAACAGGATTCAGCTCACACAGGAATACTTCATCAAAGGACGATAAAGATGGTCTCTGATCCATCTAAGTTGTCGGACCCACGAAGGATCGATAGGTAACTAACCCCCGCAAAGACCCACACAGGATCGGGCCCACACAGGACCTGTAGGCGCTGGTTCACACAGGACCGCTGAGCGCAAAGACCCACACAGGATTGGACCCACACAGGATCGGGCCCACACAGGACCTGTAGCACTGATCCACGTAGGATCGCTGAGTGCTGTAGTCGTCATCGAATCTACCAAGGATCTCTGTACTGTCGTCGTCGCAGTCACAGTAGCAGTAGCAGTCACAGTCGCAGTAACAGTCACAGTCGCAGCCAGCTCTAGGGTTCCCGCACACAGCAAGCTCGTTCGGGAGGGTCCGCTCCACGATCCGAGAGGCTGATACATCAACTGTCACACAATCCAAAGTTGATGTATCCAAATGTTCCGTATCGTCAACAGGAACTCAACGCAACAGACGACGCGTCAAACGGACGCCCGGTCTGAGAGTTATTGGCTTTTTCGTCCCAGGGGCCCGGTTGGTTTTTAAGGCAAAACCATCCCGACCGTACTCCACCTGCGTCCAACCCTCGGCGGAGTATTCCAAAAGATCCATCTCACTAAGAGGAACACAACAAAGCTGAAGGCACGTCAATCGGACGTCCATAGCTCAAGATATGAGTGTTTCCGCTCCGAGGGCCCGGTTGGTTTCGTGTACGAACCAACCCGGCCGAACTCAAAGTATTCCGAAACATTGAGTGAGATATACCAAATCAACAGTCTCGATCCAAGGATCGTATCGCCGCTGACGGTTCTTCGATCGGAGGTCCTTAGCTCAAGTTATGAGCAAAAGACCGAAGTCGATTCGAAAACGGGGGGTTCGGGTCCGGGCCGACCCGGCCCGACCCCCCCTTGGTCGGCCCGAACCGGGCGACCCGACCCGAGGCCGACCCGGCCCGGCCGGCGGCGCGGTCTGGCGCGGCCTGGCGGCGCTCAGGTGCCACGCGCGGGGGGTAAGGCCCCCCCTTCCCTGCTGGCGGCGCGGCTGAGAGCCGCGCCTTGATCAAACGGCCCACCCTCGTGGGGGCCTACCGTTTGGAAAAACGGGGGGGCGCTGCCCCCCCTTTGTGAAACCGGCCCCCCCTCTTAATGGGGGGGGGCATTCAAGTTAGCTGGGGGAATTAAATTCCCCCGGTTTTTCCCCTTCCGGCCGGCCCGACCTGGCCATCCGGTTCTTCTTCAACGGGACCGGCAAGCTGGTCCCCTTCCGGCATCCGACACCGGTGGCCCAGCGAGCCTCCGGTCTTCTCGTTCCACCGCGGCCCGGAACCGGCCGCAACCTTCGTCGTCCGGCGCGGTGCGACGACACCGCGCCCCTCCACCGCGGCCTCGCTCCGGCCGCGGCGCCTTCGGTTTCCTTCGACGCGGCATGACAGTGTTGCGTTCTTGATAAACTTTCTGTGGCACAACGCGACGGCGCCGCGTGATTATAGCCTTGCGATTCCCGCGTGGTGTGACGGCACCACGCCATCTCGTTCATCCGCAAGGAAATAATAAAATTCAAGAACAAGGGAGGGGGGATTCGGCCGTGTTTGTGTGGTCCGGCCCCCTCCCTCTCGTTAGACGATAACACATAAATATATATTCTCATTTTTTTCATGCTAGAACCAAGATCAAGAATAAATAAATAATCAACAACAACCCCTACCTCGGTTTCAAGTACGATGTTCGTGAACGACCCGCGGAAGACAAACGTCGTGGAGGTCGGGCGTCACGGCAATCGTTCATCAATTCTATTGATGAAGAGGTACGTCCGAAGAGGTACGTCGTTGTTGAATCTTCGTAATCCGACAAAGGAAGTGCGAGGAGGAAGCGGCGTTCCCTTTCATTAACACGGAAGGCATCGTCGATCTTCGGAAACAAACCGGCTACGAAGAAGAGAGGAGAGGCGTTCTTCGTCGGAGCTTGAGTGTTCTTCGTGTTCTTCGTCAAAGTTTGAAGAAGAAGAAGGAGCTCTCAAATCCTCTCAAGATGGATAACCAAAATAAAATAAGCTAAGGCTTATTTTATTTACACAAACAACAACATGAATTTCAAAGGTTTGAAATTCAAACCAACCCACCTTAATTAATTAAACCAAGTTGTCAAACATTAATTAAAGGGGGTTATAGGGGAGTTTTGAGAGAAGATGAGGAGTTGGGGTTCGAGTGGGCCCCACCACACTTAATCCTCCCAAGGGAGGTTAAGTGGATGTGGGTCCCACCTTTAACTCCCTTTTGGAGAAGTTAACCAACAAAAAAAAAGTGTTTCCACATTTTTATTTAACTTCTTATAATTTCTCCCAAAACTAACATTCATCCCGCATAAAACGCAACCTCGAAAACGGTCTCCTTAAGCAAAAATCAGCGCTGTGAGTTCATCGGTGCCCTCAGAATTTGATTCTGGGCACCGGTTCAAAAGTTAGAAATTCCCGCTCGTTCGTTCACTAAACGTACCCGAGCCAAACTTCGGAAAATGATTCCGGGCACTCCGGGCCTCGGAATCAGGTGCCGTTAGAAACTGTGCTCTTGTAAAATTCCAAATAAAATTAAGAAAAAATTTCCCTTGAATTTTACGGGTCTTTACAGGTCCCGTCCACGATTCACTACAACAGAGTTCAGCTACGGATGTGTACCACCCAAAGTAACACCGCTGCTGCTGCTGGAGGGTCGGGGAGCTGATGCCGCTGGTATAGAGTAATTTCTGCCTCGAGGAGTCACATCCACCGGGGAATAAAAGAACCACAAGGATGTTTTTCCAGGGAGGATCAGACCTCAAGCTCCTAGTATGGAGGAGGAGCTGATGTCGAGGTCTCGGTCGAGCCTGGGCTTGAGGAGGAAGAAACGCCAACCCCCACGGCTAGCTAAGAAAAAGAAAAAATATATATATGCTAACATTTTAAATTAAAATCATAATAAAAAAGGAAACCAAATATTAAATGTAATAATAAAAACAAAAAAATAAATAATAAAGAAATTTTTTAATTAAAAATAAAAAAAATTGCTTAAATAATAATTAAATAAATTAAATAAATTTATAAATAATAGAGCATTTTAATATAATTTTTTATAATATTTCAAATTAATGTGTTTATAAATATATAATTAATCACATTTATAGTAATTAAAAAATTATTATTATTATTTATATTATAATTATTATATTTTAAAAAATAACTCTATTAATATAAAAAAAAATCTTTTAAATAATTAAACACAGTTATTCAAAATTTTAAAAAATATATACTGAAGAAATGAAATAATAATTAAAACTAAATTCATAATAACAATAAAATAAATTAAAAAATGAATTAAAAATATAATTAAAAGATTAATTTTCATAACAAATAAATACTAATAAGTATAAATTAATTAGCGTAGTAATTAAATAACTACAGTAATCAAGTAATTATAATGATAATTAATTAATTAATTAATTAAATATTTATTCATAATAGGTTAATCATTATAATAAATGATAAATATTTTATTATTATTATCTTTTTGTGAATATACAGTACCCAAACAGGATCTCATCCAGGTTCAAAATTTCCAACTTTTGGTATTCAATTATGGGGGTTTTTCTAAAGACCCAGTAAATACCAGGGAAGCCAGTCATACGTAATCCCCTGACTATTTATTAAAGAAAATAAAAAAGTACAACAAGCACGCACCGCATGTCAGAAAGACGATTACATATCATAAAAATCATACCCATCACAACCCCCATGAGAGCATCCATCTGCAGTGGTCATCCCCCATTCTGAGCTTTCATAATGTTTTAAGATCTTGGCATACTTCCTTCTCAGGTTCAATTTCTCCAAAGAGATCAAATCCTGTGGAGATTGTTTGAAAGAGGACCTAGTGGACAGCGGCTTTGGCAAATCAGAGAAGTCTTTCCTCATCCTTCTACTTGTTGTGGTGGACACCTCCTTTCGAGACTTCCCCTTCCCGTCCTTGAGATCCTCACAATAGGATGGCCTAACCATCATACTATGGTTTTCCTTGTTACAGTCGGAGATGTCCCCCCAATTTCCAATTACCAGGGCCTCATGAAAACCACCATCCACCCCCCCTGGGCTTGTTCATTTCATCCATTACATTCAATCATAGCCAAACATTGTGGTTGCCCTTCAATCTCTTGGCTAGCATCTACCTCCTTCGCTGTATCAACCAAAACAAGCTGCATAGAGTTACCTTCCTTCATTGAAGTATCCACCTCCACTTGATATACCTCTTCAGGCTGTCCTTCGCTCTCTTGGCCAGCATCCACCACCTTCACTGCATCAACTGAAACACACTACATGGTGTTACCTTCTTTCATTGAATCACCCACCTCCACTTGGCACACCTATTCAAGCTCCAATACATGAAACTGATTACAAGTATCAACTGTACTCCCTAAAGCAGCAGATTGCGGATGTATCTTATAACCCTCACTAGTCAAAAATGAAGTGGCATCTATGATTTTCCCACAACCATCGGAATTTGAAATCACCCCCCTCCTTCGGACCAGCAAAGTTATACTCAGCACCGACAACATACCGCTTGAGTCCACTATCCCTATGCCCAGCATTAGCAACACGTCCTCCTTCAGGACGTTCCACTACAGTATCCTGCCCAGCGTCACCTCTAAGAGAAGCATCATCCACACGACTCACACCCACCCGGATGTCCTACTTCAATCTCTCTAACACCACAACAACATATGGGTTTCTCAAAGCCGAGCCACCCACTCCATTTCTAGACTTCGCAACATCAACAATCTTCTGTCCCTAACCAGTAGCGCTGCTGTTTCTTTTCACTGGAACTGAAATAGTTCCACTGTGACATTGATCATCTCGGTGACCCAGACAATGACACCCTCGATATTAATCAACCTAGGATTCAAAAACCACCGCTTGCTTCCAGCAAAACTCTTCACCAACCGTAATCCAAATCCATTCAACTGGAAGCTTCGAAGTGTCCACTTCAACGTAGAGTTGCAGGTTAACAGGGTGACTTACCGACAAAGTGCGGTCATACGAGCTGAGAAAACACCCCACCAGATTTCCTAACATACAGATAATCGCTGGATTCTAAAAGGGCATAGGAAGTTGGGGAAATCTTACCCAGTTCGCGACAGAGGGTGAGTCCCGATTCATGCAAAGATCAAATGTCCATCAGAAAAGAAAGAACATGCATCCACTATAGCGTAGAGGACCTCTAGACGAAGAAAAAATTAAATCCTCCTCCGAGGAAAATCGTATCATCATATGACGCTTATCAATCAATCCCACCACTGCAAGATCCTGTAGGTCCCAATTACTAAAAAAAATCTGTCGAAATCATCAACTAAAGATTTTCGGTGATTGAAGCAAGCCCTCAAGGTCAAATTCAGGAGACTCAAATCCTTAGAGAACTCCGATGATGAGATAGTTACTTGTGGGTCCCCATGATGCAAATCTGGAAACTTTGGACTCAAAGAAATCAACAGAAAATCAGGATGAATGCTGGGGTTAAAAAAATGTACAAAATCCACCCGTGGAGTCCGAGGTCGAGGGAGAGGCTCCTCCCCCCTCCCACCTCGACGAAGGCGGGGGGGGGGGGGGTAGAATTCATTTGCAATCATGAACTAGGGATTGTCTCCAGGATCCATCACCAAGTGCCATCGCTGGATCTGTCACCGAGAACCATCATTGGTCCCCAATCCTAAATACCTAGGGAATAAATTTGAGGAAGCCACACATTGGGTGACTTGGTGGATGATATAGAGAAGTTGGTGTTTTCTGTTGTTGACTAACATGTAGACTAGAGAGGTTTTATCTTGGGAAGAAGACAACAAAAGATTAATCACAGGATATTCTAACATTCACTATTCTTGTTTGGGGAGAATGAGGTAGATACCAGACATAAGCAACATGCCACTACTAACCTTGGAGCTCTATAATTTGTGTAGGATTGTGAGACAAACCATAAAGGTTCAAGCTACTCTTCAAGGGGGAGTTATTTTCCTCATATTTATATTCTTACTCACTATGTTTTTGTTCTTGAAATAAGTGTTGTGAACGTTAATCCTATTTAGATTTGAAGAGGAAATCACAATAATTTTCCTTAGTGAATTTTAATTCTATTTGATTATATTTTTTCTCTTCCTCAAAAATGTATTTTCATAATGAATTTCTAATTGATTAGAGACATTGATTCTAATTTCATTTATATTTATTTGCAGAGGTCGCAATTTTTTTTATTTCAATCAATAGAAATAATTAGCAAGATCATTTTATGATTAAAATATCATCATTTCCCATTCATGTTTTATGTGAAATGATGTGGAGAATGTCAACATTGATTAATCACCAGGGTAAATATCATAGTGAGGGATATTTAAAACATCCTTGTTCAAATGTTGTAAATTCAAAAAAATTACGATGATAAATGATACAATTTTAAACCAGTAGTGTTAATTTCCCCATGTTGATGTCTTCATCATTGTTGTCATCAACATGATCTATTTAAAAGTCATTAAAATTATTTTCAAACATAACTATTGCACCAAAAATCCCTTTTTGACATGTTACATGAACTTTTAAACAGAAATATATTTCTTACTCTTTTCAATAGTTTGGAAAAAAAATTAAAGCCTTAGAACATTTACTCTCCTTATCTTGGGTTCGAAACATCCCTTCTATAATTGTTTAGGTTTATCAATGATATTTTAAAGTTCATGGTGACCTAAGACCTTATAAAAATTAGGAAACATTTATTGGGAAGGCATCCACTGTGTGTTTTATTGTTTCAAAAAACAAATATATATAAAAAATCAAAATCAATCATTTTAAAAAACAGAGTATCTTTGGTGATGAAATTTATTTTAAAATATTGCTAAAAATAATTATTTTCCCATTTTTTGTACTATAATTTTTCGTTATCTTTTTGTGTTCATTATAATTAATCTATTTTTGAATCATTTTATACTTTAATCACATGTATGATTTTTTAAAAAAAATGTATATAATAGTTATTCAAATACATAGGAACTATAGGACTAAGATCATTGACATTATTAATAGTGATATAGAATTATTTTTTGATGCATAGTAAAAGATTATGGAATTTCTAGTTCAATTCACCGATCATGGATTTCTTAAAATTTCACTATTAGTGTGTTTCTTTAATAAATTTCAAGAAAAAGAGAAAATTAACTTGGGTAAAATGACATTGGGGTTTCTAGTGTCTTAGTGATGAAAATTTGTCGAATAATTGTAATGAGATAGTTTTTGAAGTTAGTAGGAACTCTCGAACCACGAATTAGAATCATCCATATTTGGAGTCCTTTAATGAAGAATTGCCATAAATAATGACTAGTGAAGTAAACATGTTTTATGAATTTTTACTAATTTATGTTCTCAAATTTAAAAAAATAACATCAAACATGAAACATATTTTTTTGATAAAAGTGAAAAAATTACCAACTCATTTAGGTTCTCTAATAAGGAAATTCTTCAACAATTTTAATCTTAAATTAATTTTTTTTAAATGATAAAGGAATTTTTTTCACAAAAAAAAATTCCAAAGAAAATGAATTGAGAGCTCAAGCTTTGGAAGAAAAATCCATACCACTAATTCTTGTAAATAATGAGATCACCCAACATGTTGTGGAGTTTGTAATGATGGAGGTTGAATTGAACATATTTGATTTCTTTTTCAACCATAACTCTCCATTTAATATTTAAGAGGAAACATGGGTTTTTGAACTTGTTTTTTAGGGTGAAAAAACTATTGAAAAGGTCATAGATTTGGTTTCAAATAAACTATAACCTTTTGAAGATGGAATTCAAGAACATTATCATAAAATTACTTCTAAAAAATTAAATGTCTTAACATTTATTTCCACAGAATCTAAGACTGTTTTTATGAGGAATGTTATGATGAATGTGATTTATCCTCTGAATCCTTATATACCCTAATGAAAAATTATAAGATATAAAAATTTGATGATTCTTCCATGAAATTAAAATTATACAGGGAGAGGGTCTCTTCTGTAAAACAAGATAACATGCATTTCATATTTTTTGATGTACCCTTCCAGGGATGTGTAATAGCTTCTAAAGAATATAATTACTTATATATAATAGATTGATACTATTTTACTAAATTTTCATTTAAAAATAAATGGGCCAAATTCTTTTGTGAGTTTATGGGTAAGAATGAACACATGCCATGTTACTTTGGTTAGTTTTTAGGGGAGTCTAGATGTGTAATTTAAAACTAGAACTTCATGGGAGGAAACCCATGATATTATTTCTATCAAAATAATTATTTCTTCTTTCATAATTTTTTTTCTTTTTTGATTTTTAGAATCTCAGAAATTCTAACTAAATACTTTAAATTCAGTGATTCATGGGTGTCATCCCATAGTTCTTCTTTTTTTATGTTTTTTCTTGTTTTGTTTTAAATAAGTTATTGTTTTCTATCTCTTTTGTGCATTTCTAATAGATGTATTTCTTAGTATTCTTAGAATTTGTACATTAATATCGACTATGTTGGTGTTAATAGAGGGTAATAATTCCCTTTTTTTCTCAAATCACAAGTTTCTACTTATTAGAGAATAGGTGGATAAAATTACATAATCTCATACTTTTAGTTTCTCATTGACATTGAGTTTTATCTATTGATATATTTTTATCATATTTTTAATTTTTTTACAACTAATGAATAATAAACTACACGATTTCACTGAAATATGATTTAGATGAGGTGTTTTTAAATTAACTTATGGATAAGGCTTTTAATTTCTTCTTTTATTTTATTCTATTCTGTTGTACAGTTTCACTAAATTTTTTCTACTAAAAATTGTTCTATAACTCTTTTTAATTCACTCACTATTTTATACTATGTGTTATGGGTAGGAGGTATTAATTCCGGATACTTTTTCTTTGAGTAAACTTCATTGTCTTTCTCGGGTGCTCAATATTTTTTTATATTGTTGAAAATCTAATTGAATCAAAATTTTCAAAAAAAATCACTATATTCCCTGTATTATTTTTTTATATTCTACTATTTAAACTTAATTTAAAATGAATTATCATGTGATTTTATGAAAATTATTGAGTTTTTATGAATTTGTTGTAAAATATTATTGATGGGATCATATTGTTTGAACTTCACTATGACCCATGGACATAAAAATTTAATATGATGAATTGATAATTTGGGTTATGATTTAAAATTGAAATTATTTTATTCTACATTGAATTGAACATTGGGGACCATTTTGGGATTTATGTGTGCGAGTGGAGGTCTTATTATTCTTTGATAATTTGTGATTTATAAAAAACCCATCAATTTTTTATAAATTTTTTGATTTATTTTTTTTCAATTTTCTGAAAAATTAATTCACAATATGTGCTTGTTTAGGATTAATTTTTTATTTAAATTAATTCTTTATTAGTGTATAATTTCTTGATATTTTTTGATGGTTTATTTGAAATTGAAATTTTTTTGGGTGAATTACTGCCTAGTGAAGATTCTTACAACTTTTATTAATATTATGTTTAGGATCTTAGTATGAAAGTGATATAAGATAGAGATATTTGTAGTTATTATCTTAATATTATGAAATCGTAAAGTTTTAATTCATATTAGAGGACTAAATATTTTTATACATATTATTTTATCCTCTTTGGAAGCCAACATTAATTGTAAAATTATAAGTATTTTGAAACTAATGTTAAATGGGAAAATGGGAACCCACAGTGAACATCTGCAACATTAGAAACAATTTGTGTGTGTAATCTCAATGTACTTTCATAATAAGTGTATCTTCAGAGTGCCTTGTAAAGGTTACATGAATTTTTAGAATTAAATAAAATATCTATCAAAAATGTGTTCATTAAGGTGAGGGTAATTTTTAACATCATATGAAGAAGTGGAAAATTAACTTATTTAAAAATCATTTATATCAATAAACTGATTCAAATTGTAATAATTTAAACATTTCTATTTGGAACCTAGGAGAATTTCAAAGTAAAAGGTGTCTTCTATTACGTTCTTAGTTGAACTTATTTGAAACATGTTATCAATATTAGTATTAGAACGTGAACTTGAATTGATGTAAGTCATTAAGTAGATTCATAAATGAGGCGTGAAATCTTTTGGAGTTAATGATTCTTTTGTCCTAGATATTCTATAGATATTTGAATTTAGGAAATACTTATTTTTAATATTTCATTTAAAAATCATATCTCTTAGTTTTACTCTATTTTTCATTACTATGACATTCTCTTTGGTGAGTTGAACGTTTAAAAAACATGTTTCTATTTAAAAAACACACAAAAATCATGGAATTGACTAAGGACAATCATGGTTTAAGTGTGAGGGAGTTTGAGGTTTCCTTAAAATGCATTGATTTTCCACTTAATTTATTTATGTGACTAATCATTAAATCAATTATTTATGGTATTGTTGTTAAATAATTTGACTTTTGTAATATTATTTTTAAATTTATTAATTCACCATTTTTATGATTAATTTTTTATTCTTGAATTTTAAAATCTATAAGTATAATTTTACATATTTTTTTATTATTGGTATCTATAATATTTTTTTTAATTAAGTTTGACTTTTTTATTTTATGTTATCCATTTTTTTCTTTAGAATTTATACATAATATATAAACTTAATTTTAGTAAATTAAACATTACTTTTTAATGTTTTTTTGTAGTTTTAAAATAATTTTACATTAATTTGAAAATTATGTAAGTATTATTTTTCAATAGATAAATTAAATAATTTATGTTGAATTATTTTTAATTAAATATTTGAGTATAAAAATTTTTTAATTGATAAACTTATTATTTTAGTTAGTTTTTAATTAAAGTTAGGTTTTTAATTTTTAGTTTATTTAATTCTTAAATGATTTAATTTTATTTTTAATTTTTAATTGATTTTTTTAATTTTAACAATAAACATTGAGTAACCTCAATTTCCCAAAACAATATTTCTCACTGTTAAAATTCCAATGGTGGATCCCAATTTCCTTTTCCATGAAATCAATCCACTGTTTCCACCTTGACAATAGTGGATCATTTTTTCCTTTTTCAAAACAACACCACTCATTGGTGGGTCTACCCAACAGCAACTCCCTATACAACGGTGAGTCCCTTTGTTTCACCAATACTCCCTTGAATCACCGCCAGTAATCAAACCACAACAACCATTGATGAGTCTCTCTTTCTGATCCTTTACCACTCACTGTTGTAGCATACTCATCCATAGAATTCATCTTTTGCAGTCTTATATTCCACCATTATAGCCTCCATCAACCAAAATTTCTCACCACCATTGGCATAACTAACTGTTCCCCAACCGCTCACCTTGAAGTGTAATTTTCTTAACCAACCATCATAGAACCTTCCTCTAAAGCTCACCCATTCACTGGTCACAACTGACTCAACATCACATTCCCCTTTTATCTCACCCCTACAATGAAGTCACCGCCGACTTGGAACACACTACTAAACCGAATTCTACCACTGTTTATCCTCCAATCATTATTGTTACTGCCACTTGGTCCTACGCTTCCTCATTATATCTGGAACGCACGACCACCAAAGTGAAATTGAATCCAAAAATTTTATGAATAAAAAATATTCCTTTTCCAAAAATTGGAAAATTGTTAAAATCCCTAATCCATAGATGATGATTCTGTCGTTCGACTCTTCTGACAAGCTGAGTCGGTCTTGTTGCATGATCCTACAAAATAGAGTGAAACTGTGGATGTATACCACCCATGTCCACTACTATTGGTGGGAGGAGGAGATGATGCCATAGGTCTGTAGTCACTACCACCTCGAGAAGTCACTATCGTTGGGAAAGACATGAGTCGTGATGAGGTTTCACTATGGGGGAGTGAAGCTAGAGTGCCTACAATAGAGGAGGAGCCATTGTTGATGTCTTGACCAGACCTCAGCTTGTGTAAGAAGAACCCTCCCCATGCCTAGTTAAGAAAAATAAAATATATATAATAAAATTATAAAGATAGAATATAAAAAAATACTAAATATTAAATACAACAATAGAACTAAAATAGATAAATAATAATGATAATAATTTATTAAATAATAAAAATAATTAATAAATATAAATTAAATTAAGAAGTTTAAATATTTATTAATTCAATTAAATAAATTTATAAATACATGATCATTTTAATATAATTTTTTATAATAGTTTACTTTAATGTTTTTATAATTATATAATTAATTATCTTTATAGTAATTTAAAAATAAAAAAAAAATTTTATTATAATAATTTTATATCAAACAATTACTATATAAAAGTAAATAAATACATCTAAATAATTTAAAATAATTAAGAAATTTTTTAAAAATAAATAATGAATAAATAAAAATTATTAATAAAAATATTTAAATTAATAAAATTAAATAATAATAATTAATTATAAATATAATTAATTAATAAATTTTAATAACAAATAAATTTTAATAATAATGAATTATTAATAAATATAAATTATTTAACATGACAATTTTATAAATAAATTAATGTAATAATTTAATAATTAATAATTAATCATATATTATTTAAAAAAGTTTAATTTTTATAATAAACGATAAATAATTTTTCATTAATTTTTTTTCATTGTACAGATCTTGTAACCAACTGGGATCTCATCCAAGTTATTAATTTCCATCATATGTTATTCAATTATGGAGGTTTTACTAAAGACACATTGACTGTAGTAGAGGATGTCACATGTTCGATGCCTTAGTGGAAGATAGAGAGAAGTCAGTGTTTGTTGTTGGTGACTAACATGTAAGCTTTATAAGATTTATATTAGGCAGAAAACAGTAGGATTGTGATCATGGTACACTCTAACATTGACAATTCCTGGATAGGGAGAATGAGGTAGAGACCTAAATTACGCAACACACCACTACTAACCTAGGAGATATGGACTTTCAACATGAGTGTGAGGAAGACCAAATGGGTTTGAGATTCCCATAAAATGGGAGTTACTTTCCCCATCATATTCTTTTTTATCCTTCTTTGGTTCTTCAAATATGTGTTGTGAGCTTTTATCCTATATGGATTTTAACATGATATCAGTGTAATTTTCATAGGTGAATTTAAATTTTGAGGGATTTAATCTTTTCCCTTCTTCTCAAATTTATATTTTATTTATTAATTTATAATTTTTCACATATATTGATTCTTATTTCATTTAAATTAATTTCCTCCTCTCACATTTTTTATTTCAAACGTCAGAAATAATAGATGATATCATTTTTTTAATTGTAATTTCTTCATATGAAATTTATTGTTGATATTTATTAAAGTGGTGAACTTCAAGATTGATTAATCATCATGTTTAATCTCATGTCAAGGGAGATTTAAATAATCAATTTTTTAGGTTTCAAATTCAATTAATTTACTGTTATTGAAGAAACTCTTTTAAATGAGTAGTGTTAATTTTCCCTGGGTTTTTTTCTGTGATCATTTTTCATAGAAACCTCATATATTTTCAACTCCTTATCCTCATTTTATGACATAATTAATTCCTCAAACACTCCCATTTTAACATGTTCCTCAAAAATTTAAACATAAATTAGTTTCCTATTGTTTTCAATGGTTTATAAATAAAATAAATCCTTAGAACATTCACTCTGTTTTCCTTGGGTTCGACCATTCATTAAAATAATAGTGTAGGTTTATAAATGATATTTTCAAGGCCTTCATGACCTATGGGCAAATCAAAATGATACAAGATTTATTATTATTTAATGGATGATGTATTTGTAAGGAAGGTATAAAATGAAAATAAATTATGAGAGGTGGTTTTGAAAAATTTTCTCTTGAATATTACCTCCTTGAAGGATCACTTAAAGACTATAGAATATGTTCTGGGGTGATACCAACATCACATAAATATAGGGAGAGTTGGGATTCGATTTTTTGTAATTATTTGAGCAGAATTATAGATTTTTGGAAGAAAGGTGGTGGTGATTAGTGGTATTTATACTTGATAAGGGGTGGTTTTATGTGAATAAATCATGATTATTTAGTATTTAAATCCAACCACATTTGATTGGAACTAATTAAAATAAATTAGATTAGTAATTAATGTTTTATGTTTTTTATTGTCTTGATACACAAAAAAACCATTTAATGCTGTATTTTTTATTTATCTTAAGATTTTTTCTTTTTAACATAACCAATTTCATTATTTTATATATATTGTGACATATCTTTTTTTACTGATGTAATATTATTATTAAAAAATGAATAAGAATATAATAACTAATTTATACATAATAATTCTAAATATGGAATACATTTTGTGAAATTAAGTTCAAATAATTGGTAAAATTAAAAACAAAAAACGCATATGTGATGAAAATTTGGTTTTCAATAAGTGTATTTTTCATGAAAATATGATTTTATGTTAAATTTATGAATAATAATAATGATTTTAATAAAATAATTTAATATTTAATGATGTGTTAAATATATATTTAATTTAAAACATTCTCCATTAGGTATAAATTAAATTTATTAAAAAGGAGAAACATTATGTACTTTCAAATAGATTTTAGAGAAATACTGTTTTCATACCAAAAAATAAACATATTTAAAAATAAAATATATTATTGATTGAAAATAACTAATGTGGATGAAATATAAATAAATAATAATTAGTTTAATTTAAACTAAATTCAAAATATAATGGCTCTTTTAAAGTATTTAATTTATTGAAATGGACTCACATTTTTATAAAAATTAGTATTTCTCACTATTCACTAAAAACCAATTTTTTTTGAAAAATAAAAACAATTAAACTAATTTAAATCATATTGTTATGATTTAATAAATGAATTTTATTTTAGGAAATTCATTATATAATGTTTCCAAAAAATAATTATAATACTCACTCATATAATGTCAGAAAAATATTTTTTATGATAATATATTTTTTAAGAGTGATATAACTTCACTAAAAATTCGAGTGATTATTTACAATGAATTAATTAATAATTTAGCAATAATTAGTTCCAATATATATTTACTAATGTCACCAATATTATGCATTCCTTCCAAATTAAAGTTTATGTTATATTGGTCACATTTAAATAACAAGATTTCAATGTTCATTTCAGATATGTGTTGTATTTCTTGTATACTATTGAACATAGTATTTCCTATTAAAATCACAGGATGATACATTATTTACTTGTGATTATTATATTTTGTTTGGAAAGTGCCCCAATTTTATTCATGTATCTTATTAAGAATATTTTCCCTTAGAATTTTGAGAAATGTATGGTTGAGTTTATTATTTTAATTTTGGTTAATTAAAGAATTTATAACTATAATGAATGAAGTACAAGGATTGTTTTGAATAATTTTCAAGAATTACAATTGTATAATTTTTTTTGTATATATAAATCATGGTCATAATAGATTTATTTCATTGCCCATATTATATCCAAATATAAAATAACTGTTGATCCAGCTAAAACTATGGTTGTTCAAGTGTGTCGGTGATGTAAAAAATTCATTGAGATTAGACATTTTTATGGGTTAGTATTTTACTATTCATGATTTATTGAAAAATTTACTTTTTTATTTATTCCAATAAATCCGTTAAGACAATAATGATTTAAATTTATCTGGGAAAAGAATTGTGTTGATTTTTTTTCAAAACTCTGAATAAAATATTAGTTAATTAAATATTGTTTTTTTTCATCTAAATATGGTGATTTTCTGTTTATATTGATGCCTTATAAAAGGGTAATTTTTTCTAGATGTAAAATTATTATCTAATTTCAAATTAGTCACTTAAATTAAAAATACATTAAAAAAATTATCCCATACACAATCTTGAAGTGTATAGGTTAGTTTTTTCTATAAAAATATAGAGATATCATTTATTTTAGGTAAAGTGAGAAAAATAAATGAGAAATAAAATTTAAATGTATATATTAACTCAAATATAATTTAATAGTATATAGATAATATATTTGTAACTAATAAAGTATTTTGATTCTATAAATCAATGTCATATAGGTAGATCAAATAATGGAGTTGATGCGTTGATCAAAAAAGATATTCCATCACTATATATTCTATGATTGAAAGCTGATCCTTTTGATAAAGATTGAATGAATGTTGGACTGAAATTTATTCATATTGTAACTCCCACTCTTTTGGTTCATGTATTAGTATATTAATTTTTTAGATATAATTATGAAATGATCATATAGAATATTGATGTTTTTATGAAATAATATAGTTGGTTAAAGAGTGAAAGATACATTATTTTAATTTTGGAAAAATATATGTTATGTGGTTTGAAAATAGGTTGTGTGTGCCATATGATCCATATTTAAAGAATTAATTATTATGTGAAGCTCATAGATCTCTATTTTTTTCCATCCTAGATTCATTAAGATGTAAAAACTATATCAATAATTTTGTTGGTAAAAAGGAATGTAGAATGATATTAATAATGTTATCATGAAATACTTTAATTTCCCTGAGGGTAAATATTTTTGAATTCTACTAAAGGGTATTCTTAAATAATTTACAATGACTGAATGGAAATGGGATAATATATCACTAGATTTCATGGTGGTATTACTACTGAAATTTTGAGGTAATAATTTTATTTGGGTTTTTTTAACATTTGACTAAATTTTCAAATTTTTTACTATTCAGGATACCTTGTATTTGTAAAAGAATATACATTATATTCAATATATAGTTTTATTATTTCGATTAACCCCTCAATTTTATCTTAATATGATCCTAGATATACATTAAATTTCATGAATGGACTTCAAAATTCATTCAGTATTGTACTAAATTTCACTAAAACATTTCCCCCTCAATTCGATGGATAGTTAGAGTGAATAAATAAGATGTTGGAATATATTCATTAGGATTTTTACCTAAGTTACTAGGGAAGCTTAGATCATAAAATATATTTATTTTAATTTACTTTTAATAACACTTTTTATTCTAGTATACAAATAGGATATTTTTGTATTATATAGATATTTGTGTTAGACACTAGAATATTGGGATTAATTTACAAAAATAATGTCTTTGGTAATAAAACATGAATAATAAATGGTTGAGAAGGTAATGATGATTCAGAAACACACATGGGAAGCTTAGAGTTAGAAGGATATATGTATATACAATAAGAGTAAATACCTTTTTTATTCAGAAAGTTATCATGTATTCTTAAAATAACTCATTGGAAATGTGTTGTTCAATTTTGTAAAATGGATAGATAATTACATTGTTTATTAGTCTAAAATAAATTTAGGAAATATTCAAAACATTTTATTACCATTTTTCAATTTATCTATCTTTTTATTAGGTACGTATTGTTTTTCCTGTTTCATTGTTATGTAAATATTCACCTGATGCATCTCATGTGTTGAGCCCCAAGGTAGTTTAATTTGAATAAGTGTATTTAAATAATGAAAATTCAAGACATGTTCTAGAAAATAGAGATAATGATTTTATATAATAATGTAAATAACGTAGAATTTTTTTAGATGAATAACCTGATTTAGGAGGCAATATGGGAATATAAAAAAGCACTGAGAAAAAAAATAAATTTTTACCTCTTAAAGTGAATTTTAAAACTGAGAGGATTAAATTTATTTAATAGAAGAGGAATGTTATATTAAATTTAATTTTAATAATTAATAAATTTAAATTATTATTAATATTCCTAATAATAATTTATTGATTCTCATTCATTAATGAAATATAAATGATTTTATAATTATAAAAAGAATTTTTTTTACTATAAATCATTTATTTTAGATATATTATATAGTCTTATTTAGATGATATATTTATAAATATTCAAAAATTAAATTTTATAAAATATGCTTAAATTTTGATATTAGTATGTAAAATATATAATAAGATGATTTTCTGGGATTTTTTAAATATATTAATTTCAACAGAATATTGAAAAATAATGATTTTTTAAAAAATTCATTTCATATCTTGTATCAAAAAAGCCACATTGTATTTTATATTGGGTTTTAAGTAATGTTTTTACAAATTTTACTAAAAATTAACCAATTAATTCAATAAAATTAAAAGATATGCTTGATTTTAGTATTAACTCATTTTTAGTCTTCAAAACAATATTTTTTTTAAAATATTTTTAATTACATTATCTGCACTTATATTAATATTTATGTCATCCAATAATAGAAATTGAATAATAAAAAATTGATATAATATTTGGAATTGGGTTTTTAAATTTTTTTTAAATAGGTGCACCTTATTATTGGACATAATGAATAGTATCCATAGTAAAAACATTTTCACTAGTGGTAAAGGGTATAACAAGTTAACAGTAGTTAAAACTAGGAGACAAGGTCACATAGTATAATTTTATATCTATATGAATTATGGTATTGAAAACCATATTAATTTATATTATAAATTTTATATCTCTAGGCCATATTCCCAAGAATAATAAGATATATATTTTTATAATTTTGAAAGAATATAAGAGATTTATTCCAAAAAACATATAAAAGGGTACCCCGTTTACTCTCTTATTAACATACTTGAGAAATTAATCTAGGCTAGGAAATTAAATAATAACTTCACAAAATGACTATCCATTTTCTATATTTCCATTTCTCAACAATATGCAATTCAAATAATGCTTTAGGAGTATGTCATTATATGTTTTCTAAAGAAGCGGTATAATTCTTTACTAAGTGCTGCATTTTTTCCTGAATCCAATAATTATTTAACCAAACTGAAATAATAACATCAGTATAATATATATAATAATTGTTTTATTATTATAGGATATCTTTTTTTAATCCTCTTTTCCATCATACGGGTAATAAAGAATTCACTCATGCGTACGTGTGGACTAACACCTCTACAAAGTGATGTATTTCATTTTTTCATCACCACCTCACAAGGAAGGATATTATGACAGATTTAATGAATATATATTATTTTAATTTTATAATCAATATTATTTAAAGATAATATATTATATAAATTTTTACCACTACTTCTATTACAAAATGATAATGTCACTCATGTGTACATGTGGACTACCAACTCCATAAAGTTATTGACTAGTTTTTCATATCTACTATTAATTAATATTATAAAATTGTATTTAATATATATATATATAAATAATTATTTAACTATTATTATTAAATATATTGTTTTAAATGGACCAATTTTACCATAATCAATATTCTACTTTGTTTTTTGGGATTATAAATCAAACATCCTCCAAACATCAAATATAAACATAAACAATTTAATAACTATATAAGGAATATTTATAAATGTAACAAAGGGGATAATAATAAAAGAATACTTCTTAAAAATATTTCCTAACAAGGTATAATATTAATATAAATTTATTATACTATATTAAATATATATACGTGGAGAGTCAAACTCAAGCTAAGAGATTTCCCTTTTTAATTATCTTGCATTGAAATGCATTCCATGTTCGACACATGTTTTCTTTTCCTTAGTGTATATATTATCTTATATATATATATATATATATATATTAAATATCAAAAATTAAATAAAACTAATTTGGTTTAGAAATTATTTTCAATTTTTCCTTCAATTATATTATGATCCATAATTTATCAATTTTGTAAGGGATTGTTTTATAATATCATATCTTAAAAATTTTAAAGTTTTATCTTCTCATTTTTATACACATCCTTGTTCAATTAAAATTTTTAGGTAAGTTATTCGTATAAGAAAAATTATTATCAAATCCAATTTTAAAATGTTTTACTTCTTTTTTTAATAGTTATCATATTTCTCTTGAATGTTATAAAAAAAGTAATTTTTTGTGATATTTATACTAAATGTGTGAATAAAATAATATTTTTACCATATATAACAAAAACACAGTTACCATATTTAATTTCCATTATTCATTAATAAAATTCCATGATATTTTTATATTTTTTTAAATAATATCTTATCTCCCATTATTATATGTGTTTTTTATTTAAATATTGTAGAATACAAAACTGATTTTTATCCTATTTTAAAATTAATCCCATTGTTCTATTTATTATGTGTTAAATGTAATAATATTTGAGATTTAAAAAAGGAAATAAAATTCTCCATGTTTTTTTAATGGTATGGTTCTTTTAATTTTTTCATGATCGATTGGTGAGCCCAATATATCTCTATAATTCTTTTGGAAATGATTATTTTCTTCTAGGAAAAATGTCATAATTAACTGAGTTGTTATTCAATTTATAAGAGTGCTTATTAGACCGATTGTAAGAGTTGTATTAGGATGATTTCCTAGGGTACTTAAATGATTTTTGTATTATAAAAAATTAGTTTTCATCCAATTCTTTTTATGTCATATTTTACTTTAACGAGATTATTTTTAATTAATATTTTATAAAACTTTTTGGCGGAAAATAATGTTTTTACAGAGAATATTTTCATGAGTACCCATTTATTTCAAGAAAACATCACGAAAATTATTTTTATTTTAATATTTCTTCTAATATATTTGTGATTTTTTTTTCAATTAATCATATTCTATGAGTAAGAAATTGTGTATTTTGATTTTGAAGATTATTATATAATTGGGTAAAATTTCTTATCTGATTTATGATTTTCAAAAAACAATAATGGGTTTTTTATTATTTTATCACTACTAATATTTCTATGGTTATCCAATTTTTTAAAAAAAACCATATGGCCAAATAATGCGTAGGAATTAATATAAGGTCTAGCTCTCTATTGCGGGGATTCAATGATAAATAAGTAAATTTGTTTTGAAAGAAAAATGATTTTAAATGTAAGAGTACTATTTTTGTGGAAAAATGGATTTTGAGTGGTTGTTTCTACATTTAACTGTATGGGTTTTATGTGTATGGTTTTATATATTTCTCTAAAAACAAAAATAAAAATGATCCTTGAAATGTAATAAATTTAAAATCTTGTTGTGAATTTTTTAATTTTTGGGGTTTTAAGTGACATTAAGTTAAAGAAAGACACTATATTTTTTTATATAACATAATATAATTATTTTAAAATTTTAATTAATCATGAATTTTTATTAGTTAAGATTCATCCTGGTCAATTTAGGGTCTCATAATTACATTTTGATTAAAATATGTAAAATTTATTATTCTCAAGAGAATTTTAATTCTTAATAAATTATTAAATTTAACACTCTAGTCGAGGCATGGTATGAAAAAAAAATTAAATTATACAATTAATATATAAAGTAGATTAATTCATAGTTTTTTAAATGAAATTTGTATTATTTTATTGGTTTCGGGAAATATATTTTTAAGGTTTCTAAATCCCATAAAATAGAATAAACCGTGTTTTAATAAATTACAAACTTATATTATTTCTCTTATTAAAATGGATGTTATATAATTTTTGTTTTTTATGTATAGTTATACGGTAAAATCACATAAAATATTAAATGATAATATAATAATATGAAAACCAATAATAAACCATGTTGTAATATGTAACCCAAGAAAGTGATATATTTATTAGGGATTTTTACCTAAAATCTTATTGATTATGTATTTTCTAGACTATAGTTTATTATATATTATGATGTTAGTCGTATGAGGAGGTAGTTTAGTGAAATAACTAAAAAAATTCATTAGGTCATAGGGATAAAGTTATAGAGTTCATTAATTTTCATTACTAAAATATATTGTCTCAAGATTCCTCCTAAAATAACACCTGACATGATCCATTATTAGGACTAAAGGGAATTCTCGATCCCCCCTAGTTGTAAAATAGTGTTTGAATATCTCATAACACACCTTGAGAATGATTTATACCATGATAACATTATAAAATTACGATACAGTGGAAAAAATGGTGTAAAAATATGGCATTTCCAATAAAAAGTTTCACACAAATAGAAAAAGGGAACAAAAATACACAAGAATCTGACACATAGAAACCTACCAGGATGAATGGGCAATTAAGAAATCCAAAAAGAAATTGAAAAGGGATACTAAGATAAAAAACTTCAGCACATGAATACTGACCCAGGATCAACCAACACATCCCACCATCCATCCATAGAATAATAGATAACTTAATAAAAAAAGGTTTTGTAATTTTAAATATTAATATAAGTACTTAATAGGAACCTCGACACAAGTTTATATACAAGGTATGTGCTAAAGATGCCCTGTAGGGTCTCATCTAAGAGGCTCTGTTAATCTCTTTGTTACAAAGTTCATATAGTTCTTATTTTGACATAGATATACAAAATAGTATCTTAACATGATTAATAAAAACCAATAATCATTCCACATACCTATTTTTAAACAACATCCCTTTTTAGGAAATCTAAAATGGATAACTTTTTAACAACTAATTTCAAACCACATAATATTGGCCTTTAAAACCACAAATAGGAATCCAAATCACCATTCATCCCCCCTTCAAAACATTGAATGAAAAATATTTTTTTATAAAAATCATTAATGAAAAAATAATTCTTAAAATTCATTAATGAGAGAGGAATACCATTTTCCATTTAAAATCACTATTTGAAAAAAATTTTAAAAAAACATTTGAAAATAAACTGAACAAACTCAATGTGATACATGAACTATACATAGGAACTATAAGAATAAGGAGACATTATGAAAGAGAATAACCTAACAAGTGTTCCATATAATTAAATGGAATAGGGGAATAAAATTCATTAAGGAATGAACTTCCCAATATTTCTACAGGAAATACCTAATCATCATGGGAAATATACATGAAATAATGTATATAGATCCTAAAATGGATATGAGAAATCTTGGACAACCCTACCGAACATTTCATTTCAAGGCAGTCTTTTGGGACTAACTAGGATCCATTTTGATCACAAGGATTAAAAGTACCCCCAAAACCATATAAAATATATAGGGTATATAGAAACATATTATTAGCTCAACCATCCGAACTAGGTACCTTACTTGAGGTATTATACTCAAAACTAGGTCCATAACTAATTATAATATTTACTTTTCTCCAAGTATTCACATGACTTGTTGAAATTTGAAGTGTTCACCCAATGAAACAAAATATCATAAAAATTCAACAAATATCATTTAATCCATACCTCAAATTCATACCATCATAAGAAACAAACCCTTTCACATCTATACACAAGAATTTCATAATAATATTTTACAATATACAATATACCCCAATTTGGTTATAAGACATCATAGGAACAATAATCACATGGGGCTCAATATAGAGTAACAAAAACTTTCATAAAGCAACTCTTTATGATGATAACTTGGACTGTTCAAAATTTATCATCAATCCAATCCATTTTTATAGCTTATGAAAACCACGTTTCAAATTTCATTTGAAAATAATTTATCAAAATTCACATTATAAACATTTTTGAAGCCCAACCATTCCCATAAATTACTTTTTAATATATTAAACCACTTTTTTTTAATAAGAAATAGGTTCAAAGAACACTTTCATAAAAGATTAATTCCAATATGAAAAAATTTCAATCTTGCATGGGATCAGGTGGTCTCAAGATAATTTAAAAATAATGAAGGAAAACCACATTAATTTTTAAAAATTAACCATTATAATATTAAACACCCACATGGAAAATAGAAAATGTTTAAAAAAACCCTTAGTAGCCCATTAAATTCATTTAGAACATCCAATTTCCCATTTTAATGAACACTTATCATGAAACATAAGTCAATTATAATTGATTAAACCATTTTAAATCCATTTAAAAACCATAAGGGAATAATATATCTTTCTAATTAAATAAGTAATCATTTAAAAAATTTCATGAAATTTATTATATGTATTTCAAAGAATTTCAATAGGAAAAAGTATATAATTTATGCATAATCACAACAAAAACTCATCTCCTTTGATGAATAACACACAACCAATCAAGGTTAAATCCTCCTCAACCCCTAATAGCCTAAAACCATTTCTTTAAAACCTAAAAAACATTACTAGTATACCAAATAATTTTTATGGTTTTGAGAGTGTGAAAATTCAAGATAGATAACAACATAAGAATAAATGAGAAGAAAAAGTAATAACTAAAGGTCTAACAACATGAAATCCAATATATATATATATATATATAAAATTATGAAGTTATGTGAAATCACCCACTCACACCCTAGAATCTATCGATAAGTGGGGAAAGAGAGGAGGCCCCTAATACTAGAAATTAGATTGGAATTTTATTGAATTTCCATAAATTTTAAAAACTACATTGACTGCATTATTTTCTAAACCATATTCCAAATTCAGGGATGGAATTAACAATGGATTTAGGATTCACACGATTATTTTTGACACCCCACATGGTTTGACTAGTAATGTGAAGACCCATCCAAATGATGTGATTAATTTTTAAACTCGATATACATGTTGTTAACAAGATGTACCTAAAAGAGAATAAGTTGTGAAATAATACCCATATAAATTAAATTCCCATAAAGGTTGTCCCTAGGATTAACAAGGTTTTAATCTAACCATGTGGTACCCATGAACAACCACTGGGTGATAGAAAATGAACTAAAAAGTGCCTTTTGTAAGTTGGACTACGTGATTTCCTCACAACAATGTGTTAAGACTATACAAAGTATAAAAATTACATACCATTCATGTTTTATATAAATATTTTTCAAAAAATCAATTATAAATCATTATGATAAAAAATATAAAATTCCATGTAATAGTTAGTTTTTGGTGTCACAATTCTCCCCACCATGCCACTTTTTACCCCTAAATAGTCTATGGTCAAAGATAATAGTAGTAAAGAAATAAGAAAGCCAGTAATCCCATTCTATGAAGTTAAAGTGTCAAAGATGTTTGTACGAGGATTGTATTGGAAGCCCCAAAAATTGGGATTTTAAAATTTTCCACAATGATCAACATAACTAAATATTTTTTCCGAAATTGCTTCCAGATTGCGGCCTGAGGATCTTTATGTAACACCCCATCACAGGACCACTATGACTGATGCCCTGATATTTTTTCCCACATGACCTATAATCGTATGAAGGAAGAAATTTGATTTGTAGTGAGGGTTTATTAAAATATGTGGGTTGACTATAACCACTTTATTACAATTAATAAGTAACAAAAGATAAATAATGAACAATCGAGTCATCATATAAGATAACCATTCATTTCCAAAATAACTTTCCACGAATGGGTACATGCCCATTACCAATAGTAATAATTCCATGACATGTCATGCAATTCCAAGTACAAATTAATCCCAAAATAAAGAGCTACCAAAAAATTCCCCAAAATAGGTCTCGACACCAAGTCTAGTTCCATCATCCAAGAACATCCTTGAGACCAAAATCAACCATCTAGAATAGGTAATTTTCCCCTATCATGACCTGAAACCATGATGTCTAATCAAGTACTTAATGGTGTCCTGGGAAAGTTGTTAGTACAACTCAATTGGACACCACCAATAGTGTCTACAAAATATCATGACCTTTATAGTGTATGCAATAGTACATGTAATAAGGAAAAAAAGAAAAAAATGTTAAATCATTTACCATTTTATTATATCAATTACATTCATTCTCAATTATGTGTTTTACCAATTTCTTATCAAACCTTCTTTGACCATTACTGGAAATCCAATTGATATTTTAATGGATCACATGTCTGAAAACATGGAGCCTCATTCCATGAATCCACCCAGAAATCATAATTTCATGTTCGACCATCCCAACCATGATATTGAATCCCATGCCCATACCCATGGTTTCTAGATCATAATTTCATCACCTAAATAACTATTTTTCATATGTCTTTCAAATTTTTAGTCTGTAAATATGATTGGAGTGCATCATCATTATAACATCCCACTACCATATATCAAAATCACATTGGATCATTATTATTAACCATTTCATTAAAGAAAACAATAAGGTTGTACCATTTCCATTTAATCACAATTCCATGCTTCATTTCAAATATTGTGTTCTCAATTTTCAATACAATATCATTATGTAATTTTACTCTTTAGAACAATTTATTCCCCTTATTCCATCCCATTTAATCATTAGGGAAATATCCACTAAACCTTCATTATATCCAATCATTGACCCATCATCAATTTCTAACTCTTCAAGTTAAAATAAACATTCCAACAATAAATGATTATAATTTAATAAAATTATCCATTTAATTAATATCAAAACCCCAAAAATTACTATTTATCATCTCAATCCTTCTTGTTTAGGGGAGTGGTCCACCCTATTGCTATCTATATTCTCGAGGAACTCATACTCATCAAATCAACCGAGGATTATGAGGGTTTCAATTCATCATTTATTTAACCCAGTTACCATTTACACCCATAAAAACCTTATGGACAATAAGAACACACAACAACAAAAAACACATATAAATTCAATAGAGTATCAAGACTATGTTATATAACATTCATACTACTTACTTAATGATGTTTACAGATTCTCTTTTAACATAGACCTTTGATTACAAAAACACCCTTTCAATCCCCAACCTCAAAATCTGATAGATAAAAAAATATTGTCTGCTTTATAAGGAAAAAAAATACAAATGAACCTAACTAGAAAATTTAAAGACGAGTGTTAGAATCACATTGATATTCAATATTCACTAAAAGACACTTTTAAAGACCCAAAAACAAGGGATATTGATCCTTGTGAATTTTGGGATGGTTTGACCTATCATTAAGGCTGTTGTTCAAAGAATGGGGAAGAAAATTGGGTAAGGTTTAATAAATACTATGGGGGAAAACTAGAAATTCACCCCCTTAATTAGGTGCACAGTTTTGTTGCATGGTTGGCTAAACCATGTGCCAAATATGTACCACTCATTCTTAAAAGGTGATCTAGGTTGTACGGTCTCCTAGGATCCCTCACAGTTTGATAAACCATTCAATGGGAAATAAAAATAGATCTTTCCAATATCATATTGTTTAGAGGCTACACCATGCATGGTTTGTTAACTGCGAAGCATCCACTATATCCCTAATGGATATGGTTAATAGATACTAATAACCATGTTCCAACCATTCACCATATTCATAGAATCCATTTTCCTCCAAACCTGTGTTTTGAACCCTCAAAACACCACTAAGAATCATCAAAATCTCAGTAACTATCTCTTTAAAAAAATATAGGTATATTAACAAAAATATAAAAAAATTATTTGAAGAGAATTTTGAGATCATACAACCTCTACACATTATAAAAGTTTATCCTCGAGGTGTTCTTCCATGAATTATGAGTATCTAGGGTACAAATATTTGTTTACTTGTCATATAAGTCCACCACTCTATCCAATGTATCCTCATGACTGTTAATATGATTCCAAAAAACATAAACCAATGTAATGGTATTACCCTACAAAATTTACTCACTGTGATCCACAACATGAACTAGATGCTACTCAAAATACGCATCGTACTCAAGTACAACATCATCAAAAAGATCACATGAGAAGGGTTAGGGTGATACTTGTCACAACCCCCTCCCCACAAAGTGTACCCCTCCTGGGCTGACAATGTGATAAGGAAGATAATGACCCCCGAGTCCCACCTCCAGTAGGCCATGGGTTGGTGACTACCATCGAGGGTATAGTAAACACACAAATGGGAGGCATTACCCTCTAAGAGAACACATGCGGAAGAGAGTGATAAGATATACACCAACCAACTCAAACTCAGAACTGAAATATAAATGAAAACCCAAGTGAACATATGTAATGTCATGAAAATGTACAACAACTAAACGGGGAAAACTGCAAGTACCCAAAAGAAAGTAAAACAGCAGCAACCAGAAGCCCGAACAGCTCCTGCAACCACAAGCTAGTTGTAACCATCTTGATCTCCAACCTTCTCCAAGTGACTTGAAGAATGTTTCTATATACCTAGGGGGAGTATAAAAGTATACTCAGAGGGATCCTCCCCATAGTCTCTCATGCAAAAGTAAAGAAAGCATGCTAAATCACAGTGAACACAAAGTGAAACTAAATCCTCACATAAATAGGTATACTAAGTTCCCAACCTCCCCATGGCTACTCTCACTATGTAATGAATAAAAGAATATATAACATAATAAAGAATATCAAGGCTACCCTGCTACTACTTCCCCATTGGTTTTTCATTTTCCCCCAATATCGTATGTCCTAAGCATCTCTCTCCAAAAAGGATTTCCTGTAGACACCTGGGTGAAGAACCACGATATGAACCTCGTGCAACAAAATCACCACGTCCACACAAAAAAGTAACCAAGTATTTTTTGGGATCCACCACAACTCACATAACGTTTATCATACATCAGGTATTATAACTCAAGCCATTACAACCCATACAATGAGTAAGGATCCTCAAGCCATCACATCCTACACACATTACACATATAGTAGTCCATAGAAAACTAAATCCAGAATATATGTGTGTGAATAACCACAAGAAATTACATCCCTCTACAAACATATATGGGGAAAACTAACCAATGTTCCATCGAGAACAAGTAACTACCAAGAGAAGAGAGCAGGGCCAGATGGGGTGGTCAGCCATCCATCCTCCCACCAGAATGTTTGGGAAAACACCCCTAGAGATCAGAATCCCTGGGGTGTCAGGTTCCCTTACTAACAGGGTGGAGTATAATATAGAATCACAAAAAATACAGGATATACTATATCTCACAACCACACTATGGTCATAACCGAGTCTTAGACACAACTGAAGCTAACATCTCTCAGACTCCAGACTGCAACTTCTAAGATTAGGTATCCTATAAGCACACATCCATTTAAAGAGATTTATTAGATTACTTCATTCCCTTTTATCAATTCTACTTTATGGTAATTAATTCTTTAAAAATTAATTAACCATGAAAAATTCCACTTTAAATTTCATTAGCATCACACCCAAAGTCCACTATTCCTTCAAAAATTACAACCTCATCATTATGTTGAAGCAAACTCCAACCCCATGGGTAAACACCATTTATTCAATTATTCATTATCGAATTACATTCCCACATTTCCAGGCATTATAGAAAAATATTCTAAGCTACTAAACACAAGGGGGATCAACAGGGTGGGTAGATGCACTACCCATTGAGTCTTTTCCAATTTTAGCTAAAGCATACACCAATCCTCCCTTGAGAATATGAACATGAAAAGCATGTGGCATACCCTGTGTGTCATCACCTCTTTCAGAAGACGGGTAAGTATGACTAGCTTCCTTGAGAAGTGGGGGAAATTAAAGCAGATAAACAACCAATCAAAAATCAGCAAGCATCCAACAATCACGTCCATCCATTTACATCACCCCTGATGTCCTCCTCAACACCCACATGCATAAACTGATGTATCTCGCCACTCTAGGCATCATCTTCTTCCACCACCAAAAGGTCACTGTGCCCCCAAATATAACAACACCCATCGAAGATCACATCACAACACAAGCATAAGGGAAAAAACTTCTTAACAATTAGGATCTTGACACTTTTACAAAAAATAGGGTAACTCAGAACGCTTAAAGGAAATATCAAACAAATAATCCATTATGAATTAACCGATTTATTATACGTAGGTTACACATTCGTGAATCCTAAACATTAAGCTATCAAAAATAAATTAAACATGATTACTACACCATTTGATTAACATCAAAATTACAACAAGAATAACTAGATTCATTTAAATGCATAATTTTATTTAGCCAAACAATTATCAATTAATTATGGTATACATTATTTACCAATTAATATCATGAACGAATAGGTATATGCAGCAAGAATAGATATCACACTATCTAGAAAAACAAGAGGCAATAACATATGGTCGATATCAATTTATTTATCTGGTTAAAATATTTATTGTGTCAATTCCATTGTCATACAGTGGGATAAAACATTCTAACTATATATTTTCATGTGAAATAATAGAGAAGAAATGAATACCTTACCTATAATAGTTTTTGTCATTCTTTATCCACACAACGGGTCATGATCCTCCTCTCTCGACAACTACATCCACCCGAGGATTCCATGGTACAAACACACCAACCATAACCCAAGAAAACTCTCTTAGAAGTATAAATATTTCATGCTATAATATGTAATGGAGAAATATGAGAAGATGAACCCCAAAAGAACGATGATAATACATACCTCATATCGAAGATTGATCGATATATCTTGGTTGTATCAAAACAGAGTGAAACCAATCTAAGGAGAATAATTTTATTATGTAACTAATATGATAATGAATGGGATGTTGTAGCATCTCACACCCGAGAACAAGGAGAAATAATTACGGAGGAAGATATCCCATCCCTTTATGAGATTTAATGGAGTGGCAGTTTAAGGTACACTTGATTTTCCATAAAAAATAGATCGCATTAAACCACGCGGTTTACCAAGTAAAAACATCCCGAGCCTTAGGAATAACTAATTTAGGATTTATGGCCTTTGAATCGGACTTAGAGTTCATAAAATAAGGCTTTAATTGTATTTTAAATCAAAGGAAACGTCAAAGGGGTGAAACTATAGAAAGTTGGAAACACTATTCACATACTCAAAATTTGGGGAAGGAAAAAACTGTTCATAAACCTCACTATTAGAACCTCACCATTCTGGAAACATTATTCATGAAATCAAAATTTGGGAATGGAAATATAGGTTTCTGATAGAGGTTACCAATAGAGGTTACCGATAGACCTCACCGTCCTGGAAACACTGTAGGCCTACTGTTCTGGAAGAACTGTACCCCAGCCGTTAGAGGTTATCGATGGACCCCACCATTTTGGAAACATTGTAGACTTAAAGTTCTAGAAACACTATACACCCACCGTTAGAGGTTACTGGTAGAACTGTTCACTGATGGAACTATTCATAGAATTGGAAATTCGGTAAAGTGTTGGGGATAAGTCAGCTTGACCTCCCGGAACACCTCAAACACCACATTTTCACAAATTAATGGACCGGAGAGGTCCGGTACATTACAATACTACTAATGAAGTCACACATGAAAAACATTATGCATGATACTATACCACTATGGATTATCCAATAAGTATTACACTAGTCTGATCCTCTCCACTATCTCAAACAGACCCACATACTTAGGTGCCAAGTTTCACTATTTCCATATCCAATGGTGATCGAACCTTGGTGACACCCAGAGGAACACATGATCACCCACTAAAAAATACTAAAGGGGTTGATTTTGTTAATATTCATACAAATTATGCATACTCTAATTCATATCCATATGCTTTTTAATAAATCAATATATATTTTAGTTCTCCTTCATAGGACTCAGTCCTAACAACTCTGATTCTTGAGCCTCCATTCAAAATCACAAGGATCTACCTGACCTATAATATAGAACCTCATATGGTTCCATATAATTTTTTTATAACTATTGTAGTTGGAAAAATAAAAAAATTCTATAAACCATTATAAGTTTCCTAAAAAATATAGAAGATGTTCTCCCAATATGACCTCTTGCACCTAAATAGTATACTATGATGACCGTCTAGTTGTGGGTGCTATGACATAGTCAGAAACATATAGGTACTAAGTGCATTATACAATCCTTTCACGATGGGGGAGGTGTGATTTGTATCATATTATAAAACTATGCATTAAGGTACCACATAAAACCTCACTATCTCTTGGAGATATAAGACAACCAATTGGTCCATAGTAAATGTCTCTCATAATGGTAAGAATTATTCCATCTTTTTTAGTCTCTCAAAAAATACCCATCTCATGTCATTCTTCCATGCTGTCCTTAGAAGTCCCAACATTGAGTCCATGGTGACCTAATCCCAATTCTATTCCGTAATGGGAAATGGAAGAATCATTCCACCTGAACACTAGGGATTAGTCTTCACATGATGATAAGTATAGCACTATGATAGAAAAACTATAAATTACTTCATCATCCTCGACCACGAATAATATTTATGAATATTTTGATATATTTTGGTTAAATTAGGATGTACCACCCATTTCAAGGGATGAAAATCATGCATAATCTCTTCCCACATATATGTGGGAACATCAAGACACAAAAATGATCTCATTATCACTAATAGTCCATTTTAAATGTTTCTCTCCACCTTTTTAGGAATTATCTAGAAGATAAACATACAAAATCCATATACTTCATCTCCATGACCCAACTCAGAATTGTGGAATATAATATTACATATTAGAGGGACACATGTTCCTGGACAACCTAATCCTATAAATTCTTCTTATCTTACAAATACATAATCTAACACACGGATATGGAGTTCCGGACTATCTTAGTATAAATTTTCCTTCTTATAGTGTCAGCAATACAATTCCCTTTCCATAGAATATATGCCAACTCCAAATCAAAATATTTCATACACTCATCCCATATCCACTTCCAATGATTTAAATCATGATTAGAAAAGATGTACTTCTTGCTTTTATGGTCAGTATATGCAATAAAACATTTCCCTAATAAGAAATATCACACTCACAATAAATCGTAAAATAATGTGGAAAACTCAATGTCATGTTTATGGTAATTTTGCTGATGTGGCCTCAACTGTTATGAACTATTGGACACAACCCTATCTCCTTGATTTAACACTGCTCCATGTTTGACCCCAAACACATCACAAAACATGGTGTACTCTTTAATTATATTGTGTAGGATAAAAATATGTGCTGTATTCAAATGCTTCATCAAATCTTGGAAGGAATTATTTCGTTATATAACCCATTTGAACATCACAACCTTCAGGGAGAGAACTTAAAATGGTGATTTTTTGGGAGGGAAGGGCTTGATGAAATTTGATAATATCCTACCAAACCCATAAATCTTATAATTTCAAAAATATTCTGAGGATTCTCTCAAGAAATGACTAAATTCCCATTTTACTAGTCTAAAAAAAATCATCCAGGGAAAGGATGTGACCCATGAAATGTAAATTATCAAACTAGAAAATAAATTTATAAGTCATGGAATATAGTAAATCCTATCTCAATGTACTCAGGATGATGTCAAGATGTCTATCATAGTCAACATGATCTTGAGAGTACACCAAGATTTCATCAACAAAAACACTACAAACTAGTCTTGGTGTGCCAGGAATATCTGGTTCATTATTACCAAAGATAATTATAGAGTGTTTTCAATCAGAAATACAACATAAAAACTCATATTAACATTAAAGGATCCCGAATGAAGTCTTAAATATATCCAAAGGAATCTCCATCAACTGATGATAACATGACATCAAATCCATTTAAAAAAACAGACAAGAACCTTTGATATTTTAGAAAATTTCATATATACATGTAAGCAGATAATGGTGATTAGTTATAATATAATTTAATTTTTAGTATTTGATCCTATAACATAGATACCCATAAAAGTTCTTAGAAAAAAAATTGGTGTACCCCATTACAACATACTCAGGCATATAAATATTTTACCCTTTGATTCATAAAAATGAGACTTGAGAACTTTAATATCTTCCAATAACATTATTTGTAGGGAAATGGGAATATTCTTAGCTCTTGTAATCGTATAAATAATGAAATAATTCACTCTATAAGGAAATATCCCTAATATGTCCTCAGCAAACATGTCTTATAATAATCAAACATCAAAGAAAATTCGACATGATCTAGTCTCCCATCACCAATCACCAAACATGCCACTTTTTTTGAGCTCAACTATCCATTAAAGGATAATACCTTCATGGACTATGGGAATATTCTACTCACCTCAGTGAATATAAGTGTCACCCTCAAGGGACATAAAAGATATCATTTGGCGGTTGATGTTGATATGGGATAGATAAAATGAAATCCCATCCATCCCCTATATTAGATCAAAACTATACATCTAGAGTATAATCATGTCCCAAAATAAATAGTAGCCACCATCCTTAAGATCACACTCCTTGCATTACAATATAATTTCTTATTTTACTCCCAATGATGCTTCAATAAATATTACCCCACACACATGATTCACCACCAAACCAAAATCATTTTCAACCTAAGAAGATATAAATGAGTGTGAGGCCCATATATAAAATAAATCAATAGCAACCATGGAATATACAAAAATCCTATATTGAACAGTCGATGGTCGAGCCACAGTACCTCCTAGTGAAGGCTAAACTACATGGAGATAACCTACACCTACACATTGGGATATAGTCTATGTTTTTGGTTATTCACTACCATTTTGGTATATATTGTCCTACATTGAAGTGACATCTCCCCCAACCGGACTAGTTCAACTGGTGGAACTTCAACTACCTTACTAATATGGAGTTGATGACCCCCTACTAGTGCAATATACTAGCCTAGGTCCCCCGCCACTACTATAATTTGGTGGGTTCCTACAAAATATATTCATCTAACTCATCCTATGACATTAAACACACTCTAATGGTGGTCCTAGGCATTAACCTATAATGTTTCTTGGCTTACCACACTGAGGGAAGACACCTGAGCTACTCTCCTAAGAGAAAGTTAATCTCCCCAAACAACTCAATCCACCATTAATCTATTGAAAACTCTCACAATGAAACATTATTTTATTATATGATATACCAATGGATCACTAAACTATAACGATATTTACACCACTATAATATTTGTTTAGTTTCCTCTATGAAACGAGAGTCTGGTCTGCCACCTCAGGAATCATTTTCAATCGGATGATATTCAGTTGTGAGTGGATATCAAACCAAATACCATCCCAAATGTTCCAAGACATAATCAATAAACATTATCTCAATGTAAGAGAAAAACATTGTATATAATTGAAGTTGATAGTATAATTAATTACTGTCATGTTTCCCTAAGTCAATTGCATAAATTCTTCAACCTTTTTCTGCCTCAAGGTCACGAGGGAAAAGTATTTTTTGAAAATTTTCTTGATGTACTTTCACTCTATGCCCTTTATCTTAAAATCTCATTATCATAAATATCTAAGCCACTTAAATGATCCCCTAAACAAATAAATATTTATCTTGACACTCTTTTTGGGTGGGGTATTCATGTTATCCATAATCATTTGGATAGACTCAATCTATAACTCAACTCCCTAATGTAAACCCTCTCTAGTAAACAACAGATGTTTTTGCAGTTGGAACACTCTGGTCAAATGGAACATAGTCATTAAAACCCACCATGGGTATTTCACTAAAAACAAAAAAATGGGAAAATACCACATGAAACTAATCCCCCCCTCTATTACCCAAAACAAATGAGTTTTCCTTCTCCACAACTGTAGGAGAACTTTCAGGGATACCCTCTTACAGGCTGACTAGTGGAAATCATCAAGGTGGCATACCTCTACAACTAGAAACACACATCTCGAACACATAAAAATTATTTTTAGGGTTAACAAAAGAGAACTCATTACTAGCCATAAAATATCAGCTCTACATGCACTATCCCAGTGAACATAACCACTAACCCAACACCGTTTCCCAACCACCCCTAACATGATCCATTTTATTATGGGGTAAAACAAATATAAGTATTTCAATTTAAATTAATCCTTTATATAACCTTTTTACCTTCATCTCTTAATTCTTTTTACCATTTAAAAATATTTATTGGGAAAATTTATTTTTAAAATTCAATACAATAAATATCATTTTTCAATTTCTATACACAAACATACCAATTTTCTCATTTGTTCCTAGAATGATGTATGTCATATATATCCATATCTTCCTAGAATTATAAATTAATGTATGACCTCATTCCATGTTGGTTCATAGATGAATTGTAAAACATTAATAACATCACACTATAAGTTCATCACTTAAAGGGAAATAACAAGCAATTAAAACTTCAAACATTGAGTACATTAGTCCCACCCAGTATTCATGGGGATTCCCCTATACTTGGGTCAGATACTCCCATTTTTGAGATAATTTCCAAGTCATGGCATGTCATAGTCTTAGGTCTACATTCCCCAAGTAATGTAAATAATAGAAAAGAACCCTACTATTATACCACTTTGTAACACCCTGGCCTAGAAGCCAATATAACTTATGCCACAAGCTGGTTCACCACATCACTATATGCATGAATACCCATAAACCATAGGCTACCCAAAATCATATAGGGTTTAATAATGAATGTGGGGAGACTATACCCAATTTTTCAGACTAATACACATATGAAAAATAAGGAATAAAAGATTCAACATGAAAGAAAACAATGAATTACCAAAATAACTTTCTAGGACTGAGTACATTCCCAAAACAACTAATAACCATTCTATGTTATGTTATAATATTAAAAGTTCAATTTAAAACCTAAATAAATTAAATTTGAATAATCCTCCAAAACTGGTCTTGACACCAAGTCTAGTTCCCTCATCCAAGAATATATTTGATCCTGAAATTAACCATATAGCATATAACATTTTCCATTGTCTTGACCAGAAATCATGAAGTCTTCTTGAGTACGTAATGATGGCTCGAGTAGGGTGTGGGTAAAACTCAGTAGTCTACCAATAATAGTGTCTACAAAAAATTCAATCTTGTATAGGGTATTTTGGATTTCACGTATTATGAAAATAAAAAAACTAAAATAGGTTAAATCATTTAACATTTTATTAGATCAATTACATTCAATCTCTATTATGTGCTTTGTCCATTTTCCATCAAACCAGCTTCATCCAGTGTTATACATATGATTTATATATCAATAGGGAATAGGTCAGTAAACATGGAAACTTAGTCTATGAATCCAATCGGGATTCATAACACCATGTATGACCATCCAACCCTGATATGAAACTCCATGTATATTCCATTATGTTTAGGAGAATCAATACATCCCTTAAATCCCTATTACTCGTAAGGGTTTTTGAGCATTAATTAGGCCGTCACATTAGATTGTATCATCAATCCAATATCACAGAACCATATATCACAATCATACATGCACATAATCATTGAAATTTTCATTATGGAAAACAACATGGGTGTACTATTTCAATTTATTCATAATTTATGCTTCTTTACAACAATTATGTTCATAATTTTCAATATAATTTCATTATAGAATTTAATAGTTTACACAATAATTTATCCCCCCATGTTCTAGTACATTCACCCATGATTAAAAACCCCATTAATAGATTATCTTTTCATATCATTTACCCATCATCGATTACAAAACTAATCACGTTAATCCTCCCAATATATCTTTATATGTTACAGAGTTAATCACATTAACCGTTGATTTAATATCATAACCCAACAATTTAGCATTTAAAATATTAATATTTTAGGTTCAATTGAATTGTCCACCCCATGGGTGTCCATAGTCCTAGTAAACTCATCCCCAACAGATCCCCTGAGGATCATGAGGGTTTCAATTTATATATAGTTTAACCAAATTAATATTTAATCCCATGGAAACTAGTTTTAAAAGAATAAAACAAAAAAACCACATTTACATTCAATATGGAATAAATTCAATGGGATATAACTTGTATACAACCATCCTCATGGTCATCGACATACACTCTATTAAATTTGGACTTATCTTAAACCCCATTTTAAGCCCTAACTAAGAAATACGATGGAAAATATATATCTAGTTATTTAGAAATATACTAAAACATACACAACCTCCAAACTAGAAAATAGAAGTAATAAGAGTGTTAGACTCAACCATATCTTAAATCAACACCGAAAAATGCTCAAAACAACCCAAAAAATAGGGAGATTGTCCTTGTACAGCTTGGGAGGGTTGGTCCATCACTAATGTTACTGTAGAAAGAATGTTAAAGATAACTGGGTAATTTCTAAAAAAATTGAGGGTGAAAAATTTAAATTTAACCCCTTTAATTAGGTATAAGGTTCGTACACAAAGTGGTCCAACCATGCTCCAACCTATGTCAAATGGGGATTTGGGTCGTATGGTCTCTTAGGAGCCTGAACAGTTTAAAAAACCATCTGGTGGCCATCAAAAATGGATCTATCCATTTTACTATGGTTTTCAGTGTCCCCCATGCATAATTTATTCACCATGAACCCTATCCCACATCGGCTTCAAGGTACAGGTTCATGGTTACTACTAACTATGTTCTAATCGTGTGCCCAACCCAATGTATCCTTCGTTCATCCATATGCATGTCAAAAACCTCCAAAACACCCTTAGCATCCTCAAACACCAAGGAAATAACTCTTCAAAAAAATTAATGGAGTTCAATAAAAACATAAACAAGAATACACCCTATAATAAGTTTTTAATAATAAAAACATTCAAACATAATATAAATAGAAAATTACACTAAATAAATACCTCTTTTAATTTGATGTTGTGATCAATATATTCTTATTTTCGGTGATCATTTCTTGAAGGATCCAAAGTAGAATCCATATGGACCATAAACCATCCTTTAAAAGCCTTTAGGAGTGTCGATAGTTATAATCTAGGTGCTATATAATATTTTTGACAATGCCTTTGATGTCACAATGATTACTACTACTCTGTTCCATTGATCTATGATGAAGTAATACAATAAAGAATCTAGGACAAAATCATATCTCTCTTGGGATAAGGTGGGAAAATATTGGGGGGATCTCACTATAGTGTAGTGAATGGTTACTATAATTTGAGATCACTCCTATATTTATTGAGAATATATAAATATTTATATGAAACTCCCAAATACCTGAATATTTATTTAACACTAAAGATACCATAAATGAAATGTTATGAACAAATTAATAATTCATATAATTTATTTTTTATTTTTAATAACTAATTGTCATATAAATAATATATTACTTGATAAAAGTTAATCATTAACATGACTCAACATTTACAAAAAATATAAAATGAACCATGAATATTAATGTAGTTTTCATTGGATAACATTTTCCTGGAATTTTAATTTATAATTTTAAATAATATTACTAAATAAATTCAACGCTTATTATTATAAACTTCGTGTAATATGAATTTATTTATTCCTTTGGTTATTTTATATCCTCATGATAATAACTAATCCCAATGATGGGACCCACAATTTACTCAACTCATATTCACCAGGATAAAGCAAACATTTGAATACTTAATTGTGTGTGACACTTTAGGCATTTATCTTAATAATATGAAATATAAGTCATAGAATAGAAGCATATTCAATCAACCAATCACATACCTTTAAGACATAATGAGTAGTCATTCTAATTAAAACTATCCTATGAAAGTGAATTACATAATATAATCTCTTTATCATACTATATATCATATATCTAGATTCATAATTTGGCCATCATCCTTTCATGTTATATTTTTTTGATCCATCAGGATGTATTTATCTTAGAATACCACAACCACAGATTGATGAAGGTACTAACATTGTAATCAATCTAGTCTAAGATATAACTTGCTCAAATGTGAATAAAAATATTATATCTTGACCATTAAACCAATTCCTTGCCACCAAAGATGCACCAAACCTAATCTACCTCACTATGATTTCATTATCATCGTGTTTTCCTTTCATCAATGTTTTGTGAGTAAATGGAACATATTGATAAAGATATAATTTCATGAGAAAAGTACACATGTCCATAGATAAGAGATAAAAATTAATCCAGAAAAATTTGGTGTTTCTATTGGTAGGTATATCCTCTTGATCTCACCTTCCTGAGATCATGATGTGGAAATTCATGAGATGAAGTAACAATGATTATGATCTCATAACTCTTGATAGTCATACATCTATTGTGTCCCATCTATATGATGTAATCTAGACCGTATGAAAAATATTTAATATTCATGTCACAGTATGTCAAGGTTCTCACCATAGAAAAGGATATCGTATAACATTTTGATAAGATAAATAATCTTTGAAAATTACCATTAAATAGTGTACATATAAATTTATACTATATAATTGTATATAAAAATCATGCATATATCACTGTATACGTGAAATGGTTATAAAAAAGCACTGATATTATTAGGTCTGGAGAACATACATTTACAACACTCCATCTTTCTAACCATCATTGATATCTCTCACTTGATTATACTCATGTCTCTAGTGGGTCAGGGATTTTTTTCCAGCTCTACAACATCTTCGATGCATTGCTATTATGTTATGTGTAACCTCTTCTCCTTGAGTAAACCTCTTTATGATACGTAAACCATGACTGTATTAATTTTTTCCTATTACCAATTTTTTTAATTTTTCCTTATAAGAGTATTATAATTTATATTATGATAATAATTTAATTACAGGGTGAATTTTCATGAACAGGAAAAAATCATTGTTTATTTTACACTTCTTTATAGCTTCCTTAGAAATTGCAACACACTTGGTATTTTTTTCATATGGAAACCACTAGCCTGAATAAGATTTTCTATATCATTAGATTATCCTGACTGTGATGTAATATCATATTGGTCTAAAGGAAGACTAGTTTGTTTCCCCTCATAACTAGCATCATTTATACTCTCCATACTAGTGCACTTCCTCTTGAACTATTGGATAGTTATGAATGCTTATCTTATAGTAATCATGGTTACAACTTATATGTGCCTAAAATTAATTACATGTTGGTAATATCATATTTTTGTATATATCATGGAATTTATGATTGATAAATCACATAAGAGTTTGAAATTAATCTCAATACATTAATCTTCTCTTATGGATAAGAATGTCTACATGGAGAGATTTATGCCATGTGACATTGGAAACAATTATCTCTAAAATTTATATAACTTTTATTTTTCAATACTATGTTAGTATATCTATGATTAACAAGGTATAATAAACCATTATATATACATTAGTATATCTTATTCCCTATAACATAAGTTTATACTTTAATTCTATAACTATTGAATTACTTTCTTTCAAGTCTTACTAATTATAATATTGATAGCTTTTTTCTATATGTTACCAAATATATTATACTTAGAAAACCATGTCACTCTCAAAAACCTCTGTTAATAAGATGGAAAAAAATCATTCCAAATTAATTTATCAAATATGTTGTTAAAAAAAATTATTCTAAAATGAATTTTAGTAACATGAAACCTTATTGGTACACTATGATGTCCTGGTCCATTCTAGTTAAATCGCATAAAGAGTTTCCATGATTGGTGGTATTGAAATACAATGGTCAATAAAATAATTGTAGAAATTTGTTATAAGACATAAAAGTATAGTGGATTTAGACAAAACAAAATGGTGTTAAAAATTGAGAAATACTATAATAACACTTGTACCATCCATGTATCACCTTACCTTAATTCCAACCACAATATTAAAACGAATAATCCCTAATACTTTGATACAAGGAATCCAATATTGAATTTTAATGGTCCTTATCAATATTAGGTAATTGTGATATACTTATTACTTATTGGATTCATAATGTATCATTGTTCACAGGGAATATATAACCATCACAATAAGTTTATCCTTCCAAGATTGTATGTATCTCTATAACATTCCTCTACCACAAAGCCTTGTGGGCCTTCGTCCCATGTCAACTATTTGTGCATATATATCATTGACTGAACTAGATTCAACACCACTTCCACTATTTTAAATAGATAGTTGAACACTTTTATAAACATATAGTCTATTACTTGACTATAACCCTTCTATCATAAGGATTTAAGTAATATCCTAATAATATTTCAAAATAATTACTTTAGATGCACATTGTGTTCTTCTTGATTAATTTTTGTTTATATCGGGAACATACACTTTGAATCGTAACAAATGATCTTATGAAAATGGATTTATATCATATTATAAATCATATGATATCTATTTTTAGTGAGAGTTAACATATTCTTACGGGATAATGACTTTATTTACCATGCATGTTATAAAAAATGATTGACGTATGTCTCAACATTGATGTTACATTAACTTAAACTATGAATCTGATGTTTATAATGAAAGTTTAATTTGTAAATTATTCCACACTATATTTTTTTATCCATGTTAATAATTAAAAATAATCATTGATCCTCATTAAAATAATATCCTTGATGCGGTTAATGTAACACATGTTTAGGAATTACTCCACACTATATTAAACCGATCGATGAATGCTTGGTCAAGATATTCTTTACATACTAATTGAATAATCTCATATATTATAAACATGAATGTATCATACTTTAAATTTTCATTCCATAAAAACTTAGGAATCTTATTAAATATACATACCAATAGATTTCCCTTGAATCAGTTTATTGTTTCTAGATGAACACTTCCCAAAATATTTATAGATTAAAATTATTTATAAAGATTTCATTTTCCAAAATAGTGTACATTAGTTATACCTAAGGTTTTTAACACACTAAAGAGTATAAATAGAATAATAGGTATATCATTGAAAACTACTTAGTATTTCTTGAAACATTTTGACCATGTAACAATTTTGTTTGTAATGCTTACTTCTGATATTCATTACATATTTTAGATGAAGATATTATTTAGAAAGGGTGGAAGAATGTGATTCCAATATAGAAATGGAAGCTTGAATTCTATAAGATCCATGGTGGAATATTGTTTATTGTTAAAGATGTATAATCTCAACAAAATTTAAATGAGGAAGAAGACCACCACCTAATATCTATTATTGGGTATGGATCGAGGAAAGGGAATAAATGAACCCATGGATCAAGAAATTCTCATGTAAAAAATGAAAAAGGACCGAACAACTTAAATTGTATTCAAATTTACTAAAAGACACGGAAACTAGATTTTATAGTAAGATAAACCTTACAGAGGTATATGGTTGGTTTTTTCTATGGTTCAAGTCCATGGAGCGGTCCCAGAACTCATTCTTTTTAAGGAAAAATCACCCACAACCTTGTGAAGAGGTGGTGGAAGATCCGATTGACATGAAAAATGACCCATATCATAATTTATAATGAAATGGAGGTGATGTAAAGATACATAAAAACTGATATTGATAGAAAATATTCCTTGGACCTTCTTCTCCACTCCACTGAAAAAATATTGGTTGAGTCATTTCTAATCAATGTCTCAAAGGATAATGGCTCTAAAATGGTCAAATGATTTTTTGAGTTGATATCAATGATTATAAAGATTATTGGATAAATAATCTAAACTATATTTTGTTTTATGGATTATATTATCGAAAATCATTTTTGAGGAATAAATTTAGTTTTGGGACAAAATGGACTACCAATTTGTTGATCCCATCAAATAAAATCCAAGTACATAAGTAACCTCTATTTAATAGATCCTATATAATGTTTAAGATTTAAAATTTGGTAGTTATTTCTAAAATGGATTTGTAATATATTTAATGGTTTTAATTTTTGATTTGGGGTATCATTTTTAGGGTTATCACTCACCCCCTAAAAGTGGTTTTGAAATAAATATTTTAATTTCCAATCAGTGTTCGACAACAAAAGACACATTTATTCCAAAATTGGAATAATGTATCGTTTTCTTAAAATAACATGTGAGATATTTTTTTTATAATACTCTAATTACCCAACTAGAATCAATAGAAATTTAATTTTGAATTTGTGAAATTCTCTCTACTAAATTAGGATCTAGACTTTCTCATTCACTTAGAGAATAAACCGCACTTCCACTAATGTTTTTATACTTACATGGCTACATTATTTTGATACACATATGTGATAATCATATTGTAATTAAAACCCAAGTAGTATAAAATAAACATTAATTAATGAATATACATTCATGAATTTGTGATTATATGCTCATTCAATTTAGTTTATTCCATTTTAACTTCTATATAATTTATTTCATGACATATAATGAAAATAACCTTCTATTTATTTCATACTTATTGGAATGATGTTGTAAATGTGCATTTGAATTTACACATCCCATTGGACTTTTTACATTCTCTTTCAACTTTTTCACCATTAAAAATAAATTTTTATCCTTCTTTAATGTTATTAAATTATTGTGAACATTACCTATCGGGAAATGAAGTGTTTTTCACTAGACTACGTTTTTTGTCAACTTAAATGAAACAGGTGTAAATGGGTGTAAATTATATGATAAATTGATTAAATAGAAAATAATCAAACACCATTTATATTTAAAAATATGTTGTGTAATCATCACTTGTTAAGATATGTTCTTTACTTTCTCCTTAAAAGATTCTCAGAGATAAAACTACTTGTATTATAATCCATGTATGGGATTAGTTTCCAAAATTTACATCAGAAATTGATGATTTCATTGTGACATAAACACCATATGCATCATTATTGATTATTTTATAATCAATTTTTACACCCTTTATACTTAAGGTGGCTTAATAGGTATTGGGGACTCCATCACCTTGAATTTATGTTTGTATATAATTTTATGCAAGTGAATGTACTAATTTTGAAAATTTATGCTGGATAAGAAATTTACCTAATAAAATAAATATTGCAATATGTATTTCGTTGTATTAGTTTATAATTTTTGATAAAAATAAAATTTAACAGATTAGTAATTTTATATCAATTGTCGTTTAAGAAATTATTTATTTATTAATTAAATCATTAAATGTATCTTACTATTTTATTGAACTCTAGAAATTATCTATACTATAATAAGAAAAATTAGTGACAAAAAATAATAGCATCAAGTATCTTCGGGTTGAGGAGGAATTGTGGCCCATCCATGGCTTATGAGGGGGATCGAGGGACGTGTTTTAGGATAACATTGGGAAGGTAATGCTAGTCAATGAATTTGGCCATCTCACAAGAAAACAATGGTTGGAATCAGATATAGTGTCTCAAAAGAATCCAAGGATGATGGGGTGCATCAGAGGGAGAGTCCCTGGTAGGGGTGGAACACATGCTTAATGAAATACCAAGATGTCTTTCTCCTTATATTGTTCTAAAAAATATAGCATTCTGGATAAAAAAATTCCACACCAGTTAACTTTTAAAAAAATCTACAACCTATCCAACGAGATAAATAAAAATATTTAAATAATAAAATTTTCATTATAATAAATATTATAGGTGATCTTGAGGAAAAATAACCTTGATAGAAATTACTATTCTAATGAATGACAGTATGGTTAGTGTTTAATTTCAATATAAATTATTTTTCAAATGGTTTGAGGTAAAAAATATATAGAATATATGTATGTTATTCCTAAGTACACATGTAATAATACTTTAAATTCACATTAATAAACACATTAGATGGCCATAGACTACTCATATGATGTCATATTGAAAACCCATACTTATTATTGGGAACCAATAGACATCCTCATCAAAATTTAATGAAAATTTAATTTTTCATCATCATACAATTTTCAAGAGCTCCAATTGATAATTTTTTTGTATCGAGCACAATGAAAAATTCCAAATAATTGTGATTTTAAAAGTTTCCACTGATGATCGACATAACTGCATCATCATCAATGATGCGCTTCCCAATTACACCATAATGATATTAATGGGAATAATTTAATCAAAAAAATAAACTTAAGAAATTCCACATTCGATCAGAAGCTAGACTCAACATCTTCTCAATACTATTGACCATTTCATGAGTGATCAAAAGTAGAATTCATTCAGATCATCCACACAAAGATCATAATCCTACATGTGTTTCGATCTTCCTAATCCGAGTGCTAGAATGCAATTATGAAGACACCTTTGATGTCCCAAATATAATCGTGCCTCTGTTCTTTCGATTCATGCAGTAGTATTGTGACCGATTACCTAGAAGCAATAAATCTCTCTTGTTGAATAAATAGAGAGAACAATGATATTCTCTTACCATTGAGCATTGAATAGTCTATATCATGAGAGCTCACTCCTCTATTTAAAATGAATAAATAATTACTCAAAATAAAATCCATAATAATCGAATAATTATTTCTCACTACACAAACCATAATTAATTTATTATTACCAATAATATAGGTTATAAACCTTATTTATATATTATTTATAACATTATAATGATAATTTATATATATTATAGGAAAATATTTAACCATTAACTTGACTCATCATTCTCGTAAAAAATAAGAGAACCATTAATATTAAAATAAAATTTATCTGTATAATATTTTTCATTTATTTACTTTAATACATGAAAATAATTTGAATAATTTATTTCAATACAAATTATTCTAAACTTCAAAAAAAAAATTATTTATTCCTTTTATGATTAGATATCCTTGGACAAATCCTAGAACCTAGTGATGGGACCCATCACATACTCAACTCTTATTCATAAGAATAGTGCATAACTTTGAATATGCTAGTTTGTGTGCCCCTCTATGTATTTATCTCGATGGTAGTAAATATAAATCATAGGCAAGGAGAATATTATTAATGCTAATAAAATACCTTAAACAGATAAGGAGTATTCATAACATTGACAATCATCCTACAAACATGCACTATATAATATAATCTCTTTTTCATCGATATATCATAATTCATAATGCACAATTATGTCAACATCCTTTCTAGAATTGTTGTTTATTGTTCTATATAGATGGATTTACTCTAAAATAACATTACCATATATTTATTATGGTACTAACATCATAATCCTCTTGTCCCGAGATATCACTTCCTCAACATGGAAGTGAAAAATTATATATTAACCATTAATGTGATTTCATACCACTAAAGACACACCCAACAAAATCTTCCTCACTATGGTTTATTTATCAATATTTTTACCTTTTATCAAGGTACATGATCAAATGTAACACATTGATAATGATCTCAAAATAGGAGACCAATACACACGTCCATAGATATGAATTACTAATAAAACATCAAACATGTAGTGTTACTATTTGTCGTCATCCCTCATGATCTCAACTTTCTAAGATTACCAAGTATGAACTTCATGAGATAAATTCTTAATTAATATGAGACCCCAAAGATAGATAATCATATATCTACAATGTCTAGTCATATGGATGTATGTAGACTGTAAGACATGTATTTATGATTAAATTCAATATATCTCAAGGTTCTCATTATATCCCGAGATCTTCCATAACATTTTCATTTGATTAATAATCTATGGAAATTATAATTAAAGAGTGGATATAGAAATTTATATACTAGAATGGTAAGAGAAAATCATGAATATCATACTATATTCATGAAATTGTAATAAAAAGGTATTGGTAATGTGGGTCTAGTGAACCACATTATACAACACAAGTTATCTCAAAAGGTTTTAATATCATGAAAACATTGATCATGATACATTATTTAAAATACTATCTGAAATATGTAATCATCATTGACATCCTAATGATGGAATCCACCAAAAAAAACCTAACAAGGAACTCTAAATAAAGGGAGACCAAATGTTGACTCTATATAATTATAAATTGATCTAATTGGGAAAAACAAAAAATAAAATCTTATGTGATGAGATTTTGTCTAAGGAAAAAAATGATACATTAAATAATTATTGAAAATAATTAGATTACACGAGCAATGGATATATAAAATTTAAATAAACTCTAAAAATGGTTCCCCAATCAAGAATTACTCAAGAGACCTCAATGATTTAGGATTTACAAGATCACAAGATTGGGTCGTTATGGTGACCCAAATCAAAGAATCAAAACATAACACTAAATGAAACAAGAAAAACATCCAAGGGTCACAAGAAGAAATTTATCAAAACCATCACATCTGAAAACATACAGAGCACACAATGACTATATACATGCCTGAATCAAATAAATAACATGATCTCCAACCCTGTATCACCTACCATGATGAATGAGTGAAATATGACCTCATAACTAGGATAAAAATTAATGGGTATCCCAAAAATATCTTTCAAATACAATATAGTTCATAATTTCAATGGGTGTCATACCTCTCCCAGAATCTTGAATCACCCACCTAAGGTCATGTCACATCCAAAAAATAAATCAAAAAACCTATTATTGGATCCCACCATGAGGATATCATTACAATCCTAATCCATAAAATGATCAAATAATAATAGGAAATAACGTCCTAAAAATCATATCTCAAGTATATTAACAGAAAAATAACCCCCTTGGATCACATCAAACAAAATACACCTCATTCACACAAATCTATAAACCCATCGATATGAAATCCTAATTGAAACAATAACTCTAAAATCTAATGATATCATAAATAATTAAACCACCCAATAAACTAGAAAAGGGTCACATTAAAGGCCCTGAACCTTGTATCCTAGAGCTAGTGGTTACCTCACTATATTATCATAAGATAAGAGTGATCAAAAATGAATGAACTGAATGGTTCAGTTGTCATGGTAAAATATAGACATTCTTGAATCTCAACTAACATTGAAAATCATAGAATACAATGGAGTGAAAGAAAAAATTATATATCCTTGAAAAAAATTCAATTATTCCTTTTAAATAAAACAGGGAAATGAAAAAAATAATTGTAGTCTCATATGATTAAAAAGGGTTATGTACAGATGAATATATCATCAATTAATAAGAAATAATTAACATTGAAATATTAATATTTGAACATACATTCCAGTTAGTTAATAAATCTTCTCTCATGATTGGATAAGGCATAATCATTATAGAAAGGTAAATAACTAAACATGCATTGCATTTAATCAATATCACAACTATCATTATTAGACATAGAATAATCAATATAGAAAGGTAAACAAATGAACACATAATAGATTTAATCAATACGTTTACTATCATGATTAGATATTGAAAAATCAATAAGGAAAGTTAAATAACGGAATATTAAATACATTTAATAAATAAAATTAGAAAAACAAATAATCCATAGATAATATTAATGTAATAATAAATTATATAATAATAATTGAATTCAAAAAAGGAAATTATTATTATTATTTTTCATGATCTTAGATATCATGATATTTAAACTAGAAATACCTTCCACTAAGAATGTTTAAAACTATGAAAAAAATAAACATTTCATGCTAACATACAAGTTTGTCTCATGAGAACTATTGATGAAAATAAGAGATATATTATTTAGGCCCCACCCATAAAACAATGTAAAATGAAATCCCTATATATCTAATGATAAATTTCCTTCCTAAAAAATATGACATATTAATAAATATATGTATTGAGTAATGAATATAGATTTTAATTGATTCACCCAAGCCAATCAAATATATTTTAAAGTAAAAACCTATATGTATAAATGATATATATTTTAATAAATAAGAACATTGATGATAAATAATTTATATATTTGAGGATTATACTATGTCCAATGATCATAAGAAAGTTAATGTTTCAAGGGAATGTTAATGAATACAAAATTAATTAGAAAGGTGAATGAAAATACTTTACATTATCAAATTGACAATAATCCATCTAGAGAAAGAATAATAATGGTATCATTATGACATTTTACAATTATAGAATATGTAAAATAATGGTTTCTTATCAATTATGAATAGAAACTCAATAAAAAGAACATTAAAAAACTCTTGAGGAGAAATATGATTTTCAATTTTAAAAAAAATAGTTTAATAACTAATGATTATATGAATACTAGGGGGAAAATATATAATATGAACTTGTAAAATAATAATTTATTCATCAAAATAATGATTTGTCTTTATAGAGAGAAAATTATTTCCCTCTAAGGTATGTTAAAATAAATATTCCTTTCAAATTTTTAATAAAAAAGAAAAAATATAAATTGTTTTGAATAAAATGATTTATTTTAAATATTTTTATAATAATTAAAAAATGTGTAAAAATTATATTAAAAATCATATGAATGATTAAAAAAATGATATTAATAAAAACATGTATATGAAAGAAAATGAATTTTCAAATTGAAATATAAATAAAGTTAGATTTTACTATAATCATTTTTAAATCATTTTAAGATAAAAATAGAGAGAAAAAGTAACATTACATGAAATATTTAAAAATAATTATATAAGAAGAATCTTTTAGTGTTTTATTATATAAAGCCAATATAATTTTCCTTAATAGAAATCCAAGCATAAAAAATCCTGATTAAAATGAGATGGATGCATAAACCCTTAACTATATTCATAAATTTTTATTCAAAACCCCCATTAATGAAATATATTAACACTAAAAATTAAATAAGATTAATATAAATATATTTCTAAGGTAACATATCATTGCGATAATATATAGACCATATATAAATTATATGTCAATAATATCAAATATTTCTCTATTTTGTAGAAATTAAGATGAAATATCTTACAAATATCATAAAGTTAATGTTATAATTTTTCAATGAACTTATTATGTGTATCAAATATAAATCCATATAAAAAAGTGGAAATAAAAGATAAGATAATAAAATGTCATTACACCCATATTCTTAGAGTATTAAATTAAAATAGTAAATAACATAACCCAATGAAGGGAAATTGTCTTTAGAAAAACTTACGACTTTGTAATATTCAATAAAAATTCACTTGGAATAAATTATTAAAATTGAAACATTAAAATACCATAATTATAATTTATAAATTATATAATATTTAAAATGGTATTAATTTACACCATATAAAATTCAATAGTACTTAACATTAAAAGTTGTATAAAAAATATAAATTGAGTTGGAATCCCTTAACTCACATTTCCATTTAGTTGAACATATTTTAAACACATATATAATGGCTTAAAAAATTATTTATTTTTAAAATAACTATATTAATATTTATAAAAATATATATTTAGTTGGTTTATTTTCTCAGGTATGTTTTGTTACAGAAGTTGTGGTTCATGTGCAAATGATATAGTTAAATAATTTAATGAATTATATAAATGTTATAGTAATAATATTAATTCATTTAATATGTTTTTAGAGCCATTAATGAATTATTTATATCATAAATTAATTTCATAGCTTCATATAGGTGGTTGGTCGTATGTACGCATGAGCGATGATAACATTCCCTTAACTGGTGAAAGAGTAAGGAAGTGTATGATATATTAATTTTACAGAAATAATATAATGTCATATTTATTATATAAAAAAATTACTTCCACAATTATTAAAATCTATGTGGGTCTAACATAGAAATAAAATTTCATCATTTAGCGGGGTTGTATCCCACTGTACAAATGAATGATCACTCTATTTCACAAGTGATAGAGAAAGGGATCGATAATTATAATGAAATAATAAAAATAACATCTCAATATAAGGGAGAAATGATTATTATTATAATTTAATTTTATGACATAATTTAAATTTATAAAATATTTAAAATAGAAATATCTTATTGAAGACATTTAACTTCACATAGAATAACCTTTTTGGATATCTTATTAAGAACCCTTGGATTGGACATTTAGGATGAATAGAACCTGTAAATTGTGGATATGGATGTTGGGGATGGATTTTTTGCGTGCTTGGCTAAGCTCTATGTCTTTATAGATGTTAATAAGTTGGGAGAGGAGAATTCATTTTATAAGTGGGAAATGGATCCTTCTTGGAAACCACTTAAAAATTTCTAAAAAGAATGAAAAATTACATTGTCATTCCTAATTAAAATGCTTCTAATTTACCTTATATTCAATATTGAATAGTTTATGAGTAAAATTTGGGCATAAAATTGTATTTTTAAATGTTTAATTAGATATATTTCAATTATGACTTGGTTTAACCATCATAAAACATATCTACATTGTTTAATTTTTTTAGTATTTTTAGTATCCATTATGATCAAAAATTATTTTGAAAATATTACCAAATTATAAATATTTTCAGAAACATGAATCAATTTTTAAAATTTCATTTCAGATTTCCTTCGTAATTTAATTTACTGATAAACCAATAATGTGTGTTGAAAAATTCTTTTTCATGATATGCATTTTTCATGAAACTAGATGATATTATACTAACTATAAGTCTATTAATTGTTATTAAAATGATGTAAATTAATATAGGTAAATATATAATCTATAAATTTCCCAAAACAATTCATCACTAAATATTATTTAATTTTAGTAAAAAAATCTTATGAAAACATATAGTATAAACACGATTCGAATATAATTAATTTTATTAACATTGCTTTTTAATTTTATTAATAGTCTTTATACACTGAAAAACTATTTTCAGATAAATACTTTCTTAATCCTAAAAAAATTATGAAAATTGCTAGTATAAAATTGCTTAGAATGTAATTAATTATATTTTATATAATTAATTAATATATAAATTTAATTTAAATATAATTAAATTAATAATAAAACATTTAGATGACATATTTAAAAAAAAGAAATGTTAGTTTTTCAAAAAGTGACATTTTTCACAATTCATTGAAAAATAATTTTATTAAAAAAATATAAATACTTACTTCTAGGCTAATTTTTATATGATTATTTCATAAATGACATTAATTTTTTAACATAAATTTTAAAAAAGTTTTCTAAATTTACATAAAATATAAAAATAAGACTATTTTTTGGAGAAAATTTACTTTTAACAGATAAAATGATTTATTTTAGAATTATTTACATATATATAAAGAAATTATATATAAAATTTATACATAATTTCATAATGTGATTAAAAATTTTCATTCCTGCCAAATTAAAAGTTATTTTATAACAGCTATATTTAAATAAAATATTTCTCAAGTTGTTTACACTCAGAGTTATTTGATGTATACATTGTCACACACAATGTTTCTATTTTAAAATCATAGTGTGTTACATTATCCAAATATTTAATAAATTATTTCGATGAAATTTTTTATTTTACACAGTAACCAATTTTTTTCTATTTTAAAATTCCATTGTGAAAAACAGACATCATAAAAATGGTTTAAGGTGTTCCTGTTAAAACAGGGAAAGGAAAATATTATTTTCTTCTATAGTGACACATTACTAGGTTTCAATGTAGGATAATATTTTATGTGAGTGAAAATATGGGTATGTAAGAAAGAAATTGATAATAATAGAGAGTAATATAGATAATTTATCACAAGAACGTGAATGATGAAGAGGAAGTTACCAACCACAAAACCATAAATCTGTGATGTGTTAAATAACCATTGATTCATTATATATGATGTTAATATAATAATTTTTTTTAATCATGATACATTCCCTTTAGTTTATGGATTCTTTTACAATCAACATATACGACAATAGAAAATTTATTTACATTATATCTTTATTTCTTAACAAGAATAGTTTTATTATTTGGTTGTGCATCAATGAATACCCACTTTATCTATTACTCTAACAAATGAATACCAAATATGAATTTTTTATTAATAAATTAATAAAATTATCTTATAATATATTATAGGATATTTAAAATATTAAAATTTATTTATATATGTCTCAAAATATTTATCAAAACTAAATTAATTATCACAAATTATCCAATATAATACATTACCTCTAAACCTCAAAAGGAAAACCCTATGTTCAACTTAATATTTATCTATAAAAAAATTTAATTAAAAATATAACATATTAAAAAAACATCATATGGGATAGTGGTTGGTGCTACACCCTTATCACCATTGTTTTTTTGGGTTCAATTCTCATGGCCTTGATAAATGTGATGGGTTTTCACTAGACATGTGGGTTGTCATTTTTTTCAAAACTATATAAATATAATTCCTATTAAATAAAAAAATTAGTTAACCATAATTTTCTCAATATAAATGATAGGATGAAATATAAATGTTACCAATAAATTTAATGTTCTGATAAAAATTCAAATGAATTGTTCCTAAATAAAATTTTCACAAAAATGTATACTAAATTAGTGGGATGTATTACTATAAATGCTTCCCACAATATCCTTATTATTGAAAAAATCCAATCACAAAAAATCTCCAAAAGTTTTTTTAAAATTAAAATATTGATCAAAATTAATATCATTTATTCATAATGGAATCCCAAAATCTTAAGATAAGATTACATTAATACATCTATTCATCAAAAATTAACACAATAATTTTATTTTTATTGATTCTCATAACCAAAAGTCCATTAGTAAACTTAATTATACAACACAGTTCATAAATACCAATATATAAATATGGGAACCCTCTTACAATAATTATTAGTATAACATAAGACCTTATATGGTCTGGGACTTAACAATTCAATAGGGCATTGACTTATATAATTCCCAAGTTCTCCACATTTAAGACAACAAACTATAAATGGTTCACTAGGAAAAAATTAATTTCTCTTAATTGAACTCCTCACTTTTCATCAATAATTATTTTCTCTCTTCCCTTCTTTTCCAAACATACTATATTCTATTATTCATTTGAGACAATATCTTAGTTTTATCATTTGACATGTTTTTTTTACAAAATAAATCGATATTTCATATCTCTAGGGTCCCCACCACTCAGGATCTTAGTGGACTCCATCCTTATATTGTTTGGTGAGTTCGAGAGTTTATTATGTTATATATTTTTAATAATATATTGGGATAAATAATTAGTAATAATCCCAATATTTATCCCTCCACTTATTATCCTACTTTTTTCTTAGAATCTTGTATTTTTTATCACATTAAAATATAATATCATTACTCATAGCTCTATAAAATAATATGAAACAAGAAATCATGGTCTGAATAAAAATGAATTTTAAAAATAATTTCTATAATATAAATTTCATATCACATTATTTCTAATCTATAATGCCTTTGGTTTGAACTAGTTCATTGATGGATATAATCTCTTTCAATTCTTTATAATAGTTCGTAAAAAAATTATAAATTTTCCTAAGAATATCACTATGGAGTTTCATACCTAGTGTGTAGAAAGTACCATTATCATCCACCAAGTGATAACTTAGTCAAAGCCCAATTCCCCATTTTATTTTCAGTACCCATGGGTATAATGGTTCTATAGAAAAATACATTTTGGAATCTAAAAATGTATGTATTTATATGAAATCTACATAACCTTGGCCTTAAAAAACATTAAGTAGTTATCCAATATTTATAAATTCACTCAAAGTTATTCATAAGTGTATGTTCTCTAATAAATTAGTTGAAAAATATATTTTCTATGGTTTTTAATAAACTTCCTCTAATACCAATTATAAAGACCCTTACCCCTATAACTTATATCTCATGGTTACATTATAACTTTAATATAAGATACAAGTGATCATATCCTGATGTATGAAATATATTAGTAGTTTTGGAAAACTAGATACATACTTGAATATCATATTACATTGTAAAACATGAAAAAATAGAGTGAATGTAAAAATTATACATCCTTAAAATCATTCAAATATCTATTCTTCACATCTTGGGGAAGGGATATAAAATAAATGTCTTATCAGATGCTCAATAAAGGTTATATACAATATAATATATCACCAATAAACATGGCATTATCTATATAAAAAAATAAATAACTGAAAACACATTTTATTAAATCAATAAATTACCTAAAAAGAATAGATGAGGCATAATAAATAGATAAATTTTAATAACATAAAATATATTAAAATTAATAAATTACTTTACTACCATTATTATATAATCCATAATAAATACGAAAAGGTAAATAACTGAACACACATTCAGTTTATTCAATAAAATGATAACAAATTTGATAAACAGATAATATCAATGAAATAATCATCTTGATAACAACAACTAGATTATAAATAAGGTAAATGTTTAATATTTTATGTCATGAGCTTAAAAATAACGATTTCAAAACCATCAAGGCATTTCAACAATACAGTTTAAAAATATGGGTAAAGAAATGTTTAATTCTCACATACTAATTTGTATAATGAGACCCATCTATTGATCAATGACATAAATAATTATATGCCCCTCTTATATTTTTATGTCTAGAAAATTCCCCATATATTGAATGATCAACTTAATAAATGAACAATATTACTCAATAATAAATATTAATATTAACTAAAGAATAGATATTTAAAAATATTCTCCCCATCCAAAAAAGTAATATTCAACATAAAAATTTTTATGTTGAAATGATATACATTTTAAGATATAAGAATATATAATAAGTATATTTTTAGTAAATTTAATGTCCAATCATCATAAAAATTGAATGATTCTATGGAATGTTAATAAATTAAAAAATAATCTAGAAATTTAATGTCAATACTTTCCCAATTCAAACTGATCATAAACCATACCAATAAATAACATGGATGGTAATATTATGAAATTTCCACAGTAAAATTATGTTAAATAACTTTTTGTTGTAATTTATGAATATAACTTCCTTAAAATATAATTAAAAACATTCTTTAGATAAATACACTATTTACTTTGAAAATAAAATTTTAAAATATAAAAATATATAGAATATTAGGGAAAAAATTTTATTGTAAAAAACCTCTGTAAAAATGTAATTTAATTTTCAAAAAAAAAATATTTCATGGTAGTAGTAGAATTATATACTTTCCATGTATGTCAAAACAAATATTAATTACACATTTTCTGTAAAAAATCAAAATGTACATTTTTCTTAAAACGAAAAAAAATAATTTTATACCATTTATATAAATGAAAAAAGGGTAAAAAATATTTTAAAATCATAATAAAAGATTAAAAATATTTTTGAAGACAATTTTATAAATCATGGACATGGAAGAAAAGTCATTTTCTACCGAAAAGAGAAATAAAGACAGATTTTAAAAAACATTTTCTCAATCATTTTAATTAAAAAATAGGGAAGATAGTTTTAATATATTAAATTTTTATAAATAAGCATAAGAAATAAAATAAAATTGGTTAATTACAAATTTATCACATTATTTTCTTCAATTTAAATTTAATAATAAAAAATCCCGATTAAAATTAGATCCAAAAATAAACCCTTACAGCTTTGGTTTAATTTTGTATCATAACTTCTAAGAAGGGAGAATTAATCATTTAATTCATTATGTTTATCAAATTTAAATCTATATAAAACATGGGTAAATAAAACATAATATAATTAAAAAACAATACACACAAAATCTTAGAATATAAAAGGAAAATAATATGTAATATAACCTAATGAAAATAAATTGTTTCATGAAACACTAACCACTAGGTAACATTCAAGTCAAATCCCCTTATATGAAATAATTAAAATTAAAACATTTCAATACCATAATTATGTGTTATTAATGATCTGATATTAAAAATGTTCATTATATACACCACATAAAACCAATTGGTGCACAACATTAAGAGGGTTTTTAATGAAAGAAAAGAATGAAAAAATCTAAAGCTTCACATTTACCATTAGTTGAAAATGATTTAGCATCATTTAGAATTTACATGTTATTAATTAATTAAATAATGATATTAATATTTACAAAATCACATGTTATCATCTTATAACATCTTCCCCCACATTTTTTTTGAAATATTTCATTATTTAAATTGTTTTAGGATTTACCTGCTTCATTTTCTCATGAGTGATTTGTCACGAATGATCTGATTCATGTGAATATGATATAGTTACATAATTAATATAATTATATTGATGTTATAATGAAAATATTTATTCATTTTATAAACTTTATAAATATTATTTAATGTTGGATATGAAAAATGAATTCCATGGATTCATGGAGACGGTAGATCATACATACAATAAGTAACGATATCATACCCATAATGGGTGAAAGAATAAGGATTTAGAAGGTATTTAAATTAAATATAATTAATATATTATAATATTTATCATATATAATCGTTATTACCATCATTATGTCTATACATGTGACCTGGTTATGGAAAACTAATTACATTGGTTTGTGAGGTGGTAGTCCACTATACATAATAGTGAGGGATTTCTTTCCATGTTATAGAGAATAATGTTGGTAAATATTATTCCATATAGTAATAAAATCTCATTATATGGAAGATAATTTTTATTATATTTTAATTTTTAATATTAAATCATAGGTGATAAACATGAGTTACGAAGAATGATCATAGTGAAGAAAATTACATTACCTTAGAAGAACCTCCTTTGTAACTCTTTTTAATAATCCTATGATTGTTCATTTTGGTTAGAACAAATACTATATAATATAGATAAGTTTTTGGGTAGAGATTTTGGTATGGTTTTGTTGAGATATATTTATGGATAAATGTGAAAAACTATGGGGACTACGAGCCCTTTTATAAGTGAGGAGGGGACCTTCTTTGAAAACAATTAAAAATTTCTCAAAAGAATAAAAAATGATAATTAATATCTCAAGAAAAAGCTTCATAATGGACTTATATTATAATTTAAGATAATATAAGGTTAAAATATTTCTAGAAAATATAATTTTTAAAACTTTAATTATAAAAAATACAATTTTATTTCTTAACCCCTAATAAACCCATTTCAACCTTACTGGATGTGATTAATTTATAAATTTTTAAACTATTAATTATGTCCAAAAATTATTTTAAACTTATTAACAAATATTAATTATTTTGAAATTAAAAATTTAATCTATTTTAATATATTAAAATAATATAATTTTTAAACATAAATTTATTAATGAACTCACAAATAATGATTTAAAATGATTTTTTAGGAAACACTTTTTTCAATCATAAGATTGTATTATATTAACTAAATGAAAATAAATCATCTTGTGATGTATTATAATTAAATTATAAATATAATTAATAAAAATAATTTAAATCATTCATGACTAATGACTATTTTAATTAAATAAAATAAAGAAACTTTATGTACTTAAAAATAGTTTTAAAAAAATCATTTTAAACAAAGAAATAAGCTTATACAAAAATATGATATAAGAACGATTCAGATATAAGTAATTATATTAAAAATAAATAAATAATATGTATTTTTATTTTAAATAAAACAAAACATAATGGTACCTTTCAATTTCATAATTTATTTACATGGAATGACAATTTCTTAAAAAGAAACATCTTCAACTATTAACATAAAAAACTATTTTTTCAGAAAAATACTGATGTTTCACCCAAAGCTAATTTCCATATTATTAATTAAAAAATGTTATTGTTTTTATAAAATTAAATTTATAAGATTATTATAAATTAATTATAATTCCCAAAAACAATATTAAAATTATAATATTTTTTAACAAAATGTATATTTAAAACATATAAGTATTTTATATATAATTTTGAAATTTTTTCTAAATACATATATAAAACAATTATACATATTTTAATAATTTGATTAATGTTTTTCATTCCTTCCAAAATAAAATTATGTTCTTAAAGGTCTTATTTAAATAATATTTTTCATGTGTACTTTAGGCCCAATGGTTTGTGTCGTATACATTATCATACATAATGTAATTTTGTTAAAATATCATGGTGGCACACTAACATAATATAGTATATTAATAAAAAAATATAGATAAACATCATCCACCCATGCTTCTAAAATCACCAAGTCAATTGAAATCATATTAGTTCTTTTAAAATCATAATTCATAAATGATATTTGGAAATATTTAACAAGGATTTATAAACCAATAATTTCTTTTTAAAATGAAAGACCCAATCGACCTTCTCAATTCCCATCCATTTCAATATTATGAAAACATTACACCAATATAAATATTTTTTAAAACAATCACTTGAACTTTCATTAAATGAAATCAATAAATTTTTCAAATCACATCAAATGTTTTAAATTAAATTTTCACATAACCAAATATTTTTTTTAAAACCAACACATTTGGAAAATAAATTTAAAAATCAATAACAACATGAAAATTAGAAAAAAACTTCATTTCAACATTAATTTTTTTTCATGAATTCTAAACCCATTTTATAAAAAACCAAAACATATTCAAATCTCCCTACACTCAAACTAACATAGAATTATAAAACCAAGATTTTTTTGTATTTATAATGAATTCATTCAATTAAAAAAAATGTTTCCGTAGGTATTTTACAAAACCTATGGAATTTTTTAAAAAGATATAAGTCAAAATTTCAAATCCTAAAAATCATTTTCCATATAATCATAATTTTTCACCAAAAGAACAATTTATACCAAAATAAAACCAAAAAGGATTCACAATAAAAATAAGAACCTAATTGTATTCATATTTCAACATCCTATAAAACACTATGTATTCCACACCCATCACTCGGTACTACATCAAATACTATATAAATATAAAAATTAATTGGATGTGTAACTGTGCATGAATAAAACACATGGATTGATGAGTTATGAGATGGTTAAGCAACAATACCTGTTATGTTTTCAAGATCGAGTGGTTCACCACTACCAACTTTATTAGGCCATAAAAACAAACCTCACACCACCTAATTTTTTTCCCATACCCAAACAACCCCCAAGGAAACACACATCATTCCATTTTTATTAAGACCCCCTAAATAATAAAAAAATTAAATTCTAATTTCAGAATTAATACACAACTGTAATGGTAAATTCTGTGTCCTTTAGAACGATGTTGATCCTGAACCCACTTAAAAAACTCCAAGGTACTAATGGTGGTATTAACATAAAATTACCAAAAAAACACTAAAAAATATATATTTACATCAATAACCATGGTACTTACTGAGAAACCAAGGATTTGGAACCAATTTTAAGAATTCGTCTCGGGAAACCTCTTGAAGTAACATTTGAACCAATCCACTGTTGGGCCCAAGAAGCATTATCAATCCGCATGGGCTATCGAATAGTGTTTTAATAATTGTAAACACACATGTAGAATCATATTTCCCATAATAAAAAATTGAAACAAGGAAAGAAAATAAGTAAAATATATAAAACAAATATGATATCTCAAATGGAAACCCATTCAAGAATAAAAAATTATAAAAAATAAATAATGAAGAAAATAAGGATACACATACTATGATGAAATGGTTTCATAATATCACAAAATAAAAAAAAAATAAATGTAATATAAATAAATATATAATAGAATTAATAAAATAATCAAAGGAATATAAATAACTCTATCATAGAATTAGTGGCCCATAATCACTCATAATATTCCCTAATTCATAAAAGAACCAAACTATACCTCCATAATTAAAATAGAACTGAGAATCTGAAATATAAATATAAAATAAGAATATGCACCCAAGAACTGGTACACATATAGGGTCTGATCTTGAAATTCATAGTAATATATAATCAAGGGGAATAAATAAATCCCTTTTAATATAGTTCATAATGTTTTAGTTTTATCATAAGATATAAAATTTAATTTTATCATGATATATAAAATGAAATTAAAAATAATACTGAATGCACGTCTCTAAACATCCACCATTTTCATAAAATAAAATAATATGGATAAAATTTAAAAAAATCATTTTAAATTAACAGAAGGGGGCCATTAAAATAATATAATGTAATAAAAATCAACACTTATCCCATTTTCTAGAAATTTGATGATAACTCATTTTTTATAAAAAAATTTGAAATAAACTCATTCCTTAAATTTGTTATTAAATATCAAAACCATTTTTCATTTTAAATCACAATTAAAAACATTTTTGAAAACACACATTTGTTGTTGAAAAAGTACACTGTAAATGTGATACTGGAATCAAACAATGGATCCAATAAAATATGGAAACACAATCGAAGATAATAACAAAAAACCATGCTATATAACTATATAAACTAGAAGAATGAAAACTATCCAAGAAATTAAATCCAATAATGTGTCTGAGGAAAGACCTAAGTGTCTTGGGAAATATCATTTGACATATTTTTCTAGATCCTAAATTAGTGATATGGAACCTTAGATGACATTACTCAACCCTTTATATCAATGAATGCCTAAAAAATAACTATTATATTTCATGATCAAGTGGATTAATAGAAATCTTGGAACCTTATAAGATATATAAAGGGTATAGAAACACCATATTATCTCACTTAGTATAACTGATTACTGTACCCTATATAGTAAACTCTACACTAGGAAAATAAATTATTCAAATCCTTTCTAGTATTTTAGGACTCACATGACATGTCAAAAAATGGATATAAGAATCAAATGAAATTATGGATATTCACATGTGAAAAATTTCAATAATTTTAAATTTTATTTCATCTCACCTCATGTTTAACCATAAGAAAAATATCATTTTACATCTATGAACAAGAATATCAAGATAATATATATCAAAATATAAAATACCCTATAGGGTTATAATGAACTATGAGAAAAATTCTCACACCAAGATACATTTGGAGTATAATTATTTTTAGAAACCAACTATTTTAATATTCCAAATTGCATTTCATGAAAGTGATTGGGAAGAGAATACATTTTTACACATTTTGAAAACCATATTTCAAAAATTATTTGACATAGATTTAACAAACTACCCTTATTTGACCATTTGGAAACCAAACCTTTTCACAAATAAAATATTTTAAAATAGTAAACACATTTTTTATGATGTATTTGGTTTTAAATAACCTTTAAAAACCTTATTTCCCCATTAAAACCACTTCAATGTACCACGAAACCTAATGGTCTCAAAATTACGTTAATTCAATGAACGAGAACTCTCTTTATTTGAAAACACTTTCCACTAAAATTTCACACACTTTCATAAAAACACCTAATGCTAAAACCCATTTAAAAACATTTTATGTCTTTTTAAAATCAACATTGGATTTTTAATGAACACTTATAATGTGACAAAAATCAATGACATGTTTTTAAACCATTTCCAACCCCTTCAAATAGAAAATATACATAACATAGGATTATGATTTCTCAGGAAAAATATAATAAAATTAATATATTTATTCCACATATTACAATGCATTTAAAAACAGAAACCTACATTATTCAAGAAAAATAACCACCAAAACTCATTTCCTTCAATACAGAATGCATAAATTAGCTAAGATGCATCCACCTAAATTGATAACAACCTGTATTCACATAATTAGAATATCCATGAACCCTACTCCTAGCCCAATAAATGGATAGGGTTTGAGGGTATGAGAAACATATATATATAGGGATTGTTAACGATATGGGTGAATAAAAGTGGATGAAATGAAGGATTACACACTTGGAATCAGAGAAAAAAATATCTGTAAATCTATAGAGACATAATCTTTCCATATATAAATAATATATCTTATTATATGAATATTAATTACATATTGATGTGATTTATTAAATAAAATTAAGTTTTTATTGTCTTTGAAAAAAAGGATATATAAAAATTTGTAACAAAAAAGGATCTATATCATCTCCCACTTAAGTTGTTATATTTATAACCCTTATTAGATATAGGCTATTTAAAATATTTCCTCATAACCTAGGAAAAGGAAACATTAGAATGGGTGATCTTTGAATGATATGTAGGGGTAAATAAGGGAGATATCAGTCAATGATAATAATTGAGTACATTATAAGAACAAGGGTATGATAAAATGATAAAAACTAGAAATAATTGTACCAAATTAGTCAAAGATATTTAAACATGAACCCCAAAATAAGGTGTTTTCAATAAAATGAAATAATATATTAGAGTGTGGAATTTTGAATAATAAATCATAATCCATGATAATATATTATTATCATAAACATATGTTTTTGTTATTCACATATGCATAAAAACCACTTCATTTGTCAAGGTTCACTACCAAGACTATCACTGTACAAAATATCCTATAATCAAAATTTCGACAAATCTATTTTTAATATTCTATGAAATAAAGACAATTTTCATTAAAATCAATATGTCAGTATATTCAAAACATAAATGAATGAAAGGGAAAGGAAATTATGTAATATTAAAAAATCACCATAAGATAATAAAATAAATAATATTTGTTAGAGATAGATAAATAAATACCAACATCTTAAATTATATATAAACAATCATGGTAAAAGATAGCATTGTAACATAAAACCCTTACATATTTGTTAAATTTTGATTCATATAATCCATAAAATAAATTGCATAAAATTAATCATTAAATAACATGAAAATATGAAAATACAAGATAAAAAATAACAAAAGTTACATATATGAACCTCATAATATAATTTATTTCTGTAACATTGCATATGTCTAAAGGAAGACAATTTTAGAAGATAATCCTTTACCTCTTTCATGACATTTGAATAAAAAATAGTTGGACATAATATTTTTATTTTATCAATAATTACCATTAATTAATATTGATAAATGATAAAACATTTCAAATTATCAATATATACAATCCCAAAACATAGATAGGTGTATAATAGAAAATGGTTTTTATGGAATCAAAATTGAGATGGAGAACCATTAAGATGTTATTAATTATTGAAATGAATGTCATTTAATGATTTAAAAATCAAAGGGTTATAAAAATACATTGAAATAATTCATTTTTTTTCAACAACACCTTATATTTATGTATATACAGTATATAAAAAAATCAATTGGTTTATAAAATTAAAACATATCTCAAGTAAGGGAAATTTAGACAAAACATGTACCTAAAACCCAACATGATTCAAAATCACTTTAACCTCACATATAATAGACATTTCTTTATTATAATTATATTATATAATCATATTCATACTTATACTATCATATGTGGTCCATTTATTTGATTTAATCACCCCTTTACTAATGCTTCTCTATTAAACTTTACATTTTGGGTGTAAATTGCATCGTATTTCATGTATCTTTTTATTCAACCGATATGGAACTTACACATTGATCATGGACCATAAATATATATAATTTATATCATGATAAATTTATCTTATTCAATCATTATATATATATATATATACATATTTTACCATTAATATTAAGATGTGATGAAATATTAATTAAATCACATCGTAGAGATAGTAATCCGTATGTACACATGAGTGATGTTTCATGTCTTTGATTTATTCAATGAGAGAAAGTTAAATGATAATAAATATTTACATAATAATACATATGTCATGAATATCATACATTTTCATTAAATATACCCTTGTTATTATCTAATTTGTGGGGAAATGATAAAAAAATCACATTTCTTCTTAGTGGTAATTCTCCCAATTTTGAACCAACAACATTATCATTTACCAATGGATCAAAAGGTATGAAGGAAAATAAGATATTATAAATCGAAAACAATAATTATTTTATAAATATCATAAAACATTTTTTATAGTAACAAATAAACCATTAAATATGGTGATGTAAAATTAATCAAACCACTAGGTGGAGATGGTAGTCAATACATATGCACGATAGATAATTTTATTTCCCATTTGATTGAGATGGGGTGTAAACATTCATGGAAATCATCATAATAAAAGAAAATTATATTTATGATAATTGAGTAATAATTTTATTATGGATACCAAATTTTTGGAGGATGTTTAAAAAAATTGAAATGAATGATCTTAGTTAATATTTATACCTCTTCTTTAAGAGACCTCCTTTAAATTCCTCCTTAATCATTAAAGAATTGGTCTTATGAAAAAATGAAAAATTATTGGATTAAGGGATGTATTATATAAAATATTTTATGTAAAGACCCGTAAAATTCAAGGGATGTTTTTTCTTAATTTTCTTTTAGATTTTACAAGAATTCAGTTTTTGACGGCACTTGATTCTGAGGCCCGGTGAGCCCGGAATAAGTTTCTGAAGTTCATCTCAGGTACGTTCAGTGAATGAATGAGCGAGTTTTCCTAAATTTTAAACCGATTCTTGGAATCGAAATCCGAGGACACCGATGGAATCTCATCACTGGTAATTGCTTAGGAACACCTTTCCTGGAGTTGCGTTTTCTTGGGGGTAGTAATTAAAATTTTGGGTTATGTAAAAGAATAAAATAAAAATGGTGCAAACAATTTTATTTTATTTAAATTAGTTTAACCTAAGCTAAGTGGTTAGAGTGGGACCCACTGTATCCTACTCCACTAGGTAGGATATTTGTGGGGTGGGGCCCACACAAGCCCCACCTATTTAACTTCCTCAACCCCCCTGTTTTAATTAGGTAACGCACCCGCACCCCCATTAATTGAAAAGTCAACTCTCATGTTTAACTAAATATTAAACGCCTCTTTAATTTGGTGGTTAAAACTCTTCAATTAATTCAATTAATTTAAGGATTCGTTTTGAATTTCAAAAACCATTGTCTTGAGTAATAAAATAAGTCAACGCTTATTTTATTAGGGTGGTTTTGTTGTGTGAGAGGATTTTGGAGTGGAAATCTCTAAGTTCCAAAGAACGTTCTTCTTCCTCGATGAAGAATGCGATGAACACTGAACCTTCAATGAAGAACTCTGTCACCGCAAAGGGGAGTTCATCGTACCGTCTTCTTCCCTCTCTGTAGCTGGTGAGAGACGCCACCCTCATAGATCGACGAAGCGAAGCCGACGATCCTCCTCCCGCAATGGCGTCTACCACGGTGCCTGACGTGTGGCATTATTTATTCGAGGTAGGGGTTGATTAATTTTTGTTCATAATTAATTCTTTTCATTCTTCATTTAACATTCGGGTCGCCTGTTACCATTTAACGGGAGGAGGTCGAACCTCCCGAACACGACTGATCATCCTCCCCCCTTTGATGTTGGGTTCTTTGCGGCATGAACAAAGGTGGTGTGCTGCAACGACACCGCGTAGAAACAAGAAAGAACGCGACGAAGAAGCGCAGTGCCATCGCACTGCGCCATTGAGGCCGAACGAAACCGCGACCAGAGTCGAGGCTGTGAAGGCAATTCAGAGACTCCGCTGGTTGATCGTTGTACACGGATTGACGGATGATGAAAAACGGGGCCGCAATGTCAATTTGAACACTTCGCAGTGAAGAGCTTGTCCTGGGAGGACCCTAGCGAAGACCGCAGGAAAAAATGACCACCGGAGCGCTTTTGGTGGTCTGTGGAAGGGCCTACCGACGCGCCGCCAGGAGGGTCCGCCCCGGCTGAAGCCGCGGCGGCAGGCGACGGTCCCACGACCATGGGGGACCGAGGGAGACGGGGCGGCCAGCGCCGCGTCGCTGGCAGGGTGCGGCCCCCATGCAGGGGCCATGGATTCAGTTAAGGGGGCAGTGCCCCCTTGCACGTCCTCTTGGTCAGCGCCGAGCGGACCCCGCTCGGCCGGCGCCGAGCTGCCCCCGCTCGGCGCCGCCCCGGGCCGGCCGCACCGTACCGGGCTGCCCAGGCCAGGACGGGCCACTCCCTAATGGGCAGAACCTGGACCCTGGTCGGGTGGACCCGGGTCGGGTGGACCCGGTTCGGGCCAACCCAGGGGGGGTTGTGCCAGGTCGGACCGGGCCCAGACCCCCCATTTTCAGACAACTTTCGGTCTTTTTCCCGTATCATGTTTTACAGACCTCCGACCGATGCACCGTCAGTTGCGTAGCGATCTTTGGATCGAGACGGTCGTTTTAGTATATTACACTCAAGGTTTCGGAGAACTTTGAGTACGGCCGGGTTGGTTCAGATATGAAACCAACCGGGCCCACCGAGCGGAAACACTTGTATCTTGAGCTTCGGACGTCCGATTGACATGCCATCGACTTTGTTGGATTCTTATTGATGAGATGGAACTTTTTACGTACTATGCCTAATATTTGGATGCAGATGGATAGTGGCCATGTTGGATTGTACCCGAAATCCAACCGGGCCCCTGAAACAGAAAAGTTGATAACATTCAGTCTGAACGTCTGTTTGACGAACCGTCAGCGATGTTAGTGATCACGTTGAGAAAACGGTTCCTATGATTATACCCTATGAGAGTTCGGGGTACAGTTGATATATGGCCAGGTTGGTTCGCACATGAAACCAACCAGGCCCCTGGGACGAAAAGGCTAATAACTCACAGATCGGGCGTCCGATTGTCGCGCCGTCTGTTGCATTGTGACCCCTATGATGAGGCGGTCCTTTGAGATACTTCTTCATGGGACTTTGTGATACTTGGAGTATAGGCCTGTAGCTCATGGAGCAGACCCTCCTGGAGATGGTCGTATGGAGTATGGAGACCGTGTAGCTAGCTGAGACCTGAAGACTTCTTGTCCGACTCGAGTCAGAGTGAGTTGTATAGCCCAGTGGGGAGCAATACTGTGTTTGGGTGGCGGACCCATGGTGGGGAGCACTACTGTGTTTGGGTGGCAGACCCGCGGTACTCGACAGAAGGAGTACCTCTGCAGGCTATTAGGGGGGTTGCACTACTGTGTTTGGGAGGCAGACCCCGACGGGAAGCACTACTGTGTTTGGGTGGTTGGCCCACGACACTCGACAGGAGGAGTACCTCAGTAGTCTTAGGTTAGTGAGAATTACCTCGGAGTCAGGACAGGATCACTGTACTCGTCAGAGACGGGGCTATTCAATAGTTATGGTTTCGATAATGAAAATCCTGGTTTGAGCTGTGTCTTCGACATTGTGTTTACATCATGATTGAAATGAGCCACTTGATAACTTAGGTATATGTATGGCCATATACCTAGGTAGTGGTTATCCATTGATTTCATAACCTTTGTGTTTCCTCGTGATTGAGATGGGTTACTTGATAACTTTGGTATAAGTATGGGCTTATACCTAAGTAAGGGTTATCTATTGAGATCCTTATTTTTGGTTATCCTTGTTGGATTTAGTGAGACCTTGAGGGTATTGGGGTCCCTACTGAGTATCGTATAATCTCCCTTGCATGGGCTATGACCGCACCTCGTTGTTTAGGTTTCAGACGACGGGCATCGCTAACAGATACCAAGTGTTTGAGGACTAGAAGGTACCTGATGGTGGACTTCACGACGAGACGATACTCAGAGGAGGTTTAAGGGAGAGAGAATTGTGGAGGCTATCTGTACCTACTCTTCAGGTAGGATCCGTGGTGGACAATCCAGGAGATGCGCAATCTTTACCTACCCTTTAGGTAGGATCCGTGGTGGACGATCCAGGAGCTGCGCTATCTGTACCTACCCTTCAAGTAGGATCCGAGGTGGACGACCCAGGAGCTTCTTCTTTTTTTTCAGTTGTTTGTCTTTTTTGTTGTACTTCCTTCAGTTATAGCTGTACTTTTCAGTTGGGTTTGTATTCTGGCCCTTTTTACTTTTCAACACTTTCTTTTGTACTTAGTGTATTACTTCGCTTGTACTGTGTGGTTTTTTGTTTACTTTTATAAAGGAAATGCCTTCCCAGTTATCGGGATTTACGCCTTGGTGCTAGTCGCCAACCCCTGGCCTATGGAAGGAGGGCTTGGGGTTGTCACAACACGGGCCCCGAGGATGGGTCGTGACAAATTGGTATCAGAGGAGTTAGTTCTACTGCAGAACTTAGGACTATGATCTTTATTTTCTGTGAAGCAATAGTGTTAAGGGTACCGAGTGTGGTCTTCAGTTCAGGGAGTCCAGTGTTGGTGCGGCAGCCGACGTATCCATACACTAGGACCTCGACTACTGATTTCTGACTTTGTGCACGAAAACCCTGATTGCGTGTGTGTTTCCAAAAAGATTAAAAGTCAGCTCAAACCAGGTCAGCTCACCAGGTATAAATCATTTGACCATGTCGCATCTGTTCAGGATGTCTCTACACAGACAGTCAGTTGGAGTTTCCAAGAGAGTAATCGGTGGCGGCTCACCGAGCGATGAGGCTCTGGTGCAGGGCCCTTTTTACTATGTTTTCACCCTCGGGTGGTGTACCAGCAGGACCACCACCTTTTGGGCAGCAGATGCCACCAGCTAAACTAGCGAACTGTGCACGCTGGCAGAGCGCGTTGCATGAGTTCCAGCCGTAGTGGCCTCTGAGGTTACGAGGCGAGGCAGATTCCCAAACAGCAGAGCACTAGCTGGAGGCGATTGATAGATTTTTTACCTAGCTGAGACATCAGTACAGTGGATGGTGGACATGTCCACTAGTGTTTTCCAATGAATGACCATGAGGATGGTCCGCATAGTGATGAGGCTTCGGTACGTGGACCGATGCCTGAGATAGTGCCTTCGGGTAGTGTGTCAGCTATACATCACTACCTGTTGGTCAGCAGTTAAAACCGGCAGTACCGATAGGTGACACATGTAGGCTTACTACCTTACACGTGTTCTAACATCAGATACCCTCATGTTCTGAGGTGAACCTGACTCACAGGCGGCTGAGGACTGGCTTGAGGAGGTGGCTGAGAGTTTTCTAGATCTTATATAGCTTCGACAAGACGACGTGTCGGTAGCTGAGAATTCCTCGAGGTGTACCGAACATTCTGGGAACTCGGTGAATACGATTCGATCAGTTCTATAGATATCAGGCCTCTGAGCATGGTGTGTTTAACGATATTCGAGTCACCACTTTTTCCTCTATGCATTCCTACTCACGTTAGGGTTCTAGAGAGAACCTTGAGGTTGAATGTTCTTTGGCTGAACGAATACAGCTTGAGAATGTTATAAGTTGGAACGCAGCGAGCTGGTGACAGTCTCAGAGACTTGGGCGTGCGAATGTTTCAAGAAGAAGAAATGTCAGGGAAAGATAAATCTGTAGAGCAGCAGACGTGGAGTAAGATCTTCGAGAGCAACATGAGGTGGTGTAAATTTCAACACTTTACAACCACCCGCCTTTGTTGTCCCCTCCAGGCTCAGGGAGCCAGAGGGCAGGGGAAGAGAGTAGCTGCATGCGGTCAAGGAGTGAGACCCAATGGCTCTAAAAAAATGATTCATGGGACAGTCTGTGTCCACTACTAGCTGCCGTAGTAACAGACATTGATATGAATCATTCCTTCCTTCCACGAATCTTGTCCTAGACCTAGAGTTTCCGGTAAGCTGTGGACTTGACCCTCACATCTGGAGATACCTTGGGAGGAGGCTCGATAATCACACTTATGCTGACAATGTGGTCTGATCCAGGAGGTGAGAGCTTTGGTTGGAATCTCTTGGTGGTAGTGTCGAGGCATTACGATGTTGGTCTCGGTATGGATTGGATTCACAGTTCATGATCAGATTGACTGTATTAGGAAAAAAGGTTGTGGTCTAACTACATCCTTGGGATGGGTTTTCCTTGGTCGAAGAAAAGGAAACCCCATGTAGCACATGATGAAATCATGCATAGGAGGGTTTGGCCGATCACTCTTGGGTCGAAAAACCTTACCCTCGTGGCAGCAGGAGTTTTGAGTTTCAAATCTAATTAGGAAGTGGAGGCCTCTAGAGTTTGAGGATGGCGATCACGTCCTTAAATGGGTCTCACCTCGAAGAGGTTTACAGAGATGTGGCTGAGGCGACAAGTTATCTCTGAGGTTCAACAGACCTTTCTAGGTCCTCAGCAGGGTAGGTGAGGTGGTTTACCGCTTGACCCAACCACCTTAGTTGCACTGGGTGCACGACGTCTTCCACGTATCTCAACTGAGGAGATACGTTCTTGACCTGATGCATGTCATCGACCATAGATAACTAGACTTTGGTGATGGGGTGACTTTTGTGGAGGTCCCAGTATAGATCGAGGATCGACAGGAGCATGTCCTATGTGGATGGACGATTCCTCTAGTGCACATCAGATGGCAACACGGGAACCTCCAAGAGAGCACTTGGGAGCGGGAGGCTCAGATGAGTGCTCAGTACCCACTTTTGTTTCCCTGGTTTTTGATGTATCTTTACGTGGATGTAAAGACCTGAGGTGGGAGTAATGTAAAGATCCGTAAAATTCAAGGGAAATGTTTTCTTAATTTTCTTTTGGATTTAACAAGAACTCAGTTTCTGACGGCACTTGAGTCCGAGGGCCGGTGAGCCCAGAATAAGTTTTCGAAGTTTATCTCGGGTACATTCAGTGCATGAATGAGCGTGTTTTTCTAACTTTTGAACCAGTGGTCGGAATCGAAATCCGAGGACACTGATGGAATCGCAGTGCTGATAATTTCTTAGGAACACCTTTTCTAGAGTTGCGTTTTCTCGGGTGTGGTAATTAAATTTATGGGTTATGTAAAAGAATAAAATAAAAATGGTGCAACCAATTTTATTTTATTTAAATCAGTTTAACCTAAGATAAGTGGTTGGAGTGGGACCCACTATATCCTACTCCACTAGGTAGGATATTTGTGCGGTGGGTCCCACACGAGCCCCGCCTATTTAACTTCCTCAAACCCCCTCTTTTAATTAGGTAACGCACCCGCACCCCCATTAATTGAAAAGTCAACTCTCGCGTTTAACTAAATATTAAACAGCTCTTTAATAGGGTGGTTAAAACACTTCAATTAATTCAATTAATTGAATGATTCATTTTGAATTTTAAAAACCATTGGCTTGAGTAATAAAATAAGGCAACACTTATTTTATTAGGGTGGTTTTGTTGTGCGAGAGGATTTTGGAGAGGAAAGCTCTAAGTTCCGAAGAACATTATTCTTCCTCACCAATGAACGCGAAGAACACTGAACCTTCAACGAAGAACTCCGTCACCACAAAGGGGAGTTCATCATACTGTCTTCTTCCCTCTCCGCAGCCGGTGAGATACGCCATCCTCGGAGATCGACGACGCAACACCGACGATCCTCCTCCCGCAACGCTGTCTACCACGGCGCCCAATGTGCGGTGTTATTTATTCGAGGTAGGGGTTGATTACTTTTTGTTCGTAATTAATTCTTTGTGTTATTCGTTTAATATTTGGGCCGCCTGTTATCATTTAACAAGAGGAGGTCGGACCACCCGAACATGGCCGATCCTCCTCCCCCTTTGATGATGTGTTCTTTGTGTCATGAACCAAGGTGATGTGATGCAATGACACCGCGCGGAAACAAGAAAGAGTGCAACGAAGAAGCGTAGCGCCATCGCGCCGCGCAGTTGAGGCCGAACAAAACTGCGGCCAGTGTCAGAGCCGCAGAGGCAATTCGAAGACTCTACTGGTTGTTCGTTGTGCACAGATTGACGGATAACGACAAACGGGGACGCAAAGTCAACTTGAACACTTCACAGTGAACTGCTGGTCCCGGGAGGACCGCTGGCGAAGACCGCAGGAAAAACGGACCACTGGAGCGCGTCCGGTGGTCCGTAGAAGGCCCTGCCGGTGCGCCACGTTGGCACGGCGGTGCCGGGGGCCGGAGGCGGCGGCCTACACCGGTCGGCCACCAGGAGAAGGCGGCACCCGGCACGCTGCCAGGAGGGTCCTCCGCGGCTTCAGTCACGGCGGCAGGCGGCAGTCCCGCGGCCGCGCGGGATCGAGAGAGACGCGGCGGCCAGTGCAGTGTCGCTGGCAGAGAGCAGCTCCCATGCGTGGGCCGCGGCTTCCGTCAAGGGGGCAACACCCCTTGCGCATCTGCTCGGCAAGCGCCGAGCCCACCGCGCTCGGCCAGCGCCGAGCCGCCTAGGGCTGGACCAGCCGCACCGGGCCGGGCCGCCCTGGCCGGGCCGCGCCGCACCAGCTGGGTTGGGCCGCGCCCTAATGGGTCGGCCCCGGACTCAGTTCAGGTCAACCCGGTTCGGGCCGACCCAGGGGGGTTGGGCCGGGTCGGACCGGGCCCAGACCCCCCATTTTCAGACCACTTCCGGTCTTTTTCCCATATCTTGGGCTACGGATCTCCGATCGATGCACTTTTAGTTGCGTAGAGATCCTTCGATTGAGAGGGTAGTTTCAGTATATTACACTCAAGGTTTCGGAGAACTTTGAGTATGGTCGGGTTGGTTTGGATACAAAACCAACTGGGCCCTCGGAGCGAAAATGCTTATATCTTGAGTTTCGGACGTCCGATTGACGTGCCGTCGACTTTGTTGGATTCCTCTTGATGAGAATGAACTTTTGGAATAATTCTCCTAAGATTTGGATGCAGTTGGATAGTGGATAGGTTGGATTGTACCCGAAATCGAACCGGGCCCCTGAAACAGAAAAGCTGATAACATTCAGATCAGACGTCCATTTGGCGAACCGTCAGTGACGTTGGTGATCACGTTGAGAAAAAGTCCCTATGAGTATATCCTATGAGAGTTCGGGGTACAGTTGAGATATGGCCGGGTTGGTTCGCACACAAAACCAACCGGTCCCCTGGGACGAAAAGGCTAATAACTCATAGACCGGGCATCCGATTAACGCGCCGTCTACTGCGTTGTGACCCCTATGACGAGGTGGTCCTTTGAGATACTTCTTCATGGGTCTTTGTGATACTTGTATTATCGACCTATAGCTCGTGAAGCATACCCTCCCGGAGATGAGCGTATGGAATATGGAGACCGTGTAGCTGGATGAGACCTGAAGACTGCTTGTCCGACTCAAGTCAGAGTGACTTGTATAGAGCAGTGGAGAGAACTTCTATGTTTGGGTGGCGGACCCACGGTGGGGAGCACTAATGTTTTTGGGTTTCAGACCCGCGGTACTCGATAGAAGGAGTACCTCTACAGGCTATTTGGGGGGGGTGCACTACTGTGTTTGGGTGGAAGACCCCGGCGGGAAGTACTACTATGTTTGGGTGGCTGGCCCACGGTACTCGATAGGAGGAGTACCTCAACAGTCTTAGGTTAGTGAGCATTAACTCAGAGTCTTGACAGGATCACTGTACTCATCAGAGATGGGTCTCTTCAGTAGTTATGATTTCGATAATGAAAATCCTGGTTTGAGCTGAGTCTTCAACCTCTGTGTTTACCTCATGATTGAGATTGGTCACTTGATAACTTAGGTATATGTATGGGCATATACCAAGGTAGTGGTTATCCATTGATTTCATAACCTTTGTTTTTCCTCATGATTGAGATGGGTTACTTGATAACTTAGGTATAAATATGTACTTATAACAAAGTAAGGGTTGTCTGTTGAGATCCATCTTTGTTGTTATCCTTGTTGGATTTAGTGAGACCTTGAGGGTCACGAGGTCCCTACTGAGTATCGTATACTCACCCATGCATTGGATATGCCGGCACCTCATTGTGTTGGTTACAGATGACAGACAACGTTGATGGAGGCCGAGTGTCCGAGGACTGGACGGTACCCGGTGGTGGACTTCACGATGAGACGATACTCAGAGAAGGTTGATGGGCGAGGGCGTTGTGGAGGCTATCTGTACCTACCTTTCAGGTAGGATCCATGGTGGACGATCTAGGAGCTGCGCTATCTATACCTACCCTTCAGGTAGGATCCATCGGGGATGATCCAGGAGTTGCGCTATCTGTACCTACCCTTCATGTAGGATCTGAGGTGGATGACCCAAGAGCTACTTCTTTTCTTCCAGCTGTTTGTCTTTTCTATTTTATTTCCTTCAGTTGTAGCTGTAATTTTCAGTTGGGTTTGTATTCTGACCCTTTTTACTTTTCAGCACTTTCTTTTGTACTTAGTGTACTACTTCCACATTCACTCTCTGGTGTTTTATTTACTTTTATAAAGGCAATCCCTTCCCAGTTATCGGGAATTATGCCTTGGTGCTAGTCGCCAACCCCTGGCCTATGGAAGGCGGGCTTGGTGTAGTCACGGCATGGGCCCCGAGGACGGGTCGTGACATTTTATTATGTATTGGATGAGATATAAGACTCAAATAGTGTAAATAATGGATGATAACATGTTCCCTTGTATAAGTGATGGGGCAACACACATTGAATTTCTTAAAATATCTCAATTATATATGTTCACTTATATTAAAATAGGGATCAAAATGGACCGGTATTAAAACATTTTATGTGATAATGTTTGAAATATATTCATTTAAAAATAACTAGAGTGGTTTTTAACTAATCATACCCTTATCCCATAGTTTAGCCACTAATAAACTGGTTCTAACCTTAATTATAATAACAAAAATTTATTGTTTGTACTATTCACTATATAAAAATTTTGTTGAACCTATTAAAATATATTAATTATTATTATTAACAATATGTAACCCAATTTAAATGAATGAATTTTTATAAGTGATATAATTCAATTTTTGATAAAAGTCTAACCCACAATGAAATCCCATTTAAGAAAAAAGAATCATTAAGAATAAAAAATAAATTACATCGAATTACTTTTGAAAACTATAATATGAGTGTTAACATATATGATGAAATTTATTATTAATAAATTTCATTAAAATCATAAATCCCTAAATAGTAATTCAATTTCTTTATGATAAAAACACATTGTGTGAAAAAATAGTTTTTAGAAGAAACCAATCATGTCCAAAAACAATCTTAAAACAAAATAATGTATAATAATTATCCATAGATAATTAATTCTATTATATTTATTTAAATGTTTATTATTTTAATTTAACAAAAAATAAAATATATATTAATACTTGCACTTGAAAATAATTGATAGTCTTTAGAAAAACCTACATTTTTTGACATTCACTGAATCATATTTTTTTAGAAGAAACATAAAAACCAACCCAATATAATATTAACGTTATGATTTCTAAAACAATATTCATTTCATCAAATAAAATTTATAAAATTCTATAAATTAATTATAATTTCTATGTACATAAAAAACAAAAAAAACTAATTTTGTAGAAATTAAATTTCTAATTCATTAAATGATTTTTCTAAAAATTGATAAGTTATTTATTATGCAATAAACAATAGATATTAATTATTTAAAAATTAATAAATATTTTTCATAATTTGGTTATTAGTAATCATACCTTCCAATTTGAAAACTATATAATAATAGTTTACTATTTTTTTTATAGTCTACAATTTAACGTGTAAATAAAGATACCAAACACATAAATTTTAAATAATGAAAAATACATTCTAAAATATTATTGTGTTACATTTTCCCCTCTTTTAATATACTATCATATTTAAATATTTACCACATTAATAAATGGGTTTATTAATAAAAATATATTTTTTTCAAACCCACATAGTTAAAAGGAATAATAAATCATATTTTTGTAGGGAAAGTGGGAAGCATAATGGTTTACTTAATAAAACTTGTTCGGGTTCACAACTAATGATAAATTTGTGGGAATTGAAAATATGGTCATGGAGGAGAAATATAATGTCCAAAGTACACAAATAGTGATAGAGAAAATGGTCATGATATATTTAATGTCTTTAAACCTATAAATAATTTAGGCTAATCAAAAGCATCCACTCCTCAGAAATAGATGTAAAAAAGAATGAGTTCTCTTTTTTAGTATCCATTTTTCAAGAGTTAAGGAAAACTATTACTATAGAATACAAGAAAATTTACTTTATTTATTAAAATCCATAAACGTGGTTTCTTATTTAGTTGTGAATTTAAATCGGATTCCACATATTTTCATCCATATTTCAATGATAAATGATCAATAGTAACTTTCATGTATAAAGTAGTAAAATTACCTTATAAGGATCATAAGAAACATTAAATAATGAAAAGTGATTCATTTTTTCTCTAAATAAATACCAAAACCAAAATTGTTAGCATAAGTTATCAAATATCGAAAAATCCTTATATAAATTATATAATATATTGATATCTAAAATATAAATACTAACACCCAAAGTCCAACATAAATGATTCCATAAATATTTAACCTTAATAATCTTCTAAAATATGTCTATAAATTTTCAAATACAAAAAATTTAGAAATTTTCCAGGAAAGTTCTATAATAATGTATATAGTAATCCCTAAAAATCATAAACTAGTTCATAATTTTACATTAGTAACATGTGACTACCTTGATCATATATTATCCAAAACTATGTAAATAACTTGAATCACCATCAAATCTCAAGGAAAATATATAAGCTTCAAAAAATAACATAATCATTATTAGTCAAATAAAGTCACATACATTATAATATATTCCATAGATCCAAAGATAATATAAAATTCATCAATGATAATATAAATATCTTTTTCCTCAAATCACTAAATAATTTCCTGGTAATCAATTCTATTGAATTTACATTATCAATATCTATAGACTCTTTATCTCAAAAAAACATTACCATATCAAAATCAGACACACATTAAGGGTTTTTTATCCTTTAATCACATGTCATAAAAAAATCTCATATTGACACTAATTCATTTATCTAGGTTATTGATATAATTCATCACGTTCTTGAAATTATCCATGAAAAAAATTATGGAACAATCGTTAATGATTCTTAATTATTATATTTATAATATCAGTATTAGAAAACTTATGTAACATAATTCTATAATATGAATACATAAACAATTCAATTATTACACTTTAATTATTAGAATAGTATATTACCTTGTATATCTAATGAGTTAGCCCATAGATTAGTGAATTTGTTTTCATAAAGACCATAATCCTTTTATTGGAATCATTTGAGTGTGTTGGTGACTTCTATTGATATTTTTCATCATTCTATACATTGATTGGAATTTTCTCATCACATAAAAACTATTTTAATTAATGAACTTCTTTTATTATCATAATGTTTTTTCAAGTCCCCTTAAGAAAATTTCTACCATATTTTAATCTATGTTATTAATATAATTAAAGTACTTTTTTCTTACTTCCATGGTTTTTTCTATTATAATTTTCATCAAATTTAATTTTATTTTTCTTAAAAAAACCATGACATTGATTGCTGATTCCAAAATACATCCCTACAATTATATCACATTTAATAGTTTATTTGATGTTACTAAATTAACTTCTGGATAACATGTTTTAATGACATAGTTTTAAGCCACTAAATAATTGATCATTTTTACTTTCTGGGCTAATGATAAAACTAGAATTTTTCTTTGATAGTCTTGGAAAATTTTCATCATAGATACCAATGGATACATAATCCTTCTTTTTTAGCTCATAGAATCCATTAACCATTTTCATATAAATATTTAAAAGAAATTACTTATTTAAAAACAAGCTTTTTAACTCATCCAACTCTATGGAGTCAATTTATTTTCATTGACTTATATTTTTGTTGTGATTCATCTATTTATCTTATTTTCCTTACAAATATAAAATGTCCAATATATCCTTTTCATATTCGAAGCACTAGAGAAAAAAATATTCCCAGTGGTATTGATCTATTTCATATATATTTTTGTATCAATGGTCCCATAATAAGAAGGTGTTTGTTTCCTTATGAAATACTCAATAGTGTGTTATTCCCTAATTTCCCATTTTTAATTTTAGTTTTATTTATGGATAATCAATTTTTTATAACCACACAAATATAAATTTTTATTCCACCCCCATCACAGTTGATTGATTGGGAGGTGAATTATTTTATTGTTTGTCACAGTTATATTTAGCATAGTTCATTCTTTGTAAAAAAACATAGGTCTTTCTAGTTCAATAAATTTATGGAAACCAAGAAGAGTAGTATAAGAAACAATAATCATAGTGGGAAGTCATATAATAATAGAAAAATCATTTGTTTTATTAATAAATCATAACCCCATGATGTCAATTCATAACACATTAGTTTTAAAATGTCCATCCATGGTCCTTATTTATCAAAAACCATTATAATAGTTCAAAAAAAATTTGAGTTAACATAAAAAAATTCTCCCTAGGTAATAAAACATGCTACATAGTACGAAAACATTCACCATGCACTAGAATTATGGATCATAAATACTCAATTTTTGGGGTTTATTAACTGTATATAAATCCATTACAATTTTTTATTATTACTAGTATCTAGATATGGATATATTTTCTTAAGAAACTACACTCCTTTGTTGACCATAACTGAGGATGTACTTTAATATATAAGGCCATATCAAGTATTTTCACAAATTATTTTCATCATAGATAAAAAAACAGCCAATAATTTCTTTAAAACTAAATATAAAAACCCCAAATTTTCATACATAATTAATGCATCTTATTTTCTGAATATTAACTATATATCAATTTAATAAATGCCCAAAGTTTAATGTTTTACAATATTTGGAAACATAAATACATAAAAAATAGGTACATAAAATTTTATACATTATCTATGTCTTAATTATTAACTACTAACACCTTTTTAGATATACTCTACTTAGAACCATTCTTTATAACTGCAAAAATTTAACCATAATAATGGGTTAGCTCTGATGCTCAATACGGAAAAAATGGGATATATAAATCAATGATCAAAAGTGATAAAAAGATAAAATTAAGGGTATGAAAACACGATCAAAACATAAAATATTCATACTAAATCAGAAAATGATCTTTTGACATGAATCATGATATAAGGTTCTTTCAATCAAAATACATAATACATATGAGCGTGAAATTATCAAAAATAAATCATGATGCATTAGTACATATCTTTAGATTATGAAATAAGTATTTTAAATTCAAATAAACATAGAAAATAAATTCCATATTGTACATTCCTTCCCAAGAATTCAATGTGAACACAATCCCAAAATTTAAATGTTTACCCGATAATTTAAAATAATTTATTAGGAGTAGTATCCATCAAGTTAATGTTGTCATCTCATAAGACGTAATTAATTCTACCACATCTTAGGTTTATTTCTACTCTATTATCATTAGACAATACATTAGGGTTCTAAAACATACCCACCCATCATTGGTTTATAATGTGACAACCCATCCTTGGTTTACAAGATAACAACAAATTATAGGTTTAAAACAGAACTACCAAAAAAAATCATAATCCTTTCATATGAATTCCATAAGAAAGTTAATATATTTTTCATTTCATCACATATTTACCCATTAAAAAGAAAAATATTCTAATAAAAATTTTATTATAATAATAATAATCCATCAATAGAAATAATTATTTTGGTAAATTTTGATCATATCTATATTAAATCATAATAAAAGTAAATGGATATTGTTATAAATGAAAATAATTTTAAAATATCACCTAAATATTTTCTGGGGAAAATTCACTTCCCATTTTGAAATCAATTATTTAAAATATAAAAATATCCAAAATATTGATGATTTTTTGGTTTGAGAAGTAAATGGAAACGATGATAGGATTATTAAAATAAAAGAGTATTCATGATGGAAGAGAATTTCATTCACATAGTATTCATTAAACCAAAACATCCTTTCACATTTTTAGTAAAAAATTTGAAGTATATAATCCAGAAAATGCTAAATATATTCCTTTTAAAATCATTATAAATATTAAATAATTCATTAATAAGAATATAATTAATCATGGGATAAAATTTAAATCATTATAAATAAAATATAACCATATAAAAAAATATTCATGACAGAAGAGATACAAAAATTTGGTTTTCTTTACAAATCATTTCTTCAGTATCTTGAGAAAATATAGAGAGTAAAGTGAATGGAAAGACATTAATCTCTAGAAATAAAAATAGGTGAAAAGAAAAACAATATTTGGGATATATATATCATATAATATACAAATTAGAAATTAATAATAAACAATCATGATGAGAAATGATATTTTCATATAAAACCATTAATGCTTTGGTATATTTTTGATTCATACATCACATTTATGAAAAAACATCAAATAAGTATTTTAATAATTTTAAAATAAGGAAATAAATTACATAAAATAACAATGTGGTAGTATAAACAACTCATAAAATATTATTTGTGTATGACATTACATATGTCCTAAAGAAGAATATTTGAGACAATAAACCCTTACTACTATAAATATATATGAAGAAACACCTATTGGATTGAATAGTTTGAACTATAAATTTAAATTCTATTAATTACATATTATTCATGATATAAAATTTCAAGGTATCATTATATCCACCCCAAAAATTTAAATAGGCTTATAACTTCTAACACGTCTCAAAGAAACAAAAGATAGAAAATAATATTTTTGGAACACTTATGGCAATAGAATTTTGGGAATCGAAAGTCATTAAATTCATTGAAAATAAAATATTTATATAATTAAAATTAATTAAATTATATATTATTCCAAAAAAATTTACCTTTTATTATGAAGAACATATAAATAAAAAAATTTTGCGTAACATTAAAACATTTTTCAATGAAGATAACTTGAAATGAAACCTTTACCTTATATATGACATCATTTATATGCACTCTGAAATACTATATAATAAATATTTATTTATAATAATTATATATAAAAATAACATTCCCTCTTATAATATCATAAATTATCCACTTGTATCATTTCAACAGTCGTTTATTAACAATTCTCTACTAATGTCGTCATTTTATATATTAAGTGCTTCATTTTTCAGGTATGTTTTATTTTTGAATTTTTATTACATTCGAATTGATCAAGAATCCTCTTTCACTATAATGTTAATAATTATATATTTATCTTATTTAATTATTATATACGTATTTATTAGTGTGTATATAAATCAGTGATAAAAAATTAATTACATTACGTAATGGAGACAATAATCCATATGTACACATGAGCGATGTTTCTACTTTTTGATGGATTTAATAAATGAAAGTAAAATGATAATTCAAATTCATATAATAATAATATTTCTATAATTATCATTTATTTTCATTAAATATTTCCTTATTTCTATACATGTAAAATGGAAATGAAAAAAAATCACATCACTTTATAGAGGTGGTAGTCCACTCATATACTTGAGAGACATTATCCATTACCAATTGGATCTAAAGGTAATAAGGTATTTAATATATTAAGATTATTGAATAGAAAAATTGATATAAATTTCATACATAAATATTAAATCTATCATTATAGACACCCATAAATTATGGTGTTTGAAAATGAATCATATCACTACGTAGAGGTGGTAGTCCACACATACACATGAGGGATAATTTTCTTCATTTTATGAAAAAGGGATGGAAAATGGTTGTTCTATAATTATAATTACATATTAGTATATTTATGATACTGGATTCATCTTGTATTTATGAATACAACATGTTTATTGGATTTAAAATAATAAACTAAAATGAAAGAGCGTGTTTTAGAAATATACCTTGTTTTTGAGAGACCAATATTGGATTAATAATTATTGCATGGAGGATTGGTTATAGGATATGTAAAAAGAATAGGATTAATGACCAAAATTCTTTAAATAATGGAGAAGAATATGTACCCTTTTATATAAGAGGGGGGGGGGACACACTAAATATTTCATAAAAAAATTAAATTCTATATGGTAAGTTTCATAGGGAAACATATCCAAAAAATAGTTATTTGAAATAATGATAAAAAATTAATTACATAACTTCTAAAAATAAGAATTATATTGTTGTTTTTGGAATTAATTCCTTTATCTATTAGGTTAACCCCTAGAAAATCTCATTTTAACATCAACCATGTAATCAAAAGTTAACAATTTCTATAATTCAATAAGACCAAAAATTAATGTGACACTATTATATTTTGTTAAATATTATTATTAAAAATATTATATCCACTTTACCATTTTCTATTTATTTAAGTGGTGTAATTTTATTTTAATTAATATTTCACCCTAGAATGGAATCAAATTTTAGAAAATTAATCTCTAAGCATGAAATATAATTTAAATAAATTCCTTTACTTTTAAAAAAAATAATGTGAAGGTTAATATATATTTTTGAATATTTAATCTATAAATTTCATTATAAACCACATCAATGATGATTAATTTATTTAATTTATATAAAAATATATTGCCTTTCTAAAAATATTTTTTAGAAAAATATGTTTTTATTCCCCATAATTAAATTATATAAAAAATTGTATAATGATGATTAATATGAAATTAATTATATTATAAAAAATTAAAGGATTATTGTATAAATATAATTTCAAATTAAAAACATAAGGTGACTTTTTATTTGGAATGAAATTATAGTTTTTACAAAAAATCAGTATTATTCACTATTCATTAAAATATATTTTTGAAAATTCTAAAAATCAATCTAAAGATAATATATAAATTGTGATATAAAAATTATATTAATACCTCAAAATAAAATATAAAAATATTTTATTAATTAATTTTTATGCAGGTGCACGTAAAGAGAATCAAAACCCATTTTTATAGAAAACTCATGTTTAAATCATAAAATGAATTTATAGAAAATTGAGTACAAATTTATTATAAATTAATCAATATATTTTAATTATTTAAAGTATTTATAAATGTTTTAAATTATGTGGTAATTATTATTCACACCTAAAAAATTAATGGCTAAATTATAATGGTTTACTATATCTGGGTTCATATGAACCATGGAGTTGCGTGTAAAGTAGGTTTTCAAACACATAAATTTTATTTTAAAAAAATAAATCATAAAATATAGGGGTGTTTGAAAATCCATAGTGAATTATAGAAGAAATATCCCATGGAAACTCCTTGATCAGTAGAGATGGAGGGGGAACAAATAATTCATCCAATCCCCAATATCAATTTGAAATTTTTGGAATATTCCAAAATTTTAAAAATTTTGTAGAACAATCTATTTAGAAGGGTGAATTTCAAAACCATTAACCAATCATGATTACAGAACTACCTAAAACATGGGTTCAAAAATTTATCATAGAGACCTCGCATTGTGTTACTAGACATTTTCATATCATGTTATATAGAACTAACTAATTTCAAACCCTCTTCACATATTTTTCCTATAGTTCACCTAACCATCTATAGGTTGTGATCTTGTATACATATGGGTCAAAGGTCCCACATGATTATCCATGCGTATCATTTGGTTTGTGCCAAACATACAAAATCAATTTTTAAGGGTTACCACATTGTTTCACCTATATCATGATTGTGAATTGTTGATCGAATGAAAAAATTTATATTTATCGAATTCAAGCCATAACATCATAGAATACTAAATTACTACAATTTAATATACAATAAAATTAAATATATGTCTAAAGTGAAACGTGGGTATAAAAAAATATAATGATATATTTATTCATCATCAAGAATCATTTGTTTATTAGTTTTTGATATGTATATATATGATATTTTAAAACTATATTATATTTTATTGAAAAAATATTTTATATATGGTTTTAATCTATGCATTTTCCAGGGAAATCCTAATATATCTTGACATTGTTGATAACATCATGGTTTAAGTCAAGATAAATGGTGATTTTAAAATAAAATCAAGGTAAAAATTATATAGATATTAATTTTTCATGAAATATTCCCACGTATGACATAATGTTTTTTAATTACGATCTAGTTTTGAGGGAAATTATCAAATAACATCACATATTACTATTTATTGAATCTATACACTATAGAAATGTTTTTTATCCAATTTAAAATTAATTTGTTGTGTCACTATAATAAATTTTTTTAAATCATGTGTATCTTTTTGGTTAATATATTATAAAAAAGTAGGAGAAATATATTGATTATCAATTAATAATATTTGAATTATTTTTAAGTAACTCAATTATTTAAATATATTTCTTCTATATAAAAGTTTAAAATTGGATAATTTATGACATATGGATGAAATTAGGAACCATATTCTTTAATTTAGAGAATATTCCATGGTAAAATATCATTATAACTATAATTTGAATATATTTTCACCATCAATTATAAATAAATTATAGTGGAATAGTATTACATATAATAATAGATGTTATATATAAGAAAAAAAATTAGAATGAACATGACGTGAGTAATATTTGTGAAGTAATACATAAAATTTTGAATGTAATTCAAAATTATAATATCCATGAAAATATAATGGATGATATTAATGAGTCTTTCAAAATCATATATTAATTTTTGAGAATATATGAAGTCATATAAAATTCATGGATTACTATTCCTAAGGCATAAAAATACATTTGTAAAAGTTTGAATGAATATGGAGATTTATAATCTATTTCATATACAATTTGATTTCATGAAAAAATACATGAATACCTAAACATACATATCTATAATTAATTTATTTCAAAATATTGTCATGTTTAAGGGTCAGTTTGTAATATTATAATTGATAATTAAATGGGGACGTGTTTAGGTATATTTTAAAGTATATTTTGAGAACTTTTTACATAAAAAATTATATTAATCAATAGGGTGTTAAATGATCTTTTTACCAAAATCCTTGTATATATATTGTGATACTTTACACTAAAAATATTCCAAAATGAACAAAAACGTATAAGCATAATTCAGCTTATAAAGTTTGGGAAGAATAAAAAATTAAGAATTTTGATATAAATATTTTAAACATTATTTAAACTTATGATAATTATGTTATATTCTAAATTTTTTGTAAACTAAGAGTCTTTGGTGATTCCTTGTTTATTTCAAAAAATTTGGAATGTTAAATTTTTTATGATCAATGTTTAGGATGATTTTGATGATTAAATTAAATATTAATATAATATATGCAATTTAAAATAATAAAAAACAATTAATTCATAAAATTATAATATCTTGAAAAAGGTATCATTGATAAAATGTAAATAATTCAGGAAAATAACATATTATTTGGGAAAACATTTATCATGGTATTTCAAAAAATAAGGTTTTCTCTTAATGGGTAATTTTAATTTTTTTTATTTCATATAGCTAGAGGAAATTGTAAATAAAATATTTGTTAATTTATATATTATTCATTTTTAATTTATAGGTTTTCTATATAATGTAAAATATATATAAGAATAATACTAATATTTATGATTAGTGATAAAAATAAATTTACTCTTGAGAAATGGATTTTATCTCATAGAATAATTTTTTAATGAAAATTTTTAATTTATTTTTTAGTAAAAAAATTAAAAATAATATGATAAATAATGGTTGGATCTTATCAAATAATCTTCTCCCCACTCTCATTCAAAAATGATAAGACAAATCTAGAGTTGTGTTAGAAGCAACGTCAATGAACCCATAGTATTCAACCCACTATAAATCTAAATCAAAATTCATTAGAGGAATACATATAGAAATATCATAAAATTTATCCATAACAAATGACACTAGTATAAAAAATTATTAATTGAATCGTTTCTTTCACGTTGGCAATTTATAACCAATTTTCAAAGCCATTTATTTTGATTTATTATGTCGGTTATCCAATAACCAATGTTATAAATGATATATCCCATATTATCACATTAGTTACTATATAACTGAAATGATAATGTGTATTTCTCCATCAGTTATTCTATAACTAATTTTATAAAGAAAATAACATTACATTATAATGTCTATAATAAAATAACTGACATGGTTATTCAATTTTTTGCATCAGTTTCTATGTAACCGGTGAGTTAAATCTAATAAAAATAATTTTACTATGTCGGATATATAAAAAACTACGTGATAAATCATTTATAATTTTATGAATTCTTGTTTTAAGTCATTTTAGTGTTTTTTAATCGGGCGAAGATTGACACGGTTCTCCCTCACACAGAAATACTAACCTCATTTCTTTAATCCAGTGGACTCCAACCTTATTTTTCAGTATCATACTTATTTTTGTTAGTTCAGTCGATCTAATTGACTACCAACTCTCAAGTGAGCCTCACACACATCACTTTGATTCGTTCAATGTCCTAGACACCCTGACTCTCCATTTTTTGACTTCATTTTCTAAAATCCAGCAATATAATCTTGTTTAATCTCCTCATGTTATCTGATATATTAGTTTTACATGAATTCATGCTTATAATGATAAAATTTAACCTTATTTCATCATGTTGGATTATTTCTTAGGGGGGTACGTCTTAAGATATACTCCCTTAACATCAAAATATGTATGATATATACCAAATACATGGGTTCACATTTATGGGTCCACCATGACAAAATCAATGGTTTACTATAGTATTGGATGGGTGTTGAATTAATATATTTTATTTAAAGGGGACTTTTTTGTAGGTTATAGATGGCCATTCTATGCAAGATAACTCTACTCAATATTAGATTATGATCACAATTGAGTAGGTCTATATGAGGTCAACTATATCATTAAGAATATCTCTCATTATAATAATCAAATTATTCCACACCTGATCATTATATTGATATCTAACATTAAAACATCCAATCTAGTGAATTTATATGTAGGATTAAGCCTCTATGATGTGGATATTATTATAAGAGATCAGTATTTTTGATATATTTATAATTTTTTATTCCAAAATTTTCTACATGGGATAACACAAAGGGAACTACCCTAATAACAAGAGTAATAATTCTTTATGAAAGTAATGCATTGGGTAAAGAAATGAACCCATGATTTGAAATCATATTTTATAAATTAACTGAGTTTTTCATCATGTTAATTTGAAAGAGAAGTAGACGAGGATTCCCCTAATCTTTGAAACTCACAAGACCTACGGTCTAACTAGTGGTTTTTGAAAGAAAACATATGAGGGTAACTATTGTTATTGGGATTGGGATATCTCCCTTAAGATCAAATAGATGATGAATCTTGAAACCTTATTATAAATTTATATCATCAAGTATCCCATACATGTATGTGATTCATGTACTATAATACATTTTTAATTTTTTTTATGGAATTATAGATGTAAACTTTTTTATGGATCAACATTCCACTTGTAAGTATTTCAAATATTGAAATTACATATCTTGAAACTCAATATTTTTATGTCCTAGTTATGGGTTTTATTCACTGTGAATTACTATGGGGTTAGATCAAAAACCATTTTAGGGGTATTAATTGATCAATAAAAAAAATCACGGGTTATTATTTTATATCCTACCCAAAAATAATCAGTTGAGTTTGTGAAATATAATTACATTCATGAGAATTAGAATATATTTTTGATCCCCACACCAGTTTATTTTCATTCTATATGGTTCCCTAACTGAATCCATTGTTGAAAATATAACTTACAACCCTAATGAATGTGTATATCTAATCTCCCTAGAAGTTTTTATATTAGATACCAAAAGTTGTTGTCTAACTATATATTTTTTTGAAAATTACTTCCACGCATATATTTTTATGATTTACCATTTATATTTAACCATAATTCCCATTAATGTATAGAATTTATAATTATATTTTTCATATATGCATTTTTTTAATTTATATTCCATAATTGTGTTAAATTTAAATTTTGGAATATTTCAAATAAAATTAGAACTGGATTATCATAATAAGATATATATTTTTGTTATTTGGTATAGTTAATAATGAGTCAAATTCGGATTGCAGAACATTGAATGAGTGATGAATATAATGAAGATGTTGATACTTTTTTGGAATTTTCCAAATAAAATTGTTGGACTAACCTATTTTGATAATCCCAAATAATGTTTCATTTATGTGATAATAATGTTTCTACTATAGAATAATCATGTAATAATGTTCCAGTGATACCTATGTATCTTTAATCTCATGATTCTACTGTTTATGCTTACTGTGAAAAGATCACTGATGCAAAGGTCACCGATGAAAAGGTCACCAATTTAATGGTCACCGATGCAAAGTTCACCAATGAAAGGTTATCGCTGAAAGATATCGTTGATAAGGTCACTGATGCAAGGCTACCACTGAAGGCTACCAATTAAGGATATCAATGAACACTACTATTAAACCCTACCATTGTGAAGGCTACCATTACCAGTCTACCAAGGCTTACCCTTACATACATTGTCATATTCTTAAGATTAGTCTAACAGTCATATTCAGTAAAATTAATGCATCTGACATTAATTAATACTGATTGTAGACATATCAAGAAACTGTATCTAGGGATTGTATGATGTATGAGGAGGATCACACATGGTTTACATATTCCTATTATTGAATATCAAATATAAAAAGGAGAATACCAAAGAAGAAACAAGATCTACTGAGATAATTGAAAAAGTGTGGGTTTGAAAAAACAAAGGCATGTGAGATTGAAATGGAATGCAGGAGAAAGAGCTTACTCACTAGATCAAAGAGAACAAATTAGAACCACTCAATGCATATACTGTGAACCCAATAATATCAAGAAGATAATTTTGGGAAACAATTTCAAGGATGGATTCTATGATTTATCAAATTTATATCAAATAAGAAGTAGAATGCTCATCTCCTGAAAGCTAGAACCTAGAGTTACAACACTCTCTTTTGAGGAAAACATCCAGAGATAGACTCAAACTAAAAATCCTCAATTCCAAGGATTCAAGAGATGAACTGTGAACAAATAGAGCATTCTAAATTCAATCTCATAATATTACCTCTACTATGTTCTTTTATTTTACCTTTATAAGAAGTGTGTGTCTGTCTGTTACACACACTGTCTCCAGTGCATGAACTGGGGGATACTGAAAATTCTCATATCAAACATCACTTACATTTTTTCCCATATATAACTATGGAAGAGACCGTATGTGGTCTGTATTGTCTCTTTTTTTTCCACAAAGAACTATAGTAAAGGGTGTGAACCATGGACAATATTTGAAAACTGTTGTAGAGCCCAATACAGGCAGTGTATCAAGTTTATTGTTAATATAAAATTCTTTGTTGAAAGTGATCAACAAGTGGAGAGGATTAAGTCTCGGCTTGAGACTTAACCTATTTTTTAACTCTACTATTTATTATATTTTGTGATACTCTCTTTTAAATAATTTCCACTGATCATTCATTGCTAAAACATAATTTATTTGCATTGACTTTGATAATATGTTTTGGTTAGTACGTGTATGTGTTTAATTCAGTAACCTTATTTCAAAAGTTGAAGAAGTGTTTTACACTGATTCAACAGAGGACTAATCACCCTTTGAGAAAACTATTGACCAACTAAACATTTATATCTCTACTGCCTTAATTGAATAGGCTGTTTCATATTTGGGGGATCTTTATAAGAATTTTTTGAACATAAATTTTAAGTAGGAACTCCATTAAACCCCTCTTGATATTCCACTCCAAATAAAATTTGGTATAAAAGGGAACAATTTTTATTGCTATTATCTGAACTATTATATAAGTTGTCAAATCAACTACGATTTTAGTTGTATCTCAATGATCTTAATTTTTTTTTCATGTCTAAATCTGAAATTATTTAAAATTCAATTTAACTATAGATAACAAAGTTGATGGTGATGCTACTAATAACCCACCTTTAATTAATGTCAATAAACATGCTCAGTGGAAATTAAAAATGAAAATGTATCTAGAGAGCATGGGTCCTAAAATCTGGGACACAACTGAAGAACAACATGCATTGCCTCTTACTACTAGAGACACATAGTCTCAGTTGACTAAAGAAACATATAAAAATAACTGTAAAGAAATGAATTCATTGTTTTGTTCTATAGGTGATGAATAATTCAATAGAATATCTTCCTATAAAATTGCTTATGACATTTGGGATAGTTTGGATGTTTCTTATAAGGGAACACCCAATGTTAAAAAAATGTGGTTAAATACTTATACTAATAAATATGATGATTTTAAAATGATGCATAATGAAATTATATCTGAAATGTATCTCAGGTTCAATGAAATAGTGAATACTGTGATTCTTCTTGGGAAACTAGTGGACTACAAGGATTAGATTATGAGATTGCTTCGATGCTTACCTAACAGATGGAGAGGAACTTCTGTTTCTATCTAAGAATTCTGGGACATGGGCAATCTACCAGTGAATATACTAATTAAAAAACTTATGATATAAGAAGAAGAGCTTAAGGTAAATCAAGAAGAAGATGAAGAACTAAGAAATAAATTTTTAGTATTTAAGACTTCTATCTCAAAAAGAAAATACAAAGAAACCATTCAAGATCCTGTAGACACTTCTACCAGTAAAGACTCAAATTATGAAAGTGATGATGAGATGATTCATCTTTCTAGGAGATTCGAAAAGTTATATCATAAGACAAATTTATTTAAAAATTAAAAATGTAAAGAAAGGTATGATATTAAAGAATTGCAGAAAAAGGATAGAAAATGGAATCAAAACACAAATGAGATAGTTTTCTATGAGTGTAAATGAAAAGTCCATGTGAAGGATGACTTTCCCAAGTTGAAATTTTAGAAGAAATTTGAAGACAAGTGAATGGGATATAAAAAGGCTATGAAATCTACTTAGAGTGCTTCAGAATATAGCTCTAGTGGATCTGATGCTTCCGATATTGAAAATGAAAAACATACAAATAAGTGTTTTATGACAGAAACATCTGAGGTAACACCTAATTACCCTAAACCTAATGATTATTATTCTGGGAATGAAATTGAATCAAATAATGATGAGAATATAAATAGGGATAAACTATTTGAATATTTTTGAATTCTTGTAGACACTTTTAATTAACCCAAGGATAAATACAAATTTCTGAAAATACAACAAGCTTTAAATGCTAATTATATATCTGATCTAGATATTGAAAAAGAAAAATGTGCTCAACTATTAAAATAAAATTGTGAACTTAAATTATCATATGAGAAATTAAAAAATCATGAGAAATTTACGGAAGGTAGGGATAACTTGACACAATTTCTAGGGAACGATATTGATCCAAAATATAGTACTGGTATAGGATATCAACCAGGACATAGAAATATAATTAAAAAAAATTGTTCCCAAATCTGGATAGTTCAATGCTAGTTCAAATTATGGACCATCTTTTGAAAAAAAAATATCTAAAGGACCTAACAATGTATTCATGTATCAAATCATATCTGCTGATTATAGGAAACCTATGAGACAAATATGGGTTCCCAATGTTTTACTTGCTAACCTCTCTAGACCCAAGGAAATATGGGTACCAAAGTTACCCTATATTTAACTTGTTTTTCTGTAAAATTATCTAGGGAGATCTAATAAAACTTTATGGTACTTGGAAATTGGATGTTCAATACATATGATAGGAGACAATTCATTCTTCAAGATCTTAATTAAAGTTGATGGTGTAAATGTCACATTCGGTGATAATTCTAAAGGGAAGATTTTTGGCTTAGGCCAAATTGGTAACCCTAATACTATATTAATTTCCAAAGTACTTTTCATTGATGGGTTAAAGTACAATTTACTTTGTATCTCTCAATTGTTTGATGATGATTTTAATGTTATGTTAGAAAATGTTGCATTGAATGTTTTTAATTCTAAAAATGAATTAATATTTACTACTATTAGAAATGAAAATGCATATGCTGTTGATTTTAATTGTTCATATAAGGAAATTTTTTCTTGTTTAAATTCTTTTCATAAGAACTCCTTATTATAGAACAAGAGATTAGGACAATGTAATGTGCACTAACATAAGAAACTATCTAGTAAAGATTTAGTTAAAGACTTACCTAAACTAGAATTTACACATAACAATGTTTGTAATCCTTGTCAAAAGGGAAAACAACACAAAGTTTCTTTCAAACCAAAGAAATTTGTTTCTACTTCTCAACTGCTTGAGTTGGTTCACATGGATTTTTTTGGACCATCTAGAGTTTCAAGTTTAAATGGGAAGAACTATGTTTATGTTTTCATAGGTGATATTTTTTATATACATGTGTATAATTTCTAGATCACAAAAGTGAAGCATGTTCATACTTTATTAAATATTCCAAGTCTGTAGAAAATCATAGTGGACTCAGGATTAAGACCTTGAGAAGTTATCATGGCCATGAGTTTGAAAATAAATAAATTTGAATATTTTTGCTCCTAAAATGGTTATAATCACAATTTCCATGATCATAGAACACCTCAACAAAATGGAGTTGTAGAAAGAAAAAATAGGACACTTCAAGAGATTTCCCAAACTATGCTAAATGAGTATAATCTACTTGTCTATTTTTTGGAGGAAGATGTTAATACAACTTGTTGAATTATCAATAGAGTCTTAATTAGACCTGTTTCTAAGAATATCCCTTATGAACTATGAAATAATATGAATCCTATAGTTAATTACTTTAGTGTTTTTGGTTTCAATGTATTTTTTCTTAACACTATGGATAATATTGACAATTTTGATTCTAAGATTGATGAAATATTTTTCCTAGGTTACTCAATCTCTAGTGAATCTTATAGAGTATTCAATAAAAGAACCAAATGTGTGGAATAATTAGTTCATGTCTTATTCAATTAGACTAATCCACATGAACCCAAAACCACCATTGAACATCATGAGGAAGATATGTAAATTATGGACCTTAATGATAAATACAGTGAACCCTTAGTGAAAACAACTAGTTCTGGAAGTTTTCAAGAATCAATTCATGGTGAATATAAACCCATAGAAAACCATGATAAGTCTAGTTCAACACTTATATAGAGGTATTAGAACTCTCAAGAATCATTTTTAGATGTTTTAGTATGTGATTTAAATAGAGGAACATAAAATAGAGCTTCTTTGAGAAACTTGGTTGAACATCATGCTTTTCATTCATAGTTTAAACCTAAAAATATTGATGATGCAATCAATGAATAATTTTGGGTGATAGCTATGCATGAAGAATTAAATTAGTTTGAAAGAAAAAATGTTTGGTAATTAGTATAATGACTTAAAGACAAATTGACCATAGGAACTAAATGGGTGTTTAGAAATAAAATTGATGAATCTGGAAAAATAGTTAGAAAATAATATAGACTAGTTGCAGAAGAATATAATCATGAAGAAGGAATAGAATATGAGGAAAACATTGCACTTGTAGCTAGACTATAACCCATAATGATACTACATGCCTATTCAACTCATATTAATTTCAATCTTTATCAAATAGATGTCAAAATTTCATTTCATAATGGGCATATAGTTTAGGATGTATTTGTTGAACAACCCCCTAGTTTTGAAAATCCCCATTTTTTGAAATCATGTTTTTTACTTTCTAAATATTTATATGGTCTAAAACAAGCTCCATGTGCATGGTATGACAGACTTAGTTCTTTTCTAATTTCAAAAGGTTTTACTAATAGAATTGTGGATAAGACTCTTTTTATTAAAAGGATTTCTAAAGATGTTTCAATAGTACAAATTTATGTAGATGGCATTATTTTTAGATACTTTAAAAATTCTTTATGTACTAATTTTTCAAACATGATGCAAGATGAATTTGAAAGGAGTCTAATGGGAGAACATAAAATTTTCCTTGGATTTCAAATTTTTCAAAAACAAATGGTATTATTCTAAATTAATGTAAATATTCTAATGAAATTTTGAAAAGTTTTGGTTTGGATTGTAATAAAAGTATTGGTACTCTTATGAGTACCACCTGTAAATTTGATGTTGATAAAACTGGTATACTAGTTAATCCAACCAATAATAGAGGTATGATTGGGATTCTACTCTATCTTACTAATATCAAACCCGATATTATATTCAGTGTATGCATCTGTGCTCATTTTCAAGACAATCCCAAAGAGTCTCATTTAACCACTGTTAAAAGGATTTTTAAATATCTCAAGTATACTACAAACTTAAGACTATTTTATCCAAGAGACCAATCCTTAGATTTAATAATTTATTTGGATTTTGACTTTGCTGGTTTTAATTTAGATAGAGAGAGCACCTCTGGAACATGTCATATTTTAGGCAAGTCACTAGTATCATGGTATAGTAAGGAACTAAATTTTGTTGCATTATCTATAGTGGAATCTGAATATATTTATGCTGGTAGTTGTTGTGATCGAATTCTGTGGATAAAACACACTTTACTAGACCATGTATATCAATTTAAACATTTCTCTATAATGTTTTTCAATACAAGTGCTATTAACATCTCTAAATATCCAGTATCTAATGTTAGGACAAAGCACATTGATGTGAGACATCACTTCTTGAGAGATAATTATAAAATATGTGATATCACTCTGGTATTCATTGGCACAAAACATCAATTGGATGATATCATCACAAAGCCTTTGAATTATGAGAGTTTAAATTACATCAAACATGAGTTTGGTATGATAAACTGATAAGGTTAGACCTCACTATTAGACCTCACTATTAGACCTCATCGTTAGGAACCTCACTGTTAGAACCTCACTTTTAGACCTCAATATTATGAACCTCACCATTGAAACCTCACCATTGGACCTCACTTTTAGAGACCCAATCATTGGTCATCACTATTAGAAACCTCACCATTGGACCTCACCATTAGAAACCTCACTATTGGAACTCACCCTTAGAAACCTCACCATTGGACCTCACTTTTAGAAACCTCACTGTTAGAAACCTCACCATTGGACCTCACTATTGGAACATCACCAATAGACCTCACTGTTGGAACCTCACTGATAGAACTCATCCTTGTTACCTTACCGATAGTCGATGTTTTTAGGACTTAGTATTTTCTCTGACGAAATCTGAAACATTTTCTATTTTAATAATTTCTTTTACATGAGTTGTTTTTCGATCCCAAAATGATATAAATAAATAACACAACACATTTTTATCCACTTATACTATCTCTTGACCCTCTTTTTTACTATCCTTAGAACTTATCCTTCTGCGAAAACCCTCAAACCACTCCAGATTGAAATGGAAATGTTGTAGCGACCATTGGTCAGTCATGAAGGATATGTTCCAAATTCTAAGATACCTTGCGTAGAGTCGAGTAATGGAAGCCAAGAAGTGGAAAAACTAATCAACCCTCATTTTCTCGAAGAGGGAAATCATGGTTGAGAAGGAACTAAGATCGGAATGGCTTATGTCGAGAAGGTCTTTAGTACTGAATGCACTTGAAGATCAAGGTTGTGTCAAATGCATTGCAAAAAACAATGGACCCTATTATCGAAAGCTAGTGGAGGAGATTTATGAATCACTAAAGTTTGAGGAGACTGAGGTTGAGAACAGAATGTCTTCAAGGGTAAATGGAGTATGTATAATGTTCTACTCTCTTGAATGAGATTAGTGTTTGAGAGTACAACATGAAAGGATTTTTGATTACTATTCAGGATTGGTGCCTCTAACTTCTGAGTTCTTCTGCTATGAAGAATCCTTAGATTAACTAATAGGTAATGGGATTACTAGGAATGTAATTGCTGCCGAAATGGAAGGAGAAGACATGTTTCTCTTTAAATTTGTTTAGCATGTTTTGAGTCCTTGTAGAGGGGAATTTTCTACCTTAAAATATTAGGATGTATTTCTTTTGTATGTGTTGAAGCATAAACAAAAGATAAATTGGTGTAGGATGCTAATGATTCAATTAAAAGATATGTCAATGCCCAGTTCTTAGTCCAATTAATTTTTTCAATCTAGACTGATATACTTGATGTTTAAAGTAAAAGGAGTTGCTAGAAATAAATAAGAAATAGTTGTTGTGACATACAATTTTTTGCATCACCAAGATAATTTGCATGTTTTTGAAGATCGGCTGGAACCATTGGAAAAGAAGATGGGTAAATGATGAGGCTAAGATATATGAGGAATTAAACCCAGTTACTCATCCCACCAGGCCTAAGGATACGATAGATCCTGATTTGAAGCATAATGAAGTGGATCTTACATACTCAGATGAAGAAGAAGAGGCTACTATTATACATGTCAAAGAGGATTCTCTAATAGATGAAAGGAGTGATCCTAACCTTCCTCAGACCAATATTGTATCTTTTTGTGAGACTAGACCACCAAAAATACTGCCTAGAAGATAGAATGTCCAAAGGGACAGTGATGATGAGGAAACCGGTGAAGAAGAAGGAGATCAAAATGTATTAAGAGACATTATTGAAACCTAAGAGGAGGTAGATGACACTGAATCTAGTCATGATGACTTTGAGACAACTGCTGGTGAAAGTGAAGATAAATGTCTAATCTCAGTCCTCTGATAGGACATATAGAGATGGTAGAAAGTGTGAATAAAGAGGTTGTTGACTCGATTGAAGATAGAATTTCAATGGCAATAGTTGAAGATTCTGTAGAGGAAGTGGTAGTGGACTCTCCTGTTGATACTATTAATCAAAATGGTATAGCTGAGATGGATATAGTTTTTCAAGAGAATTCTCCAAGTGAGGGGAGGAACCTATTGCCACAGGTTCAGTTATTATTTCTCATGGAATAGAGAACTATTCAGAAGACCCTGGATTTGTGGTCTTAGGCTTAGATCATGGAGCCTCTAATGATGACCAGCCTATCGGAATTCCTCCAATTCCTTCAGTTACAGAGACTACTATTGTGTATCCAATAGTACTTTTTCCTCGAGACCATGTGAAGAAGGATTATTTGGAATCTTTGTAGTCATATTTGAAAATACATTTTGATTATAAATCTGTTGAGATAGTGAGAATTGTGGCTCTAAATCAAGAAGTTGTGGCATCTGACTTAGAAAGAATTATTTCTACCTCTCACTCAAATCTGATACGTAAAGTGAAGGATTGTCATAATCCGATCAGAACCATGGCAGAATATATGGAATCTATGAAGAAGAATATTACCAATTTAGACTCCTATATGGCTTCAAGGGTTCCTGTGGATAGAGATCTTAGATATGTTAAGAGTGTGGTTCAACAGATGGTCATTGTTTTTTAGGACTTAAAAAAGTCTATAAAGACACATGTCAGTAGCCAAGATGATGATGTGAAAATGATTATTAGTGGGATGAAAAATATTTTATGGGGATAGTGGATTTCACTTTGGCACCTTTGAGTGCATCTTCTTCCTCTTCAGCCTCCCCTCCGGTTGATTAGAAAGACTTCCGGTCAGTTTTTAGAAAAGAAGTGGAGAAGTTCTCAGGTGAAAGTACCTCAGACCCTCAGTCTATTACTAAGGTTATTTACACTAACAGGTAAATTCATAATCTTGTGGGAGATTATCTAAGGGAAGCTGCTCAAGATTATATGTCCATCAAAGAGAAAGTTGATTTCTATTAAAAAGGGTATACACTAAGCATCAAATGGATGGTCACTTTAAGCTACTTTTGTAGAACATGAGGATCCCACCTGTCACTCAGGAATTTAAGGATCATGTTAGCAAGCATAGAGAGCTGAATAATTCTTTAGAGAGATTTATCGAGAATAAGGATGACTTTATATCATCCATGGAAAGAGGAGGAAGAATTATTATGGATTTCAGAAATCAACTATTGTCTTTCCTCCATGTGGACTGCACTCCCATTATTATTCCACTAGCCCTGTCTTCTTCCTCGGTTGCTTTAGGATATACCAGTACTGCACCAATGATGACTATAGAATAGGACATCAGAAGCTTAACCCCTAGGATTTCTTAGACATCGACTCACTATAGGACTAATGATGACTCTATAGCAGATCCTCCAACCCTACTGACTGCCATACCTAGGCCTATCCCTCCATCTTCATGACATTCTTCTTTAGCTTCAAAAGACAAAGCTCCCTTGAAAATATCTGATGTGGATTGACTTTGGTATTTCTTAGTTGATAGGGATCTTTTGTACAATTTTTATATCTTGTATTATCACTTCATTAATAATAAAATAATATTTTTTTCAATTTTTATCTTACATTATTTTTATTAATCACAAAGGGGTATAAGTTTTAAGTTTCCTGAATCTTTGCATGTTTATGCTATCTATTTTGGGGAGAAGTCTTAAGTTCCCCAAAGTTACCCAAAGGGAGGGTAGTTTTTAAGTTACCTATAATTTTTAAAATATTCACTATTTGTATTTTCCACCATAACCACGGTTCAATTTTAAATATACAGATCTCTAAGGATATTAGAAAATGCGCTAACCAAGATTGTGAAAATACTGATATAATTTGTAATTATCAAAAGGGGGATATGATTGGACCCACCTATTTTTATAATTTGAAATCTTGTTTCATTAATGTGATAATCTTGTTTCTACTGTAGAATAATCATGTAATCATGTTTAAGTGATACCTATGTATCTTTAATTTCACTCTTATATTGTTTAAGATTACAGTTCAATGGTCACCGATGCAAAGGTAACCAATGAAAAGGTCACCAATACAAAGGTCACCAATGCTAAGGTCAGTGATGTAAAGGTCATCGATGCAAAAGTCACCTATGAAAAGGTAATTGATTCAAAGTTCACCGATGCAATGTTAATGCTGAAAGCTATCGTTGATAAGGTCACTGATGCAAGGCTACTGCTGAAGGATACCGATGTATACTACTGTTGAAGCCTACCGTTGTGATGGCTACTATTACTAGTCTATTGATTCTTACCCTTCAACACTTTGTCAAATTCATATGATTATTTTGATGACCATATTTTGTAAAATTAATGTGTCTAAAATTTATTAATGCAGATTTTAGGCAAATAAAGAAACCATATATGGGGATAGTACGAGGTACGAGGAGTATCTCACATGATTTACTTATTCTTATTGTTGAATCTAAAATATAAAAAGGATAAGACCTAGGAAGAAAAAATATGTTCTGAGATAATTGAAGAAGTGTGGGTGTGAAGAAAAAAGGCATGTGAGAGTGCAGAGGAATGAATGAGAAAGAGATTCCTCACTAGATCAAATATAACAAGGAAGAGCCACTCAACACATATACTGTGAACCCATGAATATGATGAAGATCATTTTGGGAGAACAATTTCAAGGATGGATTCCATGCTTTATCTAATTTCTGTAAAACTAGAAGCATAACACTCGCATCCTGAAAGATAGAACCTGGATTTATGAAACTCTGTTTTGAGAGCATCTTCAAGAGACAATCTCAAACTGAAAATTATCCATTCCAAGGAGTCAAGAGTTGAACTGCAAAAACATATATCTTTCTAAACTCAATATCATAATATTAGCTCTACTATGTTCTTTTATTTTACCTTTCTGAGAAGTGTGTGTCTGTCTATTACACATAATGTCTCCTGTGTTTGAACTAGAGGATACTGAAAATACTTACATCAAACTTCACTTACAATCTATTTCCCATGGATAACAGTGAAGGAGACCATGTGTGTTTTGTTTTGCTTGTTTTTTCCATGAAGAACTGTGGTAGACAGTGTGATCCCTAGACTATTTGTGAAAATTATTGTAAATCTCAATATAGGCTATGTATCATGTTTATTGTTAATATAAACTACATGGTGGCAGGTGATCACCAAGTGGAGAGGATTAAGTCTCGGATTGAGATTGAACCTCTTGTTTAACTATAATGTGTATTATATTTTATGATACTCTATTTTTTCTATTTTCTGTTTCTCATTCATTGCTAAAACTAAAAATTGTTTTGGAATTGACTTTGATAGTTAGTTATGGTTAGTGTTTGTATGTGTTTAATTCAGTAAACTTGTTTCAAAATTTAAAGAATTGTTTTACACTGATTTAACTGAGGACTAATCACCCATTGTGAAACCTGTTGACCAACTAAACATTTATATTTCAACTGCCTTAATTAACTGGGTCATTTCATTTTGGGGGATCTTTATAACAATTTTTTAATAGAAATTTTAATTATGAACTCAATTCGCCCCCTCTTGAAATTTCAGTCTGACCAACAGAAATGTTGAAAAAATGACTCCTTATTCAATCCATGTATGAAATGTTTACATATAAAATGTTGAAAAGTATAGAGATCAAAGATAATCTAATTTTTCAAGGGTTGATTCTGAGTTACAAAGAATGGATTTGTCATGGTCAAATTTGGTAGAATTTTAGATCTATTGATGATGATTCTTTAAAAGATGATAAATCTAATGAAACTGAAGAAATGATTCATGATATTGATGTAGAATCAATTGATAAAGAACTAAAAATTGAGCATTTGTATGGTTATGGTGAAAAACCATTGTATCATGCTTTTATGGAACTTATGGATTTAGCATCTTTGTTAATATTGGTTAACATGAAGGTGAAATATGGTTGGAGTGAAAAAAATTTATTCATATGATTTTTTTAAAGGATATTCTTAATGAAGACAATGATGTTTTTGGATAGTATTACAATGTAAAGAAAATACTATGCATGAAGTAATTATGGTACAAAAAAGTACATGCAAGATCAAATGACTATGTTATATATAGGAAGTAATATAAATTTATGTCAAAGTGTCGTAAATGTGGGATGTCATGGTATATGTTGAAAGGGGAAATAAAATGGTGATTTAGTAGTTATGAACACCCCTCCTACAAAATTCTGACATATTTTTATAATTCTTCATTTGAAATGTTAATTTTCAAATTTAAATGATGAAAAGGTTAAGATGGCATACAGATGAGAAGATATTTGATGGAAAATTATAGCATCTAGCTGATTTTCCACAGTAGAAAAAAATTAGTCATTAATTTCCTATATTAAGAAATAAAGATAAAAATATAAAAAATAAACTATTCATTGATTAAATGAATCAATATTGAAGTATGAGTAGAATACATATTTCATGGCCAATTCTATTTTTTATTTATAAATTATCTCCTTGATTTTTATGAAGCATAAATATGTCATGTTTAGTCGAACGATCTCTAGACCAAAACAACACACAAAAGATATTGATTTTTTCTTGTCACAATTTATTGATGATTTGAAACTCTTATTGTTTGATGGTATTAGATCATATGATTCTTATAAAAAGTAATATTTTCAACTATATGCATTGATTATGATAAATATAAATTAAATCCCAGTGTATGGAAAATTTTCTAGATACATTTTTAGGGGGCATAAAGTATGCCTAATTTTCAAAAAATTGAATTCATATTATTAACTTCATAATAGGATAAAACCAGTATATGTGGGTCATAGAAAGTTTTTCTCAATGCATAATCATTATTGAAGATTAAAAAAGGCATTAAATGGGCTAGAAAAATTTTTTATTTCTCTAAAAAAATTATCCACTAATTACTATTTTTAGAGGGTGAAAACCATGATGTGAAATTTGGAAATACACATAAATCTGGTACTGATTGAAATATTTTGAAGAAATATAAAATATTTTCTGATCTACCATATTGGAGATATCATAAAGTGATACACAAAATTGATTTCGTGCTGGTGGAGAAGAATATATGTGATAGATTGATTGGAACATTGTTAGATATTAAAAGAATGACTAATATGTGTTGAATACAATATTGGACTTAAATTCAATGGGAATACATTTGGAGTCTGCTCCCACTCTTATTTGAAGGTGAATATTTCTTCTCTAGGCATGTCATTCATTATCCAAGAGGGAGAAAATTAGCTTTTGTATGTGTCTTCATGATATCAAAGTGTTGTAGGATTATTCTTCAAATGTATTTTTCTGTATTTAATGTATTTCAAGTTGATAGGTATGAAATATCATTATTGTCATGTACTAATCCAACAACTTCTACCAGTTCCATTATGCAGAATATTTCTCATCCATATAGAATCATTATAATAATGGTGTGTTATTTTTTATATTCCATTTTCATAAGGTGATTGAATTGAATGAATTGAACACATTGGAAAATAAAGAAATATCTATACATTTTAAATTGGAAATTTATTATCCTCTATCTTATTTTGTTATAATGGTGGATTTAATGGATCATTTGGTTAGAAAAATAAATCTTTTCAGAAATGTATATCTACATTAGATGTATCATTTTGAATGGTATATGAAGATATAAAAGTGGTATGTTAAAAATTCATATCAGCCTGAATCCTCAACTATTGAAATGTATATTCCTTTGGAGGTTGCGAAATATTGTACAAGAAACATGACTATAGTTGAGGATATTGTTTTGACTCCATCTCACCATGAAAGAGTTAATTGTGGAGGAAATGGGATTTGTGGTGTGAAAGTCAAATATTTTTCAGGTGAATAGATAATGAAGGTAAATTTATACATATCGAGTAACTTATATGATTCTCAACTATATATAATGTTGCATATTATGTGTTTAACTAATATTATCCAAAGAATAAAGATATATGGATTTTGACTGAGCCTAACAAAAATTTTGTTCCCCAGTTTATAGAGACAATGGTTGGTATAGCAGATGGATCAAAACAATAAAGTTTTTTGTGGGTTGTCTATGTTTAAATGTTATAACATGTTCGGGGTATTAAATTAATGCTTATATATTTTATATGAACTATAAGGATAATATAAGTGCAGTTTTGAATAGTGGTGTATTTTTTTTCAGAGAAGCATTGCATTTTTTTAGTTCCATATGGAAAAACCTAATTTATGCATCCAGTTAATATTATGGAGTCATTTTAGAACTATTGTGTGTTTATTAGATTAAATTTAATGGTCCAGTGTTTAACTGAAGATGGTTTTTCAGTAACAAAATTTTAAGACATGATGAATTTGGAATGTCAACTATTATTATTAATAGATTGGAATACACAACTGATCCTTCTATAATTAAAACAAATTAAAAAATTCATATGTTCCTGATCAATCTAATATGCAGTGGTCTATTATTTAACCAAGAAGAAAATATATGTTGGTGGTGATAAACATAAATTAGATGTTGATTTACGTGAGAACCCTACTTTCATGAAAATATTTACATATAATAATGATGATCACATCATAGACATGGTTTATTATATATGGAATGATCATGATGAAGGAATTTTTGAAGACCGTCCTTTAGTAATTTCTTAATAATATAGGTACCATAGGTTTATTTATTATATACTTTTATAAATTTCAAAAAATTTTACATATGTTAATTTTATTTTCATTATTAAAACACATATTGAAACAAATAAGTTGAAATTATTTTCAAATTTTTTTAGTATTATTTATTTTATCACATTTACCCTTATGAAACATATATATTTATTATTTTTATTTTAATAAAAAAAATTTAAATCTAATATGTTAAATTAAGAAAAATATTTTATAAGAAAATATTGAAAAAATATTTTTTATTGTAAATAATGATTTATTAGGTTGGACCATTTTTAATATTCATACACCATTTTGTGATATGTTTACATTCATTTACATGGAATTTCATATATTATTATTATTGGGATAATTTTAGTTAGCTATATAAAATATGAATAATAATGTGTTTAGTATAATTTAGTTTACTTTTGTGTTTCATAATTTTTCAATTTTCATTTACAATAATATGGCAGTAGTTGAATTTGTATATTTTGGTACTCATTGTTTTTCTTTGATTTGTAGGATTATGACATATAAACATACAAATCCACCCCATACATCAAGAGATGAGCATAATCATACCTCTAGGAAGGAATATGCACATGATCCTTTTGAAGATCAAAATCCATCTTAACAAGAGTCATATACAAGCATACAGAATAAAGAGTTTGAGGGTTGGTAAACATGGAAGAACACTTTTAGAAAAATTATCAATTACTCAAAGTTCAGAAAAGTGAATACATAGATACATTGATTATAATTATATTACAAGAGGTCCTAATAAAAAGCAACTAAAGAGTTTTATATCAGTTCAGGATAAAAGGGAATTATGTATTTTGATGATGATTGGAGGAGTGTTACTAAAGTGACATTAATTCAGTTGTGGGAGAAACTTTTGGTAAGATATTCGTTTATTGATTTAATAATATTGATATGTTTAAAGTAATATATTTTTCCCCTCTTATCAGATGACATACGATACACCTGACACTAGAGTAGTCCGAATGAAATGTGTATCGTTGGATTCTATGAGATAGAGGGATTTCAAATCAACCCTCACATCTGATTTCATTTATGGGAATAAGAAACATTACACTCCATGTGATCTATAACCTTTTATAGATTAAGACATATAGAGAAGATTTATTTAATGTAGAAGAAAATAATAATTTTTGGTAAGTATAATGTAGTCTTTTTAACGTTTTTCTTAAATTAATAGTCATATTAATGATTTCTTATTCTCAATTTATAAGAATATAGGATATCTAATTAAGACATCCATTCTAGAAATGTATAACCTCAAACATTATCGCATGGAGTGTATACATTATTTGATGAAAGAATTATGGATGAAAATTTTCAAAAGCATAGAGTTGAGTCATCATGCTCTAGATTGGTTTTCCCTTCACCACTCAACTATAAAAGAAAAATGGATGAGGGAAAAATAGTGAAAAATGGACAATATCTTACAGAATTTTTGAGGGTTTTATATGATAGAATTTTAAGATGATTACTTTATTTATTTTTTTTAACTTATTTCAATTATTTATATATTTTTAATCCTTATAGAATTTTTCAAAAAATTCATACAGGATTATTTTAAGCGGTATAGAATATAGGGGGTATTTTTAGCTAAGGGTAGGCTGGATATTTTATATGAATCATTGGGAATACCCGAACAACAGGGTCATTTACGAGAATACCTGGTAAGTGTATCACTGATAAAGGTGTTTTAACATTCTTTACCATATGTACTGGAGGGTTTTTATAAAAAAAATCTTTGGATTATCCAGTTCAAAATATTAATGCGACGATGGTGTATATGATCACATCATCATCACAAGCCATGTTTTTAGACATGGAAATGGTATTTCATATTGTAACTCCAATTCCTCTGCTTCTACCAGTACCTCTCACTCCTCCACCACTGCCTGTATACCCTACTCTTTATCCTACTCCTACACCCCTCTTCCACATCTCCCCAGTTACTGTGAGTTATATTTTGAGCATCATTAGTATTATATTAATGTGTATGGGATGATATTTTATATTATAGATACCATTCATCATCAGCAGATAGAGATGGAGTATAATAGGGTTTCTATATAGGATATTATAGGAAGATCATCTCCATTACTGGTACCTATAGATGAGGTTTTTATAGTTGGAAAATTTATCAACCACTTTTTTTGGACATATAGACTTTGACGATATATTACCATTGAGGTATGTGTATATTATATCTTTTATTTAATTTTTTTTATTAAATTTGTTTTAACATTTTAAATATTATATATTTATCTACTTTTTTTGATATAATTTAAAGGTAAATAAATGTTACATAGTCAACAAAAAATACATAGAGTGATGAATTCAGATACAAATTCTAGTAGTCTTGATATATTTTCAACACATTCAAATTTGTTGTTGGTGTTTTCTAATATTCCTATGGATGATGTTTTCTTGGAAGTGAAATGAAAAAGGGGCTTTTTAAAAATGATATTGTGGAGCTTGTAACTGGATATATGTTGGGAATCAATAGATTAAATTAACTATATGTTTTAACATATATCTTTCCAAATATTTAATTTATTGAAAATTTATACTTATGTTTTTTTGAATTAGGTATCATTAAATAATGTGTATGTATAATGAGATAATATAAGTTTATGGATTTAATGACCTAGAGTTCATTTCACCTGTAATGAGAATAATCACCAAATTACATAAATATTTTATATTGATGAAAATTTTCAAAATAATGTAATTGTACTGTAATCATTGTTTTCATATGGTCAAGAGTAAGAATCACTTATCTCACTACGTGTTATATGTTTTTCAAAATAATAACCACTAGTATTATATTTTATTTTATTTCAGTGGTTATTGGATTTTATGTGTTTTTTGTCCATGGGAGATGACACTTTAATGGTTATGATATATCCCAAAAAAATGGGAATAATTTTAAGGATATATTAAAAATTTTAGTCTAAATTTCATAATACTAATTTATATTATAATGAATTTGAAATTTATTTCATTTTTAAAATTTTCTAAAAAGGGATATAATTTTTTTTAACAGACCTCAATTATAAGTTGTTTGAAGATGAAATATGTAAAAGTAAAGGTAATTATTTATTCATAATTTATTTAATTTGAATATATTTTATAAATATGTTATTTTAAATTTAAAAACACATTTAAACAACAATTTTTATAAAAAAGGAATTATAAAATATAGATATTATGTGTTAATATTTATATATGATATAATTTCAACAATGATAGCTACATATTTCAATCATGTAAGATTTATTTATAAACTATTCCTTAATATTTCATTTGTTTTATTCATAATAAATGTTAATTAATTCATTTTAATTTGTATATTTGTTATGACTCCTTCCTTTATAGTGAACAAGTGCTCATAAGCTTAAAATTGGAATGGGAAAATCAGAATATAACATTAATTGGATTTAATTTTGTTTTTATTAAAGATTTAAAATTTTAATTTCATAAATTAAAATTTATTGATAGTAGTTATGTTTCTGATTTTTCTTATTTTCTTATTTGGTTAGCTATGGAGAAGAAAGTTAAAAATAAATATTTAATAAAAAAATATTTTCACACTAGTTATAATAAACCTAATGTAAAAATATTTTTATATATGGGTTTTCATGTTGGATATTAAATAACAGATTTTGAAAATGATATATCACATTGGTTATTAGAGAACCAACATGATAAATCCAATATCACATCATTCTTTCATGTCATTTATTAAATACTTGGCGAGAAAAGCCCTTCCAAATGTGGTTTTTCATTGGTTAAAAAACAGCCAATGTTAAAAAACAATTCAATGATTCATTTACAATGTATATTTTTAAAGCTATGTTAAATACATATTGACAACGTCATGTTCAATAATGGAACTGTATAATTGACGTAAAAAATAAAAATAACTGACGTTAAAAATAATTTGTACACTAGTGTGAATACCACATTTCATTTTAATTTGTTATTTTAGTTTTTCGGGAGAAGTATTAGACATTAAATTTGTATAATTGAATTTTTTTACCTCGAAGGTCTAGGATCAATACTAAATGGAATGATTCACCGTTGATAAATGATAGAGTTCCATCCAAACTTGAGTAATTTTTAATTGTATCTACTTATTTCAATTAAACCCCATCATCATTGATGAAAAAAATTTATTATTATAAAACCAGTAACTTGAATGATTTATAGATATTAATTAATCAAAGAGATGTTATATGATGTTCACTATATAATCATATCCCATATTTTTTATAAGTCATCGACATGTTGTGGGTCCTAAAAATAGTAAACCCACATGGATCATGGAATGAATCACATAATATATTCGAAAACATTTTATAATTAAGATAAAAAACATGGTATGATATGAGACCATGAATAGTACACATGTGAACAACTTAATTTTTTCCATTTGGAGATACAAAGAAAAAATTATTTTTTAACTAATAGTTATATTAAATTTTTATTACCACAACCATCCACTTCATAGATTGATGTGTGATCTGATTTATGATGTTCACAAAACAATCCCTTAGAGGTGTGTGGGAGTGATACATGGAACCACTTTATATTCATATTTATATTTATTGAGGATTTTCAGGGGCTCTAGAATTATTTTTTTAATGAGAATAATATATTGATCCCCTTCTATGGAAAATTTGGGTCTCCTAAAATTTCATTTTTACATAAATTGAATTTTAGAAATGATTAAAATATTGATTTTTGGGATGTAACCAGAGGAATTTTATACACTAATATGTCCAAATAATATAAAATATTATAATTTACTATGATAATATAATAAAATATTATGATTGTTGTACTCTAAATATAAGTGAATAACATAACTTACTGTCAAAACGTCCACTATTCTAGTATTGTAATAAATGATTATTACAACGTAATAACAAAATTATTCATTAATATATATATGATTCACTAGTTATGGAATCTTAATTTACAATTATAGGGTATCTATTTATTTTTATGGGTTTTTATCGCCACATTATTCCATTATATGGAGAGAGATAAACAATTTTACCTTGGATGTTTATCACTAATAATTGGACAATAGTTAGACTACTCACTACCATATAAAACTCCATTATCAAATGATTGATTCATGAAGAATTCTTGTCTTCTAAAGTGAATGGTCATCATTAAATCATTTAATATATATATATATACTAAAAAATTATAGCATATTTAATTATATTAATAAATCCTTTATTATTTCATTAACATTTTTTTAACAATGAAACACTTTTTTAAGTTATATTTACAAATAATCTTATGCTATCATAGTCGATTAACATTTTATAATACTTTGAAAAAATATATATGGAAATGGAATTTTAATATAAATTATTGGAAGACTATACACATATCATACCAAATAAATTTTATATACCATAAAATATTATATAATTTTTAAGTATTATATCTTTTAATGGATATTAGAATATAGTGGAGGATAATGAAAAGATCCTAAGTTATACTATAATATATAATTTTCTTCCAATCATTTATACTCTATGAATCTAGATACTGTGATTCTTAAATGAAAATTTTTAAAAGATCCTAAAACCATTTGGGTACTATTCATGGAATTTGAGGGTGATATAGAATTTAGATTCCCAAAGGTAATCATTTCAACCTTAATGGGACTCTAGGAATGCATGCGGTTCAAAAATAATTATTCATCATTTTTTCAAATTATATCTTATTAAAGATGATATTTTTAAATATTTCTTGACATATTATTATTAATGCATTTTTTATTTTAGTAATTTTTTTATTTAACACTCACATCAATATTTACGAGAATGGATCCCTAACATAATGAATTTATTTTGTAGTTTCCATGTGTTAAGTTATTTGGTAATTTCTATTACCCTATATATCATAGTGATATTAATATTGTGAAGATGTATATATATATATATATATTTAGTGGGACATCATGAGGCTGACACTTCTAATCAAGGAAATTTAATCCTCCATATTTTATCTCTTACTAGATATAATGTCTCATGTGGTGTGTGGGTATTAGAGAATGATCTCATATGAACTATAGAATTATCATATGTTTCTATGAAGTGCATAAGTCATCATGGATAATTGTGTGGATATGGGGACAATTAATATATCTTAGCTTGGATGTTTTAAATTTTTTCGATGATAATTTTATGGTTAAAAATAAAAGAAAATATATATTGTTTAATTTAAGTAATAAAATAAGATAGGGAATGTTGATGTGTAGTTTTATAAAATTTAGATTTAAATGAATAATATTTATAATAAATTATTTATCGTTCAGAAAAAAATAATAAATAATAAAATCGTAAAATTATTATTAAAACTATTATTAGACTTCCTTTTATGACGAAAAGTAAGATTTTAACCAAAAAAGAGGATGTTACAATTAATAAAATAGATATAAGGGGATCTCCCTTCCTTTTATCCCACACTCTTATCACCTTCTCCATTATCATTACTAAAAACATACAGTTTAATTAAAAAAACAATGTCTATATTTAGAATCAATGTGTAGGCAATATGATAAATGTTTAGTTTGGTGATTTATATAGTGTTTAAATCATTAAGTATTTTTTAGTTCAAAATAAAAACAATGATGATTACAGGGAACATTACATGGATATTTATTATTAAAGAGCTTATTAAGATGTATTAATATTGGATATGTCATATAAATCAAGGTAATTAACTATTAAATCCAATATGATTTAAATTATGATTTGGGAGGGGGTGTATTTAAGGGGATTGTAAAATAGGAATGTGACACCCTAGTTTCACTGTTATATTATATATTATATAATTATGAGTTATTTTGAATTATTATAAGTTTTTCAATTGGAATACATTATTTATTTAAATAATTTCACATGTTGTATGTTATCCAACAATTAATGAGTGGTTCTTAGAAACCATATAATCTAATCCAATGTAGTGAAAATTCAATGTTAGAGTTTGAACATAGTTACCATATAATTCTGAGTAACTTTAGATTCTCTCATTATATAGGTAAAAAATTCTTTTGTAGACCCTGAATAGTTTGGTAGATCATTGTGTCTTATCTATGTGAGTACGGTATGTAAAATAAATGACTTATTTTGAAGTTAAATTTCATTTATTTCCCATTCATGATTTGTCTTGGAGGGTTTCCAAAGGTTTTATGGAGGAATATATGAGTTTTTATGAATTGGGCCAAACCGTGAGCTCGATTCCTAATTTAAAAATAATTTTTTTTCTTTTATAAGTTTTTCATTTTTTAATATTTTTCACCCATTCCAATTCCTAAATGGTCTCCTAGGACATATTAACACCAAAATTTAAATTTGGAGCCTTTATAAATCCATAATCATTGAGGATTTGGGTTTTTATTTAAGAATTGGGCCAACCCGAAAGCCCATTTTCCAGTATTAAATTGTTCCTTTAATTTTTTAATATCATATTAAATATAATGGATTTTTTAGTGATTCCACCTCCCTCTTGACCCTAAGCAACCCAGGAACGCTACCATTGTCTCCCCCCCTCCTTGGATCTCTTTGAAATTGCGACTTAGGGCTGAACTTCATAGGGTGTCTCAAATCGGCCAGAATTGAAGAGGTAACTTCATCCCTTCTTATCTATATCAATTCTCACTCTTTTCCCTCCATTCTAGTTCTTAATTACCTCTTAAATCTGTTTTGAACAAGCCCAGAATTTTGGATGTTTTCAATTTTAGAAACTATTGTTTTTAGAGTGATTAATTCAGGATACTTCAAGTAAGTGAGTACATTTCTTTCCCCTTTCAAATTTCTTAGGGTTTCTTCCCTAATTCAGGAATTATAAAAATTACAGAAGTTATGGTTCGTGACTAGGTTTTAAATTAATGTATTTTGGGTGAAATATTGAGGTTTTAGGTTTATTTTAACTTCTTTGAGGTGCGTCGGTCATGCAGTTGATGTTTCACCCCAATATTTGAGGGTTTCGACACATTCGGTAGGTGATTCCATGCGTAACCATTTAAGGATGAGTTAGTTTGCTTGATAAAATAATTTTTCACGTTCCTTATATGCTGTTAATAATGATAAAATCATTTTTGGTAGTAATAGTAAAGCATTTGGTATTAAAGTTACATTTTTGTTTGAAGTGTGTATTTTTCAAATGTATTTCATGTGTTATCTCTCGTGGTAGTTTAGTAAAACATGGAAGTGATTTATTAGTTGTTGAACGGGGCTTCCAATTTTGATTGGGTAATGATATAGTGTCATGTGGGACTAAAAAGGAGGGTCTTTTAATGGGTTTTATGTGTGAAACCTTGTTATACTCCTTGAATGTTTTTTATGGATTTGTGTGTTCTCATGGGTATCTTTTGAGTTATTGTTCAAGGTGATTATATAAAATTTGAAAGTGGATTATAACATGTTGATTGGGATGTCAATTCTGTTTTTGTAGGATTTTGGTGGGATTTTGTCTTTAAAAAAGGGGTTTGAAAAGGGTTTTGTGTGAAAGACATATTTACACCACTTGAGTTCTTTTTATGAAAATAGTAAATGATTTAGTCAGTTAAACAAAGTGGGAAAAGGGTGAATATGTACTGTTTGGTATGTGTTTTCATGTATTATGGGGTTTTGAAAGGTGAGGTGATGTTTTAAGATGTCAGATATTTTTAGAATGTTTTGTAAATTTTTGAAATGTTTTATTAAATTGTGATGTTGGAGCAAAACTTGTTTGTGGGATGTTTCGTGTATGTTTAATGATAAATTGATTTTGAAGGTAAAAAGGGTTTTATGTAACAAGTTAGTGGGCTATTATTATAGTTTTAATATATTGGAATGGTTTTATAAAATTGTTTAATGAATTTGTGGAAGTGTTAATGAAATGTGAAATGTGTTGTGGGCTATTTTCGTGTGAGTCGGATTTCAAAATCAATTTGAATGAAAAGTGGACTTTTTGACTTTTTTTGTATACATGTGGGATGTTTGGTGAATTTTTTACATGGAAATGATATTTTCTTGTGAATATTATATTCATTTACTTTTTTAAATTGTTTGAGCACAAAGGGAAAACCCGGGTATCTAGGTGGGTGGACGTGTACTAGTATGCTAGTGAATCCGTGGGGTTTGCCTCAGTTTCACTTATCAAGATTGTTGTTTACAAATCTAAATAAATTATGATGATGATGATTGGGGACCACTAGTTTTTGGGTATGTACCCTACTAGTGGCTCATGCATGAGAACAGATATTTGTGATGGTTACTCTCACCGAGATACGAGGTACCTGGGACCCACAACTAGCTAGTGCCTAGGGGGTATTTCCCATTGCTTGTGCTCACTAGATATTTTATGATTATCATCGGCATAGGGTATGAGTGGCTAGAAAATTCAGTAGCCTTGGTATTTATTTTAAAATTGTTTATTCTTCAAATTAGCCCACATGAAAACTGATTTTTTTAGTTGCATCTTTTAGAAATTGTAACTAGAAATTACATGTTTTTGAAAACATGCATGATTTTAATATTTGAATGTTTATTGAATGGAATATCTTAGTGATGGTATCCTACTGGGCATTGGCTCACACCCTACTTACACCTTTGGGTGTAAGTAGACTTGGTTATTTTTGTTGGCGCAGGTTGGGTACAATTTGTTTTCTTCCAGTGGTTCAGGTTTCTAGCAGGTCCTCAGTGGTGAAGTCTTGTAGAGATGGATTGAGGGTGGTTCCCCATGCCATGAGGGTTCTTGGCCTGTTTCTGTTTGGTTTTGTACCTTTGGTATAGTCTTTTTGAGTTGTTTTAATCTATGTAATTCAGTTCTTAATTTTTGTAAAAGATTGTTTGGTTTGAAAAATCCAGATTCATTTAATTGGATTGTTTTGTTGTTTGATGTTTATAAACTCGGGTAAATCATTCCAAATTCTTATTTTATGATACCCGGGAACTTGTGCCAGCCCGTGGGGATCGGGAATGCCCTCTGGGCCTTGTCACGGGCTAGGTTTGGCACTGGTTTCGGTGGTGAACAGATTTGGTTCGTGACAAAATGGTATCAGAGGGTGGTTCGCTCTCTTTAGGTCATGTTATTTGGGGAACAATCAGGATAATATGGAGTTAGGATTTTTGGGACTTTGAATTTCAGTAATGAGTAGTGTGGCTGATCACCACACCTCATGACAAGATTCACATCCCCAGGGGAAGTCGGGACCTTTTGAAGTCCTTTGGTTTTCTTGGTTTAATGATGATTAGGGGAAATGAAAAGAGAGTTGGGTTGATGGTCTCAGTAAGCTCGCAGGGCCTGGAAAGCCATGTGGAGCTGGGGATATTCCCAGGAACACTCTATGTGATAGCGAAGTGATTGGAATATGGCTGCTAACCATATTTCCAAGTCACCCACTAAAACTAGTTTCCTCTCTCATTGTCTTGTGTTCTTTAGTTTTGAAATCTTGGAACTTTGGTTTTAATGTGACTTGGTTTTAAGAAGTGTAAAGTTTTTGTGAAATGATTTTCAAATAAACATGGAATGGTTTGATTTATGAAATATTGGAACCGAATATTCAGAATTATTTTGAAATGGAAAATGGTGTGCTTACACCTCTTTTGAAAGCAGAAACTATACTGAAGTTGGTTTTGAAAAAGTGTTTCCAATAGAGTTCTCTAAATATCATAGGTTGTTTTGTTGGGATGAGATGTTATGAAATTGATTTGAATAACATGAAATTGAATTCTTGTATAAATGGTTGTGTCTTTATGAAAATTTTAGTAATATTTGAATTGGGTTTTGGATCTCTTAGTTAGCAGTTTTGAGAAAATGGATGTGTTTGTTAACTGTTTTGGTTTTGAAAAGTGGAAAGAATATTTTTTTAACCTTTGGTATTTCCGTGAGTGACCACATGCATGGGGCTATATAGGATGATGGATGGTTGATGGCATGACTGGATGAGTTACGGGATAGATATGAGGAGGGTGCCCGGTGTGGTACAAAAACATGCATGTGTGAGGCCCATGGGGTACCATTGGTGGATACACTTACTTCTAAATAATTTCTTTTCAAAGAATTGGTTTTAAAGAAAAACATGATGTCTTGATGAATAGTTTTTCATGGTTTGTATTACGGTTTTTTGAAAATGTTTTTGTTGTGGGATGTTTTGAGTCCAAGAACCCCTTCTGTTTGAACTGTGTTTTGGGTTTGTGTTTGGTCGGGAAGCTATGTTGTAGGGACGGTTAGTGGTATCTTTTGAAAAAAAATTTAGGATGCCTTTATGGTGGTTCCCTTCATGTGTTTGGAGATGGTTTATGGCTTGTTTTGACCAATGGACTAGATTTATTGGGTCCTTGGGTTCTCTCATTGGATAAGGTACTCCCCCATTAATGGTTAATGCATAACTAAAGCACAACCCATATTTTTTCTCCATTAGAAAATCCTCCAGTTGATCAATATAAGGAATCATTTTCTTGAGCATTTTAGATTGAGTATACACCCTTTCCTTTATTGGTTTTGTGTATCCTCATGTAGTGGGAGATTGATCATGGATGGTTGAAAGTGACCTTTACCTCTTAATTTTCCTAATTTTTTGAAGGTGGAAGTGTTTTGTGGTTGTTAGCATGGATGAGTATTTGGATAGTGTCTAAGAGGAACTCTTGGTCCTTCATAGTATCTTCGAAGAAGGATTTCATGTTAAACTACCAGTGTGGGAAATATGGTCATGAGAGGATATTGTGGCCACTTTCTAGAATTGTGTGTTGTTTGGGGATGTTGTACAAGTTCCCTCTCTATGAATTGTTTATATCAGTCGCAATGGTCATGTTCGTTGATTCCTTGTGATGTCATGTGCTCGATTGGCCATAAAGGTGAACGTTGGGAAAACATCCAAGAGTCACCATTAGGTTGGGAGAATGTATCCCTTGAAAAAACATAAAAATATTCCATTTTAGATGAAGGTGAGTATAAGTGTTCTTTAATTCTATTTTTTCTCACTCAAAAAAACAAGGTGTGATGTGTGTATATCTTCTAAGCCCTTGTTTCAGTGAAATATCGAGTTAGGGTAAAGTGAGTTTGGAATGTGTTATTTCTTGGAAAAACTTATCGGGGATTCTGGTGTAGTTATTGTTTGAAATGAAAGAAGAATTCTCATTCAGGGGTTTTCCATAATAGGGGGACTGAACCTAGATCTATAAGGGGGTACCAATTAGTAGACATAGGACTCACACCTTTATTCCATTAGGGGTACGGCTCAATCTAAGAAGAACTTGTGCCTTATCATATATGGGTTCCTCTTAGTAAGTACATGGAATATATAGAAATATCAAACAATAGAATGAAACTAAAAATAATCAAACAACCTGGATATAGATATATATTCTAAGAAAAGAATCCATATGAGAGAAAAAGGGGATAACTATATTATATCCTAGCCCAGGTAAATATTTTCATCAGTTCCAAAATTCCATCAATTATTCTCAAAATTTTATGTGTTAGTCCAAAGTAGTAACCATCTGGAATTCCCATGCCATTCCAATGTGTAAAAGAATCCACCAGACACAATTTACAACTGTAGAACCTACTCCCTAGTACATCCGGGGGTTCCACATAGTGTAATTAGGACATGTGCCCTCTCTAATTTGGGGGTGAAAGTTGTTAGATAGTGGGATCGTTCCAAAATTTCATAGAGGGGTACCGATCCGTAGATATAGGACCCATACCCTAATGCCTTAAGGGTTACCCTCAGTTGGTATATGAATTTCACCATAATTCAATATGGGGTAAGACATAGTGTTAAGAGGAGCTTTAACATATTCGATATGGGTGTACCACTTTATATGTGGAGGACCTGAACCCGAATCTATTAGGGGGTACCACTTAGTAGACAGAGGAACCACACCCTTATTCCATAGGGGGTAAGACTCAATGTATGAACAACCCATGACTTATCACATATAGGTTCTTATTAGTAAGTAAATGGACCAAACCTAGATCTGTGAGGGGGTACAAGTCAGTAGAGAGACAGAGGACCCACACCCTAGTCTGTCAGGGGTACCACTCTAATAATCCTACCCAATCATGACCATCATCTTGGGTTTCATGAATAATAATAATTATCATAACATTATCTATTATATATTAGAATCTAATACTAATGAAAATATCATTTTCTACATTAAAAACCACCTAGGATAGGCTAATCACAGTCAAAATATGAGTCCAAACAAAGGATATGAGAGAGATTGAAGGTTTCTTAAAATTAAAGATGCGGTACAATATGTTTAAGAAATTCATACAGAATGTGGTCCCTCTCTGATTCCTAGACAAGTACCAACCCTTACACCACTAAATAACTATTTATCACTACACTATCTGTAGGTAAACTGTGCATCATGCCTTTGTCACATGGCATCATTTTTGTGCTTCTAGCCATGTCTGTATATGTCTACCCATGTATGTGTACATCAGTACATGATGTGTTCTCTTTTGAGGGGACCTACCCATGTGCTCTATCTCTAAGATTTTACACTTAGGGAGGGTCATACTAAATGTTATCCAAAAAAAATCAATACCCTATCTTTGCAGGTGTATGGTTTCTACACAGAGTGTGTTCATCCATGTACCCGCCATGTAGTACAGACATTTCTAGAAAGTTACTTCAACGCACATACATTACAAATCTAAGTATGGTGATTTGTATCTCAACTCCACGAAAACAATAATCTACTTCAATGACCTCTGATAATATTTTATATCCCCCCCAATATCTAAAAAATGGATTTCCAATGATCCATATGAATCCCACATGTTCTGCCTCTCACTACTACACCTAGGTTCGTCTACTATTTCATCACAAAAATTATTTCCTTGAGGGATTCAACAATATCCCAAAAAAAATCTAAATATATTAAAGATTTTTCAATCCACTCAAAGTATAGAAATATACCCTTATTTTAGGGTTCCAATCAGGCTCAGCCCAACCCAAAAACATCGAATGGAGACACCGTAGGTCAATTGGTGAAGAAACCAATGAAGAATTAGGATATAATCTCATAAACATGGGTGAAATAATCATTTTCCAAGAGTTCCTTACTATCAAATCAATGTGGATAACCTAAGGTGTGAATATAATTGAATAACCAATTTTAATCTATACATTTAGTTGAATAGTCAGTTTAAATCTATACAAGGGAACACACAATGGTTTACAATTTTCATATATAAAAGAGATAGGGTGAATATTATTAGTAAATTTAATAAATATGGGAAGAATACATGAATTAATGATTCTTACCTTGATTGGGATCATTATTTTAGGAATAATGTCCCCATCAATGAATGAGATGATTTTTGTGTTCTCTACATATCGATCATCCTAGCTTAGTTGTCTCGTCATCATTTGATTCTCATTCTCTGATGAGGGGTGGAAGGAAAACCTCTTAATTATCCAGTGGTTTATGTAGATAGAACTAAATATCACCATAAAATATAATTTATAGATCTATTTCAGTTTTTTTAATTTATAAATTAAATGAATTATTTATTTAACTAACTGACTAAATATACTGTCAATGAAAATTTTATTCGAACACCCAATAACGATCCATTTTAGGTCATTTTAAAGGTAAAACTCACATTCTAGACTGAACAATTGTCTCATATTTTCAATTTGATATTCTTGTCATGATTTATCACATTTTATTTAATAAATTATTCATGCATAATATAAAATATATTTAATATTTTAATAAAATTATATTTGGGAATACAGAGCCTGGGAATCACACATCATCTCAATTTTTGGATCCGACAATATATTTATAAATAATACAATGTCTTATGAGGATAAAATATTGTCTCTATAGTTTCACTAAGATTTCAATGATTTATTACTATTTTCCTATTTATTATTATTCTCTAATACATCTTTCTTCCATTTCTTCTTAGTTACTTCTCTTCCCATGAACCCTAATAGAAATTTATCTAGACATATTATTTGAGATGGTTTAATAATTATATTTTGGATTTTTAGTATTTTAAGGGTATTTCACTTAAAAAGTGGTTCTCTAGACATTGGAGGAGGGTTGTTTCCATTAACCATAAGTAGATTTGTTTTCTACAATTCCATCTATCTGGAATTGTGTGTTTTTTGGGTTACCATACTTCATTTGATAATTGGTTACATTTCTTTGTGATATCCTTAATGTGTTTATAAAAAGATTTTAATGTTTTCAACAATTTTAATAATGGTGTTTTGATGGATTTTTAGTTATTGATTTTTTAAACTATATCTTATTCATGTTGTAGAATCCCCTCCAAACTCATTATCTAGAGAGGAGGTAGACATACAATTAGCCTAAAGTTAAATCCCTAGGTCAATAAATGAAAATAGTAAATTCCATGGTCATAAGAATTTGGGGGATGATTCTACAACTAACAACAAAATATCCTATCAACATTGAAAAATAAATGACCAATACAATCTGTATAATGATTGAAAAAAACCATGAAATACCAAAAATACTAGAAAAAACAATATTGGAGTGAAAAATGGATCACCATAAAACAACTGAAAATTAGAAATAGAAACATTCTCTCAACATATTGAAGTGGAATCATTCCAATCATCACGCATAGTAGATAAATTATCCAAAACTACCTACCATGCCTAAGAATCAAGTTGTGTCACTAGTGAAATAAAAAATCATCCATTTATTCATATCTTGATAGATGAAATCTAAAAAATCACTAATGTTCCCATTAAAGGGGGTGAGTATAAACTCAGTAGGATTCCCCTAAAGGCTTCCCAAAACATTCTAGTAGAACATAAAGAGTGAGAAAAATTTATGTAAAGAATTATGAAAATCATTAAAAAAAATTATATAATTACACACAAGGAAACCAATTGATAAGAAAAATAAACTGGATTACTCTATATATTGACTTTTGTAATAATATACTCTTGTTTCACACACAATCACATACAATCAATTCCCAAAATATTGGCATTATTATTAATAGTATTAAACTATGACCATAATAAATCAAACCATTATGGTTGAACTTATGACCATACCTATCTTCTTTAAACACACATCAACCTAATCATTCAAAATTCCATGAAAAATAATTTCCCATAAAACACCCTTCCATTGAATTAATTTCATTATATGAATTTCCGGCATACAAACTATTCAATATTTTTAAAATGGTATTTTTAAAATTATAAACAAAGAGTAATTTCCAAGAGACATATAATGTTATGAGATCAAAAAAGCTGAAACAATTTTTTATTTCATGAAATAGACAATGATACAATAGAAAATTCACAAAAATACGATAAAGAAAATAGATAATTCATGTTTTAGAAAATTAAAGAAGATAGGGAAAAAACATACCTAAAAAATGAAAGGATGAAGAATGAAACTAAAAATTATGGATCTTGGTACACAATAAAATCTCACAACTAGAAAAAAAAATATCATTAGAACTCTTCTTAGTCCCAAATAAATGGGTGCAAATGTAGATCTATGGTTCCATTCAAGAAACCCAAAAGAGATCAAAGTTAAAAAAGAAGAAATAAATCCTAAACATTGATTTCCATAATCTTATATTCAAGGATATATTGGAATAAGATTCTAGAAATTCTAAATCATAGGAAAATTATTAGAGAAATAAAATAACTTAAGTGGATAAGATGTTTTAACTATCAAATATGACAATGAATAAAATGCATTTTACACTAAGGATATAAACATAAGACCGTGGTACAAAAATACTAAAAAAATACAAATGGGAAAGTGAATGGGACCAAAATCTAATCAACAAGAACTATAGTATATACCATATTTATACATTTTAGTCACCCCTTTCCATGAGGGTCTATAGAATCAAGGGCTTAGGGCACACCCAAGTTCTATTATTCTAGAATGGGGCTATAGTATAGGAAATACCGCCACACCAAAACACCATAATACTTAAGGAATGTTTGGAAATAGTGCACACCTTATATATCATAGGTGTAAAATAATTATTAGAACCATTGAATTAACCCCTAATGGTATTATGTCAAAGCCATTACATCCAAAACCCAACACCCAACCACTTTATTCTACAACCCTGGTCCCTAAAACAGTGTCTGACCAGGCCACTTCATATCTCTTTTACATAGTGAAACCATATCTAAATGGGAATTAGCCTTTAAATATATATCTTAGGATCCTAAACCATAGAATAACCATATATGGTTAAGCCACTAAGGGTCTACAGATCATCCAAATATCTACAACAAAACCCTTTCACAATATTTCCTAGCCCATTTGAAAACCCTCTACGACCCTCTTGGAAACTTCTGAACAAATCCCAAACAGTATATAACACCAGAAACCCAAAAAAATGAATAAATTTTTTAACAATAGTGGTTTCATATTTTCCCTACCATTGGACTGTCCATCCATATAAAGTAGAAAACAACTGTTTTTCTGGTAGTGTTTGGGCTATTATTCCAAAATTTCATTTTCACGGACCCATATATCTTTCTGAATCTAACTATGCTACCATAAACCCCATACCAAACTAATTATTTTTGTACACAATATATTCTATTTATTATTCTCCACACAAAATAATACCTTAACTAACATAGCACCGAGTTCTATATTAACATGGTCTTAACTAATCAAAATGCCAGTTTCAGGCTAGTACTTCTTCAATTGATATACATGAAAAACATTATTCCTGGAATAAAAAATTGGAAATGAATCCAACTAATATTAAATATCACCCACAAATTATTCTATCTGAAAATGGAAAATGTATTATGGATATAGTATCCCTTACCAAAATGGATATTCTGTAGCCTGAGAGAAATTATTAGGAAAACTTGATCATCCACATCTAATTATAACATACAAAAAATATAATCAACATATGATTTTAGATGATTTTGATCTACCACCATTTTATTTTAGATCATTTAAATATTATATATTATTTCTTGCATTAGGTTATTTCTGAAAAGTGAAATCTTGGCTATTTCTAACCAATATAGAAGAGAACTATAAGGAAAACCATATACATTCCCAAAAGGAGCCATATATATGGATTCACGATACCTATTATTGTATGAGAACTGCAAAAATAGAATGTGATCCTCTCCTGAATAGAAAAAATACATTATATATTATATATTAATCTTTTTAAACAATAGTATAATGCTTTAATATTTTCTATTCTTTTTTGGATCAAAATATGTGCTCATGGTCAACTAGGTTCCAAGGGATTTCTGCATGGATTTCCAGAATCAATATGTAAACATTAGGTCCCAATTGGGCATAGTCATAACCAAGACACCATGAATATTTATAATCGCCTTAATGGAGAGTTATCATAATACTTTCATCATGTTTTATTCATGAGTATATATAACGTTCCTTGTTTTCATGAGTTGATCCATAATAATCCAAAAAATAATCATGTTTCCTAACTATTCTTGGAAAACATGTCATAACCTAAATGGTTATATTATCGCATTTACACATGGGAATAAGTAAAAAATACAACATAACTACTAGATGTTGGTTCCATGCATTGAATTATTGACATGTCCAGAATATTTAAAAAACTCAATTATATTCATCTTTATAACAAGCCACCAAAACTATTTTTCATCACTTTAAAAATCTTATTTATTTTAGGATGAACATTTCATCTCAAATAGTTGAAGGAAAAGATAAGATGTTCTAGATTGTTTAGATGAACCACTATCTGATCTCTAAAACATTGCATAGATATCTTGTATCGATTCCCTCACAAAATAGTCACTCAACTGTTGGGTTTTTGCCTAGTGGTAAAAAAGTAAGAATCAGACGTCTGATTATATAAAAAATTCTTAACCAATAAATGTATAAAAAAATTATAAAGAAAAATAATATATCAACTCATTATGTGTAATCCATATGTATATCATTCATGAAAGAAATTATCTTCTATTGATCTAAATATTTTTTTGAAAATTTATTATATTAATTTCTAGATAACGTATCTGTCATAGAGTTCCCATTACCTAGTTTATATATCAAGTTGAATTCAATCATATGTAGATATTGAGTCCATATCCTTTTCCTTATATTCAAAACGCTTTACGAGAAATTTTGTTTTAAACACATATGATCAATAAAAAACAAAAATTTCTTTCAAAAGTAATAATGGATAAATATCATTAAGGAATAAAATAATGTTTTCAATAATAAGCAATGTTTTTGTTAACTTTTTTCATGTTCTCAAAACTATCATAATACATAAACAACAACATGATCTCAGGACCTGAGAAAATATTGCAAACCATATAACGATGCATCACCATAGACTATGTAACCATATCCTACATTTTTAAATGTAAGGACAGTTGATTATTTAAGATCAAACATGAGGTCATGGAATAATTTTTGGAAGTCATCATTCAAGTATAATGGTAATAATTTCTTTCTAGCATATATTATTGGTGACACAAGATTTGAAAAATAAAAAATAATTTTCTAGTAATATATTGATAATCCAAATAAAGTACATATCTTAATAAAAATATTCAGTAGTTTTTAATAGATAAGTGTTTCTATATATTCAATATATACTTAATTTGTTTTCTTAAAATGACATGAAACGGTAAATTTCCCTCTAAAATCTAAAAAAACATAATTTGAAATTTTATAATAAAGGTAATGTCCATGGAAGGTACTCAACACTATATTGAAGTATTCACCAGAATCCACTACAGTCTGAGAATGAATGTGGATGTAGTTATGAAAAAAAATACAAAGGAATCAATATAAATCTAAGTAATTTCAATCAATACTTCCATAAAAAATATCTGTATTTTTTTAACACCAAAGGGTGGGACCATATACTCATAATAGCCATAACAACTGTAGAATGTTACCTTCATAATATCCTCTTTCAGAACATGAATTTGGTGATATCATGATCATAAATAAATTTTTGGAAACCATGATTATCCACTAAATTGATTAAAAAATAATCAATTCAAGGAATATGATAACGATTCTTCATTGTATCGTGGTTAATATAATGATAATATAGACACAACCTAAGTGTTTTATCCATCATTTTCACAAAAAGGATCAGTGCCTCCCATAGAGAAGTACTCAATAGAATGATCCCTTTCCTTTCTGACTCATCCATTTTAACATTCAATTATCCTAATTTTATCAGGACCATCATATAATATATAAGTTAAATAGGACTGGTCCATATTAGGATATCAATAATAAACTCTAAAAATATATCATTAGGTAAGCCATATAAAATTTCAGGGAAGACATCAGTAATCTAGTCAATGATATCTTGGTAGTATCTCTTCTCTATTTAATCTATAGATTATAAGGTAACTGCTGATAAAGGGTAAAAGAATGTTCTAACCACCAGTACCAATGGTCTAACACTATATAAATTTTCTTCCCAATATATCTTAAAGATATTATTAATACCATCGAATGATATGAAACTTAATTGATGGGGATAACATTTGATATGTGCCTTAAAATTCAACAACCAATCCATGAACAAAATCATGTCATATGAATCCATCTCTAAAATAGAGAAATACCACACCAATTCGACCCAAAAAATTGTTATTTCATAAGTTTCACACTTAAATACATAAGTATATCATTGTCAAAGTGGATTTTTGTCCTTCAAAATAGAATGAATTATCTCAACATGAATTTCCATATGATCCACAACATGAGAAGTAGTAATGGAGTAAGACACAACTATACCAAACAAGACCTATACAAGGAGATAATTCAAATTAATTATACCACACACCGCTGAAGGACATTATTTATCATCCATTATTATGTGCTCGACACCATATAGTAGGATAAAATTTCCTCCTTGATACTTACTTCCTTATTTATATTACATAACTTGAGGAGTTGTGGTGATCTTGGAATCACTGTGACTCTCTCTTATGAATGAGAAATTTTCTTGATGATATATCCATATCATAGCATAGGATTTCTATGAATCAAGAGACAAATATCTTCTACTAGACTATATATCACTACTATAATAAAGTTCAAGTAGTCTCTTTTGATTATTATATTAGTTTATACACATAAATAAATACTATTATTGAACATTTTATTTCCCTATTAATAGTTTAAAATCATAAAACTATTATTATTTTTAATAAATTGGACATAAATTTTATATATACCTATTGATCTTATTGGTGTTCATAATGTTTGGTGATACAATACACAAATTAACTCTAAATGATATCATAATTATTTTGAATTCTTGGAAAATATTGTTATAAAATTTACTTCTATATCAACAAATCAATACCACAGGATTGTGAGTTTTTATTTAATATTACGTAAAATTTTATATTAAAACAAAGTAATGTAGAATAGAATATTTTGAAGATGAAATATTTCACATTAACCCATTATTTAATACAGTTACAACATGGTAAGCAATTATATAAACATGGATATAAATTTATAAAATAATTTTTTTGTTGACTGATTCATTTTTTGGGTCCTAATTCACATGGAATATATGTTATGTGTGTGGAAATATTATAAATTATCAAACTCTTATTGAACTAGCTAGCATTATCACCCTTTTAAGTGATTCCAAATAGATCCAATGGATATCAACCATTTTATCCACCATATTAGAATAGATAAATATTATAATTCACATTAATTTTTGTTATTTTAATTATTATTTGAGAGAAACATGGGAGGAAACATTTATTAAATCTATGTGTGTATATAAAATATTATTTTCTATACGTGGTCAACTAGTAAACATTTTATCACAAAAATCCTCCTCAAATGCACTATGATAGATCTCTAAATAAATATAATCCTATAGTCATGACTTTTTTTTAATATAAACACTTATTATATGTATTCTTTTTTAAAGGGTAAACTTATTAGGCATAAAGTATGTGTTTTTTTCATGACTAGAAATAACATGATTTGTTCCCTTTCTTCCTATTTTAGATAACTATATTTTAAACCATACTGCTTTAAATGATAAAATAGGAAATGAAAAAACATTACATACCTTTGAACATCTTATATAAAATACATTAATAATATATAGTAATATATAATAGTTAGCTTGCCTCAATTTATAAGAATGAATTTTTAGTCAATGTAATAAAATATCCTTGAAAATGACACTAAATTGACATAAGTTTTAGTGAATCAATAGTAATTTATAGATATAATCCATGAACTACACCCTTAGGGTGGTTATTTTCCAAACACCACTATATAGTGAGGAAAGTTTTTAGAATTATTAATTCAATAGTGATTTCTAATTTTTTGGATCATGGAAACATCACATCAGTTTTTCTCATCAAGTTAGACAATATATTGAACATAGTAAATATTTTTACTATAGTAATATTTCCACACCTGAAAATCAATAATACTATATAATTTTTTTTAATTTCTCAAGAAACTAAATTCAATTCGATGGAAATGATTATCTTTTATTTCATCATTACATGTCATGATGATAATTAAATATGAATCATCAATGTCTATATTTCTTTTTATTTTTTTCATTATGTTTCATTTAGAAATTATTATATTTAATGTTGAAAAAAATCCATGAATATATGTAGTCTCTAATCTACCATATTATATTGTTTATCAATTATTAATCACCTTAAATAATATCATTATTTTTGTGGCATCATGAAAACATTTTAATTATAATTAGAAAAAATATGTAATAAAAAAATATAATTATATTATCCATTTTAAATAAAATATTGTGAAATAACCAAATTATCAATAATATTTATATATGAATTTTATTTATTTTAATTCAAACCGTTTGATAAAATATATAAATTTAAATAATATAGAACCGAATAGGGGACTATGCCTTATCATTATAGAGGTTCTGATAGTTTAAAATTAATTTGATATCATTTCTTCCCATGTGTTATGTAAATTATGAATTTTCAATGATTATTACATTAATCTACATATAAATAATACCATTTTAGGATATTCTATATTACTTAAGACTATTAAATGATATAATATTTTTGACAAACCTCAGCAACACCTCATTTTTCATGTCAATTTCCTTGTTTATATTTTCTAATTCTATAAGGTGACTTAAAATTATTATTTTTAAACTATATACCATACATGTTATATACCCCAATAACTTATGTTCCTAATGAAGTAATTTTTACCTTGTTAGCCAAAATTTTTGTGCCATCCTATGTTTGGATGGAATCTTTTGGGCCTTAAGAAGCTTAATGAATCATAACTATTTGTTTTTATAAGTTTCTATCTCAAAACATCGATTATTGTGATGTAGATAGATGGATCACTACATAAAAGCGGTGGATTCATGATAACTCAAAAATCTTACACTATAGTGGTATGTTTGATTAAGGGTTTCACTATAGTGGAAAAACATATGTTTGAGTGTTGATAGTGATGTAGAGTTGGTGTTGTAGCCTACACTCTGAAAGGGTTATTCATTGGAGCTAGTTTAGTGTAGGATTGGACTATGATAATGTTACATTTATATATAAATTACAGATAGATAGACCTACAATTGGTCTTCAAAATATTATACTTTAATTAATTTATTTTTTGGTCTCTATTTTTTATTGAAAGGATTATTCAATTATGAATTAAGGGGTTGGGGAATCTATGATGATTAAATGAAGATCTTTGATGAGGTATCGATCCCTCCAAATGCATCAATTATTTTTTCATGTTTGACTAATATCTAGAACAGAAAATTATTGTATATGAATCTTCATGATGTAAAACTATATCAATACTGTAGTGGTCATTTTTCAATTAATTTCTATGTCTGAATTCTCTTCTCTGCCCCATTTTGTTCATACACCATACCATAGCGAGTCCCCTTGCTCCTTGGTGGTTTTCCCCAACACACCTCCACCCCATAGTTCCATGCCTAGAGATTTAGAGCATCCCAAATTTTAGATCCTTAACATATCTTCAACCTACCATGAGCACTTTTTTTGATGATTACTGAAACTAAGATTCCATGGAATGTGATCTTGTTTTCTTATTGTGTGGACATGGTTTAAGTGACGACGCTCTAAAAAACATTATGTTTGTGTTTTAAATAGTCAAATAGAATGTTCCTTACATTTTGGGATCTTTTTTACACATGTTTTCATGTCATTATTGATATGTATATATCATGGATATTTTTTCTTGACTTGTGATCACATGTGCATGTCTCTATATAGAACTTGATATATGTTGTGATATCATTTCTCTGAGATGTTTTAGAATTACTAGATTCCATGTTTGATTTTTATTCACAGGAAATGGTGCCATTATTTATCCCATTATGTTAAGATATTTTTATTATCATATTATACTTGGTTGTGTATCATCTTTAATTTATAGTTTTTCATCTTGGTATACGTTATAGGTGACCATCATTTTATGAATAACCCTTGGAGGTGGTGTGTGATTGATGTGGGACAATGATGACAATGGAGAATTATATTGTCTTATTTTGGATTTCGAGTATCAGTTTACTTGAGGAATTTTAGATTTTGAGAAGCATGTCCAATCAGTGCCTTGTGGATTTTTATTGTCATGTGGTCCTCCTTGTGGAATTCTAATAATTCTGAGTACCATGTAAAAATGATGAATTTTTTATTTTGGGTGGAATGAAAATCTTATTATAGAGATATTATGATCACTATTCAAACAATATATGATTATAATTATTTCCTGGAGCTAAAAGAGGTAAAACTGGGGGTTCGGGGAGTGTTCCCTAGTGCACAATTGCTTAGCTTTGGGTTTTTCATTTTTATTCTTCTTTATGTGTATATTATATTATAAAATACAATTTTTATACATAAATACTCATGGTTAGGGATGCATTGGAGGTGAATTATAGATTCTTGTACTCAAAACCTACTTGGTATTTTTAATGCACTTGTAGATTTCATGATTAGAGATCTAGTGTAGTATAAGGACCATGTGGTGGACTATTGAGTAGAGGATCATGGAGTAGGATATATAATAGGATGAATACAATTATATAAATAGTTTATTTATTTATTTATATGTACATATAATTTTTATTGTATTTCCTTCTTGGGAGCCCACATATTTGTAGGACATGTATGCCATTTCATAACTCCACATGTTACTCAGATTATTAATTTTTTTTTCTTTTTTTCCTTTTATTTTTTCCATTAAATGATATTATGGATATAATATCTCCACTAATGGACTTGGACCCTCACTTCTAGTCAAAAACCTCTTAGATACGGGGAAATACACATGAGATCATGAAACCCCTATCTTAGAATTGGTGATTCTGGTTGGGGAATTACAAAATAGTATATTATTACTAGGATTAACTATCTTTCTTCATCTCATTCCATTTATTTGGGAAAGGGTATTTAGAAGATAAGAAATTTGGGACTTAGGAATGGAAACTATGAAATTTCATTACCATCACTATATTGTTAACATATGAGATTATATTATATGGGGAAATTAATTTTTTATATTTCCATTTATTAAATTTACAATGGGTGACACACATGTTTTTTATATCTAATTTATGATATTTTAGGTTTTTTTATGCATTATAACTAGGTATTCTAGTTCTAATACATTATATATACCTATTTATGTGTAGAATTGTAGTGAATTTATTTAATTGATTTATTTATTATTTATATTTTTGATAGTTTCTTTATTATTTAAAATATATAGATTTCTATGGTATTGTGATATATACCTGTTGGATTTACATAGATTAATTGACCATGTTTTTGTATTAGTATATATATGATAAATTTGACTTATGTTCAAGATTGAGACAATGGTTAATTCTAAGAGGTGTATACCATCATTTGGGGGTAGACACCAAGGAAATTATTTTTCTAATATCATAGATTGGTTAGGGTTTGTTTTGTTCTTAATGTTATTATGTTATAGATATTCTCACTCAGATACTTCTAAGAGGACCACAATCTATGGTAGTTAAGGATGCTCCCATGCCACCTTAAGTATTATAGGAATTCATCCACTTTCATTATCACATACTAGAACATGTGGTACAAGATGCATATCCACTTCAGTTGAGTATCTTTCAGATTGTGAATGTCCAAGGTAGAGTATTCTCTAGGAATATGGTCAACAAATATCATGTTATCCTACTCCAAAACCCTATTCATTTCCATGTAATTGGGTGCCCTCAAGACAACGAGGTTTGGATTCAGGTTGTTAAGATGATATTTTAGTAAGAATATTCTCCATATTATCTTATTATAAATATTGAAACCATTATGTTACAAGTCTCTATTATAACTAGGTGGGATATTATGATGCAGGATGAAATGTTAGAGGATATCAAATGGGTGATGTTCAGTGACCTATTCTTCGAGAAGTTATTTCTAAGTATGATAAAGTTGGACCAATCATTGCAGCTCATGGATTATTGATAGGGATCGATGACAATGTATGCCTACATGAAACACTTTGTATATATCTTCTACCACCCATGGATTGGGATGATGTGTTTAATCCCAAGAAGTTTGATATTGAATCCAACAAATATTTATATTCCATGTTAGGAACTTCGACCAAAAAATGTATACATAAGTTTTTATAAATCCTTGACAATATAAAATGTTATGGAAAATAATATATATATTTGTTTCCTATCACCCATCAATATACATAATAGTGTAACCCCTACACCTATCATTAGTACCTTTTCTAGTTTTATGAATAGGATTATGAGAGAGGTACAATAGGGTATCATTAAACATGTAGAGAAGAGTGCATCTTCACCAGATGGATCTCTAAAGTGATTCAACCACGTAATGGATAGACATTATCTCAAGTTATATACCATGCCTTATATAATTTATCAGTAGTTCATTATTAAATAGAATCTTTAATTTTTTTTTTATTTCAATATTTGAGGAAAAAACATCCATATAGGCAGGGGAAAGACATGATCTATGACTCAAGGATCTGCCTAGGGTCCTTTGTATTGGACTCAGATTCATTATATATCTCAGGGATAGAGAAGATGAGTAAATGTAGTGAATGTGTATGTTCAGGATCATACTTTGAAAGATGAATGAGAGGGGCTACCTATTATTCATTATATGTTCTTGATTATGTACACTTTATCAACCTCATTTGTTGGTACTAGTGATTCCCATTTGTTCTATTCACATGATTAGATTTTTGGGCATGACCTAATAGTCAATTTTTCTTCCATGTTAGTTCCCCATGATACACTATTGTATTTTATATTTGGTCATCTCTAGTAATGATCAGAGTTTTTTATAGTCATTTTTTGATGTGGTGATCAATGTGAATTAATGATTCTTGAGATGATAACCATTAATGAAAATCTCATCATGGATGGTATAAAAAGATTCTAAGATCACACTAATTGTTAAAACAGATAGCTGTTTTTACATAAAAAAGGGAGATAGATATATAATGAAAAGTGAATGGGAACATAGTGTAGGAAGATGTGAACCACACATGATTTATCTCAGGATTATGGTAATATAGAAGATATTCACATATTCTTCTATAGGATCAGTCAAAATCCCCTTGTTAATTTCTACAATTGTGGATCTCTATCGGGGTGTCTTTCTCAAATAACTTTATAGTTATTGCACCTCATATAGGAGTTGAATTTGATATAGACCTCCTAATAGGCATGAAAACCATTTTAATTCCCATGTTTCATATGGTTCCAACCAAGATTAAGGATTTAAAGGTGCATGTTGATAGCTTAAAGTGTAATGGATTTAGTAGGCTAAGTAATTCACTATGCGGTGCACCTATGTTCATTAGGAATTTGGATTTTAGTATTTGAATCTATATTGTTCAAAAAAATATGAACTAGGTGACACTGAAAAATGATATCTCTTTTCTAGAATTGATGATATTTTTTATATATTTTTAGAGATCTCAGTAGTTTTCCATGGTTGATCTTCAAACAATTTATCACTATTTATGTGCTAGAGAGGATGGATTTCTGAAGACATAATTCTAGAGTAGGTATGGGTTGTAAAAGTATATTGTGATGTCATTAAGGCTGACAACTAGACCATAAATATTCATGTATCTCCTCAAAAAGATCATTCACCCATACCTAGGCTTGTTCATCATGGTTTTCATTGATGACTTCTACATCTACTCTTGTACATTCAAGAAACATTCCAAATACCTTTAGATAGTCCAGAGTACGATTCAAGCACATTGATATTTCACTAAGATGTTGAAGTGGAACTTTTGGATATAATAAGTGAGATTCTTTTGGTGCGTAGTTTCTGAGAGAGTCGTGTCCACATTCTATTATAAAGTAGAGGCATTGATATAAGGGAAACATTCACAGACCATGTTCTAGATCAATATCTTTTTATACCTAGATAGTTTTTACCGATATTTTATTTAGAAATTCACCTAACTATCCAAACCAATGACAATATTAATTATGAATCTAGTGAAATTCTAGTCATTTAACCATTGTGAAGATTCATTCCATGATCCAAATAAATGGTTTAATTTTTTTCTAGTATTGACACTCTTAAAAATTGGGGTTGGTTGTGTAGAGTATTATGATACATTATACATTGGTCTTGGAGTGGTACTGATGTATAATGAGAGGGTATTAGCCAATAGATCATGTTATTTATTACAAATTGAGTGGAAATAAGCTATATATGACCAATATTGATCAATTTTAATAATTTCTATTAATTTTTATAGAAATTACCTATTTGATGAGATATTTCTTATCCACACTGACCAAAAAAGCCTTCACTATATATTCACATAGGGATACAAAAATATGAGATCGATGTATTATATTGATTACCTATATATGTTTTAATTTGAGATGACATACTCACCACTAAAATATAGAGTCTTTATATATTCACAAAGCCAAATTATGCATGCTAAACAGGGGCTTGGTGAGAGCCCTTTAGTGTAAGAATGGCGTTTGATGAGTTTGTTTGCTGATTAGATTATTGCTAATTTGGAGGATAAAGAATATGTGACTTTTTCCCCTATAGTAATCACATCCTCACTTATAGAGCATTTTTAAAATAGAAAATACTTATAACTAGAGTGTTTTCTGGCAAGGGAACAATTGGTTGGTGGGGATCTCATGCTCAGATAGTCAATGGATGATGATGATGTCATCTTAGTACCTGGGATGTGTGTAGTCCTTTATTACATTATCAATAATATGATGATAAATTATTATACAACTATATGGGTAGTACATCCAGTTGTGGCCAATATGTACCATCACTTAAACAACTAGTTCTAGTGTCCAGGGATAAAGAAGGTATTTTCTAGTTTCATCTCCACATGTTTTACCAATCAAATGGTGAATGCTGAGAATTAGTGACTAGATATTATCTTCCAACCAATTTTAATTCCCTTGTGGGATTCTTAAGACATCATTATAGACATTGTAATGGGGTTACCTTTAACACTAAGGATTTTTTATGTTACTTTGGTGATTTTTTTATCTGCTAATAAATACATATCACTGTGTAATAATTAGATAGGCTCAATCAGCATAGGAGAGTGGAAAGTCCTATGCTTGTAAGATTATATATAAAAATGGAGTTCAAATGAGAATTTTATCAAATATATATTCATGTTTTATATTAATGATTAATAAACTATTTAAAAAGTTTCTAGAGACATTGCTGAGAATGAGCATATCATACCATCTTTTGAAAGAAAGACAGTCTTTGTGGAAAATATTCATATTGAATGATTTTCTATGAGCTTGAATTCTAGACATCGATGTATTATGAGTTGGCCATTTATTCTTAGTTTATTTGTTTGTGTAATAATACTTACCATGATTGTATTTATATTTCAATTTATGAGGATTTTTATATAAGGTCTTATCATTCACCACTATATGAGCACAAGGTAGGTTAGGTAGTGGTTATAGTCCTTAGTATTGTTCATGATATCTCTAAGAGAGTGAAGAAAATTTGAAAAAGGTTGATCATAACTCATAAAATACATGGAAAATATTCCATCCAAAGGAGGAGAACTTTGGATTTCTATATGGGTGACATTATTTTTATTATGATGACTCCTCAATTAGAGATCCATCATCTGAGGAAGAAATTTAAGATATCACTATTTTTTCCCCATTGAGATCACCAATTAGATAGTGGTAGTGGAATACCAATTGGAGCATATTTCCCCCTATTGAGACTTTCATGATTTGTTTTATGTGTTATAACACCATAGGTACATAGATGATCAAGTGAATTTAGTCAACATTAAGGTTGTTGAGTTGGATCCTCGTGAATCTTACATGGGTAGTCTAGTGCAGATTATAGAATAGAGTGTGAAATTTCTTTGATGGAATATGGTACAACTTGTTCCGATTCTGTGGAAGAACAAATAAATCCAAGAGGAGACATGAGATTTAGAGGTTTATGCTGAAGCTCAGTAGCGTATGTTGTTTTATCAAGAACCATATAAATTCTTCTAAAGGTTTAGAAGTATTTAGAGGGATATAATTGAAAAACCACGGAACATATGTGCTTAATGAATATATATTTTTTTTCCTTATAATACACCTGGATTTTGAGTCAAATATTGTTTGGAAGAACTTTATATGGCCTTGGGTAGCTTAAGGATGATTTTTTGTATGATTTGGTATGTTTTATTTACAAAATTATTCTTTTATAACTATAGTTTCTAGAAAAGAACTACAGAATAAGTGGCTGTGTCGTAGTACAAAAGAATATTTTTTAGTTGTATATTGTAATATGGGATGTTCCATCAAGCCAAAGGCTACAATATGGTGTTTAAAATGTTAAATATTTTTCAAGATAGCTTACATTATGGAACATATGTTCATTGGAGGTTCTGTTATAGAAGATTATACCATGTTATAGTGACATTTTTATATTTGTTATAGAAATATTGATCAGCTATTGGTCATCTAGATTTAAATCCATTAATATTTTTCTACAATTTTAATGATTAGATTATTTTATAGTTGAATGGATTATTTAATATTGAATTAATGAGGGAGATTATAATGCTTAAAGACAGAATTTGACATGGTATTGATCCCTCCAAATGACTCAATTGAGCCTCCTCATTTGACTGGTATCCATATATATAAAGTAATATTGATACAAATCCATGTCATTGTACACATTCTATGACATAGTGATCGCGTTAGAGCGGTTTCCCATGTCGTAGTTCCCTCCAACCCAATTTAGTCTTTCACACCTTATGTTATAGAGACTTCCCCTACACCATGATGGTCGATACCAGCACCACTCTTGGACATATTTACCTTCAATGCACCATAGAGCTTCCCATATTTATAGATCATTTAACTTAAAGCCATTATCCTAACATGAGAACATAAATTGAGGATGATAGACTCTATGAGTCTCTTGTATGTGATCCAATTTAAGGTTGTGTGTGAATGTACATTGGGTGATGACATCCTTGATGATCCTTGATGTTATTATTTTAAACCATAGGGGAGGATGTTCTTTAATTTTTTGTGATCTCATTTACACATGATTCCATGTTATAATTTATGTGTTCTGTGGATTTATATTTGTGTTTGGCTTGTGATTTCATGTGGTCATGTGTGTGTATCTCATGAGACATATTAGAATATTGTTACTCTAAAATACAATATAATAGCAAGATTCCATTTTTTATTTTGATGCACATATCTAATTGGTGTTCTTATTTTTCTCATGAATTTTTGTTAGGTTTATTATCATCATATTCTAGCTTTGGTATCATCATTAATTTTAGGGGTTTGTTCTTGGTACATTGGACAAGTGACCATCCTGGTATGATAAACCCCTATATGTGTTCTGTGATTGATGTAAAATGATGATGAAGGTGAAGAATAATATCCTTATGGTTTGGATGTACCTATATCCCATGAAAATTATGAATAGAAATCCCAATTCTTGATGCCTTTTGGATTCTGAGATTCCCTTGACTCGATGTGTTGTCGATTCAAAATAGCATATCTAGTATATGCCTTTTGGATTCTGAGTGGAATATTGATCCCCTTATGACAATATCATGATACAATGTAGTATTAAAACTTGATTCCATTTATATTAGGAATATTATGATAGAATCCTTATGTCTATCATTTTATCATTTTATCATTTACTGATGAATCATAATTACGAATTTAGTATAGAGATGAAGCATGTACAATTGGAGGTTTATGGTAGCATGGTGAGTTCATGGCCACTCTTTTTTGGTTTGTGTATTTTTATGCCTGTTTATGCATCAATTGTATTATAGAATAATGTTTTTATAATAAATATTATAATTATATTGGCACATTTTTGGTGTCCTACAATTTCTTGAACTCATAATGTACTTGTTTATTTAGATGCACTTGTACATTACATGACTATATATATGGAGAAAGAAAATATCCTTGTGGTGGAATACTGAAAAGGGAATCTTGATGTTGGTGGTGGAATGGGACAAACACCAGTGGTCCAGTGGTTTATTTATTTATCTATTCTTATACTGTAGTTTGGTTTTCCACTTTAAGATCCTGCTTAATTGTTGGACATGTATTCTATATCAGAATTTTGTATGTTACTCTGAATATTTATTTATAATTTAATTATTTTTTTAAGGAAATTAAACTAAGGTTTTAGTCTCCCCACATTTTAAATGATATCCTATATGAAATTTAGAAGCCACTTGTATAGGGGGAGTCATGTATGAGGTCATGTGACCCTTTGACTCAAACATAGTGGTTCAGGTCAGGGAAATACACATGTATTTTCTAAATTTTTAGGCATAATGATTCTAATTATCTACAATTTTTTTCATAAAATAACTCATTTATTGTATTTTTATATATGAATAAATTCAAATAATGACAATAAATATTCTTATTTCCTAAAACTGATTGATATAATATGTTCTATTATAATTTTCTTAATTTCATACATATAATTGTCTTATTATTTGAAGAGAAAAAAAGAGAAAAATTATATTTATTCTAAACCATCCTAAAATTATATATATATATATATATATTCCTATCATCACCTAAATGATTTGGGTTTATCAAAGAAAACTAATTTAATATTAATGTTTTCAATGAATTTGAATATTATCTAACACACATTGGCTTTAATAATCCTTTATTTTTGAAAGTCATATAAGCTTCAAAATATCTGGTTAAATTATATTTAAACATTATATATTTCCAAATTTATCCAAAAAATTATTATCAACCAATGAATTAATATAAATTCTATAATCAAAATATGTGTATCAATAATTGATTTTTAAATTTTGGTATTTTTATCTGATTTCATTCCCAATCAGATCGTATTTTATAAAAACTAGAGAAGAAATAATATAATCATTAAAAAATAATAACCACTACATTATTTATGACATTTTTTTCATAGAATCAATTATTTTTCATTTCCTTAGAGATTTGTTTTACTCTTATTCCATACAACCCACATTAATCACATCCATTGAACAAAAATCATGTTAGCCATAATTGAGTTTCCATATTTTATGAAGCTAAATTGTTATTTGATCCTATTCTAAATTAATTTTGGAATATTTAGTGAATCTATAAATATCACTAATCATGGAGTAAGGAAATTATGTTGAACATTACTAATTTAATTTTTTTTTATGAATCAAAAATTCTATTTACAACATTAATAATGTCAACTCTCCATTGATTTTATTTCATTCACATTGAAATGATTAAAAAATTTATCCTTCATTAAACCTATTTTCAATAATAACCATTGTTATACTCTTCACATTAATGTTCATCTTGGAGGAAACCAAATAAACACTCATATTATTTTCCCTAACTTCGAATAATTTAATTTTTCTATGATTACATGATAATTTTGACAATTATTTTGCAATATTCAATTAAATTGGTTAAAAATATATTTTGAAGTTATCATGTTCTCCTATAAATCATTAAATTTTCACGCTATAGTCCATTAAACATGGGTTTTATCTGGAAACCATTCCAATAAAATTAAAATTAAATACATAATTACTAGTTTCCTCATTTGGATCCTTATGAAACAAAATTTAACATTACTAACTTTATACGATGAAATGTTATTTTCATTCTCACAATCAATCATATATGATTTATATGAAATTTATAGAATATTATTAAATTTATTGTTGTATCAGTGAAAATAGATATCACTAATATAAGAAACTCTTACTAATATGTTTTTATATTAAATTATAATGAATCGAATGACTCCATATATGAATTCACATTGGTTTTTGGACTCTTTTTATTTTTAGGGTTGTCATAAAATATTTCATACCACCACATAATAGTTAACAAGTTAGTATTATTTTTACCATATTTTAATGAAAACTCCACCTTCTTTGGATCACTTACCAATCATACCAATTTATCTTTCTTTGATACTTATTTATATTTTTTCATAGAAATATGAGACATAATTTAATAATATTATATATTAACATCTATTATTATTCATAAATACCATCTTATTTCTCATTTTTAAATTTATATAACTTTCATTATTATATATAAGATATTTATTTAGTATAGTTTTTGTAAGGGTTGTTAAATCTATTCTTTATTATTTTTAAGGATAAGAGAAACAAATGTCTATATTTCATATGAATAGTCATAATATTCTTGGAACATATTCAATAGTATACATATAATATTTTAATCAAAGAGGTTACCTTGAATTTTATAAAACATATTATGTATATAATACTTTTAGTACCACTGAGGGTGGTGAATTAGGGATGGGTATAATACTAAATTAAACATATTCGTTGATTTTTTTAATTTATTATTTAGTGAATATTTCTCATTAACATCTCATTACACAGTCTTATACTTATAATCTAACATACCAAAATTCAATTAATCAATGTATATTGAGAATACATATAATATTTAAAGGATCCAATGACTCTTGATAAGAAGTTAGTCATTCATGTGGATTGAAGAATATATAAATTCACATTGAATATATTTGATATAACTTAAAGAATCGTAGTGGTATAAATGATATTTTTAACCCCTATGAATATTTAAACCTCATGAGACTAACATTAGATACCAAATTCATAATATTTATTAATATAATAAATATAATAATTAAATTAAAATATAATTATATTAAATATGTCAAATCAGTGATGGAAATCCTCTACACATTTGTTTCTTAGGGATATACACTCATTCCCTCACAAGACTTGTACTGATCCAAACTTTATAATTATTTTTTATTTTAATTTCAATTAAATAAATAGAAAATAAAAATTTCACATGGGATGTGAATCTTCCCACTATATAATTCCTGATAATTGAACAAATATAAAAATATTAAGAAAAAAATTCATATCCTGAACATTAACTTGTGGTGGAGGGAATAAAAAAGAAGAAAGTAAAAAATTAAAGATCGAAACATAGTCCATACTTATAGTCACACATCATGGATAAAGGGGGATTCAATAAGACCATAAAGGATTATATGCTGATAACATTCCTGAAATACATTCCATACGTGGTGCAGTTCATATATCACATACCAACCAAAAAACATTACAGTTCATGAATGTTAACAAAACTACTCTCTAAAAACAATATTATAAGAATGGTAAACTACCAACCCCACAAACATCCAATAGAAACAATTAAATGTGGGGTAAAAACATAGAAACCCAATAAATGTTTTTCTGAAAAAAATGTACACCATGTAATTATTTTAAAATATATAGTAAAAATGAATAGAAACAGATTGTGTGGTTAGTCAATCAAAAAATAGGATAATAACCAAAATATATAGTTTATTTAATATTCCTCAGAGCACATTTTATTTTAATATTTTCCCATTATATTTTATTTACATATTCTATTCTCCATTATAACAAATAATCTTATACCCATTTGAATAAGTGAGTCACTATACATGTTTTCTGTTAGTCCCATGACCATGAATCGTTATAAGGTTAAATTTGAAGGATTGTGAATTATTATGCAATTTAATTAGAATTTTTTTCGCATACTAACTAATTTTGAATCATTAATTACTATATTTTTATTAATAATTATTGAAACCCAATTCTTGCTATATATAAAAATCATGTTTACAAAGGTAGGAGGAACCAAAAAATTTACTATAACAATATTATATTACAATTATTATGAAAATATAGCCAATTTATAGATAAAAAATAAATAAATTATAGTATTAAATTAATATAGGAATATGGACTAGAAAATATTAGAATAATACTGAAATTGAAAGACTATGATGATCAAATGTACATCTCATTAATCATTGAAATAATATTAATTAATCTTCATCTAGGAAGGATATAAATTCCAATTTTTTTTATTTTTTTCAACTCCATGATCTTAACTAGTTATAATTATTTTATTTTAATCATATCAATTCACCATGTTTTCACAAAAACAATTAATGTATTTTATTAATATAAATAATAAAATCATCTTAAACTGTTATCTTTCAAAGACCTTTTTTATGTGATTAAAACCTTTAATTAACTAGAGACCTTGTTATTAATATTTTTCTTGGAAAATTAATAATTCTATTTTGGAACAAAATGTTATAGGGATGGATATATAATGATTCACTGATTTAATAAACAACCATTGTGATTATCATCTCATGTACATAAATTATATAAATGAAATTAGTGAATGCATTATCTTCTGGATTGTACTCAAAGATAAAATATTTTTCATAGAAGAATCATTATTTTATTCTCTTAATATTTAGTTTCAGATGAAGGGGAATATTTATATTATTTCACACTCACTCATTTTGTAGAGAAATATTTTTTCCTTGCAAGGCATTAAAATATTTCTACATATATTTCTAGCGGTAGGAGTTGATATGTTGTGGGATTCTAAGGCACGATGTTCCCAAAAATAATTTTAGAAAAATATTAAATATATTTTATATTACGTGCCTGATGTTCTTGAAGAAAATTGGATAAATCATAAATGGAATCTTAGATCATACATCTAGGAAAATGGTTGAATCTAGGATGCGGTGTTCACCCTATGGGCGACCTAAAATTGGTCATTGAGGTGAACTCAGACATCTCGAATGTTGGCGATACATTTAGATGCTTAGTTTATTTATTAAATTTATTTATTTATTCATTTTACCTAAATTTGTTTCTTATAAATACATCATCATTGATCATTTCCTAGGGTTCGCCTCATAATCATGGAAACCCCAACAACACTCTTTCTCTCCTAAAATTTTCTAATCACATCGAGCGATCAATAATCTCTACCCAAGAGTAGATCAGGATGTATTGAATTCAATTAAGTCCTTATATCATTATATAGTATGTTATTCGATGAATAATGATCCAATATCTAGGTATAAGTATTCAATTTGAGGTTTTCTCACTCTTTCATTAAATTGACTGAGAAGATCAATCTTTTATATTAATCTTCCACAATTATAGCCTTGGAATTCCCCTATCTACCAGATTAATTTTAGTTTTTAAGTATTTTTTATAAACCCAAGTTTCCCATTCATGATTGATTATTCATCAATTATTTTAAAATATCCCTAATTATTTTATATTGTTTTTTATCCCTTTATTTATTTCTATTCTTCATCGATTTGATCTCATGGCCCTAGTTATAATTTTTCAGGTAGTACAAACACAACCCAACCCCCAAAACAGTAGAGAAGCAGAGATCAAGGATTGGATTAATGAAAGAACTATATGTATGGGATCACTGTGAGGAACATCTCATAATTTTGATTGTTAGAGATTATGAAATAAAATGTGGAAGGATCAGGGTGTGTGTAGTGTGAGAGGTGCATACTAGTCCTCATGAAATGATGTAAAAATAGAGTTTCCAGCCACTAAAGGTCCTAAATCTTATAGAAAATGATAAATCCACAAATCATGGATGAAATCAAGGACATATGTGTAACGAGAAGTCTAAATTCATGTTGAAGATCAAGGATATACAATTTTAGAAATATCCAGACCATGGGCCATGAACAACGATGAACAAATGATGTGTAGCCCCTTAGCTATCGAGGATAGTGTTTCAGTAGTTTTTATGGATGGAATTCTATCTATTTTCCCTACATGACATGTACCACCTTACCCATGCGTCTGATTCATTTTAAAAATTATACGTATAGGCCTACACCATGTTCTAATTACATAGACTTGAATAGAGAACAAGGGCATCAACCTATGTGAGGAACCACACCATGTACCAAAGTGCACAAACATGACTTGATTACATGAACTTAGCCATATCACATGGCCCAGACCCAAATAGCTTGGATACATTTTGTAGTGAATTTTCATGCATTGTACTAATATATGTATTTGGATCCATTTTATGTCCAGGCACATGACCATGCAGTGGAGCGGGACCACACTATGTGTGGGTCCCCTCACAAGCTTTTTACCCCTTGTTTATTTTTTTTGGAAACTTCGATCTTCTATATATCATTTTTTGAACTATGATTTTGACCCTTGAGTAGCCAATATTGAGTATTTTTTCACATATAACATGATTGTCCCAACAATTCCTACAATTTACATACCATGTTCAATGTTCTAAGAACTGTTCTTATTAAGCCGATGCCCGATGATAATAGTGATAATGTAAGACCAGTAGATATGTTTTATAGAGTGAAAACCCCATTAGTTTGGGAATAGGTTATCTATATATTGTTTTTAATGTAATCCTTATCAAATAGAGTTTTTTTCCTTTATAACCAGCGTGGAACCCCCCTTTTACACTAGGGTTTGGTTCTATGACCTATAGAGTGGAACCCCCCATCATTATGGGAATGAGTCCTCTACCTTACTAAGTGAATATCGACTATAGGATAGGGTTTGGTTCTTAAATGAATATAGTAGAACAACCATGTCACACCATGGTGTAGATCCTCTACCTATATAGTGGTACCCTTCGTCAACTAGGGCCTAGGACTACTATCTTCTTTAGTGAAACCCCACTATCAGCTTAGGGATGGGGTCCTTGTGACACCATAGTGGAACCCCCATTAGCATGGGCATGGGTCCTCTATGGATACATACATAGTTGAACTCCCCTAATGCACTAGAGTATGGGTCCTCTACATAGATATTGTGTCCCCTCAATTGTGTTACACATCAATGTGGTTTGGCTTGACTCACATGACTACTTTAAGGAAGACATGTGAGATGATGGGAATTGATTTCAATCTTCTGGAACTGCTGGAAACTCTTCTTCTTGTGATGAGTTATGGTATTGATATCCCCTTATTCTCTCATTTGGGTTTCTTATTACTGTGAATATATATATATATATGTATGTATATTTCTTTATATCTATAACTTTTTATTTAGTTACACTTCTTTCATGTGATGTAAAGATGCAAGAGGTATTTCATGTGTTTTCCATGTATAACTTCTCATGGTTTGATTATTTAACTCTCCTAAAATAGGTATAAAATACCTGATGTGAAGTCTATATACACAATTGTGGGTCCTCATGTGTTTGGATGAGGATAATTTCACTCTTAACTGGGGTTGAAAATTTCTCTTTCACTAATTTCTTCATCTTGTTATTTCTAGAGACTTTTTGTTCTTTTTGTATCTCTTACTGAACCCACTACATATTTTGAGGAATCATACTTGGTATGTATATATTCAACTCTTCTTGAGATTTACCCACACAAGTTATGTCTTATGTATATGATTGATAGATCTTTAATGACTTTCTAGGAGTTTCGAGATACATAATAATTTAGACCAAGTATGGAAGTTGTAGCTTGGTGATTAGGAGATTGGATCTATTAGTAGTTTACATTTCTATTTTATTCAGTTTGAGACATATTTTCTGTTGGGAATGTATTTCCCCCTTTAATTTCATGTTAACAATATCGTACTCTTATACTATCTAGAGGTTTTACATGCATTGTTGTTGAGATAAATTTCTATTTAATTTAGTTATACTTCATCTACAATTATGCATCAAGATGTTTGTATGTGTCTGTATAGGTACTTAATAAAAGGAATCCCAATGTTAGTTTTGCCTTTGGAATTGGCCACTAACCACAGTCTTATGGAGGTAGGCATGGGGTAGTTATAGCTCGATCCTTGGCTTGAGTTGGGTCATGAAGGATTGTTATACAATGTGGATAAATCATTGAAAATGTCTTTCGATCAGTACTCTTACGATTATTTGGTTGGGATTAAGGAAATCATGTCACAGTTTTTTGAGTGTGTCTCTCATGCCATGAAATCAAGGGATGGTGCGGGAGGCCAACATATCAATTCATGAGGAGCCTAACTACCTATTTATTGACTCAGATTACTGAGATATTGGTTGTATGGATCACTGGTACAAGCATCATATATGATTGATTCTTTGACGATCCTTATTGAGTGAGCTCCCCATTTTTTTATGAAAATTCTCATCTAACTATGGTCAGTCTTTTTTATATTTTAGTTTGTCACTATAATTAATTCTAGTTTAGATACCATTTTTGAATCATGATGACAATCTAATGAACAACGAGGACTCATTTGATGGTCCATCCCATGAGATTCCCCATCTTGGTGGGAAGGTGGTAGCACCTCCACCAGTCGAGTAGTAGATCATCCCAAAAGAACAAGCTGAGGATACACACAAGTTTTGAGTGATCTAAAAGTTCTTATTTTAGAGGCCACTATGCTTCCATGATGATCGATATCCTCATGAAATATGGTATTGGATAGAGTCAGTGGTCCATGTCCTCAGTATCATCCAGACACTGAAAAATCAAATGGTTGTGTTGGCAACTAGCCTTTTCCATTGAGTAGATGGGTGTTGGTGGATTCTTTTTTCCCAGATGTATGATCAGTTAACAATCACAAGGACCAACATCCAATAGATATTATATGAGGAGTACTACCCTTATTTATTTTTGATAATTTTTCATTAAGGATATTATGGACATGTCGCATGGAGTGATAACAATGGGTGATTTTTCCGCAAGGTTCACAGAACATACATGGAACTCCCTTTACAAGATCTAGGATGGCTATATTGGAGAATGTAAGTTTCAATAGGGACTCAAATAAGAGATCTGTTCCATCATGGTTCCCTTTTGTTTCCATACCTATGCCAAGGTTCTAAATCAAGAAAAAGTGATATATATCTTTCTGTCATAGGGATTCCAGACAGTTGGAACTGGCAGTGGGCACCATAGAGCTGATGCGTCTACAGTATATTGTCGACAATAAGTTCTAGTATATCTATACAGGATACCTACCTACGATAAAACATACACATGTGGTTAATAGAAGTTTATATGGCTTGGGAATACAAGAGCGGGGTGATGATTTGCTTATAATGGGTGAGGCCGCATTGTGTAAAACTACCCCACTAGACCTATTAGGCCACACTTACTAATAACTGATGGACATTAATGGAAGAGGTAGCTTCATGATTAGGGATCTCCCATGTGAGGGTCATGTGGCCTTCAGAGAGGTAGAGATGGTATTTTATAAAGAGGATATATTGGTGGGGGATGGCGTAGTACAATTCTTCCACCACCACCACCACTAGGTATCCCATGTTCGGCTCATGGAGTTGGCGCTTAGGTTTGCATATAGTTGTAGTCTTACAATTACACAGTGTATGATATGATTATATGTATGATATGTGTTCATTATACTCTTACTTTAAGTTGTATTATAAATAGGTTCAATTAATACATTTTCACTACAATCTCGGTGGGAGTGATGGAGCTCCCAATTGAGGCGCTATCCTAGAATCTTCCTCTTGAGGTTCCTACAAGGAATTAATCTTATATATATTTTATCTAATGATAGTGCAAGCTATCACTTGGTAGACATAGGATCACATGAGACCTTTTAGACATTAAATTGAAACCTTATGATGTCATATTTTGTATATATTAGCTGTCCATGGTCTAATCAAAGATTAAATGTCACTGAAGATGAGTCAAATTCCATCACACTAATGGAATGTGATTTCACAAGAGCCTCATCCTAGTTGGTGAGAACATAAAAAGTGAATCCAAGATTCTTGAGTTCAATTCTATGCATAGATGTATTTCTAGGTTACTACTGTTGCATGACTGTAGTAGGAACTATAGCAGGTACTCTAGAAGTTAATGTTCGGTACTGTAGAACCAAGAAATATTCAACAATTTTGCATTTCTGGCCACTGGTTTGGTCCTCGGGTCCATCGAGGCCTTCAGGCCACCCAAAGAAATTGGGCCAGATAGGATTTTGGGCCACCTCAAGGCCTTCAGGATACCTAAAGGACTTTAGGCCACTTAAAAGATTTCAGGCCAGCTGAAATTGTGCTTCATAGACTAGGAAGACTCTACAAGGAGCTGATACTAGATGAGGATTCATTGTAGGCGTATTCCCCATATAAGAATCTAAAATATGTGAAAGAAAAATAGGGTATGTAATTTCCATCAGGACCATCTAGTTCATGCATTAAAATCCTATCCAAATAGCCATGTAATGGCAGAGAGCTGATATCATGATTCATAAGCTTGGGAGGAGGATTTCCATGTAGTTATAGTCTGAATATTTCTTCAAATACCTATAGGAAATTTAATATCTTACCCTATGAGACTTTTAAGGGTTCCCCCTCATCCCTTGAAAGGGGATTTCCAAAAACAATCAATAAAAATAATGGATTCATGCCATTCAAGTAGTGGAACAGGATTCACCATTATAAGTGATAGTTCTCTCATGGCAGGATGAGTGGGCTATTCATTTAATAATAATCATCCCCTCACCCTCCAGCTGGAATGTATATCCCTTGGTCAAATAGGCCCTTTATTCATATTTCTTCCTTTATTTATGGTATATTATATGGACGCTCTCCCTAAAGACATTCCAGGACTATCATCAAAGTGGGAGATGGAGTATTGTATTATCCTTCATCCCTAGACCACTTTGATTTCTTCTAAGGCATATCAGATGGCCCCTAACAAGATCTAGGAATCGTGGTTGCAGTTGGAGGACCTTTGAGAAAAGGGTTTCATCATTCCCAATGTGTCCCCCAGTGTATCTCTATTATTTTTATGAGAAATGTGTATGTGAGTTTGTTTCTTTGAATTGATTATCATCACCTAAATCATGAGAAAATAAAGAAAAGGCACCACTGTAAAGGATTGAGGACTTCTTTGAAAAGTTGTTAGGTGTTAGATGGATCTCAATGACTGATATTTGCTCTAACTACCACCATTTTAGGGTTTTCGTGGTTGATATTTCAAAGATAAATTTTTTATTTCTCTACAGACATAATGAGTTCTTAGTGACTCCATTTGGAGTGAAAAATTCTCCATCATATTTTTGAAATTGATGAACCAGAAATTACAGTCATACTTAGACCAGTTTGTGGTTTTATTCAACGATGAAAAACACATGTACTCTTTATTAGAGGATGAGAAATCAGAGCACTTGAGGATGGTTCTATAATTTCATCAAGTGCATACTCTTTATTAGAAAATCTTGAAGTTCCCGTTCTTGATTCATGAGGATCAATTTCTGGAACATGTCACTTTTTTGCATGGTTTAGTCATAGACTGAGTTAAGATTTATGTAGTGATTTCTTGGGATCTACCCAAGAGTGTGTTAGAGGTGCATAACTTTCTCGGTTTGGAGAGGTACTACTGGATGTTTTTGGAAAACTTATCTATGATCACAACCCCTTTGAACGACATGGAACAAAAAGGGAATTCAAATAATAGGAATGGTCAGTTATGTAGGTCCTTTTAGGAGTTAAGGATGAGGCTCACAATTTATCCTTTGTTGAGAATAATAGAGGAGATTGTGGATTGCATAGTGTATTGAAATTCCCCTACAGCGAGTGTCAGTTATGTTTGGATGCACCGATAGTCAGTTATCATATATGGGTAGAGGTAGTTGAGACACCATTATTAAAACTACATGACTCGTGACTTAGTTGTGGTAGTGGAAATATTTTCACTAAGGATATAGTGGAATGACCTTTTGGCGGAGCACTTTTTGGTTTACTAAGACCGTTAGATTCTATGTTATGTCTCCAAATATAGAGACTTAAACCTAAGATAGTTGTGCTGTTTATATTTTCTTTAGGACTATGACTTCGATATAGTCAATACTCGAGAGAACAAAAACATAATAGTAAATTACCTTAGTAGGAAGTCCCATACTTTCTTGGTGGAGGAGGCTTGGCATAAGTTGGCCTCTATACAGTTGGTCGGGTAGAGCAGGAGGGTAAAACTTTTATATAGTTGATGGTGCTGACTCCCTGACTTCTTGAGTGTGTTAGAGATTCCTAGATATAGGAAAAAAACTCTAAGATCGTTTGTGACTAGATATAAATGAGGGACTCAAAATATATATATTCTTAATGAGGGAATCAAGTCATCTTAATTGAGGTATGGATGGTGGTTCAAATCCTAAAACTGGGGGAGGTGATGTGGGAATTCCACACATCTTCCCTAGTTGTACATACAAGTGTAAGGAAAAACTATAGATACCTTAGGCATATTTTGGGGTCCAAAATGAGGTGAATTATTGATGATTTTTCCTCCTGATGCCTCTCCTATTAGTAGGTAAAGGAGGAAAACCAAATTTTAGTAGTTTTTTATAGCCATTTGAGATCATGGAGTTGAAGTGGGATGGAATATCCATGGTATTTTTGATAGTGCTTCCATGCATATTTAAGGGACATGATTCCATCGAGGTGATAGTTGACAGACTCATGGAAATGACACACTTCCTTTCTATCAAAGAGCTAGTTCGATGGAGTGTTCTGGGCACTTATATGTATGATATATTATTTACCTTCATTGGGTCACCTCGATGATTATATTCAATTATGATGTGAAGTTCATGTCATGGTTGGGTATATTCCTTTAGGAGGCATTCATGACCCAAATGAGGATAAGTACAACCTTTCACCCCTGTCAGCTGGGAAGGTTGAGTGGTCTATCGAGGTGTTTTAGGATACGCTACAGACTTGTGTGTTAGAATTTTTCTAGAGCTAGGTGGATCACATTACTTTGGTAGAGTTTATTTATAACAATAACTACCACTCTACTATCTTGAGAGAACATTTTGATGCCTCTTACAAGATACCAGACATGTAACCCTTGTAGAGGACAGAGATTGGGGAGACATCTCTTTGGGGCCCAAATATGGTTCTAGTGATGACATAGAAGGTCAATGACTTAATTGAGTTGATGAGGAAGGCCCATAGAAGACATAAAGCTTATCCCTATAATAATTGTAGGCCCTTGGACTTCGAGTATGGAGACCACATTTTCCAAATATTATCCTTATAATGATGATTGAGGAGGTATGTTTGGGGATACATGTTATCCCAAATGATCATAACTACATTTTAGATCTTGAATATGGTTGTAGAGAATTCTTACCACCTCTCCCTACCCCCACTACTAGATTAGAAGAATGATGTATTCCACATGTTTCAACTGAGTAGAAAAGTGCCTAAACCAATGAACTTCATCAACTATAGAAATATGGGCATCGAGGATAGATCCACCTTTATAGAGAACAATGTGATGATCGATGATTGATTGGAGGGGACCCTTCAATGGAAAAACCATACCCCTAGTATGTGTGTTATGGAAGAACAGGAACATTCATATGAGTTACTAGGAGCGGGATAGCTATATGTGGGCTTAGTATGTAGATTTTTTTAGTTTTTCTTTTAAGGGATAAAAATAATGAAGGATGTAATGATGTAGAGACCCTATAATTGAATTGTAAGACCTTGATATATTTATATATATATTTATATATCTAGGTGATAAGATATGTGTGATTCCAAGTCCATGTGTTCCAGGGATTAATTTTATTAAAATATTAAATATATTTCATATTGAGTACAAACAATTCTGAAAGGAAATGAGATAAATCTTCAATAGGATCATGGATCAGAAATATGAGACCATGTTTGATTCCATAACGTGATGTTTCCCAGAGGCATAACCTATAATAGGTCGGTGCATGGTATTCAGGAATCTCCCCTTTGGTGGTATGGTCATTTGGTTAATTAATTTACTTACTTAATTAATTTGAAATAAAATATTTTACAAAAAAATCTCATATAAAATTCCCTAGGGTTATCCTCAAAATCTTATAATCACCAATGAAGGTCTTCCTCACCATCTATTGGTGGATCACATTAGATGATGACAAAACCCAAAATTAGAGTAGACTACGATGTAAAGAATGCAATGGCATCCTTCAATCATTGGAAGGCATGTCCTTTGATGATTATTGATCCAATATATTTATAGGAATCATAAATTTATGTTTGAAACTCCTTTGATTATATTTATTGAGAATATCATTATTTATTATTGATCAGTGCCAATTACAGCCTTATCATTCTCCTACATAAAATATTAATTTGATTGTTTCAATTTATTTTTCAATTTAGGTTCACTATTCATGATATAATGGCCATAAACTCTTTCAAATGATACTTAAGACTTTTATAATGTCTTCTAACCCCATCAATTGATTTTTTTTTCTTCAACAGTAGGATCATTTGGTCCTAATTCGAAATTTTTGTGTAGTATAGAGCCTAATCAGACCCCCCAAAACCATGGTGAAATAAATTTGGGTGCTTGAATTAATGAAATATTGAATGAACTATAGTCATTATTAGGAAAGGATGATTGTTTTGATGATTTGAGATCAATAAATTAAAGGAAAAAGGATTGGGGCATGTATGGTATGAGAAGCACGAAAGGGTTCACATGAAATAATACATGAAATTGGGTTTCTGACACTAGAATGCCAAAATCAACTAGCCGAAGATAGATAAAAAAATTAATTCACTTATTAAGGTGATTACTAATGATTTTAGGGATCAATCAGGATCACCATGGACATCCTATAGAGTGGAACCCCCATAAGTTTGTGCACAGGTCCTCTACAACATCGTTTGGAGTGGAAACCCTATAGGATAGGGTGAAAATCCCTGATGATTAGAGTGGATAACCTCTATCACTCAATGGAATTAGTCCTATACCTATAGGGTGGAACCCCCCGTCATCATTGGAATGGGTCCTCTACCTTATCGATTGGAACCCCTATCAGATTGGGCACGAGTCCACGTTGACTAGTGTGGAACCACCCTATCACACCAGAGTGTGGGTCCTCGATCAATAGAGTGGAACTTGCCATTATATTGGTTATTTTTCCTCTAAATTCTGAGTGTAACCCCCCCATAAGTATAGGGTGCAGGTCCCCATGACACTAGAGTGGAACACCCATCATCATGGGCACAGGGCCTCTATGGATACTTATAGAGTGGAACCAACCAGACATACTAGGGTTAGGGTCCTCTACATAGATATTGTGGCCCCTGAATTTTGTGGCATAATAGTGAGGCGTGGCTTGAATTTCACGTTTACATCATGGCAGACGCATGAGAGGATGAGCATAAATGGTGTACCTTTGGAACTATTGTCTACTCTTTTTTCTAGGTTTCTTTGTGAGATGGAGATCACCTTACTCTCTAATTTCAACTTCATTTGACTAATAATATATATACGTATATACTCTTATGTGTCTAAACCTTTATATTTGGTTATTATCTTTCCATGGGATGTGAAAACATGTCGAGTATGCGACATCCTTTTCATGTTTATCTTCTGGGATTTGGATGTATTCACTCTCCATATACAAGTGTAAAGTAATTAATACGTATTTAATCGAAACACCGTTTTGATCCCCTTATGTTTGTACAAGGTTAATTTTACTGTTTATTTGGGTTGATCTTATCTCATTCACTAAATATTGTATCTTGTGCTATCTATATTCTTTATATTCATATTGTATCATTTACTGCTCCCCGTTTAACTTTCAGGGAATCATACTATATATGTATATACTCACCCATGTATGGTATTTTCCCATATGGATCATGTATTATACATATGATGGAAATGACAAAGATGAATTCAATGTATCTTGGGGATACCTAGTGCTTTTAACCAAATATGGTGGTCACATCTTGGAGATCCGAAGCTGGGCTCTCTCAGAAGTTTACTTTTCTATTTTTGGTAGGTTGGGATATATTTCTTGTTGGGGATGTATATATTAATTTTACTTTTCATTTTACAATACCATAATCTTATATTGTATCATGGTTTTTCATGCATGGTTGTTCCCTTATCTTTATATTTATTTTACTTTTACTTCCTCTGTACTTCTATATCAAGAGGGTTTTATTTTTACATACATGTACTTAGTCAAAAGGTATCCTTATGTGTGTTATGCCTTTAGTGCTTGTTGTCAGCCCATGGCTTATAGAGGCAGTGTTGGGGGATGTTGTGGTTTTAGTGCAGGATTGGGTTGGGTCTTGAAATAAATATTCATTAATTATGTATAACATTGGACTTGGAAAATCAACCGTGGTTATTATTCTTAAACATTTACTTATTTTTTGTCTTATTTACTGTTCAATGTAAATAATCACTATTGATACATCAATAACATCTATATATACATCCCATGGATTATTAAATAATGAATAAGTAAAATAAAGATAAATCACTAGATTAAAACCATCTAATTTTTCCATTTTTTGAATATATATATCTTCAAGACAATAGTTCAGAATTGTCATTGGCTCTTATATATCCAATATTTATAATATAATTATTACTACCCATTTAATTATTTATTTTTGAATATATTCTTAATAATGTCCCAAAAACTTACCAATAATCCGTATAATCCTTCTAAAAATTGTCATTATTTTTCATGTTTCACCACACCCATGAATTTTTACAATAGCTGGTAGGGAACTCAATTTTAGAGCCATGTAATATTTGGAATATATTAACACATGATATCCAATTTACATGTGTATTTGAATTATCAGATATCTTTTTAATATTTATTATATATATTTTGTATCATGTAATACCTCTTTGGTCCTTTATATGTCATACCCAAATCTTTTTGTGATTAAAAAAACCACCCCCACCAATATATTATAATTTAGGTTATGTATTTTAATCATGAAAAAACTTCTATACAATATTTTTTTCAAAATATTTTCAACATTGCACTAAATTTTATTATTAAAAAATATTTATAAATATAATTTAGTGTTAAAATTTTTATTAATTTCATTAAAATCCAAGATCAATCCTCTTTATGGTCTAAATATTTTTTGAAATCACCATAAGAAATTACAAAACTTTTGTTTTTATTAATAGAAAAAAATTATGTATGATAAAAATTTGGATCCATATATAATATTTAAAATATAAAAACATATGTAGTTATGATAACTCATCAAATATAATTCTTTATCTAAAATAAAAATGTACATAACATGTTTTTGGAAAAACAATTTCACAGAACATATGTTATGTACTTAATCCAAATATTTATCAAATATAAGTTTTCACCAACCTTATCATTATATTAAAATAAAAAAAATTAAATATATAATATATAATATATACCTTATAGGTTTCTCCTTTATTATACAGATTAACCATATGGAAATTCATTCCTTGAGATAATGTGTGTTCTATCCTTTATTCTATAATCTTTAAAACAAAAAATTGTAAGAATGTTAATTTTTACACAAAAAATATAATGACCAAGACCTTTGAAACCCAAAGTGGATGGTTACTTTACTAAATTTTAAATGGTTAGAAGTAATTTCAACCTAAAGGATTGATCATATAACGAACCAAAAATTTATCAAAGGAATGTATCCACTCTTATAGTAATTTTACATAATATAAATCACATAAAATCACATAGAGACCATAATAAAAACAACATAAATGAACGATTAATTAAATAAGAAGTATTTCTAGAAGTTAAGGAACCAAAACCCGATGAAATAGTAAATTGACCATAGGAATAGTTATTCGGGTCTTATTAATAGTAAACTAACCAAATGAATAGTAGAGTCATCCATGAAATTATAAATAACTGTTTTCTATTTATAAGTTGAAATATGATATAATTATATCATATTATAAGTATGTAATCATGTTTAAAATTATTAATTAGGTGTTGGCATTTTAATATGTAATAAATATTTAATTAAAATGTTAGGATTAAGTTAATATTTAAAATGATAAGTTATTATCATAAACTATATTCATTAATTAATATATCTAGGTCTTATTATTTTAAGCTAATTTTATGATACTTTAAATAATTTTTCTATGTGTTACAAAATCGGTTATAATTTTAAAATATGTATTTACCATGTAAAAGTTAATTTTAATTGACAATTAAGTTAAAAAAATTTAGAAAATTATTTTCATAAAATTTATTTAATATTTAAATTCTAAAAATCAAAAAATTGTTAGTGTTAATTGTTGGGGATTTTCTGAAATACTTGAATTTTTTGTGAATAATAAAATACTATAATTTATTATTAATGAAAACAAAAACAGAATTTTTTTATCATTATTTAGTCATGGATGATGTATGTGACCACTGGTTCGAACTCACAAGAACTAATTACTTTATTCAGTCACAATAATTGTCACTATTTCTTATCTTGATCAAAATAATAAACTATTGATTAAAATAATAAGAAAACACCCCCTCCTCCACTATAAATACCACCCCTCACACCCTGTTCTCGTCACACATCCAAAGAATTGAGACATGCCTAAATTTTTCTCAATACACTTCCCTCGATCCTCTTTAATATCTATAATCTCTTGGTCTCATCAAATGATTGGGGATAGTATCCTTGTGGAGGATCTCAGGAGGATAGTTCAATAGGTAAAACCTCTATCTTTTTCATTCAATTTCAATTTCTTTTCTTCTTTTCTTCTCACCTCATTTCAACCAAATGTCCTGATAAATCCAGTACCATACATATAATGGAGTTATATAAGGTTGTTGTAGGATCCTTCATGAAACTCCTCCCTCTCACTTCTTTCTTAAAAATGAAATTGTCACCCGTGATGTTTTAATTTACAGACATTGTGGGCGATGCACATTCATTTTCCTAAAAAATATTAAAGGTTGTTAATAAGAAAATTAAATGGTTTAAAACATATTTTAAATTTTATGTTATTACCCATTTTATGTTCCACAAATAACTTATACTAATAGTACAAAATGATAAAACAAAATGAGTTCATTGTATTAGAAAAACCGCCAAAATTTACGTAAAACGATCATCATTAATGTTTATCTAATAAACCATCATCATTGTACATAACAAAGTCCTTTTTAAGATAAGTAAATATTATTTATTATCTTTAATAACATATAATAACAATTCTATATGTTCATAATCATTTTAATCAAACATCCATTTATGTATACAAACAAACCGATCATAAAAACTATGAAAACAAACACTCCCAAACGATAAAATGAAACTCTATAAATAATCCAAAAAACCATAAAAGATCAAAATTAACACATAATAAATATTATTAATTTATTAAATGTTCTATAAATATTAATTAATGAATATAATGTGATTATATGTGACATTAATGTAAATAATGTGTTCAGAATAATGGTAAGGGGAATTCTCAAACACAACTCCCTTTCATTGGGTCTTCCCTCTTTCACCACATTTTTAGTAAATATATTCCTTAAATAAAATTTATTCATAATTATATAACCGTTTATAGATATATATATATATATATGTTTTCTAATGGTGATTATTTTATTCAAAAAAATTTCCTAGAGAACTGTTCTTAAAAAAACACACTTCTCGATATTATTTCTTCTTCACACAAAGATCATAATTCATATATCTTGTATGTTATTCCCTATTTTATTTGGGATCCCAAATTTTGTGAATAAATTATTTATGAAATGAAACTCATTCCATTCCTTGGGTTATTTTATGTGCATTATTGATATATGTTCTATGTGGCATGCATGAAAATATAAATGGTATGATGTGACGGTTGAACCAAAAATTATATAGTGAAAAGAAAATGATAATATGTGACGAGTGCACCTATAATTACATAGTTCTCCAATTAATTGGTTAACTTTATTTTTATCATGAGTAATTTAAAATATGTGTGAACATGAATATAGCTTTTTTTACAACTATGCATGGTAGTTGACCACTATGACATGATGTTTCATTGTAATGCATTTCCACATTCCATGCCTTTATCTAATTCTTAATATCATAATTATGATGTTATATTTATAATCAAACCATATAATATTGTTAAATGATTTTATCTATCCTCTCACTGTGAGTTTTTCTCGTATATTTTTTATTTATATCCTCAGGTGACTATGTGTACTAAAGAGAATAGAAGGGACAATAATAAGCTAAAGATGAAGGAATTAAATAAACGTTTATCTTTTAGGTTTTCAAAGTTATATATGGTTCTATTTTTACTAATAAACTATACCTTTGGATCCTCATTGTGTATTTTTTTATGTTTTTTATAATTAAAATGATAAAATAGTAATGTAATAAAATTAATGTTTTCTCTAGATCATATTAGTTGTCTTGATTAACTAGATAAAAAAATGGTTCCCTTATTAAATTGTAAATTAAAAAAACATAACAAAAGAATTTAATTTTAAACCTTGAAATCATTAAGAAATTTATTTTATAATAACTAAGTAAAAAAACAAACAAAAGGGTTAAATAAGATTCTATATAATATTTACATACAATAGAAGATATCATGATTTAATAATTCATAATCAATATGTCAGGTTAAAAATAACTGAACACATTTTCTATTTAATTGATAAATTTTTCACAATCTGAATCCATGAATAATATCATTGTGAAAATATAAATTCTTAATAATGTAACTGCTTAATTATTAGATGGAAATTTTTCCAGGAACATGATACATTTACCATCAACACCGTTCACATGGAATTTTAATCATTATGGGTAAAACCCCATTTAATTTGGCCAATATATTAGTCTCATGATACTGCCAACAGATTGAGGGTATATTCAATATATAATCCACACCCATTTTTTGATGTCCAAATCATTCATCATATATCAAAATGATGGATTTAATTAATAAAACAATATTTCTTCATTATCAAATATCTATATTAATTAAAAGATACAGATGTAACATTACCTCTCCAATTATTCAAATAATGCAATCATCGTATGTCAAAATGGTTTACGAATTATGAAATAAAAATATCTATGATACAAGAGTATTGATATTTAATAGAAATGAAATTTTAAAGGATTGATGATTATAAATAAATCAAAGGTGTAGTATGTACACTGTAGAAAAAAAATCAAGTAGACAATATTAAATTATTCCTCAATGAAAGAAATTTGATATGAATTCACATTCTACTTTGTAATAACTCAAATCATATTCCCCATGGAATAAGAAAATTAAAAAAATTAAATATAATTAGAATAAATAATTTCATGATATAAAATGTGAAATGGACAATATATACCCCCCCAAAAATAAATAAGTGGTGAATAAATCATGTGTCACATTGAAATAAATGTGAGGTAAAATTCATATAAAGTGTGATTTCCCATAGTGGTTATCACATTAAAATAATGTATAGTGGTTTAAAAAATGTTATTAATTCATTATGTGAAGACCGAGGATTTCCGTGGGATTTTTTTTCTTAAATACATGTTAATTTTACGAGTCAGAAAAAATTTACTGCGCTTGATTCCGAGGCCCGGTGTGCCCAGGATAAATTCTTGAAGTTTTTTTGGTACGATCAGTAAACATACGAGCGGGTTTTTATAACTTTTGACCTGGTGCATGGAATTGAAATCTGAGGGCATTGTTGAACTTGCAGTGCCAGTTTTCTCTTAATAAGGCTTTCACTTCGATGACAGTTGGTCGAGAATAAAAGATAGTTTTTGGGTTTTCATAGAAAAAAATGATAAAATAATGTGAGCGACACAATATTTTATATGAGACGCCATGTTATTGTTGGTGGTTAAAACCTACTCATGGGAGTTGGAGGTGTGACCACCACACCTTAACCTCCCATGATAGGTTATGGTGGTGGGTCCCACCCGAACATAACCTCCCGTGAGAGGTTACAATGTGGGGACCACCCGATACCTTGACCTCCCATTTGAATAATAGGGGTGGGGACCACCCGACCCCTATTAATGGGAGGAGAGCATAACCTCACAACTCTCCCTCATTAATGAGGGAGAGCCTCTTGACCTCCCCTAATTAATTTTGACAACACTTGTGAACAAATTAAGGGGGGTCATGTAATTAATTCTCCAATTTCAATTATTATACCAACAAAATAATAGACAAACTCATTCTTCTATTATTTTCACTTGGCATCTGGGTGCATGTTGGGAAGGATGATTATTGGGAGAAGAGAGAATTCTCCCATCAAATAATGAATAACACGTTCTTCCAACAAAGAACGTAGGTGACGATCCTTCTCCGTCTTCTTCTCCAGACACTTATCGATGTAGAGCATCTTCTACGAGCCGACACAACCCAGGATTGGAAGTGTGCGAGGCAGACACGACGAATGGCGTTTCTCCATCATATTCTTCCCATGAATTCATCAACAAAGACCGATGATTAAAGTTAGGGGGTTAAATTCTTTTGTTTGTCTTGTTCTTCCTTTCTCTGGAATAAATAATGATGCTGAGTATTGTTCTATTGAAACTTTTTTATCACCTTGAACACGGAAGATCTGGGCCAACCTAACATGGCCCGACATCCGCCATCGATTTTCATTCTTATGACATTCTTTTTCATGGAGACGTAACAACGATGAGGCGACGAAGGTAGAAACGACAAAGGTTTCACTTCGCACGACCTCCGTGAATCGCGTCGCCCCCTCGGCGCTCCGGTGCTCCCGGTCGAACATCGCCGACCCACACCGGCCCGAGCAGTGTCGAACTGGCCTTCCGGGACGCCACCCGGCCACCTCCCGGCTATTGGCCCGCTTAATGCGGCCTGCTTGAAGCCTCAACCATCTTTCCCAGGCCACCACCTGGCCTCTCGCGTGCCCTGCCTGGTGCCCTACTGGCCCACCCGCTCCCCGCGCACCCAACCCGTGTGCTCTACCTGTGGCTTGACCGGCGCCCCGCCGGAATACCTAGTTAGCCACCTAGCCTCCTGGACGACTTTCAAGCCAAACCTAATCCCTCATCGACCGCCACCCAGCTTGCTTGGCCGCGGCCCAATTCCTGGCCGAATCGGTCATGTCGCGCCGGCCTCCCGAGCCAGCCCGCGGTGTCCCTCACGGTATTGCTGGCCAAACCGGCATGGCCTTTTGGGCTGATCTTCTTGAGCCACACCCCACGTGGTGCCGACCGAACTGGCCCCAGGCTCCGGACCGAGCCGCCTACGTGGCGGCCTCTAGGCCTAATCGCCCTCACAGTCTGCTGGGCCAGGCCCAGCGGACCGAGACAAATCTAAAAAGCTCGCCCGCCCAATGGGTTGGGCCAGACTCAATAGGTCAAACCGGGTTTACCCAGACCAGGTCGGCCCAGATGATGTTGGGCCAAGTTGATCTAACCAGGTCGAACCGGACCCAGACCCACTATTGACTGTTACCTCCTTTGACCAAATCTTTGGCACCAGATGACTGTTTGAGGAACTGTCAGTGGAGATGGTTTTCCAGGAGCACAATGTTCCTTTTGAGTATACCCCACTGGAGTTCAGGTTAATGTTGAGATATATACAGGTTTGATCGTACACCAATCCAACTGGCCCCCCAGAACTAAAAAGCTTATAACTCACAGACCGAGCGTCCGAATAATGCATCGTCTGTTGCATTGAGACCCATATGATGAGACAGAACTTTTAGGTACTTCTATGTGGGACTTTGTGAAAGTTGGAGTATTGACCTATAGCTTTTGGAGCAGACCCTCTCGGAGACGGGCGAGTGGAGTATGGAGACCTAGTATCTGGCTGAGACCTGACGACTTCTAGAATGATTTAACTTGGAGTGATTTGACTAGCCCAGTGGGGAGCACCTGGTTACGGAGCCAGACCCACGGCAGAGGAGTGCCTAGTTATTAGCGGCAGACCCATGGTACTCAACAAGAGAGTACATGTACAGGATATTAGGGGGAGAACCTGGTAGTTGGTGGTATACCCACAATGGGGAGTTCCTCTGTGTGAGCATGGTAGACCCACGGTACTTGACAGGAGGAGTACCTTAGCAGTCCAAGGTTAGTGGGAAGCGCCTTGGTGTCGTGGCAGGCCCACTGTACTCAATAGAGGAGCAGTTCTCCAGTATATATGGTTTTGTTAATGTGAATAAAAATCCTGGTTGAGCTGAGTTAGTAACTTTTGTGTTTACCTCACAATTGAGACAGATTACTTGATAAGTAAGGTATATGTTTGGTCATATACCTATGTGTGGTTATATGTTGATTTCTTACTTTGTGGTTTATCCTTGTTGGATTGTGTGTGACATTGGGGGTATCACGGTCCCTACTGACTATTGTTATACTCACCCCTGCACAGGATATGCCCGCACCTCATTGTTTTGGATGCAGACGATGGACAACGCTGACCGAGGATGAGTGTACGAGGACTCGACGGTTCCCGGAGGTGGACAACATGACTTGACGGTATACGGAATAGACGGACGGACGTGAAGTGATGTGGAGGCTATCTGTACCTACCCTTCAGGTAGGATTTCCCAGAGGATGATCCAACAGCTGTTTCACCTTTATTCTATTGTACTTGTTTTCCTTGTAATTTCAGTTTCCTTGTACTTTATGGTTGGGATTGTATTTCCAGCCCCTTTACTTTTCAGCACTTCTTTTGTATACATTTTTACTTAGTGTATTGTTTCCAGCTACTTTATTGTGTGTTTTTGTAATTTGTAAAGGCAATTACTTTCTAGTTTTAGGGATTTACGCTTTTGATGCTAGTCACCAGCCCCTGGCCAATGGAAGGCGGGCTTGGGGTAGTAACAACACGGGCCCTTGGGGATGGGTCATAACAAATTGGTATTAGAGGAGTTGGTTCTATCGCAGAACTTAGGACTCTAATATTTTCAGGGAATCCATTATGTTAATGGTACTTAGTGTGGTTTTCAGTTTAGGGAGTTCAGTGTTGGTGCGGCGACTGACGTATCCAGACACCTGGACCCTGACTACTAATTTCTAACCCAGTGCATGAAAACACCGATTGTGTGTGTGTTTTCAAAAGTATTATTTAAGTCATCTCAATCAGGTTATCTCACCATGTATAATATTTTGACAATGTTGAATTTGTTTATTTCAGGATGCCTCCATGTGGATAACCAGTTAGAGCCCCTAGATTCATACATACAGATATCCCCCCGCACGATGAGGCCTCAGGCAAGGCCCATTTCAAGTGGAGGCACCAACGGTACCAGTTCCCATTGGGCCACCGATGCCACTAGCCCCAACAGAAGACTATGCATGCTTCTTGAGTGCATTTCACGAGTTCCAATGCCATAGGACACCTAGGATAAGGGGAGAGATGGACATGAAGGTATCTAAGGATTGACTAGAGGCTCTGGGGAGAGTTTTCATACTAGTAGGTACACCAGCCGACTTCATGGTGATTCTTACTTCCAGCCTTCTATAGGCAGTAACAGGCAGATGGAGGAGTCTAATGCTTCAGTTGCACGATGAGATGACGGTACACTAGGATGACTCTGAGATCCTATTTCTAGTCGTGTTTGTCCTAGAAACCCTACGATTAGTGTAGATACATAAGATACTGCATCTACAGTAGTGTGAGCTTACTCTAGGAGGCGAGAGCTTCGGCTAGGATCTCCTCGTAGTGGCGTCGAGGCCTTATGATGTCATCTTGGGTATGGACTATTTATCAACAGTCCATGATCATATTGACTGTATTAGGTGAAAATTACAGTGTGTATTCCCAGATGGGACAAGGTTCACCTTAACCGGCGAGAAGAGAGACTTTTGCAGTCCAGGACGGACTTACTCGGATGAGGGTGTAGCCAATCACTCATCAGTTGGCCTGCCTTACCCTCAGAGCAGTTATGATGGAGAGTCTGAGCTATCCTATAGTGATGGACCAGTACAAGATATTTTCCTTGATGATGTTCCCAGACTATCTCCTTCCAGAGGTGTACTTATACATTGAGATGTACCCCGGGACGACACTGATATTTACTCCAGCATATCAGATGGCTCCTGCTGAGCTCCGTGAGGTGAGGGTACAAATAGAGGACTTGTAAGAGAAGGTGTTTATCTGGCCTAGTGTTTCTCCCTGGGCTGCCCTTATTCTGTTCGCCATGAAGGCAGATGTGAGCTTGAGTCTTTGTGCCGACTACCGTCTCCTTAACCAGGTGACCATGAAGAATAATTACCCACTCTCAAGGATTTACTACCTCTTTGATTAGTTGAAGGGATCTTGGTGGTTCGTGAAGATAGACCTCAAATCAGGCTATCACCAGCTTAGAGTTCGAGATGAGGATATAAATAAGACAACCTTCAGATGTCGGTACAACCACTATGAGTTCATGGTTATGACTTTCGACGTGACCAACAGTCCAGAAGTGTTCGTGGGACTCATGAATAGTATATTCCAACCATACCTTGATCACTTTATTGTAGTCTTCGTCAATGACATTCTGATCTACTCAACTAATTAGGAAGAGAATGCCTACCATTTGTGGGTAGTATTGGACACACTCCCATAGCACCAGATTGATGGTATGCTCTCAAAGTTCCAGTTATGGATCTATGAGGTTTCACTTTTTGGGACTTGTCATCTCAAAGGCTGGAGTTGTAGTGGATCCAGCGATGATTGAGGTGGTACTTACTTGGGAGCCACCCAAGAGTGTGATGGAGGTTTGGAGTTTCTTGGGGTCAGATATTTACTACTAGAGGTTCGTAACAGACTTCCCCAGAGTTGCAGAACCACTATCATCCTTGATGAAGAAGGGGAAACCCATCGTGTGGTCGGATATATTCCAGTAGAGATTTCATGAGATGAGGCAGAGTCTGAGTAGGGACCCCATCTTGAGGCTTCCATAGGAATGTGTAGAGTACGTAGTCTACTAAGTTGCCTTAGGGACCAGACTTGGGTGTGTCCTGATGTTAGAGAGATAATTGATCACTTATGGTTCTTGTCAGATGAAATAGCATGAGTAGAACTACACTACTCATGACCTGGAGTTAGCAGTAGTGGTCTTCTCTTTAAAGATGTAAAAACACTATCTAATGGGAAAGAGTTTTATCATGTACTCTGATCACAAGAGTCTCAGGTATATCTTATCTCAGAAGGACCTAAACATGAGATAGTGATGTTGGCTCGAGTTCCTCTAGGACTATGACTTTGATATAGTCTATACTTTTGGGAAGAGGAACGTTGTTGCAGATTCACTTAGGAGAAGAACTTATATACAACTCCTAGGCGAGGCGACAGAGTAGCTAGCTACTTTATAGATATCTTTTTGGATAGAGATGGAGCAGCCTATCTACAGTCTATTACAGTCACTCCTCTACATCTTCAGCGAGTTAGGGAAGTGCAGCGTGGAGATGTTGACTGCGAGAGGTGACGTGATCAGATATCCTTAGGGTATACACCTGATGAATTTTCTGATGGTGGGGAGAAAATCATCCTCTTCAGAGGACGTACCATGGTACCAGTGTCACTTAAGGAGGAAGTGTTTAGGGAGTTCCATACATATCATTTAGCGGTAAATCCATGAGTGGCGAAGATGTACCAGGACCTTCGACGACAGCACTGGTGGCCTGGTATGAAGAAGGAGGCAGCAAGGTTTGTCTGTAAATGCCTCACTTGTCAGCATGTGAAGGTAGAGCACCAAGTACAACTAGGCTTGGTACAAACTTTAGAGGTACCAGAGTGAAATTAAAATGGGATATCCACGTACTTCATGACAGGTCTTCCACGTACTTCCAAGGGACATGACTCGATTTGGGTGATTGTTGACCGAATCACCAAGTCGTCCTACTTCCTACCAATCAGAGAGAAGAGCTTAAGAGAGACCTTGGGACGCCTCTATGTGTAGTAGATTATGTGGATACATGGAGTACCTTCTTCTATTGTCTCTAATTACGAATCACAGTTTCCTTCCCAGCTATGGAAGGGGTTGCAGTAGGATTTTAGGACACATCTTCATCTAAGAACCACCTTCCATCATGAGACAGATGGTTAGACTGATAAGACCTTTTAGACTCTTGAGGACATGCTCTGTGCATGTGTACTCTAATTTGGTCGCAGCTGTGAGGATTACATACCTTTGGTAGAGTTTTCCTACAACAACAATTATCAATCCACCATAGAGATGACCCCATTTTAGGCGTTGTTTGGGTGACCTTGCATATTACCCTTGTGCTGGATAGACCTAGGGGAGTCATTACTAGTGGGACCAGAGATGGTACGGGTTACCACATAGAATGTTCAGATCATCCAGGAGAGGATGAAGACTGCACAGAGAAGGCAGAGGTCGTATGCTGATAGGAGACAGAGACCTTTGGAGTTTGAGTATGGTGACTACATATTTCTATGGGACTCACATCGATGAGGCCTATGATGATTTGGCAGAGGTGGAAAGTTATCTTTGAGATTCATCGGACCTTTTCAGGCCCTCATCAGAGTTGTCAAGGTGGCTTCCCAATTAGCGCTTCCACCTCAGTTGCACCGGGTGCACGATGTCTTCCACGTATCTCAGATGAGGAGATACGTGCAAGACCCTACTCAAATCATCGACCATGGAGAGTTGGACATCGATGATGGGGTGACTTTCATGAAGTTTCCAGTAGAGATTGAGGATCGATTGGAGTGGGTCCTATGTGGATGGTCGATACCTTTATTGTGTGTTCGTTGGTAGCACCGGAACCTCCTGGAGATCACATGGGAGCGAGAGGCTCAACTGCGTGCTTAGTACCCCAATTTGTTCCAATAGTTAGAGTTTTAGCCTATGGGGATGTGAAGCCTTGAGGTGGGGAGAATGTAAAGAGCCAAGATTTCCATGGGATTTTTTTTCTTAAAGACATGGAAATTGTACTAGTCCGTGAAAATGTACGGTGCTTGATTCTGAGGCCCGGTGTGTCCGGAATCAATTCTTGAAGTTATGTTTGGGTACGTTCAGTAAACATACAAGTGGGTTTTTATAAATTTTTAAATGGTGCTCAGAATTGAAATCTGAGGGCACTGTTGAACTCGCAACACTGATTTTCACTTAATAAGGCTTTCACTTCGATGATAGTTGGTCAAGAATAGAAGTTATTTTTTGGGTTTTCATAGAAAAAAATGATAAAATAATGTGAGTGACACTTTATTTTATTTGATACACCATGTTTGTGTTGGTGGTTAAAACCTACTCATGGGATTTGGATGTGGGGCCACCACACCTTAATCTCCCATGATGGGTTATGGTGGTGGGTCCCACCCGAACATAACCTCCCGCGAGAGGTTACGACATGAGGAACACCTGAGACCTTGAACTCCAATTTGAATAATAGGGGTGGGGACCACCTAACCCCTATTAATGGGAGGAGAGTATAACCTCTCAAATCTCCCCCATTAATGAGGGAGAGCCTCTTAACCTCCCCTAATTAATTTGGGACAACTCTTGTGGATTAATTAAAGGGAGCCATGTAATTAATTCTCCTATTTGAATTATTGTGCCAATAAAATAATAGACAAACTCATACTTATATTATTTACAAATGGAATTTGGGTGGAAGTTGGGAAGGAGGAATATTGGGAGAAGGGAGAATTCTCCTAATATGGAACGAAGAACAAAGAACGCGTTCTTCCAACAAAGAACACTGGTGATGATCCTTCTTCGACTTCTTCCCCGGACACCTACCTATGTGGATCGTCTTCCACGAGCAAATGATACTTGGGATTGGAAGTGTGCGTGGAAGATGCGATGAATAAATTTTCTCCTTCGTCTTCTTCCCATGACATCACCGACAATGACCGACGATTAAAGGTAGGGGTTAAATTCTTTTATTTGTCTTTTTACTCCTTTCTCTGGAATAAAGAATGTTGTTGAGTTCCATTCTCTTGAACAGTTTACTATCACATTAAATGCATAGGATACTGGCCAACCTAACATGGCCCGACATCCTCCGTCGATTTTCCTTCTTATGGCTTTCTTCGGCATGATGACGTAACAACGATGACGTGACGAAGCCAGTAATAAAAAAGTTTGCGCTTCCTATGGCCTTCGCAGAACGCGCCACCCCCAGGGTGCTCTGGTGCTCTCAGCCGAACACCGTCGGCCCGAGCCGGCCCGAGCCACGCTGAACCGGCCTGCCCGGCCCCCACCCGACCGCCGACCTGCCTACCCGCGGCCTGCCCGGTGCCCCTCGCGGCCTACCCAGGCCCCCACCAAGCCTCCTGCATGCCATGTTCATGGCCTTCTTGGTGCCATATTAGTCTAATTTCACCCCATGTGGCGTGCCTGCGGCCTGCCCGCTCCCTGCGCGCCCTACCATCACGCCCTGCCCGACACCCTTCTTACCAGCCCGCCCTCTACCCAGTGCCCTTCTGACCTGCCAGCGCCCCTCTCACCCTACCCGTGACCTGCCTGGCACCCCGCACACCCTGCCTATGGCCTGCCCAGTTCCCCGTCGGCCTACCCCATCCGCCATCCGGCCTCTCAGTCGACCTGACGGCCTACCCGGTGCCCTGCTTGGCCACCACCCGACATGCACGGTTACGCCCCGGTTCCCAGCCGAACAGGTCGAACCGTGCCAGCCTCCCAAGTTGGACCATGGTGTCCCTCACGACATTACTGGATGAACCTACACAGCCTTCTGGGCCGAGCCGCCCATGCCACACCCCATGTGGTGCCAGCCGAACCGGCCCTGGCCACCGGACCAAGTCGCCTACACGCCGACCTCCGGGCTGAACCACCCTCGCAGTCCGTCGGGCTGGGCCCAGTGGACCGAGCCAAACCTAACAGGCTGGCCCACCCAATGGGTTGGGCTAGACCCAACAGGTCAAACCTTGTCCATCCAAACTGGGTCAGCCCATACTAGGTTGGGCCGAGTCGGTCTGACTAGGTCGGACCGGACCCAGGCCCACTACTGACCGTTACTTCCTTTGGCCATATCAATGGCACCAGACGACCATTTGATGAACCGTTAGTGGCACTGGTTTTCTTGGAGAAGAATTGTCCCTTTGAGTAATCCCCACTAGAGTTTAGGGTAATGTTGCGATATGGTTAGGTTGGATCGTACATGAATCCAACCAGGCCCCCAGGACTAAAAAGTATATAACTCACAAACCGGTCGTCCGAATGATGCACCATCTGTTGCCTTGAGACCCCTATGATGAGGCGGACCTTTGAGATACTTCTATGTGGGACTTCATGATAGTTGGAGTATCGACTTGTAACTCATGGAGCGGACCCCTGGAGACGAGCGAACGGAGTACGGAGACCTAGTAGTTGGATGAGACCTGACGACTGCTTGACCGATTCGACTTGGAGTGATTCGACTAGCCCAGTGGGGAGCGCCTGGTTGCAGCTGCAGACCCACGGTAGAGGATTTCATGGTAGTTGGAGGTAGAACTATAGTACTTGACAATAGGAGTACCTTTGCAGGCTATTAGGGGGAGCGCCTAGTAGTCGGTGGTAGACCCACAATGGGGAGTGCCTCTGTGTGAGCGCGACAATCCTCGGTACTCGACAGGAGGAGTAACTCAACATTCCAAGGATATTGGGAAGCTCCTTGGTGTCACGGTAGACAAACTGTATCGATAGAGGAGGAGTTCATTAACAGTCATGGTTTTGTTAATGTGAAGAAAAATCCTGGTTGAGATAAGTCAATAACTTTTGTGTTTACCTCATGATTGAGACATATTAGTGGATAACTTAGGTATATGTGTGGGCATATACCTAAGTGTGGTTATCTATTTATTTCTTATTTTTCGTTTGATAATTTTTGTATTTTTTAAGACCTTGAGGGTCTTAGGGTCCCTACTCAGTATCGTTATACCGACCCCTACATGGGCTATGACCGCAGCTTGTTGTGTTGGATACAGACGACGAACAATGTTGACTGAGGCTGAGTGTATGAGGACAGGATGATACCTGGAGGTGGACCACATGGCGTGATGGTACAAGGAAGAGAAGGACGAGCGCGGAGTGATGTGGAAGCTATATGTACCTACCATTCTGGTATGATTCCCTAGAGGACGATCCAGTAACTGTTTCACCTTTATTCTCCTGTACTTGTTTTCCTTGTACTTTCAGTTTCATTGTTCTTTACAGTTGGTCTTGTATTTACTACCTCTTTAATATTCAGCACTTCTTTTTTATACAATTTTACTTACTATATTGTTTCCAGCTACTCTGTTGTGTGTGTTTGTAATTTTTAAAGGCAATGCCTTCCCAGTTTTAGGGATTTACGCCTTTGGTGCTAGTCTCCAGCCCTTGACCTATGGAAGGCGGGCATGGGGTAGTCATGACATATGCGCTGTGGGATGGGTTGTGACCCATTAAATAACAATAATAAAATTTATAATACTCAATATGATAATTTTTAATGTCTTACCGCCAATTCATTAATAATATTAAATTATTTTTATTGTTTTCGGTGTGTTCATTTCATGGTTTCATGATTGTTTCATTTGTGTAAAATTATGTTTTTTCTTGAAAAATTGAAATAAAACTACATAAGTCAAATGAAACTGTATTAAAGAACATACATTTTTTTAAATGGTCCTATATATCCTTTTTTTCATACATGAGGAGGATATATTTGATAAAATGATAATGATAAATAATGAGTTTTTTGGCAGTTTTTCTGACCATCACTAATTAGTTTAATTTTATTTAATATTATGTTTATATATAAATCAAAGAATATTAATTAGTACATAACATATCATTTAAAATCTTATTTATAAATAATAATAATTTTATAACCATCCTTGAATACAGTAATAAAAAATGAACAAAATCATTATTCCCCAAGATGGTTAATCTATATAATTTGAACACTGGTTTCATTTGTTTGAATAATAAGATATGAGAGAATGGATGGATAAAATACATTTCATTACACATATTAAATTTAGTTATATATGTGATACTAGTGTTATTACGATTTTATGGTCTAAATAAGTAAGGATAATGTACAAGAAGAAAATAAATTAAGAAAGTTTTTTTTTCAGAAATTTACCACTTGAATATCACATTCTTGATGGACCCCTTAAGGAACATTGAATTGGTTTTTGGGTCAGAACATAAGAACTTGGACCTGCAGAGTGTAGGTAAGATATTGTTTTGTAGAAATTTGAAAAAATTCATGTCTTGTGATGATAAATGGGGTTATCAAGGTGGTATTTATAAATGAGGAGGGGTGGTTTTAAGTGACTTAATAATGATTATTTTATATTTAAATCCAACCTTGTTTTAGTGGATGTAATTACAATTAATTAGATTGAAAATTAATGATTAAAATAATTTTTATGGTCAGAAAATATATCAATAAAATATTTAATTATGTTGTTTTCTGGTATTTTTAATCTTTTACCTTTTAACGTTAACCCAATACATAATTTTACCTATAATATCGTAAATATTTATTGAACCAAATAGTTTTTTATGCCTAAAAATGAAAATGAACATATAAAATAAATATAAAATACTGAATCAATTAATGTAATCCATTTTAATTTATAAAATCTATATGGATGATTAAAATCTTTTCCAAATATGTTATATGTATTACTTATAAAAAAGGTCTATTTTATAGGTTTGAATCTTATTTTTCAATATTTCTAAATATGTGTTTATAAATCTAAAAACATATTTTTTATTTCATTATATAAAAAAAATTAATAATAATACTTTTTTTATAAATTTGAAATCATTGAAATGTATTAATTATTTCATAAGAGTTATGGTATTTCATAAAAATTGTGTTATAAAATTTTAATGTAAAAACACATTTTTTTGAAAATTTGAAAAAAAATCACCCGTAGATAATTTAAACATGATGCGTCAAAAAATAATATTTTTTCTAAAATAAATTTTTTAAATGTGAAAAATATTAATTTATCTTATTTTCCAATAGAATGAAATAAATATATCATTTTGAAGAAAACATTTATTTAATGAATAAAATAAATTTAATTAAAATAAATGCTCATTTTGTAATAATAATTAAATTGTTATTGAATATTATCATCATATTTATTTAATATAATTTTTAATCATATTTACACCGAAAAATTTATCTTCTAGTTTATAACGATTGTGTCACAATAATGATAATTTTATGTTTGTTTAAGTTTGATGTTCTGTGAAAAAAAATCTATTACTCATAATGTTATTTTAAAATCCCAAGGTATTACATTATCCCCTCATTCATTAAATTTATTTCTTTCAATTTAATCTTATGATTGGTAATCATGGAGCTGACATTTTAAAATACCATTTTGTAAATCCCATATAGTAAGAAGGGTTAATAAAATATTCTCTTAAAAGTGGGAAAGAAAAATGTGAAGGTCACCAAAAAACTATCTTACTATATAACAGACCATTAGTGGGAAGTGAAAACATGGACATGGAAAGTAATTCTAACTATCATGTTATAACAGAGAGTGATAGATAACATGATCATTAAAAACAGATTACCATCGTAGAACTGTAAATCTGTGATGGGTTAAAAGTCTACTGATTTAAATGGATGAAATTTAAATGAATTTTTTTTATTCCAAATTCCATTTCATAGAATTGAGGAATTATCTTAATACTATGATTAATAAAATAAGAAAATAAAACCTACGCTATATCTAGAGTCTCAACCAATCATTAATTTTCACCAGGAAATCATTATTTCTACTAATGAAAATTAAGCCTATATTCCAAAAAATAAAATTCATTTTATATTAATAATATATGGTTCCAAAATAGATATTACCATTTATCTATGATACTATTTAAATAAATAAAAAATGTTATACTAACTAGGACATCTCATAGGCCAGTGTAAGGTGATGCACACTTGTCACTCCTTGGTTGTGGGTTCAAACCTCGCAGCCTTGCAGAATGTGACAGCTTGTCACCCGACCTGTGGGTTTCTATTTTTATAAAACTATATTAATATAATAATTATTCAATTCCAAAATAAACTTAAAGGTTATATAATATTTTTTATTTTTCATTCCAAAATAAATATAATAACCCATATTTCATCGTTATAATCCAATGACAAAGTCCATAGTAATGACATCACAAAATCTAGGAAATGATTATAAGAAAAGGGATTATTTATTCATAATGAACTAAAATTAACTTTTAATGGATTATAATATCCAAAAATGAGAGTAATTTTTTCTTTATGTCTCAAACTATTTTACAAAACCAATATGGTTGGAACAAGTCATCTAATATTGATAAACATGTTAATATTTAAAACCTCATCCAAAACTCCACTTAAACCATTTAATAAATTGTTAACTTTATAAAAATTCCAGAAGAACAATATCAAAAAAAAATTATATTAGGTTACTAAATATCCAAAAACAACATACCTTTAATATATTAAACAAGATATTGTTGATTTTAATATTTACATAATAAAAATTTTCATACCTTCATCATGTATTATATTGAAACATGGTAATAATTCAAGTTACCTGAAATCCTTATTGAAAACATGAGTTCTTATTTATTTAGAATGAAAACGTAGATTATTGTATATTTTCCTTATATTTGAATATTATTTCAATTACATCAATGGTATCCCAATCCACTTTTTCAACAAATCAATAATCTTCCCCAATTTCTCTAGTACTATCAAATTTATATTATCCACATCAATCGTCTATTCATACCAACATCCCTATATCAACATCAAGAAAATATTAAGGGATATCTTTCCTTTAAATATGTTTTTTCAAAAAATCTACATTCCACCGAATCAATTTTCTTGTTTATCAGTTTCATTTACCGTATTCTATCAAATCCTCAAAGACAAATTATATCATTTCAATCCTTTAAATTAAAAAATTACTATAATGATAATGTCATACAACATAATTATTATATATATAGACACAATAAAAATAATAATTACATATTTTATACATCCATTGTATAAGATTGGCCTTGTTCCATTAGAGTCTTCTCAAGTATATTCCCTTGAAAAATTACTTATTTGTTTGCATAGTGACCCATCTTTTTAAAGTTGAAATATACCACATTGACAACCTATTTTATTCCCATGATATCATGATTAGGGTTTCCTTTATTTTCAAAATTGTAAAAAACACTCTCATTAATTCATAAATTTACCATGCTGTTTATTTCTATAATTGTCACGTGATGGAAAATAATTATTTATTTTCTTCCCCTTATACATTTTTTATTCCATCCTATTCTTATCTTGATATCCATTAGAACCACAAGAAATTGGGGAATTATTTCATAGTCTTGATAAAGTATTATATTATATCCTCATATGATGAAAAAATTTTGGAGACCAGTTTCCTCCAATGTATTGGCTTCTCATAAAATAAATGGTCAATCATACTCTTTAGATTATGTATATATTTCATGGATTTTCATGCAAAACCTGTAATGTTGGATTCATACATAGAAATAATCTCAAACTCTTTTTGACTTTTTCTCAAGAATTTTATCACTATATAAGATGTATTTTATTGAGGAAAATTATATTTCATTAAAATTCCTCTAAAATAAATTCAATCCATGATTTATTTTTCTTTTACATCCTTAGTGTTTTCAATCAATTAACACTATATATTTGAATCCTCCAAGAGATGGTAAACTATCATGAAAAAATTCACCCTTTCATTACAGCCCAAAGAGATATATATATTCTCTATGTAACTTATAAATTTCTCAGCTACACATTTATTTTTAATCCCATTGAATAATGGAGGTTTTTGTCGCATGAATATATTTAACATTGTTACACTTCATTTTGGATCACACATCTCCATAAGGGTAGAGATATTGATCATAACCTGAAGAAATTGTCCCAATATAATAATAATTTTTCCTTCTCTATCTTCATATTTTTTTCTCGTCGCATCTTTAGGCCTAGCATAATTATATTTCCAAGGATGGAAATCCTTTAATAGATAATGTGAATTGATATTATTCACATTACATCCATAAGAATCAATTTTTAAATAGTGTAATACACTATATTATGTCATAATATTATGAAACATAATTTATAATCTAAAAACAATCATACATAAAATAAAAATATAGGTATACTAATCTCTAAATCCTATGTTTGGTATCATTCTAATTATTTCCAAATTATTTATTAGGGTTTTACTCTCTACTCTATGTTTTCTTAAATCTAGTTTATAAGTTTCTACTAAAATTCCTCTAATATAAACTGTAAACACCCATAACCAAGTAACCCAGAGTTTATGGTTAAATTATTTCATTGGCACTAAGTACAAGGAAATAGACCCCAATGGACCACTCATTTTAGTAGTCTTGAATAACTAGATACATATATGGAACCATGATTCCATTGGTAATTAAAAGTAAAACATAAAAAAATAATGTAATTTAAATTCTTGATATCATTAGAATATTTCATCTTCCTAGCAAAAGGAAATGAGAACTAATAATAGAATGATCCTAGATGTATAGTAAGATTTAAAAAATTCAGAAGCTATCTTTAATCAGTAATTCTTAGTCAATATAGAAAGGTAAAAATAACTGAACACGCATGAAATTATTAGATAACTTTTCAACAATTTGAATCCATAAATAATACTATAGTTAAAATATGAATTATTAAGGATGGGAATGTTAAATTATTATATTCCAGGTTTTATAGTAAAATGATACCATTACCTTCAAGACCATTTACAATAAAATTTCATCTATATGGTTAAAACCCTATTTATTTCGGTCAACTTATTCAAATCATGATAATGTTGGGGCATTGTAGGAATTTTCGACATAAAGTTCCCACCCATTATTGTTTTTTAAAAATAATTTCTCATTTTTAAAAGTGATAAATTTAGTTCATTAAATAATTTTATTTACCATCAAATATTTTTATTGAATAAATGAAATTAATTTAACATTATTTCTGCAATTATTGCAAAAAAGTAGTCATTGAATGTAAAAAAGTTATACGACTAAAGAAATAAAAATACCCTAGAAAGATGAATATATATATTAATGATAACTGTATTTTTTAATGAATGATTATTATAAATAAATCAAAGTGAAAATATTCAAATCGTGGAAAATAGATTTGGTGCATTGTATTAAAAAATGCCTCGATGAATGAAAATTGATATGAATTCCCATACAACTTTTCAATCAGTTGAATCTTAAATTACATGAAATAATTATTTTTTAAAAAACATTAAATATCAAAATAATAAATATATTTATGATATAAAATGTAAAATGGGATGTATATACACAACACCATTGAAATATGTTGTGAATAAATCAGCACTCCCACAAATATAAAAATGAGAAGAAAATATATGACCTTACGATTCCCTTTAGTGAGGCACAATTTAACCTCAAATATATATGCTTAAAAATGTTATTGATTAATTAAAAAGTACAATAATATTATATTAGTTTTTATGATACTTCTAAAACAACATACCACCCATTTATTAATAATATTTCATTATTTTCATTATTTTGTGTGCATTCATTTCATGGTTTTAGGATCGGTTCATTTGGGTGTAATTATGGATTTCATTTTCCAATAGAAACAAAACACCAAAAGTTAATTGAGATTGAATAAATAACCATTAAATGGTTTAAATGATCCCATATATCATTTTTTTATTTCTTACATGAGGATGATTCATTTTGTAAAATGCTAATGATAAATGTTTAGTTTATTTTTGTGGATTTTTTGACCATCACAAACAAGTTTTATTTTATTAAATATTATGTATATATATTAGTTATAGAACATGAAATAGGTTATATTATATCTTCTAAAATCCTATTTAACAGGAGTAATAATTTTATTACCATCCTAGAATATGGTAATTGAAAATTAACAAATTAATTATTCACCGAGATGGTTAGAAATGATAATTTGAACACTTATTTTATTTCATTGAATAAGATTATTTGATAATAGTGATAGATATGTGATAATATATTAGAAATATAATATTAAAGTATATAAATTATTCTAATTTTATTTTTATTTTCTAGTATAATGAGGAAAGGATAATTTAGAAGAAGAAAAGAAATTTAGAGACGTTGTTTGTGAAATTCTCTTCTTGTTTAGTACTATTATATCCCTATTTATCACCAATATACTATCTGCATCTACATTTTTTTGAATAATGTTATTTTTATGATATATTATTTGTTAAAAAATATAAACTTCAGTCATTTATTTAATATTTAACTAGATTGAACCTAATTTCATGAAATTTAATGTTTTTATTGATTTTGTGTCTCTAATTTTCATAGATATATAATTTGCTTTAACAAATTTATCTTTTATTTGACATATTTTATTAATGATTTTTATTTATAAATTTTATTTTTTTATATATTATTAATATAATTTTTATCAATTTATTACATTTTGTTAAATTATTTATCATAATAAAGAAAATATTGAATATATTTTTTGTTCTAATTATATGTTTTTGAGAAAATTATTTTGATTACATTTATATTAGTAAATAGAGAATTCATTTATTATATTGTATCTATTTTTTATTATTATTATTTGTTAAATGTGTTATAATCAATTTTCAATTTTTTTGAATTATATACTTTATATACGTGTATATATAATTAGAATCTATATGTTTTAAATATATATATATGATTATATATTTAAATTGTTAAATATATTGATGTTTTGTAATTTTAGGTAATTACTGATCATAAATAGAGAAATGCATGCATAGATAGTGATAAATATGAGAGAGGAGTTGATGATTTCCTTGAATTCACTAAATAAAATATTTAGAACATAGAATTTTTTTATCCCTTTGTGAAGTATTTGAAAATGATAAAAAATGACATATAGAGAAATAAAGGATAATTTTAGTTTTTATGGGTTTCTTCCCAGTTATAAATGTTGGATCTCTCGAGGTCAAATAAGAATGAAGTCAATATTTGATGTTAATGTCGTTTATCATGACACAGAGGGGTGGATTAAAATATTATATCATGATATAGCCATTCAATCGATTGAAAGTATATATTCTTTTGAATAATTCTATTGAGATGATGATAAATAATTTTTTAAAAGTTTTAGTAAATTTATAGTGTTTTCAGTACTGTTGAGATTTACAAACAAGATATTAAAAAATTCACAGAGCTAAAAAAATTCTTCTGTGAACTAATTGAATTTTTAAAAAAGTGACTTCTAGAATAAAATATGCTTATATATTCTTATTACATTAAAAAAATATTTTTTCTAATAGATTCGGTAAATAAAGAAAATACATGTTTTCCCCCAATGAATATGTTTTGTATAAGAAATAAATATGAGAGTATATTAAGATATATTACAAGTGAGACGTCATGATATAAAATATATGATAAAGATAAAAATGATAATTTCTTAAGAAAAACCAATAAGGCTCAAAATGAAATCAAATATATTCTAATAAATACTATTAATAATAATCAATTTCCAAGTTCAAATTATGATTAATGGATAATATGTAATACATTTTTTCAAATATATTTTAGAAGACTATATTGAACTGATGATTCACCACAATGTTTGAAATTTGATTAAAAAATTCTTGATTTTTCAAATGATGTTAGAAATATCATAATGGGATTGTAAAAAAAAATAGAATGAATATTTATTAGAGGATCAATATCCAACATAGTTCATGTCTTATTTTTGTTGTAGTGTGAATATTTTCTATATATATTTTAATGAAGAAAAAATATATTATGGTGAGATTAATTATTTCTAGTTCAAAAAAACATGTAAATGATATTCATTTTTATCTATAACCATGTATCGATGATTTTTAATTTATTTTTAAAAAATGGTGTTATAGTTTCGATTCATATAAAAAGTATATGTTCTATTACATGTTGTGGAATTTTTCACAATAAATAAATTTAAAATTTATGTAACATTACCTAAATATTTTGTTAGGGGTCAAAAATCACATCAAATTTGTGAAGAAGGGACCTCATATAACAAATTTTAGAATGGTATAAAGATAGTTTTCATGGGACTTACAAGATTTATGATAATGGATTAACATTATCGATGATTAGAAATGGAATTTTATTATATTTTCACTGTTTTTACCCACATCCAATGTTAGGTGAAGACAATTATAAAAAGGCTACCAACAATGATGTCACATTTCAAATGAAAGGGAGGTTTTGTCATTAAAAAATATATAGAAGAAATGTTTCAAATTACTTGAGAACCCTCATAGGATATTTTTTAATGTGAAATATAAAATAGACATTATTTTTGTGAAAAGATAAGTGAAAAGATTATTAGATATTTATTAAATATAAATATAATGAAAAAATATGGATAAACTGTACGATTAGACTTAAAAACTATGGGAATGTAGTTATAGTTTGCTATCACTATTAAAAGCAATGAAATTTTTTTACAAATATAATATCATACATTAATAATGTCTATGAAAATATTTTTTTTCAATGTATAAATGGTATTAAAGTACATCATGGGTTTTTTTAAATTGAGATACTTTTTTTCATTAAATGATTTAATGTTAATTGGTATGAAACATCATGACCATCATGTATATATAAAAATATATTATTAGTTGAACTACATAGGATATTTATAATACCCATCATAAGTTGTATTATTATGTTTTATTACATTTTAAATTATATTTTCATAATGTTATATATCTAAATTTTTTACATATGTTAGGGAATGTTTTCATACTCACAAAAGTTAAATTATTTTTGTATTTTCCACCATCATTTTTGTTGTAACAGTACATATGATGATTTATTTTTTGTATGAGATAACTATATTTGGGTGTCTTCATTTATGTACTATATATATTTTTGAAACATATATCTAAAATATTCTAGTGGTACGTTCAAAATATTTATAAAAAATGGGCCTATATTTTTCATAAATATATATTATATGAGGCCATTATGTTCATAAATAACTAATTTTATCAATTTAATAATATTGGTATCCCTATATATTGATATATAATAGATGATTGTTTTTGGTAATGGATCTATTTCATAAATTTATTATTACCTACACTGGTGAACTGATGTAGAAACATTTACACCTTTTGAACAAAATAGGTGATGTTCAACCATAAATATCATCATATATATTATAGATTTACGGTATGATATCTTAAAATAAATGAAAATTGAATGATGAATAAATATAAATGTACATTGGTTTCCTAGAGTAATTAGAAAGTCAACAAATGTTTATCAGCATATGAAACATTGAAATGGGTTAACATGGGACCATGAGTTAAAGTGATCACATTTGTGGTTTTGATATTAATTATTAAAAAAATAACTATAAAATGGATGATATAGGTTTAATTTTAAAATATATGAGTAATACTTTCCACTGAAGCACTACATTTTTTGAGTTCCAATGATAAAAACCGAATTTCTACGTCAGTAGTATATTTTTGAAAAACTCAGTGTAAATGGGGTATTTATTACACTAAATTTTGAGTACTCATGTTTTAGTGTAACTTGGATTATAGTAAAAATGTTGTGAAATATGATATGTTTGGATTTACACTTGTTAATTTGAATATATTTTGTTGCAAAGTGTAATTATCTATTAGGGAGAAACATGTAAAAAATATACTTTATGTTGTTTACCCATCAAAGGATCTAAAAATCATCATTTTAAAATAAAAAAAAATTAAATTCCTAAATCATAATATTTATTTTAACACCTTGATATTTTTATAAAATTATTCTATTTAAATAATATTTTTTCATTGATAACATTTGTTTCACGCAACATCATGTTTTCAGGAACCATGTAATATTTTTAAAATTTTATATGTTCATTATAACATATCAATTAAATATGTTTTAATTAATAGGAATGAAAAATATATGGGATAAATGTAATGTTTCAGATAAATATTAACATATTGGTTACTTCATAGAAAATGATCACACTTTTTTTAGTTAAGTTTTTTTACTCTTCAAAAATAGTTTTTCATAATAAATGATATTTTTATTTTTAATAGTGAATATTAAATACTAAAAGTTAAAGAATATTTCTTTAAAAAACATAATTTTATTTTTTTAATTCATCATTTAAAAATTTCATAAAATTATTTTATTGATAATTTTCAAAAAACAATTATTTTTCAAGGAAAATTGAAACATATTTATTTTTATTTAAAATTGTATTTTCATTTCATGTTTTGAAAATTTATAATTATGTTGTGGATTAAATATAAATTTTAATTACTTTATGTCAATTTAAAATAATCCAATTATGGGTTTTGAAAATTATTTTATAGTTGAATTTAGTATAAAAAATATTTTATATTTGAAAAAGGAAATTTCTCTAAAAATAGTTTTCATTGAGTTTTAAAAATTTAATTATAATATAAATTACCAAAAATATGTGTTTTTAATTAAAAAAATTTAAATATTTATAATTATTAGGTTCAAATTTATAATAATTCCTTTTTATTTTTTGGTCAATATCAATAGTGACTGTAGTAAAATTTATTATCTTAGTAAAGGGTAAAACGAGTAAATATGGTTTTGAAAAGTGATAACTCCACACTTTTTCATCCCATTACATATTAGATGAAGTTAATTTGAACCATAAAACCCAATGTATGAAATTTTTTAATTGACACTTTTGAATGAAAAATGACATATATAATATTTAAATAAATCAACGCCCCAAAATGTCACTTTCTTTTTCTTCAATTTCTATTATATATCCACAGAGAGACCAAAGTACATTATGAATGAAAATAAATATCCATTTGTAACTTAATACAATTTTTTTCATGATATAAATTCATTTATGAATTTTTTGGGACACTTGGATAAGATTATAACCATTATAGTATTTTATTGAATGAAAAATACAAACATGTGACACTCTTGTTTTAATAGTTATAATATTTTTAATATGATATTTTATAGAGTATTTTTTTTATATAAATAGTTTATTCTAAGCTAAAATATTCATATTCATGATGATAATTTATTTACAATTTAAAAAAATTAAATAACAACCTTAAATTCATATAAAACTGTAATGCAATGATAATTTAATTATAGTAAATATCAAATAAGTGATATTAAAGATGTTAAAAGAAATATAATTTGAATTAATTAAGGTAATACACATTTATATAGATGAGTAAGGCATATTGTGGGTATATTAATTCTTGTAGGATATCTAGTTTTCATTATTTTCTTTATGTCAATATAATAAATTGTGTCAAAATTGACACTAATAAAATTTTATGAAAATACTATTATTTTTTAAATTATTTAAAATTTTAAAAAATTAAATAAATAAAAATTGGAAAATTTATGGTAAAATAAAAAATCAATTAATATAAGGTATGTGTTTTATAAAACTGCATCACTTAATAATGAATTTATTCATTCATAAGTGAGTTTCATTTAATAATGTTTAGCTCGTTAACTTATTACCCCTTTAGAAATATCACACATAAATTTCATCTAATAAAATAAAATAGATGATGGTATACCTATTTCAACACCTCTTATTGTTTCAATTTATCTTCCATAATCTTATGGTTCAGCCAAAATACATTAATCAAGCTAGTTTTGGTTTTTAACTGAACATTGTCTCTATGATACACTATCTTCATTGGATTTTCCTCATATGAATGATAATTTTCCAATGGTATGACATCTAGATTTAGTTTTTACGAGGGGTATTTGTTACACTTTCTTTAAAGGAAGACATTGAAAAACATAATGTAATTGAGATTGGTTAGGTGGGAGTTCAATTCAATAGGAAAAATCTATATTTTTATCAAGGATCCCACTGGGATATTTGTATCTTCGAATAGAATTTCCATTCATAAAAAATCATGAATTTCATTTATGGGGGAATATAAACGAACAACTTATCTATGATCTCAAGATGCTCCACTCATCGACGATTAAATATATAGTTTTTCTATCAAATATTAATAGATTCATAGAATTATGAATGGTTTAATAATTCTTTTCCATCTCTTGGATATGATAACATTCTATTAGGTTCTTCTCTCTAGCATTATCTTAGTGTATTCTAGTTATACACATCATCCAATACAAACCCTCAAAAGGGTCCATTTCAATGTTATAATATAAAATTATGTTATATGAGAACACAACCAGGGGAAGGATCTAATCCAAATATCCCTGAAAATTCATTCAAATATATCTCACCATATCATCTAGAGTTGGAATGGTTCTCTTAAAATAACCATCCATATAAGGGTTGTAAGTAGTACTAAAACTGAATTTTTTTTTAAATTCTTATAGAAATATTATAACAAACGTTGAGGTAAACCATTAATATCAATGAGATAAAATGGAGAGTGGTAATCCATGAATTCAGACCAAATGTATTATTTATATCATTGAAAATTATTTAATTTCTAAATATTGCATGACAATAAAGAAATATACTAAGAGTATAATGTAATTTACAACCATTAAAATATAATTACTTCCATTAGAAAATTTTGGGAGTACAACGTTAAAATACTTGGTTATGTTATACCATTATCATACTGGTATGTGAATGGGTTTCATCATATCATTATACTTATATAAGTTTTCCTTGACTTGTCACTATTGAAATCATCAAGATTCAAAATTTTCAACATCCAACTTCATGTAATCACACAATAATTTTTTCGTTATAAATTTTATAACTATAGTTATTACTTGATGAATATTTAAGTATGAGCTGTGTTTAGAATCTAGGATGTTCTATGTGAATCATCTAGAAGTTTTCTTTTCCGTTTTCATTTTTATTGGACACATATTTGGGTTCCGAAACTTATGCCACCTTTTTTTTAAAATTTAATCTCTATAATATTCAATACATTTGTCTATAGATTTTCATAATTGTTTTGGGACTTCTTGAACCATTTAGAAAAGAATGGTTTGAATTTAATATAACCTAGGTATGATAAATATCTGTTTATGATACAAATTTTTATCCTTTCCATGTCCCAGAATATTGGATCCCTTTCAAAACCCATCATGGATATGCTTTTGTGAGAATTTATACATTGATAATATCCCATTTTCTACCTTTCAATGATGGTATTGGATTGGAAATTGTTAACCTTTGATATTTGGTGTGCACCTTTTTTAGTTCATTTTGATATCTATTTTTGTGAATATATACTTTAGGATTTTATGATTTGTATATATGTCCATCTTCTCCCCATAAAAATAAATCTTCTCTCCATAAATATAATTTCATCATATCTTAAATGTGAAGATCACTCTGGAATATGAGGTGATTCAAAGGGGGGGTCTTTGTAATTGGTTCTTTCTCCCACTTCCATCCCCTTTCCTCCTTTATCCTCCCTTCATAGGGACGCCCCTTAGTGATTCCCTTTTCATTCCCTACAATGTCGTAGTCTTGTTTTTTTTCACATTCATTGGTTCTTTTCATAGTTTTACTCTATGGTTTTGATATATATGGAAGACTTTAATGGATTATCCTATATTCAAATTTCTTTATTACTATGTTTTAGACCCCTTCATGGCTTGGTGTGGAGGTTTCATCAGGGTTTTTGGGTTTTTATGGTTGATTAGCATTGGTTTCTTCGGAGAGTGACCAATGGATGTCTACTTCCTCCATTGTTTTTTGGTCCCCTCATGTTGTGATACATGATCCTAGTAATAGTTTGGTTTGATAATAAATCACTTTACCACCTTAAAAATTGAAATGGATTCTTTTTCCATCGATCCCTCTCATGTTAATTTGGTGCGGTGGACATACAATGCATTTCGGGTGGTGCACCCCTGGTGTCATGACCTTCATTTGTTTCATTATGGATTTCTAATGGAACTTCCACACAGATTATCATGTCTGATTGACATGTGAGTATTCTGGTGTTACATCCTCACCGATAATAAAGGTCCCAGTTCATTGGTTTGGTATTCTCTTTCAGTGTTTTCCATCAATTTTTTCATGGTCTTGGACGTTTAAAATGGCTATTGGTGGTGGTTTTGATGTTTGGGATTCTAGTGGTCTAGTTCGACAATGGGGATGGTGGATATTCTATTTTTTAGAATTGATATATCCTAAAATAGGTGGTTTAATGATATATTTTTTATCTCAGGGTGCAACAGAATGTTGATGATGGTTTTTATGTCCGAAGGTTCGTGTGGTGAGGTTTTCGTTGCTACTTTATTTTGTTTTTGAATTTTGAATGTCAGTATGCATCTGTTGAAGGTGGTGTTGTTTGTGAAAAAATTATTATAGGGATTTAGAAATTAAAATATGTATTATATATTGGTGGGTAGTGATGTTATTGGTTTGGGTGGATTCTTAAGGTTGAAATTTTATATACAGGTTTTCTACTTGTTTTTCTACATGGTTTTTATTTTGATATAGTTCACACTAGTCCTTTATATGTTTCTTCAGAAAAATGAAAAAAATTGATTTGGGTTTGGACTCTAGACAAATTTTGATCATGTGTTTTGTAGTTTCACACAAAGTTATTTAATTGGTAAAAGGTATAAGTTATCACCATCCTATTTCTCATGAGTTTAAGAAATAAGACTTTTTTGATGAATCATTATAAATGAAAAATAATTCCCAACATATGGGTAAGGTGAAAATGGGTGTAGTAATTAACATCTTATTTAAATTATTAAATCACTCCCTATAATTATATATATATAAAAAATTCATTCCTTTTTGAGTTATATTCATTAGTGGTCTTAATAATAAATTTTTTTCTCTCTCACAAATTAATGATAATACTTATCTAATCCATTGTAAATATATATCTCCCTTAAAGATATTTTTATGTTTCTTCCATAAATATCATCCATATTTAATGTATCTATAAACATTCTATTTATTATGTTAAAATTCTACAAAAATTATACTTAATCCATCCCAAACAAAAATTTACTACAATTCACCAATAATTTTTCCATTCGTAAGGTATTCAGTACAAAATTCAATTTATTAGGATGTTACTCATTTATTTTAGAGTAGATGAGATTATTATAAATAACGATTACCATAAATGTGTTATGTTAATACCTAACAACTCAATTGATTATGTTAATGAGGATACCTATATATTGGGGATTATAAATTGAATCTACAGAGACCCTAGCTTGTTGTACATGGACATTACATTTCTTTTGCGGAATACATAATACATGACACAAACAGGAACCCAAAGACCGTATTAGTTTACTATGTTGGGAATATCAGAACATAATATTCTAATTATGGTGAATAATCTTCAATATCTCCCATAAATATCATCCCCTTTGGTTTTCCTACCTAAAACTAGTTTTTATATCCCGGGGAAAATGAAAAATAAAATGGGTGAGCATAAATGCTTATTAAGGTTAATCATAGAGAACATAAAACAAAAAATAAAGATTTGATCATAAAAAACATAAATATAATGTTTAAACATAAAAATCACGAGCAGTGACATTAATCCTGGAAATTTGTAATACATAGATCATAAAAGAACATTAAGAATTATAGAATCGCATTGACCTAAAACATGTAAATTTATAAATCTAATATACACATACTATGATTTCTATAGCAGCCAATGCATTGCTGCTAAGACTATCATAGTGGGCCAAGTCTATTACTGAACTGGGTTTACTTGTCATTCAATCCATGTATTACTGAACCATATTTTCTTTCAATTTCAGTCATTTATATATCATGAGATATAAATCATTACCCAATTAAATGGAGGTATATATAGGTCTCACCGATCTCATAATGATATTCTTTTACATGTTCTACAAAAACATAAATCATTCTTCATAGTATAACCCATGAAATAAAATGAGATTATTTCGTCATAACATAATCTATATAAGATAAATGGACATCAGAAAAACAATTCCATCATAAAAACAATCAAATCATAGTAATAATAATTATATTTACATAACCCTATGTCATATTTGATGGAAAATAATTATGCTAAAACAATTGAACTTAATTCCTAAAGAAAACATCTTTTCTTTTTAAAAACATATTATTTTCCCAAAATGTCATTAAATTTTAAGAGAAATGAATTTAATTGAAAATAAAATAGAAATATTATAATTGAGTCATCATATAAATAATGTGTTATGAAATCATAAAAATACGTCCATTCTGTATAAGATAAAAAACATTCTCTTCATACTTCACCAGAAAAGTCAAAAACTACCTTGTATGGTAAACAAACAAAAGATTACTTCCACAACATGTATTAAAAGTAAAAAATGGGTTAAAATTACTTTAAACATATATATAAAAATATAAAACAATTGATGAAAACATTTTTAGAAATCATGGACATGAATGATAAATATACTCCCAGTAAATACTTACGTATAAATAATCTCAGAAAAAAATGAGATTTCAAAACAATCCCTTGAATTTAGTCTGATATGATTTGTATGTATCTAAACCTTATTTATATTGATATAAAAAATGTTAATAATTTAATCTAGAACAATAATACTTTTTATGATAATATTTATGACCATATTTTCATCATTGTTTTAGTAACATTTTATTTTTACTCGTTATTTGGTTAATAATTTCTTTACGTTCTTATGTATGTTTTGTTAGATAAGTTATTATTAATATTCTTAAGACATTTTCTTATCATTTATATCATGGTATTAGTATAATATATATCATATTTATTCAATCAATTCACTTATATAATCAAGTTTTAATAAAGATTATGTATACCAAATAACATTTCACCGTGGAGACGGTAAGCCGTATGTACGCACGAGTGGCGATATCAGTCCCATAATTGCTGAATGGTATTAATGTGAATGGTATATAGTATCTAAAAATTAGTATCATGTTATAATAACCATATATAGTTATTATTTAAACAATTATACCCATCCATGTAAGGTGGTGGTAAAAAATAGTTTACAGCTTAGTGTGGTGACGATAAGTCATATGTATGAACGCGCGATGATTTCAGTTTTGGTGGGATGGATAGAATGTGAAATAGTGTGGATTAATATTTAAAATAACATATAATTATATGAGTGATAATTATTTTATTTATTTATAATTAAACAACTAAATAAAAGGAATTAAAAAAAGAAATAAATTTGAAAGAATTGGTAGAAGAGATTACCTCTTCCTCGACGTGCCTCCTTTAAATTTCCACTTATAGATCTAGAGTTGATCTTTTGAAAAGCCAAGAAACTCCAACATGTATCTAATAATGTTTATAAGATTAATGGTCAGGCTTTGGAAAAGCATTAAGTCTTAAAATATATTTTAGAGTAAATGGAATAGGTTCTCTTTTATAAGAGAAGAGAGGGCACTTTAGGAAACTATGAAAATATTAATTTATTATAAATACAATTTCAATTAAAAATTGTCCAAAACATATTTAATTTTAATATATGATGATTTTGGTTCTAATAACCGTAATAAAATAATTTATTGATTTTTTTTTAATATTATATTATCCTTATTTTTTGGTTTAACCCTTATTTTATCTTTTTTAATCTTACCGTGATATCTTGTTATTTACATAGTGTGGGTTAATTTAATTACCATATCATTTAAAATGATCCACAAAAAGATATTTATGAAATATTTGGACATATATTAACAATTTTACCAAATCATATATTTTTAGGAATTTAATATCTTTTAATAAACTATTTTTTGTTTTATGTTATGAATAAAGTCAATTTTGGATACTATTAATAAATGAATTTTATTAAAAATTCATAACAACCATATTACTTTGATGGAAAGGCATTAAAGAATCTCAAAAATGTCAATTTCATCCATAAAATTCGTGGATGGAATCAAAATTTTCAAATTAAATTTATTTAAATATTTATAAATTCATTTATTTAAATTTTTTACTAATAAGGAAATCACTACAGCATAATTTTCTCCTAAATTAATATATTTATCTAATGTATAAAAATTATAAATTAATACCATGATGTAAGAAATATTTTTAGATTTCTAATTACTATATATATATATAGATATCAATTATGTAACCCTATATTAAAATCTATTTAGTAAAAGATATATCTTTAGGTTATAATTATCTATACTTTAAATTAATTCTTATAAAATGTCATTTTCCCATCCAAGTGAATCCATGGGGTCCCCAAATCGACCCAAGGATTCCCATGGTCGGAAATATATCATCTAGTAGTATTAAGACATGTTTTAGAATATTTTAATACTATTATAATATTATTTTTTACCCTTCTTTACCATATTTACCCTTTAACCATGGTAAATAAAATAATTACTGAAGTTACTATTCATAATGTCCAAAAACTAAAAGGTACCTATTTACACAATTTAAACCTTATAATTCCAAATATGGTTTAAATTTTCCCAAATTTAAAATAAAAAAGTTTCAATAATTTATTTACAATGAATTCTCATTATCAAAACTAAAAACCGAGTTTTTAATAACTAATAACTATCAAATGACTAACTTGTGTTTATGTCCAATTTAAATGTGAAATTACTTCCAATGACCAAAATTTGATTAAATGATATAAATATATTCTAATTACACTTTAAAACTTATTAAAATATAATATAACTATATAAGTAAATTATATAAAAAGGGAGTTTCATGTTAAAATTCTTTATTTTCACTATTCATTAAAATATTTATTTTATTAGATTAATACTAAAAATTCAACAAAAGTAAATTTTTATTTCTATGTTAAAAATAAGAAGTTTATATTGTAATATTTAAATTATAAAAGTTCTAAAATGAGACTTTAAAATGTGTACGCCATCAAAAAGCTATAAAAGTATATTTTATTAAAATTACTTCTTTTATCCAGAAAATTGATTTTTCTCTCATATAATTTTCTAGAAAATGTGTAATATAGACTATAATGTTATATAAAATTTTAAAATATGTATAATAATATTCATAACAGCAAGTTTATATCCAATAAAATAATAATATTTTAATAATATATCGTTGTTTTGTTAAACTTGGTCTCACGTATAATGAAATCTATCAAGAAAGGTCTCTCTAGAATGTAACGCAAGCCAAGTAAGTGTTTCATGTAGTGAAAGCTTCCTTTGGTGATTCTTATAACATAATCAAAACATATTTCATTTATACATTGAACAAAATTTATACTCAGTGTTGTGTGAAATGAATTCTATCAGTAGAACATAAAATTGTGTTCAACACAAGCCAAGAATATTGTTGGGTGTACTGCAAGATAATACGATGTTACGTATAGCTCAAGATAATCTTGGTGTAGCGTAAAACACAATACATCAAATAAATTAAAAGGAATATATCTAAAAAATATCAGGGTGTTATATTATACCCCCCTTAAAATGAATTTCTCCCTCTAAATTTGTTGGTGTTATAAATGGTTTTATACTTGAATGGTTCTTTCATGGAATCCAGCATCATAAAAGGGATACTAAAACATCATTTTAGAAAGTAAAGTTAGAAACATAATGGTTACCCAATGTAACTCATCACTGAGTTTCCCCATTAGAGAACATAGGTGGGAAGTGAAATCATGGATATGGAAGAGAAATCTAACCATCAGGTTATGATGGATAGTGATGGAGAATAAGGTTTGTAGAAACTTAACAACCAGAAATCCACAAATCATTTATGATTAAAGGGACCATCTGATTCATCAGATAAGAAGGTACAATGATAAAATTTATTTCAAAATCCTTTTCATAAATCTGAATAATTTTTCATGAGAGTAAACACTTACTTGATTTTTCTACAATCTCACCATTGTTTGTGTCTTGAAAAATTTCCACATCATCTCTTATTTAATGAAATGAAGTTGAATATTTCATTCTTGAAGTATTAGAAGATCATTCGATAAAATGATATGTCTGTCCATCTGTCTTAAAAAAAGGGTTATCATAGGTAATCAAATATACACAAGTCCACCTATAGTGAGATAATACATTAATCCAACAAACATTAAACCAAAAATAACTTATACTATCCATAAATGGATAACATTAAAGTATTTATAAAAACTAAAAATATAAAACATTAGAAAGAGGGTAACTAAATCTATTGAAAATTTTTCTCACTTATTTGATTTGGTTGTTCATAGTTGTCACATTCAGAAAATGTGAATACCATAATCATGTATTCTCTTTAGACAAAGATATTAACATGAATTTTCATATAACCTTTGTAAAAACATGAATGCTATCAAAATTTAACTCATTCCACATACCAAAATCCTAACAATTCAATACACGATATCACTTTGTCCATATATCATTCATAAAATCATTAATACTATAAAAAATTTCATTAAATCTTTATCCCTTCATTGTGTGCAAATCAGGTGCTTTCCAAAAATATTTCAATCAATTTTCATTGTTATTAGCACCATATAATTATTGAAAACCTCAATAAAAAAATACATATATATTCTAATATTTTATAATACTATAAATGAGATTCCATGACACTATTTTGGGAATCCCATTACATAAACACTTAATCATTCCACCACTTTGTTGTCATACTCAACATCACTAATAATGATCACATGTGATTTACCTTATGTTTGTATTTAAGGGGTTGTTGACATTGATTATAATTAACCCTTTTATTAGTGTATTAGTTAGAAAAATATCATATTTTTTTGCACTTTTAGCATTAAAGTGTTGGTGGTGCGTTCTCTATAGTCTTTTCTCTATTCACATTATATGAAACATTTTCCCCCTTACTACGACACTCAACTGATCGATGAACTTATTTTCCTCACATGAAACATTTTTTAGTCCCTCTAAGATAATATCCTCCATGCTTAATTCCTCACTTTCTGCATAACGAAACATTCATCTTTTTTTCACAATTTTTTTTGAGATTTTCCCTTGAAATCCATTTTTTATTTCTTATCAAAACCATGAGATGGATATGTAACACCAACTTATAGTTCTACCTTGATATCACAACTCACAATCTATTCATAGCTACTGATATCTATTATGTCTAATTCCATTTGAAGACTGGGTTTTAAGCCACTAAATAATCCATCAATTTTACTTTCAGGTTGGATGATAAAACTACAACCATACCCTGCAAGCCTCATAAAATTCACCTTGTATGTAAAAACAAATTCATCATCCTTTTTTATAAGATCAAGGATCTCCTTTTCAATAATTGTTAAAAGACTATACATAAAGTACTTATTGAAAAACAAGTTCATGAACTCGTCCCATTCCATGGATTTAATTTTATCTTTCTACCTTGTATTCTTAAATGGAGTCAACCGCTGGTCTTCTTTACCTTCTAAATGATAGACATCCAAAATGAAACTCTCATGTCCCATACTATGAAGGATGTAAAATATATTTTCAATTGTACTGATCCATTTTTCATCAACAAGTGGATCATAATACCGACTGAAAAAAGGTGGACGTTACCTCATGAAGGACATAATAGAATGTTGTTCCCTTCTATGATCATTTGGATGTTCATAATGATTCATAGATTATGTAAGTATAACAATAATATTTTCCATTCCATATCCCATAATATTCTGTTGTTCCAGAGAAAAATCATGGCTTTGCCCAGTGCATTGATTGTTAACATGGTTCCTTCGGGTTCCATCTATTGTCTAAAACCCAAAAAGAACAGTGTGAGAGGAAAACAATCATACTAGGAAAACAACATTATTACAGGGGATTAATTTTAATCTCTAACTTCTTAGTATTAATCCTAGTATATTAATTATCATTACCATAATTATATTGCTATAATATATAGATACACTTATCCTTAGGGACATCCCTAGACATACCTTACAAATACCTCTAGGGATCTCACTAATGATTTCATCCTAGTTTCCAAAGGTTGACTAAACCATCACTCTGATACCAACTATAGTGACCCTATCATGACATAAATGGAAATTAAATTTATTTTGTGGAATAATTAATACATGACACAAATAGTCCCCTAAATACTATATTAGTTTAGCATTTTTGGAATCTCTGAACATAATCTTGTAATTATGGTGAAATATCTTCAACATCTCCCATAAATATCACCACCTTTTGTTTTCATACCTAAAACCTTCCTTTATATAATGTGGAAAATAAAACCTAAAAAGGGTGAACTAAAATGCTCATTAATGGTAAACATAGATAACATAAAATAGAAGATAAATATTTTATCATAAAAATTCCGAATATAAAGTTTAAACAACAAAGTCATAAGGAATGACATAAATCTTGGAATTATTTAAGGAATAGATAATAAAATTTAATAAAATATGAAAAAATAAAATTTTAATAAAACATGTAATTGTGGAAGACTAATAAGTACATGATATTATTTTAATAGTATCCAAGGGAATGCTTATAGGTCCACCATAGTGGAAAATATCCATTATTAAACTGGGTTTACTTATCGTTTCAGCCATGTATTACTGAACTAGATTTACATTCCATTTCATTCATGTCTATCTCATGGGATATAAATATTTTCCTAATGAATTGGAGGGAGATATAGGTCCCACCCATCTCATAATTGAATCATTCTTATGTGTTCTATTAAAACATAAATCATTCATCATAGCATAACGAATGAAATAAAATGGGATCGTTCCATCGTAACGTAAGACATATAAGATAAATGGACACTGTAAAAATAATTACATCATCAAAAAAATCAAATAAAAGTAATAATAGGGATATATTCATAACCCAATTATATCATGTATGAAAAATAATTTTTATAAAACAGTTGAACATAATTCCTGAGGAAAATATCCTTTTTCTTCAAAAAAAATTTCTTTCAAAAAAATTTCATGAAATTATAAAAGAAAATAATTTAATTGAAAATATACTTGAAATATTGTAAATTATTATTCATTTAAATAATTAAATATGAATTCATAAAAACCCATTCATTATGTTTATGTTAAAAAATTATTCTCTTCATACTTTACCAGACAAGTCAAAAAGTACGTTGTATAGTAAATAGATGAAATATTCCTTACATACCATGTAATAAAAGTAAAAAATGGGTAAATCTGGAATGAAAGATACATAGAATAATTCTAATCATTTCATGAAAACACTTTTACAAATCATGGACATGGATGATAAATTTACCTCAAGTAAATACTTACGTATAAACAATCTCAAATAAAAATAATATTGCAGAACTATTCCTTACTTTAGGTATGATATTTTTTTCTGTATATAAACCTCAGGTATAATAGTTTAAATTATGTTATTGATTTATTACACAACCATAATCATTTTTATGAATCATTTATGACCATATTTTCATCTTTTTGTTAGTAACATTTCATTGTTACTAATTGTTTGAGTATTTACTACTTTATGTTGTTATATATGTTTTGTCAAATAATTTCTTATTCTTATTTTTAGTTCATAGTTATATCATTTAAAGAATAGTATCAGTATAATATAAATCATATATATTCATTAAATTCATTATGATAATCATGGCTTAATTAATATTATGTAGAACAAATGACATCGCACAATGGAGACGGTTAGCCGTACATACGCATGAGCGATGATATCGTTCCCATAATTGTTGAATGATATTGAAGTGGATGGTGAATATAATATTAAAATAATTATCATGTTATAATAATCATATATTTTTATTATTTACAAAATTATACTTATCCTTGTAATGTGGTGGTGAAAAACAGATCACCCCACGACGTGGAGACAGTAAGTCTTACGTACACATGCACGGTGATTTTCTTTATTGTAGGATAGATAGATGGTGAAATAGGGTTGTTTCATATTTATAATAAAATATTGATATATTAGTGATACTGATGATATTAATTTAAAAATAAGAAACTAATTAATAGGAAGTATAAGAAAAAATTAATTTGAACCTCTCCCTCGACATGCCTCCTTTAAATTCCATCATAGGGCACTAGAGATGGTATTTTGAGAAGCCCAATACCTATAGAATGTAACTAGGAAATTTTAGAAGAGTAGTTTTCAGTGTTAGTCTAATCTTGAAGGATACAAATGGAGGGAAGTGGAAAGGGAGGAGGTGCACTTTTATAAGAGAGGAGCAGGGCACTTTAAGAAACTCTCAAAATATTAATTTATTTTAAAGTAAATTAAGATTAAAATGGTCCAAAACATATTTTATTCGAATATAAGATGATTTTGGTTATAATTACCATCATAAAATAATTTTTATATGGGTTTTGAATATTTTTTTATCCTTTTCTATTTGGTTTAACCCTTATTTAACCCTTTTTCTCTTATAGTGATATCATGTTATTTACACATTATGGGTTAATTTAATTACAATATAAGGTCCAAAAACCCAAAAAAATGTTATTTATGAAATATTTGGACTTATATTAACCAGTTATCCTAATATTATATTTTTATGAATTTATTATCATTTAATAAAATATTTTATGTTTAAAGTTATGAATTATGTCAATTTTGGATACTACTCATACATAATTTTTTTTTAAAATTTATAAAACCCATATTGCTTCTAAGAAATGTAATTAACACATACATAATATGTCAATGTCATCAATAAAATTATTTAATGGAATAAAAATATACATATTAAATTTATTTCAATATTTTTAAATTTATTTATATGAATCATTCATTAATAGGGAAATCACTACTGCCTAATTGTGTCATAAATAAATATATTTATCTAATGCCCAAAAATTATAAATAAAATAATAATATGTAGTAAATATTTTTATATTTATTATAAATTTTTATAGACAAAGAGGTCAGTTATATAACACTATATTAAAATCGATTTATTAAAAGATATAGGTTTAGGTTATAATTATCTTTACTTAAAATTAATCCGTATAAAATTTCAGTTTCCCATCCATGTGAATCAATGGGGTCCCAAAATCTACCCAAGGATTCCTATGGTCAGAAATATATACCATTAAATAGGATTGGGACATGTTTTAGGGTAGTTTAATATTAATAAAATATTTTTTTACCCTTATTTACCAAATTTACCCTTTAACTAGGGTAAATAAAATAATTACAAAAGTTACTATTCATAATGTAAAAAAATAAATGGTACCTATTTACACAATTTAAAACTTCTTAATCATAATGTGGAACCCATTTTTCCAAATTCAAGATACATAAGTTTCAAAAATTATTTTAAAATTAATTCTTGTTGATAAAAGAAAAACACAAGTTTTTAAGAAGTAACAACTATCAAAAGATTCATATGTGTTTATGTCCAATAAAAAATTGAAATTACATCTATAGACAAAAATTGGATTAAATGATAAAAATATAATCTAATTAATATTTAAAAACAATTAAAAAGATTATATAACCATGTGAAAAATTTGATAAAAATGTAGTTTCGAGTTAAAATGCAATATTTTTCAACATTCTTTAAAATATTTATTTTATTAGAAAATACAAAAAATTCAATAAAATTAAATTTTTATGTCCCGATTCTAAATAATAATTTTATCTCATAAAATTTAATTTATAAATGTGTTAAAAACTATCTTATAAAATGGGTGCGCCATCAAAAGGTGGTTAAACAACTTTTTTTTAAAATACTTCTTTTATCCAAAAAATATATAGTGTTCACATATCTTGTTATAGAAAATTAGTAAGATGATTTCTAATGATATATAAAATTTAAATTTTGGTTACCACTATTCATAACGACTAGTTTATATCCCATTAAATAACAATATTTTAATAACATATTGTTGTTTAGTGAAAGTCAGCATCATGTGCAATGCAAGATATCGAGAAAGGTCTCTCTTACATGGAACGCAAGACATGTCACTGTTTCATGTAGTGAAAGCTTCCTTTGGTGTTGCGTATAATATAACCACAACATAGTTCATTTATAAATTGAACAAAATCAATACTAATTGTTGCGTGAAATTAATTCTATAACAAGAACATCAAATTGTGTTCAACACAGGCCAAGCATAGCATTGCGTATACTAAAAGATAATATGATATTTCATATATCACAAGCTAATATTGTTTTATCATACAAAACAAGACATAAACGAAATTAAAAATAATCTTTCTCATAAAATATCAATGTTATAGAATCCTTGTGAACTCATAGTTCCCCTACCTTGTATGAAATGAAATCTTTTGAATAACTTTCTTCTTTAACTTTTATGTGAAAATATATCAATCAAATATCCAATTTTTAGTAGTATTTGGATCTGTATAGAAGATAAAACAAACCCTAAATATATGTAAGAAGATATATGTTTTTTATCTGGATCTTCTTGAGCTCATTATAATAAATAAAGAGGATTGTTTCCATAGTATCAATCATGAATTATATAATGATTCCAATGGAGATTCTTCCACTTCAATAAACGTGTATTGAATTAGTGGTTGATTAATTATACAGATGGTGATTTTATTCTCTGAGAAATTTATATTATCTCTATAAATGGAATGTCAATCCAAAAAAATAGTTAAATTGAATTATTATGATGAATTTATCATAAGGATATATTAGAAATTTACCCTGTCAACATTAAAATAAGAGAATTTATATAATTTAGAAGAAACAATTGACCCATTTTTAATTTTTACTAATAAGCCAACCTCCATGATTTTAGGTTGTTTTTGAATAGTTCAACTAAAAATTCATTATACTTGAGTGGACCCTTCAAGTTGACCTCTATAGTAATTTTACCTAATGATGGATAATTGTATTCAAAATGAATTTGTCCCTATAGGGTTGTGGGTTAGTTTATATAAGATAAGTGTGTTCTATTGAGTAAAACATGGTTTTATATTCAATATAGACTATTGAAGGAAATACTGTGATACTTTGAGGGAATGTGGCCCTCTAAGATGGGAATAGTTTCATCTTAGGTATAACATGATGAAACAAGAGTTTTAATGAAATATATCCCAAGAGGAAATAAATTTGGTGTATTAGAATAAATACAACCCACCCATGAACGACTTTATGACTCACAAAAAATATAGCCCAGTGGGGGAGG